>JASDDO010000026.1:236680653-237280653 GCA_030015575.1 Agapanthus africanus
GATCGCCATTCTGTTTTTCTGACTCTGCGTGAGTAGGATTTTTGGACCCAGCTAGTCTAGAGACTTCGGAAATGATCCAGTTGGTTCAAGTCAGGATGATGACAGTCCTGTGCGGACAGAGGTCTTATGCCGACCATGGTGGTCGCAGGCTTGAGTTCGCAGTGGGAGATCATGTATTCCTACGAATTTTTCCGATAAATTACGTGTTGAGTTTTGGGAAGCTTACCCCAGGATTTTAGGTCCTTTTGAGATCCTTTTAACGAGTTAGTTCCGTTGCTTATAACTTGGCACTTCCGCCTAGATTATTGAGTTTTCACCCCGTATTTCTTGTGTCATTACTTTGCAAATACCTTCATGACCTTTCTCACATGATTCAGCATCAGACCATTTAGCTTGGACACGATCTTTTCATTCACCGACAGCCATTTATGTTAGTGGCTCGGCAGGTGGAGAAATTTCGGTCAAGGGTCTTGCCATTTGTGGAGAGTTTTCTTGGACGTAGCCATATAGTGAGGCGATCACTTAGGAGGATGCAATCGGCATATGAGACTTTGTAATCTTCTCTTTGAAGTTACGCTTAGAGAGTATTTTAAATTCGGGGACGAATTTTTATAAAGGGGGAGATTGTAACGTTTTAGAAATCGTTATGCGAATTTTTCCGTTTTAGGGTAAATTGTCGGTATTTTCTATTTTAACCCGACTGTGATCAAACAACCATATAGACATGCCAGCACCTACTTTAGCTAAAATAAAGCTAGTGCGCAAGCTTTGGGGGTATATGGGACGTTTTGGTTCAATTTGAATTTTTCCCAATTTTAATATTATTTTAATGCGGTATTTACAATTTGGGAAATTTCTCTTAGTTGATCTTTTCAACATTTAAGTTTGAGTAAACCCAAAACCCTTCTCTTAATATCTAGATATTTGTTTGGGTTTAATGTTTAAGTTTAAAGGAAAAAGAAAAGAATCAATGAGGTGCATGCGTGTGTGTGTGAATGAATTTATGTGCATTTATTGATGAGAAATAGCTAGGACATTCCACACAAACCCTCCCCTTCCTCCCTTGGCCGAGATCCTTCCTCCCCCTTCTGCCCTTGACCATTTCTTTCCTTTTTGCATCATTCCAAGCAAATTAAATCTCCAAAATTCCATTTTTAATCTCACAAATTTTCCCCAAGTCTTGAATTAGCATCTTGGAGCTAGGAAAGCTTGGATCTTGGGAGCTAGCTTTGATAGGTATATTCCCTAATCTGTTATATAGGAGTTTTTATGATGTTTAGCTCGTTGGTTGTAGCATAGAACTTTTTATGTATCGATTTTTGCAATATCATGTTTTTAGTGTCTTTTTGAACCTCTGAGAACTGCTGTGACCTGGAAATTTTAGTGAGTGACCAAACAAAATTGTAGTGATGTACTAGTGAGCCTGGAGCACCACCTGAGATACGAGCACCACCCCACCGGCCACGACAGGCGACTCAAGAAAAAATTCCGTCGACGCCGGCTATTGAGGGAAGTGTTAGGGTTTGGTTTTTGTGGGTAGTTGTCTGTTGTGGTTTATGGGTGTTTCGTACTGTTTACTTTTTGAGTATTTACTGTATGCAAAATATGGGATCGTTTTCCTATAATCTAGTATTTTGTGTCCGCGCGATACGTTATATGACAGATCGTAAACTTTGTGTGATTTTTGCTCTTAGGTTGTTTTCGTCGTGTCTCTACGCACGTTAACCACAATACGAACACTTGAGATTATGTTTTGTGTTGTTGCGTCGGTTAATTGTAGTTTGTGCGTGTTTTTGGTCTATTATTAATATATATACTTGTTTTATTGTTTTAATATCGTAGTTTCGCAGGCGGGGACTTTGGACACTGCTACCAGGGGAAAACAAGTGGTTGGCTTCACTTAGCCAGGAGCGTTGGTGAGTAGATTTAACATCTACAGGGAAATCGCCCGCATGGCGTTATGCGTCTGGGCTAGATATGTTAATTTTGTCGCATATTCTATGTCATATTTAGAATTGCGCATTTACCCTGCTGCTTAGTTAATTGTTGTGCTTGGACTAGTATCCTTAGGACACTGCACTATTATTGACGGCTCATGTTGCACGATCACTGATTGTACGCTACACACATCGTCAATAATTGCCATGTCATGCACAACCCACATATAGAAATGATATTGTTTGGTTAGGTGCATTGAGACATTGATTCATATTTCTTTATGCATATGACTTATAGCATACCTGTATATCTACATGCTTACACATATGCCCTGGCATGTTTACATGCTAGTCAACCATATACCTATAAGGTAGTGTACAATTAGTGATAGGTATATACACATATGAGACATAGCTACATACTTACATATGGACATACATATCTTGCTATACCGACATGGTTACGTATACCTTGTTATAGCTACATGTTCACCTGTATATGATGTTGCATCAGATTTCGGAGAAATCAGGAACCGCATGATATATATATATATTTAATAACTTGTTGCAGTTAAATAGTGGTTTTCCTTTATATATGCTCATATTACAATTTCAAGCTGCATATGTTACATTCTTGGATTTTATATGATGTTCTTTGATATTGTTACTCCTAAGTATATATATCAGTGGAGTGGGACGCTGTTATATATGCATATATATAATATATTAGTGGAGTGGGACGCTAATATATATGTATTGATTCATGCAGTTATACTTATTCATTACTTGATGTTTTCTGGATTTCAGGACCGTGGTTGTTTCATGAAATTATGTTTTATTTGAAAAACCAAGTTTCTCTTGATATGATATTTTTGCAGCCACCATGAGATTTATCGGTTCTGATATATATATACCCCACGCGAGAAAAGGAGGGGTCCGTATGCGGGTACATGGTGGGGCCAGGAGGTACCCGGGGAAAGAATCTCAGTGAGGAGATGAGTTAGTGGGGAAATCATACTTTCCGGTGACTGTACCTATGACTCGGCGGTTATCGTGGGGATACCGACGGGAGTCATATACATATGGATACGTTGAGAGACGAGGGTCAGAGCTAGTCACTCGGGCTGTTCGATATAGCGTATGATACGTACCTATCAGGGGTCAGTCGTGGTGACAGCACCTGATAGATCAGTATTTCTGTGTCGATGCTTGACACTTGTTTCATAATGTTTTGGGTGTCGATGTTAGACACTCACCTTATATGAAACTTACTTGATACTGATATTGTACACACAGGATATGTGGGATATACCGATCTTGTACACACAGGATATGTGGGATATACTGATATTGTACACATAGGATATGTGGGATATACTGATATTGTTCACACAGGATATGGGATATACTGATATTGTACACAAAGGATATGTGGGATATACTGATACTGTACATACATGATATGTGAAATCTATTTGATGTTGGACATTCAGGATATATGAGATTTACATGATATGAGAGTCAATTTTGGGGCTGATTTGTGGAAATTGGGAATTGGATTGTCTTGTTGGATTTTTGTCCTACCATGAGGTTAGGATTTCCGTGGAAATGACATGTTTTATCCCATACTCCATATTTTTTTTGTTTATGCACTGCTTCATGTATTATTTGTACCTGATAGAGTACTTGACTGTTACATTTACATACTATTATATACATTGTTTCATGTATTATTGTATATGATAGAGTACCTTACATGATTATTGCATACCGATTGTCATATTATTGCTTCATGTATTAGTAGTACCTGCTAGCGTACCTTTCATGACTGATGCATTACGTATGACCATTCATTACTATTAAATGCTTATGTTAGATTCGCGTTGTACGTGCATACTGGCGATTACCTGCATATGTTATTTACTATTCACGAGTTGGCCACTCACCCCGTTGTGCCACAGTGTTTTCCAGGTGTTCCTCAGGATATTCAGTGGCAGAGCTATTTTCATCCGTCGTATCATCTTTTGCTGCGGATACCGCTTCGCCTGACAGTGTGTAGTTTTTGCTTAGGTAGGTTTTGCGGTTATCCGATATTGCCTGTTGTATATTCGTTGTATCCTATACTCTCCATCTACCATTATCTTGTATGACTTAGAGACGTGATGTGAGGACGATATTGTATATTATTTTGTGACTTGGATGTTTTTATGCAGTTTTATTTATATCGTCTTCTATTTCTTCGCTACGGCGTCATAAATTTTTTTGTGGTGGTTGTTTTCCGCCGTTGGGTGTAGATTTTCCTCCCGTTTGGGATGCTTTTACTTATATTATACTGTACCCATTTTGGGGGCTTGTTTTACAAAGGGGGTGCTGCCAAAATTTTAAAGGAATAAAAGTGAGACTTTAAAGAATTTGGGTTGTGATTTCAAAGGTTTTGAAAATACTATTATCACTTTCTTACTATTTTTGATGGTATAGATTGCTGGGTTTTGGCTTTCTTTTACTACGTTATGCCTGTAGACGTTGTGTAGTATTAGGGCCGTCACGTGCCAATTTCGGGTCGTGACAACGCAGGTACGTTGAGAGTCGATAAAAAACGAACAAATGTCAGAAAGCCTTTTTTCCAAGTTTAAGGAATTTGGAAAAACATGCAAGTAATTCTGTGGACCCTCTAGAAGAATGAAACTCTAACTCGACATAATGACCATAGAACCGCTTTTGAATCTTAAGGTTGCGGTAGTTCCGTGGTGCCATTAATGAGGCTTGGGTTTGCCCTTCTACGGCTGGTCCATAATTACTGTGGCATGTACTGGATATTATTAAACTGTACTCAAGTGTTGAGCTCTTGGGAAATTATGGGACTTTGACAAATCGATCAAAAAGTTCGATGTCGTCCGGATATCATATGATGGGTTACATTACTTGGGAGACTCTAGGTATGAGTATAGCCATTGTAGCGCAATCCATACAGCTACGAAGAGACGAGTCTGAATCAGTCGACATTAGAGAAAAGTGAACTAAGAGGTTCGTACGAGATTTTGACGAGATGGCGTTCCACTCCGTTGACATCAGAGATGTGATACGCATGTAGAGGCGTTGAATATGGATATATCTTCCAGAAGGAGTCATGATGAGTATGCAGCCATTCCGGAACAAGAAATAGATTTAATAAAGGGTGATAATTTCCGGGCAGTTCAGCAGAAAAGAGATTTGGGAGAGACCCTGACAGAATCTTTCTAGAATACTACACGAGGAGACTTGGACCCAGGATCGGTCGTATTACGCACACCCAGTAGGCCAGAGTTCGGCATCGTCGATGAGACATGTTATGAGTGACCATGATAGTTGGCCAGGGATCTTTAGAGGATGTGCCAGAGCGGAACTGTTTCCGTCATCATTTCCATTTTGGGCTGTTGAGCCGAGGAGTTATGTAACTGGAAATTCGCAGCGAAAGACGAGAGCCTAAGGGCACAAGGCGCCAGACCATGAACAGGTGGCAAGTGGATATCTTGCTCTGCTAGCTTTGGATGCACCGACACCTTCTCGACTTGAAGGAAGGACATATCGACGACAGAGTTTATAATTTGCGATTTGGTGGTTCGAATATCACGTATCCGTCATTTGGATTTCGGTATTTTGGGCGATTTATTTGCATGATTGAGATTTTGTGCACCACAGTTGCACTCGACTTCGATTTGATGTCATTCGAGATGTTTGATTTTGATTTCATGCCTATGGTAGGTATGTGATTTGACTTGTGCCTTCGGTGTACTTTTTATGTACTTTTAGTACTTTGATTCGATTTTATGCACGCTGATGCACGTGGTTGTGAGATTATATACCACGATATACCTGATTTGGATTGAGATGTGTTGTATACCGTCGATTTCAATTGTGATACTCGATATTTGTTTTCGTACACCTTGTACACTTGATTTGGATTCTTGCGCATACCAACATGTATGATGCGATTTTGATGCACACCAGATGCACTAAATCAGGATTCTTAATGCATATCAGATGCACTTGATTTTGTTGTTAGGCACACACCGTTGCCCTTGACAGGTGTTTTCGTGCTCACCCGTTGCACTTAGATTTTGTTTCTGTGCACATGTATGGCACATTCATTGATTTCGATTTCTGTGCGCACCAGACGCACGTAGCATTCTTATACACATTTTGGGATTGGTTCTTTGGAGCAGTATATTTTGTGACATTTACCATTTGGTATAGTAACTGAGCAGGATAGTCAGAAGACAGTACCTGAATATGTTTTTGCATGCATCGATAGTTATCGAAGGGATTTCCAAAAAGGAACTATAGTCTCAGTATTTACCTACGTGTCCGAGATGACACGAGACATTTTACAAAGGAAACCCTTCTAAATTATTTTCAAAACGGCGGGACATGTATGTTAAACAAATGATATATATAGTTATTTTTTTACAATAAACGTCCGCTATTTGTGCTGTGATACGTGCATCCCACAGCGATTTGAAAAAGGTTTTGGCATGCATTTCTTTCAGATGTTTTGACAAGTTTACAACGATGCGTACTATGTACATGTTATAGTTTTGATGTATATCATGTTGGTTTTCGTATTGGACTGTGACATTGGTGTCTTCACCATAACTTCGATAATTGCGGGATGCTTGACGGTGTTTAGATTTTTTGTTATATACTCGTTTTCAGGCGCATGCGTTGCTCTACGTTATGTTTTATGTATTTATGATTTTGGAGCCCCGACGACTTGATCATTCTACTGAATGTTTTAGTATTTTAGGAGTTTAAATTTAAATTCGGGGACCGAATTTATTTAAGGGGGAAGACTGTAACATTTCAGAAAAATAAGATATTATTTTTGGATATTTAAATAATTAAAATAATAAATATTATGAATATTTTAATGAATGGAGATTAGTTTTAATGTTATGGCATGATCATATACCAATAGATTGGAAAAATATTTGAAAATTTCATTGAATGTTGATTTTTAAAGAAATTGTGAGATTTAGACATTTTATGAATTATTATATAATTTATTAGATACAAGTTTATTTCTAAACCTGATTAATGTTCACTAATCACACATTGATGGTCTTTTGTGCATGTGACATGCACCATATCATATTTGCTAACACTTGTTAAATTTTTGAAAACTTGGCTTAAATACTAAATTGTGCATGGTTTCATTTGGGTTTTCTATTGTTTTAGAAAAAAAGAAAAGAAGAGAAAAAGGAAAAAAGGATAAAGAAACGGGTATGGGCAAGAGAAAGAAGAGAGAGAGAGAGGTGAGGGGTCATTGAACCATGGCTCCCATTTGTTTTCCCTTAATTTTTCTTCATCATTCTCACCTCCTCCTCTCACCACGGCTGCCCTCTCCCTCCACCATCTCTACCCTCTCATAACTCCATCAAAAATACTTCAAAACACTTCATCCCCTTCTTTAAAAATGTGCACAAGCTCACTATAAGCATGGAGAACCAAGAAAGTTTGGATTTTGAAGACTTGGGACAACTCAAGAAAATTCTTGAGTTGCCAAATGAGTTATTTCCTTCACCATTAGAATAGTAATTCATTCCATTTAGCATCTATATTAGTTAGAAGTGTTTAGTGAGGTTTTGTGACATTTGAGAATTCCAAGATGAGGGTTAGGGTCTTCCTTGAGTTGGGATGGTGTAATTGAGATGTATTAGTGACTACAAACCCCCTTTGGTGTTGAATATTAGCCCAAACCAGAACTAGAACCCCAAACATGAACATTAGATATCAAAATGTCGGTTTGTGAATAAAGAGTGGGTGCAGGGAATCTGGTGTGACCTAGAGACTTTACTAGAAAAACTAGCAACACCACTAACCTAGATGGACAACTAGGAGGCCCCCTGTGAACACGAACCCAATACCTGCACATTTGGCCAAGCTCGCCGGATTGGGGGGCATTCTCGCTGGGTCACAAGTGGGTAGGGGCGCTAAGGTTTCTTCTGTAGCTCATATACCCTATACACTACCCCCTGTATTGTTTGTATAGCCTAATTTCACCTGAACAAAAATCTGGAGCAAGTTTTCATGAGTTGCTGTATTATTTTTGTAACTTTCCATGACATGAGGTTTTGATATTTGGTTTTGTAATGGTCACTTGACGTTTGTACGTCGATATCGGGTATTGTTTGGTTGATTTGCGTGAGTAGACCATAGGTTTAAACCTATGTGTAATTCGCGGGTCGTTTTGGTTTTGAATTAGACGTTTTGATGCGATACGATATATGTGATATGTAGGTACCCTCACATGGACTTCGGACGATGAAGAAGAGGATGGCGTCATCGATTTCGGCAAGCAAGATTCAAGGTGAGCAGATATATACCTACAAGGGAAGTCGGGTGGATGGCGTATAGCACCCCCGCACTTTCGTAGGGTAGAATGCGAATGTGATTTATATATTTATTTATATGTGTTAATGTGAGACACGAATGCTTAGAAAGAAAGTAACTTAGTTTAGTTTCTTAGTCGTGAAACCCTAGAGTAAAGATCGGCACACACGCACACACACGCATACATTTGATTTTCTTTTACGTATAAGGGGACACACACACACACACACATATATATGTATATGAGTATGTATATATACATATATATATATATGTATGTATACATATACACGGATGATGAGGATAGTATGTGATATGGGGTGGGGAGTCGATAAAATCGGGCATGATGCTGTGAGAGGTTGATAAGTGATTGAGCCGCGATGTTGTACATAATATGGTATACGACATGATATTATAGTGGATCGACGGGCGATGTATTTTCATACACACGAATATATATATATATATATATATATATATATATATATGTTGATGGTATTGGAATGTACTAGACTTTAGATCAGTACGCCTAATTCAGGATATTATGATAATGATACCAGATGAATAATGAGTTATATGTGATATTTGACCCGTACCCCAAATTGGGATGTCGTACAATGGATTTTACCATACGAGGTATAAATGTGATGATTGATCCGCACTTTTGATTTGAGGATATCGTATTATATGTTTCATCGTACGAGACGCTATTGAGGCGGAATCACCGACTACTAGATATATATATCGACTCAGACTTTGGTGGATTTCCTTTCCCTTTCGATTAGTCTCTTAGTTTCGTCCTGTAGTTTATCAGGTAGATGTTAGACTGGGCTCGAGTTATACTTATTTTCAAAACTAACGAACCATGAGTATTTTAAAGACAGGCCCTATTTTCTAAAAACCACGACTCGTGCTATTGCAAATGCCAAAATTTTATGACTCGTACTTATAAATGTTTATTCTTATGTTTTGCATTTCTATTCATTTTCCGTATATTCTTGCTGTTCGCATCGCATTACATGCTTAATTGTGTTTTCATTAGTTTTTATGAACCCATGCTGTCAGGACACCAGCACCATTACCGATGATGCTGGTGCTCCACGTACACCTGCTTATCGGCTCACACACATCATCATCGTTAATTTTCATGTCACGTACACATTAGAAAACAATACGTCATTAGAATAAATTGTTAGCTGATAGTTTCGACATAGTACTAGTGCGCTTGCTTTTATATGATAACTTAGACATTGCATTTATACTGTGATATTTCATGCATGTGTATATTCATTTGCCATGTAATATTATGGACTTATTGCCGGTATTCACTGTTTATTTACTTTTGATTATAGGATTCAGATTTTCCATGAGATTTCTGGATTTGGAGAATCTGCAAGGATTTTATAAACTGATTATCATTTCTAAAAATAGAAATTACGGTTTACTCGTGATATGATGTGAGATATGTCCACCATCAGTTTTCTCGGCTCTTGAGCGGTATCATACACCCGATTTGAGGAGGAGGAGGAACCGTTTGCGGGTGCATGGTGGACCCGGTGCGGTACTCCGGTGCAAGATGGTCGCAGATGGTGGCATTGAGCCCGGCAGGGAGCTCTACCGACCGGTTATTTATGACGCGCCGGATATCCGGAGGATACCGACGTAGTCTTGAGATCTGATGATATGGTCCAGTCCGGATTGCCGGAGACCGGGGCCAGTCCGGATTGCCGGAGCCCGAGATATTGAGATTTGATGTTATGGGCCAGTACGGATTGCCGGAGCCCGAGATATTGAGATATTAAGATATTGGGATATATATTTTGTGCCGATGCTTGACACGGATTCTCCGTTGATTTCATTGATGATACTTCGATTTTTATATAGAAATCTCACTGAGATAAGAAAACAGTTTTCTCATTTAGATGTATTCTGTTTTCATGCATTCATACATCATATATGTGACATGTTTCTACCTGAGGCACTGACACGAGCACTTGGTATTACACTTATGTATAGATGTTTACCCTTACCATTATTAGATGCTTCAGGTTATATTATTTTGAGGATATTACTATTGTATGACCTAGGAGAGAGTCATAGATGCGATTTCTTCTTGGTGATGTTTTCTACTCACGAGTTGGCAACTCACCCCCGTTGTGCCATAGTTTCTTGCATATTTTTCCGTACAGGTTTCATTGCGGTTTGTTGGCACACTGTTCCTTCCGGATGATTGCTTTGGTAGGTGGGTTCACTCGCATCGTGACCACCATCGTATTTTATTTTCATTCAGTTGTATCTAGTAAACTCTATCAACCAGACTTGTATTATTGATAGACTTAGAAGACCAGTGTATGTTCTTTCGACCTTAGAGTCGCGCTTGTATAATTATGGTTTTCTGGTGGATATTGGGTTTCTTCTGAGTTTTGATCCTCGCCCTTCGACGTTGTATATTATATTGATCACGTGGTTGTGTCCGCCAATTGGCGAAGAGCTAGCTTCCGCTTGGGGTGCCTTTATTCATTATGTATATTATTCATGTTTGTACCCGTTTGGGGCCAGTGTTTACAAATGAGACTGCCGAAATTTTCGGGAAAATATGATGTTGCTTTTAAATGTTTAATGCCATTTATTTTATTTAAACCACTTGCTCTAAACAAGTTTTCCTTTACTTCTTATTTAAAATGGTTTAGATTTCTGGGCTTTTGGCTTACTTGAATTAGGTGGGGTTGTATAGACTTCACGTGATTCAAGTGCCAGTCACGTGCTATTTTGGGTCGTGACAGGCACGTAGGGCGCTGGGCGCTGGACGCTGGGCGCTGGGTGCCGCTCATTGAGTGCTAAGCACTCTTTTCTTCTGTGGCGCCCATGTAAGAGGCATGTGGGACGCTGGGCACCGCTCAATTGAGTGCTAAGCACTCTTTTCTTCTGTAGCGCCCACGTGAAGGGCACGTGGGGCGCTGGGTTCTTTTCTTCTTGAATGATCAACATGATCTTTATTTTGTAGATGAATTTTTGGTTCTCGAGAATGCGTTCTTCCCAATGAAAATTAAATTCTCATCATATGGGAGACTTGTCTTGTGGATCTCAGATCTGGAGAAAGAGCTCGGTTCTTTGAGAAGTGCTAAACCCCCAGTATACATATATATATATATATATATATATATTTTATTTACCTAAAATTTCCAAGAAGAGGGTTTTTCTTCCTCGAGAATTTAATTCTATGTTCTTTTCAAGCTTTCTCTTCTCTTTTTTATGCTTATGGGGGGTTCCTCTTCTTTAGACTTGAAGACTTTAGTTCTTTATATGGTACAGGCAGTTTGTTAATTAGATTTGAGAAAATCTCTCATTAAGAGTTCTCAAATGATCTGGGGAATTTTACCCACCGCTGGATTTTTGATCCAAAAACTTCTGTTTTACAGAAAGTATTATCTTGTTTTTAATACGATTGGGGAGATATTTTTCCATACAGAATTTATTCTATAGAACGGTGATTTTTTTTATCACCGTTGGATTTCCTGTGTTTTACAGAAGGCATAAAATTTTATTCTATGATCCAACCGAAAGTATCTTTCTTGTTTTAGAAAGATTTGGGGAATAATTCCTCTCAACAGAATTTTAATTCTGAGTCTTGATGATTTATCATTTCCATTGGATTTTTGATCCAACGGCTCTATTTAACAGATAGTAGAATTTAATTCTACCTGGTCGCCGGCGCTCATGTGTTGTGTATGTGAGGTGCCACTTAAGAATCTAATTCTCTTATACATAGTCACTCTCGTGCTATGCACGCCGGCGCTCACGTGTGTTCCACGCGAAGCACCACCATAGGATTTAATCCTAATAGAAGCTGGTGCTAGAACTCACGTGGGAATCACATGAGGCGCTAAAGCATTTAATCCTATCTGAAGCGGTACCCACATGCATTGCATGTGGGTACACGTGTTTAACACGTTGAGGTTTCCCTTTATTTTTATAAGGGGACAGCAAGTTTTGAGGTAAAATTTTTGGCGGGAACAATGATATTAGTCTGATATAACCGTATTATTGAATTAAGTGTTGATTTAATAATTTGATATATATATATATATATGTATATATGTATGTATTTAATTGTATCATGGTTGATGATACATAGAACGAGGATGTATGAGAATCACACATGATGTTAGGATGAGAAGATAAAGGTTACATTTATGAATTAAACAAAAAAGAATAATGATTCATGGTTTGAAGATGTTTGTAGAAGCCATGAATCATCTCTTTTTCTGTTTTATTCATAGATATTTATTCTCATCTCATTCTTATCTCTTAGCTCATGGTTGATTTTCACAAGTCCATGTTCATCTCCTTTTTCCTCTCCTCTCTAGATTTTTCTTGAGTTGAGAAAAGAAAAAGAGAAAAATATTTTTAGTGGGCAAATTTCCTACTTCATCAACCTACACTAATCTAGCCCATTAGTTTAGATTCTTAACTTCACTAATACCTTCATTAATGAAGTGGGAGCTTGAGTGAGAGAGACTTCAAGGTGGATCATCTTCGGCGATGAAGACTACAAGCAAGCTCGAGCATTTCTTCAAGTGGAGTCAAAGAAGAGCTCTAGAGACTACTACTTGGAGCTTTAGAAGTGAAGGACCGGTTTACAAAGGTTGTAAAATCTCTTCACTTAGTTTAGAACTAACTTGCTTACTTTGAAACCCTAATTCTCTAGCTCTGATACCTTGAAAGTATGTCTTAGCTCTTCTACTAGGTTTATATGAGCATCAAGTATGCAATTTAAAAAAATCTAGAGTAAATATGCGTATCCCTAATGTCGTTGATGACATGTGATGTTATTGGGTTGCTATTGACATGTTATATTGGATCGTCGTGATTGAATTGCCGGGGGTTTTACGTGAGATGAGAGTTTTTCAATTTTCATTCATGTAAATATTTGTATGTAATATTTTTTTATTGGGACACTTTCGGATTGAGGTTATTGTCTCCATTTGATATATATTATTTACTTTTCCGCATTAGGATAGACCCAAGGAAGGGAGCATAAGTGTCACGACCCAATTTAGGAACGCAACTGGCACTTAAATCACGCAACGTCTAAAGGCGTAACATATCTCAAGTAAGCCGACAACCCAGTAATCTAAACCATTAAAAGATACAATGGTAAAACATTTAAAACATTTGTTAAAACATTTTAAAATCTCAAGTTATAAAATCTTAACTTAATTTATTTTCTTAAAAATTTCGGCAGCATCTCCTTAGAAACTAGCCCCAAACGGGTACAAGCATAGAATAATATAAAGCATCCTGAGCGGGAGCAACTCACGCCAAAAGGCGGAACACAACCACAACAAGTATATATATACGATGCCGTAGCGAAGGAATAAGCAATAAGGAAGTGAAAATAACATCACCACATGATTAAAATAGCCAGCTCATACGAGCTTGACACCTAAAGTCACAAATAATACAATATCGATCATCACAAACTCGTCTTTAAGTCAATATACATGAAAGTGGTGGATGGAGAATACTAGATACAATAAGATATACAATGAGATCATACAGATACCCGCAAAACCACCCACCTATTCAAAATCATGATCAACAGCAGCGGTATCCGCAGAAGTAAATGAAATGAGAAGCCCTGCCATGACTATACTGAGGGTCAAGCCTGCAAAACACTGTAGCATAACGGGGGTGAGTTGCCAACTCGTGAATAGTAAATAACATCATACAGATAATCACAAGTATGTACGAAAGCGATAGTCTGAAATGTGTAATCTGATGATATAAATATAACAGTACGGATATGCAACAATCATGATCAAGGTGCACCACCAGGGTACAACAACTAAATGAAACACTGCATATCAATAAATCCTAAGTATGAGATAACACATAAAATCTCATGTATGAATCATCATCATGGAAAACCGATGTCCATCAACGACACCGCAAATCCCAATATCTCAGGCGCCGTCATATTGATCGACCCTCATATCCGTCACATCATGAAACCTGAGTATCCAACATTGAAACTCAAAACATCATGAAACCTGAGTGTCCAACATCGACACTCGAAATATCATGAAATCCGTGTCCAACATCGATACGTAAATACTCATATCTTAGGCACCGCATACTCAGATCGACCCTCATATCTATCTCATACCAGGCGCCGCATACTCAGATCGACCCTCATATCCATCTCATATTATAACTCCAAAACGGTATCCTCCGGATATCCGCCCAATTCTATGAAATCACCGGTAGGTAGTGCTCCTTCTGCTAGGCTCATCGTCTACACCACAAAAGTCATTTCTTTCCCCAGGGTACCATACTGGGTCCACCATATACCCGCAAACGGCATCCGCCAACTCCTTGAATCGGGTCTCGAAAACAAGCTCAAAACCGAGAAAACCCATGGTGGACGTCTCGAAATATCATATCAAGAGAAAACCTATTTTTAAAGCAATATATTATATTTTCCCTTTTTAAATATAATCGCGGTTCTCAAATCCAGAAATCACATGAAATCAGTACATCAATGTATAAGTCCATGAAATATGAGATATAAAAATACGAAATAGTAATGTGAGCATATCAAGGGAAAACCACTCTTTTAAATATATCGAGTTTTCAAAGGTATCTTGCGGTTTCCCAAATCCCCGAAGTCGAAATGCAACATCATATAAGAGTAAATATGTGGCTATAGCAATGTATGTATGTAAGTATGATGCAATTCATATGCGCAATAAGACGAGAAATAATATTTAACTGTAAAGGATAAAGAAAGCGATGCAATATATATTATCCATGGTAATTTCTATAGTGTGCGTGTCATGACAATTACTAACGGTGTGTGTGTGGCATACAATTCAGTGCTCGTGCAACATGAACCATTAGTAATAGTGCAGTGTCCAATCAATACTGTGTCAATGTACAACAAGTAATGGGATTTGCAAGATGATGCTCATGTACGATCAATGTATATACAAATAAGCATAGGGTTATATCACTAAATCTATCCCTCAACGCGTAGTGCCATAAGAGCGATTCCCTGTAGATGTTAAATCTACTCATAGATAATCTCAAGATAGGTGATTCCAACCACCTCCCTCCCTTCCCTTGTAGTGCCTTAAGTCCCCGCAATCGATCCTAATATCACAAAAAACAGCAAGTGAAATTAGCAACTAACGATAACATACGAATACAACGGCAACAAACAAACCGACCCCCACAAGCTACCAGGTGTTCGCTTAGTAGGCTAAACGCGTGCAGCTGCATCCTAGATCAACCCTACGGCTACCAAACGTACGAAACACTTAAATGAATATCGGATAAATTCGTATCGCACGTAGTCGAAACGCTTGGATTCTAGCTAAACGGTCCCAGATTTTGCTACAGAAGGAATTGGTGAAAGTTGCAAATTCCACAAGCTGACAAATAACCCCAGAGACCCCACGACCAAGATTCAAAACCCAACCCCCTGATCTGGCCATAAATTGCAGGAATTAAATTGCGGCCACAAAGATAAGGGGCGGTCTCAGGTTTTCAGGGTAGCTTCTAGGTCTCAAAACTAGGTCTCTATGATGGCAACTTCTCAAACAAAAACCTGGTTTGATAGCAGATTCCAACAAGACTCAAACTTAACCAAAATATGATATTAACACTAATATAAAACATTAATGTGTTTAACTGAAACTATTTAGAAAAACAACTTCCTTATAGCCTAATAAAGGGTTAAAGATCACTACCTCACCAAAACTTGGGGAAAACCCTAGCTTTCCAAGCTCTAAGTCATCACAATAGGCTCATAAGCAAGATTAATGAATGTTTTGGTGAGGTTGATGAAGGTTTAGGATTAAGGTTGTGATGGAAATATTATCAAGTGAAGAACTTAGAAGGATTGTGAATGGGGAGAAGACCAAGAGAGTTGAGTGTGTGTGGTGAGAATTGAGAGGGAAGTTGTGAGGAAATGAGGTATACGTGTTAGGAATGTGAGTAATGAGTGTGAGGGATGAGTGTATGGCTTACACTCATTCTCTCTCTCTCTCATCATAAAGGCAGCTATCCCTCCTAGTTTCCACAATAATTCAACCCTTATGTTCTCTTCTCTTCTCTTTCTTGTCCTAAACAATTAAAACCCCATTTTTTATTAAAACTAAAAAGATATAATTGTTTAAATATAACATGACATGCTACAAGGGAATGGTTAATTGTTGCATGGCTAATAAAGCATGGTTAACACCTCCTTAAACCTAATTCAACATGCACATGTATGTGTAAGTGTAAAAATAATTAAATAAATATTAATTAAATAAATAAAAGAAGTTAAAAAAATTAATTATTAGTTTAATTTCATTAAAAACTCGCATTAATGCTTAATTAACACTAACCGCATTCTAAAGTGTTACAACAAGTAATCGGGTTCTAAAGTCCAGTGGGTAGCCATCTCGAGGAATCGAGACCGGTCGCCTAACTCTAGAATTGGCAGGGTTGCTTGCCGCTCTCGTAGGGGTCTAAGGATGTGGGCTTGGCTATTCATCATGACCATGGAATCCGTGTTTTTCATTATTGGTTTAATCTAAAACACGAACCTCATAGCATATCCTATATTCATATATTTGCTTCTGTTGTTTCTGTGTTGTGATGTGATCATATAACTACGTGAGACGAATGCTACTTATATATATGATATACTAGTAGACACTATATATGTTTTACATCCGCGCTAGTCCTGATCCCTCCCTGCCGTAAGTTAAGTAACCTTACGGTAAAGACCCGGGTCCCTGTGACGAATGTGGATGACATATATGTGTGTTTTATTTTCGTTTCTTCTGTGATGTTTAGAAAACATAAATGATGGGACATCATTAATAAGATTAATGAAAAGAAAAGAAACCTAAAAGATGTTGTAGAATCAAATTTTTTAAAAAGGTAGCTCTAGTTCTTGCTTTGCATAGCGGTATTCCATTATGAATATCCCACACCTCATTAGATGAGGAAAGAGCGTAGATCCCTTCACCGGGAATGACCACTTTAGCAAAACTAGGATATGCTACAAAACACTCGGATTGTTTTCAAAACTACTCGATTTTGTAGCGGAGCTTAAATCACTCCTTTTCAAATCACTAAATTCTACAACGATATCAAGTTCATTACGTTAAAGGTTTTCTTCAAAACCAGTCGTAGCCCTCCGTCATTTCAGATACGTAGTATTTAGTATTCGTGCTGTGTTTGTTGACCTCCGTCAAGGCATAGTGTACGGTAGCTGGGTAATATTTATCTGCAGCATGTTGATGCGATTGGTAGTGGCAGTTACTCAGCCTTGTTGACCTCCGTCAAGGGTTTGTGTGGGTGGGTTCGAATCGATCACAAAATGACGGGTTGAACTTGACTAGTGTCCTATGGTTTGTTGACCTCCGTTAGGGTCATATTTCGTTGGGGGTAAGAACAGATATTGGGAATTTCCAGTGTTGAAATTTACAATGAGACTACATACCTTCTATATGAGATAGTTGGATCCCGATACCCACTGCGAGTAAGTGTTACTCCTGAGAGAATTTTTCACTTTACAATTAGCTAATCCAGTAGGTGTCTATGAAAGGCGTTAATGGGGTTATGCCCCTGCGGAAACAAGATTATTTAATTAGTTCCATGCGAAACTACGGGGAGACTCCCTCGGAGTACCAACACCTGCCTGGCTGACCGATTGGCGAACTTATAGGGTGTAATTAATCCCGGCTAATCTTACCTTTTAGGGTTTGAAGGAAGATTTAATAAAAACAGTGGGAGCCATCCTAATTAGATAACATAATAACCAATCTAATCTTGTAAGAGCACACGCTAAAGTGTTTTTTTCTCTCTCTCCAGGCAGTGACCATGTCATGCCATAATCAAGATAATAATATGGATATATTGACCGAACCCGCTTATTATACTGGGCTGGGGAATATTGGTTCCACTCTATCTTATGAAAACATTCATGAGTCTGGGCAAGGGATAAAGGAATATAAGGATTTCCACGCCACCCAGATGAAGAAAGAGCATTCTGATGCATCTTCTTCGGGTGTGTTAGTTATTGAGAACCGTTTCTTAGTTTAGTCTACGTCTTGGGTATTGGATACCAGATCAGGATCCCATATTTGTAAACTGTTAAAAGGGTTAAAGAGAAGTAGAGAACTGGGAAAGGGTGATATGTCTCTCAGAGTAGGGAATGAAGCAATTGTTACTACCGAAGCTGTCGACGAATATCACCTTGTATTACCAAATGGTAATACATTGATTTTGAACGACTGTTATTTTGTACCGTCGATGATGTTCAATATAATATCCTTTTCTTTATTAGATAAAGAAGGATATAACTATGCATTAGAGAAAAATGTTATGAAAATTTTCCTAAATCGAGTGTTGATTGGGTTTGGTACAATGTGTAATGGTATATATGTTCCAAATCAAAATGCAGTTCTAAATATACAGAACACACACAAGAGGAAAAGTTCAGAAATGAACGAAGCATTCTTGTGGAATTGTAGACTTGGTCATGTTAGTTATATGTATGCCCTAGAGGCCATTACTGTACATATGATGTATATTGTAGTGGATGCTTGGACATATATTAGGAGGACTTTCTTGCTTGACATGATAGTATGCTATCTGGTTGCACTTTATCTAAACATGTACACTTATTGTCACTCTATTACATGTTGATAAAGCCCTTAGGATGAGTACTTGACTACCAGGATTATGCGGCATATCATACTAGTAGGGACAGGGTAGTCGGTAAGTACATCCTTCAAATGTTCCGAGTCGTGGGAGTATCGAGACAGGGCATCGATACTCCAGAGTAGACTAGTGTATACGCTTCTTGACCCATATGATGGGCGATGGATGATCCCATATCCATTGGTGTTTGACATCGGAGAAGGTATACGGGCGCTCAGTGGAGACTGGGTACACTGAACGGACTCGCCGAGAACTCCTAAATGGTATTATACCTATCGTCAGGTAGCAGTTCTCTGGTGATACTGGTATAGGTTAGTATGTCGACCTGAGATTGTTATAGAGACCTGTGTGATTCCCAATGTGCTTTGATTTCCACCTTACCATGTTCACGAGATCGTGCAAAATGGTGGTTTTTGGGTACAGTCCCGAGTCACATGGAGGCAATGAGTGATAGGAGGGGATTTCGTCTCCCGGAATGGGGGGTTGATGTTGCGCTATGCTTGATTGGCCATAACAAGAAATCCCTGGCCAGGGTTGCTGAGATCTAATGGTAAGTGTTATCAGTAGTTTCTCGAACCGTTATGGACCTTGTATCGGCATGACTTATCAGGTTATTGGGGTCTGACGTTATACCACCCCAAGCTGCGATATGCGACATATCTGACGAAGAGACCGGATTTTACGGTAGTGTTACTGAATGTATTCGCAGGAGTATGAGAAGGTTTGCTTCTTGATCTTATGATCGCTCAATACCCGGGTGGCCGTTACGTTTAGCAGACCGCTTGCGGCTTGTGGGTGTTTGATATGATCATCACCTACTGCTGGCGTATTGACCAGTCTTTAGAGTCCTATACAGAGGTTTCCTGGTTCATGCGAAATGAAGTAGGAGCACATATGTGATATGTGAGAGACCGAGATTAATGCGCGTATGTGATACCTCATTCTATTCTCGCGATATGTGATATCGGTCGGTTATATATGATATAGCCGGGCTGTCGAATCAAGTGTTGATTCGATAAGTTGTTATATTTGATATTAGTCGGTTGTATGTGATATAGCCGGATTATTAAATCAAGTGTTGATTTAATAATTTAATATATAATTATATATTTGATATATTATCTTACATTAACTAATATTAGCTCACTTAAGATTTCTTTTTCTCACTAGTGTACACTTAGTATATATGTGATATATATTAATGTACATCTTTTGTGTCATGCTAGATGCCACATGCTACATGGGTGTATGAGACTCACACCATCCTTATAATAATGTGAGGTTTTATTTATTTAAAGTAATTCAATATTAGTTGGAAATTGTCATGCTTGGACGCTTGGAGAAGCTTAAAACATCTTTGACTTAGTCCACTAGTTTTGTTTTACTTTTAGATATTTATTAATCTAACCATTATTTTTAGCCATGGTTTATTCTCTACATGAGTTAGTGTATGACACTAACTCACCCATGGTTGCTATTCTCATCTCATGAGTTTCATTCTCTTCTCACTTCATCTCCTTCTTCATCATGAGAAAGTTACTAGATTTTCAAATGGTTAAGAAATAATGTGAGAAAAATTAATCTAAAGTGAGCCCAAGTCCTACTTCATCATCCTCTACAATATTAACCATTTATTTTAGGGTGTTTGCTTCACTACTCCACCATTAGTGAAGAGGTAGCATGAGCTTGAGTCTCCTCGACGTAGATCATCTTCGGCCTCGAAGACTTCGAGCAAGCTTGTTCATTTCTTCATGTGAACCCTTTCTGGAGTTTGGGTGTTCACTACTTGGAGCGAACTACACGGAGGTTTAGAAGTGAAGGACCGGTCTACAAAGGTTGTATTCTTCATTCACTTAGATGTTAAGTTGTTTACATGCTTGTTCGTCTAATTCTCTAGTTTAGATTCTAGCGTTAGGGTTTTTTAGCGCGCAAAGTTTTTGAAAATGGCATGGTCGATGCCTCCCGAAACCCAGCGGCAGCCTAGGGAACCCTACAGTGGTATCATAGCCAGGCTAGAGAATTAGACAATGTTGTAGAATTACGAAACCGAAACAACTCCGAAACACCCGATATACAATCCTAGTTTCTGTCGAATTTTAAATGGCTTCTAAATTTTTTTTAAGCAATTGCAGAATGTTATATGAGATGTAACATGAACACCACAGAAATTCGAGCCCTCTTCGCCGGAAAAAAACCTGCCACATCATGTTTAAAACCGGCCTGGCCGGCAAATTTCATAGGACTGTGCTTCGTATTTTTGTGGTGTTCTAGGCTCTGGGTTTTGGTATTTTAGGTATTGCTTGTTTTTGCTAAATTTGCATGTGATGTTATCTTTGTGCAAAGGCAATTCGAAGTGCTTCGTAGTCGTAATTCTAACATCTTTTCGGGTTTTTTAGACGACGTTAAAAAGTTCGAACGGATATCAATAACTCATATTTTCCCTCGCTGGAAATTTTCCAAGAGTTGGATTTTTTCCAAGTTTAAAATTTTCAGATAATCATGCAAGTGATTCTGTGGACCCTCTAGAAGAACGATACCCGAACTCCACTTTTTGGATCGCGGAACCGCGGTCATACCCTAGGGTTTGCGACAGTTCCGTGGCGACATGAGTGAGGCATGGGTCGGCCCTTCTACGGATGGTTCATAGGTGCTGTGGCATGTTCTGGGTACTTTTTGAACTCCGCTCAAGTGTTGAGCTCTTTAGGAAATTTTGGGTGTTTGTTTATTCGATCGAAAAGTTTAACATCGTCTAGCTATCTGTGATTGTGATACAATATTTGGAATCCACAATAATTAGTTATGTGATAACTAGTTTAAAATTTATAAATCTAGAAAGTTAGTCTCATTTGATCGGTTGCCACGGAATTTTGATTAGGATCAAAAGTCCGTCGCAATTACGTAGTGTACGTGGATACTCGCTGGGTAACCTTACTAGATAGCTACGTCCCATAGCCCCGACTATGTGACTGTAGGAGAACCCCGTTGCCAAAAGCATTCGTTTGGGTGCTCACGGCCGCGGTGTTCCGCCTAAGTGCACTTCGTCGACGACATCGGGGGTGCGTCCGTCTACTAAAGTTTCCGACGAGCATTCGATCAGGATGTCGGGAATCTTGTTGAATTACCCGCTTAGTTATTGAAAAGTGTTTTCCATATTGAGACTAAAATGCCGGGTTTATAATTGTTAGGCATGTGATATCTCAGGAATTCATTTGGTTGGGCATGAAATCCAAAGTATGTGATACATTGGGTTTATGATGTCTAAGGTTGTTGCGGATTTCAATTGTTGTAGTTTTTCGCTTTCTTTTTTGCGAACGTAAGTGTAATATGTGGTGTATCACCAGTTTCGTTGCTATATGTCAAAGACAATTGGGATACGCATATTTACTTACGTTGATGACATGTGATGTTATGTGTTGCTGTGATATGTTATATTGGATCGTCGTGTTTTGAATAGCCGGGGTTTTTATGTGAGATGAGAGTTTTTCATTTTCATTCATGTAAAAACTTATATGTAATATTCTTTTATTGGGGAATTTCCGGGTCGAGGATGATGCCACCATTGATGTATACTATTTACTTTTCCGCATTAGGATAGACCGAAGGAGGAGAGCACAAGTAACCGGGTTCTAGGGTCCAGTGGGAGACCATCTCAAGAAGTTGAGACCGGGTCTCCTAACTCTAGAATTGGTAGGGTTGCTTCCCACTCTCGTAGTGGTCTAGGGATGTGGGTTTGGGTATTCATCGCGACCGTGGAATCTGTGTTTTATACTGGCTTAATTTAAAATACGGAATTCCTAGTATATCCAATATTTCATATGTGTTCTTCTGCTGCTGATATCTTATGATGTGATCACTTGATATGTTGAGACGATTGCAATATATTAAATATATGAGACAAATAAATATTGTTGCTTTCTTTTATTATGTGATGCTTAGGAAGCATAAATGATGGGACTTCATTAATGTGATTAATGAAATAAAAGAAACCTAAAGATGATGTAGAAACTTGCTTTAAAAACTGGTAGCTCTAATTCTTGCTTTGCATAGCGACATTCCTTTTAGAATATCCAGCGCCTTATTCGATAAGGAAAGAGCTGAGATCCCTTCACCGGGAGTGACCTCTTTAGCGAAACTGGCAGATGCTACAACCCACGCGGTTTGTCTTTTGATTGCCTCTATAGTTTTTTCTTTGCATAGTGGTATTTGTGAAATATCCAGCACCTCATTCGATAAGGAAAGAGCCGAGATCCCTTCACTGGGAGTGACCTCTTTGGTAAAACAAGTAAAGGCCTCAAAAACACTCCTTTTCAAAATCACTTAATTCTACAACGATATCAAGTTCATTACGCAAAAGGTTTTCTTAAAAACCTGTCGTTGTCCTCCGTCATTTCAGATAAGTACTACTTAGTATTTGTGCTACATTTGTTGACCATGTTAAGGCATAGTGTGCGGTAGCTGATTAGTGCTTCTCTGCATAAGCATATGATGCGATTGGATTAGGGTAGTCGTACGACTTTGTTGACCATGTTAAGGGTCGTGCGGGTGGGTTTAATTCAATCAGGAAATGACGGGTTGAACTTGGCTAGCGCTTATGATTTGTTGACCATGTTTAGGTCATAAGTTGCTAGGGGAAAAATATTATCGGGAATTTCAAGTGTTGAAATTTGCAATGAGATTGCAAACCTTCTATGAGATAGATGGATCCCGATACCCACTGCGAGTAAGAGTTATACCTGGGAGAGTTTTACACAATACAATTAGCCGATCAAGTAGGTGTCTAGAAAGGTGTTAATGGGGTTACGCCCATAGCAAAATGAGGTTTATTTTAATTAGGTCCGTGCGAAAGCACATGGAACCCCTCTCAAAGTACCGACACTGGCCCGGTCGAAAGATTGGCGAACTTGTAGGGTGTAATTAATCCCGGCTAGTCTTACTTTTTGGGGTTTGAAGGAAGATATGACAAACACAGTGGGAGCCATCCTGATTAGATAAAATAATAACCAATCTGATCTTGCAAGACCATACGCAAAGTGTTTTCTTCTCTCTCTCTCTCCTGGTAGCGATCATGTCACGCCTTAATCAAGATAATAATATGGATGCGTTGACCGAACCTGCATATTATACTGAGCTGGGGAACCTTGGTTTCGCTCTAACTTATAATTGTTATAAGTCCATGCAGGGAATAAGGGAATATCTGGATTCCTATGCCACACATTCAAGGAATATGCATGTTGATGCATCTTCTTCGGGTGTGTATGTTACCGAAAACTGTTTCTCAGTACACTCGACGTCCTGGGTATGAGATACCATAACAGGATCCCATATATGTAAAAGTTACATGGGCTACTGAAAGGTAGAGAACTGAGATTGGGTGATATATCTCTAAGTGTTAGAGAACGGTGCAATTGTTGCAGCCAAGTCAGTTGGCAGATATCACCTTGTATTACCAAATGGTAAATACATTAATTCTGAACGAATGTTATTACATACCGAACCTGATATACAACATTACATCGGGTTTTTTAATAAGTTAAACAAGGATATAATTTTATATTGATGGAAAATGTTGCGAACATTTTCCTGAATCAAGAGTTGATTGGATCAGGCACGTTATATAATAACATATACGTTCTAAATCAAACCACAGTTCAAAGTATCTAGAACACACACAAGAGGAGTAGTTCAGAAATGAACGAATCCTTCTTGTGGCATTGTAGACTAGGTCATATCAATGCGAAACGATCAGCTAAGTTACATAAGGATGAATATGAGAATCTGTTCAAATTTTCATCTTATGATACTTGCCAGTCTTTTCTCAAAGGTAAAATGACCAATACTCTGTTTATTGGAAACAGAGAATGAGTTGCTGAACTCTGGGACAGATACATGATGATGTATACGGTCCTATGTCTATAAATGCCAAGGTTGGTTCTTCATACTTCATTATATTCACTGATCATCTCTCCGGATTCGTACATATTTTCCTGTTGAAACACGAGTCTGAAACTTTTGAGAAATTCAAGAAATATAAGCTTGAAGATTGAGAACCAGACGGGTAGAAGTATTAATATACTACGATGTGATCGAGGAGGCGAATACTTCGGCATGGAGTTCCTGTATTTTCTAAAAGGACAATATGATTCTCTCTCAGCTTACTCGTTCGTATACACCACAGCACAACGGTGTATCGGGGCGGAGGTATCACGCCCTGTGAGATAAGGTGCACTCTATGATGAGTACTGCTGAGTTACTTATTTCCTTTTGGTGTTATGCACTTGAGAAGCTGCATACCTATTAAATGAAGTTCAATCTAAATCAGCGCCTACCACTCTATATGAGATATGGTATGGGAAGAGACCATCACTTAAACGAGTTAAGATATGGGGTTGTCCAGGCTATGTTGAAAAGAAAAATCCGGACAAGCTCGAGGCAAGGTTAGTTATGTATAAGTTTGTTAGGATATCCCAAATATTTGCGAGGGAATATCTTCTACCACACTGAAGAGCAAAAGGTGTTTTGTTTTTCAGCATGCCACCTTTTTAGAAAAGGAATTTCTTTAGAAGAAATTAGTGGTCATAAGGTAGAACCGGAAGAAGTTCCAGCTGGACAAACTAACAGCTGATGATTTGGTGAAACCAAAGGATTCAATAGTCTCCAATGAACCTCAGCCTCTCCGCGAATCTGGTAGGGTTCCTCATCCCCCTGAGAGATACTACGGTTTTCTCGATGACAGTGGGAGCGAGGATTGCATCATGGTAGATGATGACCCAACCCGTCACGAGTGGGGACTCAGTGCAATGGCTAGATGCTGTGCAATTAGAGATGGAATCCATATACACCAACAAACTATGACTTTGTATGTTGCACCTGAAGGGGTAAAACCCATTGGGAGCAAATGGATCTTGAGAAGATTCTTGGTGTAGATGGAAAAGTTGAGACTTTCAAAGCTATTCCTAAGTCCATCAGGATTAAAGCAAGCATCGCAGAGATGGAACATCTTTTTTGATGTGGCAGTCAAAAAGTATAACTTGATCAAAATGGTAGATGAACCTTGTATATACAAGAAGGTTGTAGAGAGTGAGGTTGTCTTACACGTATCGTACGTAGATGACATACTCTTGATAGGAAATGGTTTCCTATGCTACACTCGGTCAAGCTCCTCTTATCACGAGGATTCTCAATGAAAGATCTGGATGATACCTACTACATCTTGTGGATGATGATCTATGGTGATAGATCTAAGTGGATGTTGGGTGTGTCCCAAATCCCGGTAGATTAACACCATACGAAAGGGGTTTAGTATGGAGGATTCTAAGCGTGGAGGTTAGCCCACTGACAAAGGAATCACTCTCTCCAAAAAGATGTCTTCCGAGATTGATTTGGAGAGAGCTCACATGCAAGGGATACCCTATGCTTTGGCAGTAGGCTCTATCATGTATGCGATGTTATATACCAGACCAGAAGTAGCTAACTCACTAGGTGCAGTGATAAGGAATCAATCAGATCTTGGGAGAATTACTGGATAGCTATGAAGGAATTCTTAAGTACTTGAGAAGCACTAAAGAGATGTTCTTGGGGATTTGGTAACGGTGAACTCCAGTGGGAGTCCTTACCAATTCGAGCTTCCAGAGTGATAATGTCGACTGAAAATCAGTCACAGGCATTGTCTTTACCCTCAGTGGAGGGACGGTATGTTGAAAGAGTTCCAAGCTATATACCGTGGCATACTAGACGATAAAGGCTGAATACATCACTACCAATGATACTACCAAAGTCGATTTCTGGGCATTTCTTGTTCATGAGATGAACATGGTTCCTATCATTGAGTGTCCAATAACTGTTATTGTG
Organism: Agapanthus africanus; assembly: GCA_030015575.1. Classification (NCBI taxonomy): domain Eukaryota; kingdom Viridiplantae; phylum Streptophyta; class Magnoliopsida; order Asparagales; family Amaryllidaceae; genus Agapanthus; species Agapanthus africanus. The sequence goes on from JASDDO010000026.1 coordinate 236,707,533, forward strand.
ACTACAATGGAGTTGTGGCTTTAGCTTAGGAACATCGGTCCCATCAGCGATCCGAACATATTCTGAGGACAGTATCACCTGATCAGGGAGATGGTTGATCTCCAAGGGATCGAAATTAGGAGAGTTGACGCGAAGGATAACACGACGAATCCACTAACAAAGGCCTTTCTTATAGAGACTTCTATAGGACGTTGAGTATGGGATACTGCAACAAATGGACATAGTGCAAGTGGGAGATTGTTAGTTATATGTATGCCCTAGAGGCCATTACTGTACATGTGATGTATAATGTAGTGGATGCTTGGACATATATAGGGAGGACTTTCTTGCTCGACATGATAGTATGATATCTGGTTGCACTTTATCAAAACATGTACACTTATTGTCTCTCCATTACATGTTGATAAAGCCCTTAGAATGAGTACTTGACAACCAGGATTATGACGCAGATCATACTAGTGGGAACAGGGTTGTAACATTTCAGAAAAATAAAATATTATTTTTGGAAATTTTTATAATTAAATAATATTATATTGAATATTTTAATAAGACGGTACAATTAAATACCGATAAATTGGAGAAATTTTTTGAAAATTATGGAAATTACTAAAAGCGGGTGTTTCATGTGAATTATGCAAATTTTAAGTTTTTATGATTTATTTGACACTATTTTAGTGCTAATCATGATTAAAAATCGCTAATCGCGGATTAAGCGTGTTTTGTGCACATAGCATGTACAAAGTCTTTTTCACACTTGTGCATTTTTCTACCATGGTTTCATTTAGGTTTCCTATTCAATTCTAATAGAATGAGAAGAGAGAAGAAAAGAAAAGAAAAGAAAAGAAAAAGGAATAAGAATAAAGAATTGGGTATGGGTGAGAGAGAGAAAGGTGAGGGGTTAACATTGACTTTGGGCATTCCTCCTTCATTCCTTCACCCTCATCATCTCTCCCCTCAACTCCCTTGCTGCTGCTGCTTCTTCTTTCACTCCCTCTGCCTCTTCAGCTCCTCAAAACAACCTCAAAACCCTATCTCCATTTCACAAAAATTGTGCATGAGCTCACTAGCAACACATTGGACCAAGAAAGCTTGCATTTTGGACACTTGGGGCAACTCAAGAATTTTCTTGAGTTGCCAAAGGAGATAATTTCTTGCACCATTAGTGTAGTGTTTTAATTCCTTATGCATCCATATATGTTTCATGTCGATATTGAGTGGTTTTGTGGACTTAGAAAATTCTAGTTAGGGTTTATGGAAATTGAGAGTTGAGATGTGTAATCGAGCTCAGTAGAGGCCACGCAAACCCCCTAGTGCTAGAATTCAGACCTAAACCATTGACTAAAACCCCGGAATACGGATTTAGAAACCCGATATCGGATGAATTGTGGATTCTGTTTGTGTATTATGAAATCTGCTAACACCTGGAGCCTCTCAAAATTATTTTGCGAACACAGAGTGATGTGCAGGTAACCTGGTGTGTACAACCACGAAAACCCTAGCCCCTACCCTCTCTTTTAGGCTGTAAATTAATTCATTCTGGCCGCAATTTGCGGCCAGAGCGGGTTAGAAATGGTTCGTTTTTGTTCTAGGGCCTTATCTCCAGTAAAATAGACCCATGGCATATGCAAAATTGACCAATTTGACCTAAGGTGAAATCCGGGACCATTTCCAATAGTTACTGTTTTGATTCGGGGTTTTGTTTCTCGTATTTTGAATTCTGGATTTGTGTATTTGTGTTTTACCTCGATCACTTGACGTTTGTACAACGATATCGAGAGTTGTTTGATGGCTTTGAAAGCGTAGTCCATATGTTCTAACCTATAAGCCTTAGCGTGTCGTTTTGGTTTTCCGATGTGATTTTAATGTGCATTTGCGTTTGTGCTATCTTTGTAGGTACCTTCATGAGGGTTTCATATGATGAAGAAGATGAAGGCGACATCGACACCGACATGCAAGATGCAATGTGAGTAGATTATATCTACGGGGGAAGTCGGGTGGATGGCATATAGCACCCCCGCAGTTCGATATCTAGTATACTATATATATATGATGGCTTATGTGTGACATGGATATTCAGGATATGATTAGGTGTAAAATGGTTAGATTAGTGTTATTAGAAGTGAACTAGTATAGCTTCTTAGTCGCGAACCCTAGAATAGGTTTACACCCACACGCACACACATGCTTACTTGCTATCTTATACCTGGATGATGAGGATAGAGGATGATTTTTGGAGATGAGTCGATGAGTTTGGGCATGGTGCCTTGAGATCGGTGATATGATGTGGTTCGTATTTGCGATACGACATGAGATTTTAGCGGGCCTTTGGACGTGTGTGTTCCCCTCCGAATGGCGGCCTGGACGTTAGGGCGTCCATGCCTGAGGTTCGGGACAGATGCTATTTGGTTTTACCCGTCTACCTCTCCGAAGATGCCAAGTTGATTTATGGCACCGTGTATCGAAGGTTTAGACGGATGCGGCCGATGTAGCAGACTTTGTCAGATTCCCCCTCGCTTGAGGGGTTTTTTTGATTGTGGGGACGCTCTTCCCTGCAGGCGCAAGCCCCTGCAGTTAATTACGCTACCGCATCGCGGTAACAACTTTATCCTTCTCCAGAATTTCACTTCGTGTCGTGTGTGTTCATTTTGTTTGTGGTTGCCCGTGGATTGTATACGGAGACTGAGTAATGTCGTCGCCCGTAGGACGTGGATTAGTCCAAATCCGTATTTACTTAGATTTGGGTTTAGTGTTTTCAGTCTAAGGATGCATTAGTCGCGTTGCGGCTAAGATCAACTTAAACGTTCGTCAAGGATGCGTTAGTCCTGTTTTAGACTAAGATCAACTCAACGTAGTGATTAATTTAATGTATGGCCATCGGGACTCGTCACCTCTCTGACGTCGTTGAAGGATTACAACGACATGTATCAAAGGAGCTCGGAGATGTACCCTCGAACCAGAGTTGATTGGGAGTTTTATAATCCATTTGAATATTTAAGGATACGTTAGCCGTGTTTGAGGCTAAGATCAACTTAAACGTTTGTTAAGGGTACGTTAGTCCAGTTTGAGACTAAGACCAACTTAACGGGACCGTTTAGATCCGATAAAAGAGCATTTTGGGCTCTATTGTGCCAGTTTAGGGACGTGGTGGTCCGATATTAGTTTAGGGACGTTTCGGTCCGATATTAGTTTTAGGGACGTTTCGGTCCGATATTAGTTTATGGACGTTTCGGTCCATTATTAGTTTAGGGACGTTTCGGTCCGATGTTAGTTTATGGACGTTTCGGTCCAATATTAGTTTAGGGACGTTTCGGTCCGCTGTTAGTTTAGGGACGTTTCGGTCCAATACTAGTTTATGGACGTTTCGGTCCGCTGTTAGTTTAGGGACGTTTGGGTCCAATATTAGTTTAGGGACGTTTCGGTCCGATATTAGTTTAGGGACGTTTCGGTCCGTTTTTAGTTTAGGGACGTTTCGGTCCGATATTAGTTTAGGGACGTTTCGGTCCGTTATTAGGTGTGTGGCCGTTGGGACCCGTCACCTCTTTGACATCGTTGAGGAATTACAACGATGGATGTCAAAGGAGTTCGGAGATGTACCCTCGAATCGGATGTAGATTGATTTAGGAGAGCCATTTTGCTCAGCCAATTTAATTTAAGGACTTATGGCCACGATTGGGCTAAGTGCAGTAAACAAAATGTCCAACATTGCTTTTGCATTTCCTTTTATTTTTATTTGGGCTTTGCCCAGAAAAGATGCAGGGCATCAATTTGTTTTGAGCTCTGTTCTTTATGATGCAGAGCATCAATTTTATTTGGGCTCAGCCCTTTTATTGCTTTGCAATTTATTTTGGCCTGCTAGGTCTTTTGATTTGGGCCTGGCCCTTCAAATAGTGCAAAGCACCAAGAATCTTTTAGATTCAAGAAAATGAGTGCAGAGCACTTTTTAATGATCTAAATTTAGATCAAAGAAAAGAAAGAAAAGAAAATCTCTTCTTTCTTTCTATCTCAGAGAACCAGAGGTTCCCTAGCAAGTGCAAGGCACTATTTTTTATTATTTTTATTTATTTATTTGTTTATTGAAGATCACTGACCTTGTCTTTTAGATCAATGATCTATTCCTAAGAGAATTTTCTCTTATTTCAAAGGTTTTTACCTTCTTCTTTGTGTTCTCCAGAAGTTCTCTTCTTCTCTTTTTTTTATCCAAAATCCCTCCCTCTTTGAAATGGGGTCTGGGGTCCTTTTTATAGTGCTCAAAAATCAGTTAGATTTGTTAAAAAGATATTTTCTGAGTGATTTGGGGAATTTTCCCCACCGTTGGATCTTTGATCCGAAGGCCCCTGTTTTACAAAAGAAATCTTCTTGTTTAAACAAGAACAGAAAAATATCCTTAAATCTTCACTCTGTTGTTGCGCAACTCACCAGCGTGTGACACGTGTCGCGCAGTGAAGCGCTTGCGCAACTGCGCAGACACGTGTCGCGCAGTGAGGCACTTGCGCAACAGCGCTTGCGCAACTGCGCAGACACGTGTCGCGCAGCGGTGCGCTTGCGCAACTGCGCAGACACGTGTCGTGCAGCGGTGCGCTTGCGCAGTTGTGCCTGCGCAACTGCGCAGACACGTGTCGCGCAGCCGTGTGCTTACGCAGTTGTGCTTGCGCAACTGCGCAGACACGTGTCGCGCTGCCGTGCGCTTGCGCAATTGAACGTTGCTTATGTTTTTTAAAGAGCCTTGCTCTGATTGGACGTACGGCCTTGGGCGTTGTGCTGCCGTGTCAACTTCTGACACGTGGCGCGTTGCGCGCAGCGCACGGGAACTGAAGCGTTGCTTCAAAATTTGAATTTTCAAAATTTAAGCAGAGCCTTACTCTGATTGGGGGAACAAATGCCCCCCCACCGTTGCGCTCACGTGGCGCGCACGTGAGTGCAGCGGTGGCAAGACCCCGACCGTTGGATCATTGAGATCAGGTGAAGAGACGCAGGCGTCTATAAATAGGACCCTTGGTCCTTGGTAATTCTTTACCAATTTCAAGAATTTGAATTTCAGAGCCTTGCTCTTGCTTAAGAACTTCCAGAGCCTTGCTCTTGTGAGAACTTCAAAGTTCTAGTTTTAAAATCACTCTAGGTAAAATTAATTAAATTAAATTAATTTAAATTAAATTAAATTTAATTAACAGAGCCTTGCTCTTATAGATCTTTGATCTAAAGGAAAACCCTTTTGGGGTTTCTTCAACAGAGCCTTGCTCTCAAAAAATTTTCAGATTTACAGAGATCTGATTCATGGGTTCTAACCCATGAACAGAGCATTGCTCTTAGATCAAATGTAGATCTTTTTTTAGATCTGATAAACGGAGAAAAAATTTTGTCTTATAAGTTTTCATGGATTTTTCAGGATTCCAAAACTCTAAAGATAAAATTGATGGATCTTTCCACCATTACCATAGAGCTATGCTCTTTTTAAGGAATCTTGTTCCCCTGAGACCAGAGTTTGACAAATGTCACTCTGTGACAGAGCTTTGCTCTGAAAGAGAATATTTCTCCTTGTCTCTAGGGATTTTCCATCAGTGAGGATATTCTTTTGGGGACCTTTTCATTAACTGACAGTCTCATCCAATGATGGGGTTGTCTTATTAAATGATGTATCGTCATCCAGATTTTGTGGGTCCCTCTTTTGTCCCCTACCCATTACATCATAGTGTTGAGTAAGATTTCAAAATGCCAAGTGTCAGAACACTAATGGTTATTTTTATCTTTCTACAGGAAGCATGTCTGACGACTTATTTTTCCCCTTTATTCGCTCGGAAGGAGGGTTCCCCCATGCGCCGGTGGACCGGGTGGTGTTCGCCCTGATTAAAGATCATGATCCAGAGTGCAAGAGACTTCACTTGTGGGGAAGGTGGTACAGCCAAATCATCCAAGGCCGTCGCAGCTTCAGCTCCGCTTCGCCCTCTGAGCCCATAGTTACGATCCCTTATGCGGATAAGCCCCCGGTGGAGTATGCCGTGGAGGTTAAAAATTGGAATGCCGACGACCTCCTTCAGCCTGCAATCGGCGCCATTCCGGTGCAGCCGCCGCCGGCTATAGATATCTTGGGGAGGCAAATCTGTCAGGGTGAAGCACGCCCTTGGGGACAGGCTTATAACATTGGATTGATCCCGCGGCCGCTTGCCGGATATTTGCAATGGGCCCGTTACATTTTGGCGATGAAGAGGGCTCTCCTGACGACGATTGGTTTATACTCAGCTATCTACGTCTCGCTCTTCGAGTATCCCTCTCCTCCGACGTGGTGGATAAAGGCCTTCATCGAACAATGGAATATCCCCACCCACACCTCCTGACAGCGGATAGGGAAGTCTCCATCTCTCTGGAGGAGTTTGCTGAGATTTCAGGTCTGCCAATGAGGGGAGAACACTACGAGGAGCTGCTTCCTCCTGACGAGTATGTCTTCGCCACCAAGCAGCTTGTATTTGACTTAACTCCGGAAAATGCCATTCAGCATCAGCACCCGGGCTTGGTGAAGGTGTTGGAGATTTATGAGGAACTCCATTTGGAATCGGGCGACCGGGGCGTCAGTTTCACGGATTTCATTACTCGTTTTATCCGCCCGGAGTTCCTATCAGAGCAGGGCGAGAAGTTCGCTCAGCTCGCTGACCCCTTTGATTTCGGCTTAGACCGCCGACCTTCATCGGAAAATGACCAGCGGGATTTTTATTTCCCCGGCACTGCCAGCGTCCCTTTCTCAGAGATTGCCGTTCCTGGCATGGACGAGGAGACTTTTTTGATAGGGTTCTTGGGTCTATGGCTATGCAGCTTCGCGCTTCCCATGCACCCACGCCTCATGCGGTCCTCTGTCTTTTACCCGGCGCATCGAATGGCGGCTGGTTTACAGTTATCAGTAGGGATCGCCGGGCTGGCTTACCTCTACAATGGACTTAGCGTAGCGGCGGATGCTAATGAGCCTGGGGTACAGCCTGCTAACTTCCCGATGCACTACTTCACTTCTTGGATGGAGCTGCATGTGCGAGGGGTGTTTGGTGCCCATAAGACTCCTCCGTTTTTTGAGAAATACAGACTCCCAAGAATCATGCGGTTGGTCGGGGCTTCAATTGTGGTTGCACCTCCGCGGGAGTCTAGGGGACTGCTCCTGCGTTCGCATCTAGTCGGAGCGAAGACTTCTTTTGTGGATAAGGTCATCACCATAGGCTCCGAGACCACTAAGTCAGTGGTGTCGCTGCGTGATGACTTTAAGGGCGGGGTTTCTGTACTGAAGGCTCGGGAAATCCTTCACCTTTACTCCATTCGGCCGGGCTACTTAGTATTTAGGCAGAATGAGACGGCTCTCTTTATGAGGTATAACCCACATCGATTTGCCCGACAATCGAGTTACAATCAAGGGATCCCGATGGAAGCCTTTCTGGAAACACCCGCGGCCAACCAAGGGGGAATAAGGAATGCTATGCATCATTTCACCCGGCTCAATACAGGCTCTTATTTTTTTATCAGTGAGCCTAGCTGTGCCCCTAAAATAATCCATCCGTATGTAGCCTGGTATGCGCATGCTATGGGCCCAATCATTTTAATGGAGAAACGCTTGCTGGTTGACCGTAGGGGTGCGCCTCCTGGTGGTGATCGCAAGGCTCCCCTGCAGCCAAGGATCCAGGTCATCCCCCCGATAAAAGATGCCGGAGCTGACCGACCACGCGTGTTGGCCCCCCCGCGTGGATTGCCACTGCCTACTACGGTGGATGCACCACCGGCGCCCCGTGCTCCCACAAAGACGGTTAAAGTGGTATCGCCAGAGTCTGGCGCAGGAGCGGATATCGGGACTCGCCGCCCTAAAGTGACTGCCAAGCGCAAAGCTGCTCCGGGTGGATCTAAAGCTGGCGGGCAGAAGAAGAAGAAGTCCACCCTATCCCTCGACGCGATCCTCAGCTTAAAGCCTGCGGCTCCTCCCGCCGAGGCCATATGTGAATATGGCAGCAATGAGGGTTTCATGGTAGATCCTGCGGACACCAATCTGGCTGCCGCCATTGCAGCTTCGGAGCGATCGGCTAGGCTCGAAGCGATGCTAAGCAAACTCGCTGAGTCCCGTAATCATCAGACGCTTCATTTGTCATTTTATTGCACCCTGTATTATTATCTTTAACTAACATTTGCTCCATTTTCAACAGGTGTCTCTACTGAAGAGGCTATTGCTGCCTCCCTGAAAACCTTCCAGGAGGAGGAGGAGAAGCGTGCCTTAGCAGGCGCTGGTATGTTTCATCCCTTTCTCTTTCATAAGGAAAGTTTGTTGTCTCTCTATGATATTCAACCTGACTTTCTTTTGTTTCTTTGCAGGGGTTGTATTAATTGACGCAGGGGTCCTTCCCGAGTCTGTGACTGAGGTCCCGGCTTCGTCAAAGTTGCCGCAAGAGCCTCGGCTTGACAAAACGATGAAGGATGCCCTGAAAAATTTGGAGGCATCCCTATTCACGGACGAGGACGCCTCAGTTAGAGAAGCCTTAGTGGCATCCGTCTGAACGGCTCGGGAGAATCGGAAGCGGTTGAGACGCGAAGCAAAGGCGCGCAGAGCTGCTTTGGCCACGGGAGTGGGTCCCAGTACCATTCCTCGCGCTGACACTCCTTCTGGAGAGGCCCCTGTCGCCCTGTCTACTGCTTATAAGCAAGTGGCGCGCGCGGCCCGAAGTGCAAACAATAAATCCCCTTCAGGTAGCATCTCTTTCAGAACCTTGTTGTTATTATAAAGCCATTGGCTCATATGCATTCTATCTTGCAGGACCAAGTTCGACTGAGGGGGAGGCGGAGACCGTCGGACCCCAGGAAACGGCGGAAGCGGCGCCTGCCGAACCTGAGCCAACGGTGGGCACCGTCGTCGGGGCCACGGTGCCTGAAACAGAAGTTGAAGGATACGCCGCCGAGAAGGTCATTGATGCCGCGTCCGAAGTGGCGGCAGATGAGATGACTGTCGAGCCGAAGGCAGTAGAAGTCGAGGCGCTTGAGGCTGGAGACGTCACGGTGCCAATGGATGAGACAACCGTGACCGCAGAAACCGAGGGAGTATCGGGTGAGGCGGCCACGATTCCTGAGGAGGAGCGAACCGCTTTTTCTCAGGAATCTGGTAATACTCCGATCATAGCCCTCCCTGCATATGGTTCCTTGCCGTCTCCCGGGCTCGCGAGCACAACAACGGTTCCCATCGAGTCGGGTGATGAGGCTATGGGCGGTGGTCTCATGTCGATGGATGAGGGGATTGCTTCAGTTTCTGCTGGTAGCTCGTCAGGTAAAATTTTTTTTGTCACCAGCGTTCCCCCCTTTTTTTATAAATCTTGAGATCTCTTCTAACAAGCTTGCTTTTGCAGGTGCGGCCAGTGCTGATGCTCCTTTGCTCGAAGGGGCACCGTCGACTACTGCCTTGGCGGTGGTCACCTCCCCGCCTTCCCTTGTACCATCACGGATGTTGGAAGGTATGGATTCACGACTCATGCATTAATCTTTCAAAAATGTAGCTTTGTACTAACGTTATACCATTGTGCCTTTGCAGGAGTGCTCTTCAATCATTTATATCAAGTGTTGCTCCCACACTTCTCCTTTCCATCCAAGCTCGCTTCTCATTCTGGTGGCGCCGGTGAGCATACCTTCACTATAATATCTTTACTTACCCCTTTTTTTTCTAGCAATGGGATAATTTATGACTTTTCCTTTTTTTTTACTACTGCAGTGCTACAAATCGAAGGAGGGGATGCAAGACCTGCCGCGCCACTGGCCCTTCCGGCTTTACCGTCCGTTGCAGCTGGTATAATAAATTTCCTTTTTTGGTAACCCTTCAACATCTTCTGAACCATCGTTTAACCATGTTTTGTTTTGCAGCTATTGTTCCGGCTCCGGTCCCCTTTGAGGCTCGCGTCCTTTCACCGGCAGGCCCTTTCTTGAGACGTCCATCTTCTAAGGGTGTTGCGATGAGTTTGGGCATGCTGAGCGGGTACATCGAAGAGCTCAATATGGACGCTCTCCCTTCTGCCGTAGATTTTGCTACGGAGGTTAACCCGATGTTGGCGGCGCTCGTAAATTTTCATAACGAAGGCGTCGTCGAATCTTGGGTTAACCACTGCAGGGGGATCGAGGCCTGTCTAAATCGGCTGGAGTCGACGCGCCCTTCTCCCGAAGTTTTAGCTCTGAGCACCCAACGCACAACTTGGCTCGAGCAAAGCACTTCGCACCTCCGCCACTTGGAACAAGAAGCAGCTTCAAGACTAAGGGAATGCCAAAAGACCTCGAACGAAATGGCCCATCTGCGTGCTGAGGTTGAGGCAAATGCTGCCCAAGTGAAGACTATCTTCGAGGGTCTCTTGGAGCGTATCTCCCATGGGCTAAACTTGAAGTGGAAGCTTGACGTAGCTGAGCGCAATACTCCAAGTCGGGAAGCTGCCTATCAGGTCGTCAGAGAGCAGCTTGCGTCGGTCTTGCAGCAGCGAGCCCAAGTGGAGGCAGAGCTGGCGGTAGTAGCCGATCGAGAGAAGACGTGGAAGGAAGCATGCGAGCAATTGCTAAATCTATGCAAGACGCTTCCTTCCCAGTAATTTCTCCTTATATCATTTGTACTTGTAAAATATATGTATATATATCTTTTTTATTCTTTAGTACAATGTATCCTGTACCCAGTCAATATTCATGAATAAAAGATACGCATTTTTGTAACGTCCTGTGTCATTTCTTCGCCTTTTTCACTCTTTTTAGCACGACATATTTAATGCACCTTATTGACAGATAACTTCATTTCTCCCAGAGATAACGATGGCCTAGACTGCAGGTTCAGATCTGCCGCCTAGGACTTTTCAACTCTATGAGCCGTGAGGGTCTCGTAGAGACTTTTCTTCCTACGGATCGAGAGGATCTCGTAGGCGGGCTTTTCTCCTTAGGAATCGTGAGGATTCCTAAGTGTGGTTTTCTCTTATAATTCGTAGGGATCTTATAAGAGGATTTTTCCTTCTCACGAGTCGAGAGGACCCGTAAGTGGTTGTTTCCCTCCTTATCGAAACTCGATTTTAGAGAGTGAGTCCCGCGTATAGTGTGCAAGAGACCATTTTAGATCGACTTGTAGGGTCCCATTGTTCAGGAAGCAAGTTCTCCTACCTCTGATGCCTGAGGCTTCATTTTGCAGATTAAGAAGCAAGTTCAATTTGTTGAAGAAATCCATTTTCTGAAAGATTTGGCGGGAATTCCCCCACAATCGGATCTTTGATCTAAGGGTTTCTGTTTTACAGATGATAATAACCGAAGAGATTTCTTCAGAACCTTTTTGTTTAGCGCGAATGCTCCAGGATATGACGCGTGTCGCACAGCACACAGTGCAGCGCAACTGTGCTAGCACGTCTACGCCGACACGTGTCATGCAGCGTACGACGCATACGTCGCTGAAGCGTTGCTTCCCTTGGTTTTTCTTGAAATAGAGCTTTGCTTTGGCTGGGTGCGCTGCCTTGGGGTGCTGCGCTGATGCGTTTGCGCTGGACACGTGACGTGTAGCGCGCAGCGCAACGCAACTGCGCTAGCGCTTTCGTGCTGAAGCGTCGCTTCTTCAAGACAGGGCTTTGCTCTGATCGGGGAAGGACGAAACGTCGCTTCATCTCCTGTCTCGGAATTCGAACGGAAATTCGCTCCAATTAGGGTGAACTGCCGTGACAACTCTTGGAAGTCAAAGAGGCACTTGAGGCCTATAAATAGGACCCTTGGTCTCCTCCAGATACTTATCATCTTCCAGATTTCCATTTTTGAAGACTTCAGAGCTTTGTTCTTGCCTTTAAGAACTCCGGTACCTTGCTTCTTTTTTTTAAAGTTTTTTTTTTTAGAAAAACTTCAGGTAAAATCGATTCTTAGATTAATCTTAAATAGCAGAGCCCTCGTCTAGTGGGTTTCATCTTTGAACATAGTTTTGCTCTGTAGGAATTTAGGCATCCATGTATATTATTGCTTTTCTATTGTTGATCTTCCTGTAATATTTTCTCCAGGCATAATGGCGGCGGTGCATCTATACAGTCTGCACGAGTTCATTACCTACGATGATATCCGCGCTCAGGGTCGTCAACAAAACCAGGAGTTTACAGACGCCGAATGTGCAGAAGTTATGGGTCGTCTGAACGCAAGCGGTGGTTGGCTGTTGTCTCGGCGTTCGGGTCTTTTGAAAGTCGTACTGGGAGTAATATGGAGGGCACTTCCGGGTCTTCACGAGGCCCTTCCACTCAATGCGCTGGATGATGCCGAGGACAAGGTGCATTCAGTGCACCTGACAGGGCTGATCTAAAAGAAGCGACGGAACGACCTCGTTGACATCCTGCATCAAGTGTTTCAGCAGACGACGATCGTTGCTGCTTATCAAAGGCCGGAAGGGCTTGCCGATGATATCGACACCGAGGAGCGCGAAAGACTGCGCATAAGAATAATTAGAAAGGCCAGAAGAACTCTGGATGGCCTTACTTTTGATTTCCTCAATCCGTGCCCCGGATCCGAGGTTATACCGTTGTAATATTTTGAACAATGTTTCTTATGCATTATTCTTATGCTTGTAAAAAACTTTTGGCGGTATGAATGAAAACCCTCCCCTTTTCTATTTCAGCTTGTCTTATTTCTCGTCCTGAGTCTTCTGTCCATGCATAAATGAATGCGTCACGCATGCCAGATCAAATGTAGAACGGATATTCTTTCTGTCATCTTCTTTCTTTTAATGTCAGTAGGCTGTCTTAATAATCATGGTTGATGGATGTCTAAAACGAGTATTCCGACTTCCTCAGGAAATAGCGATGGCTTAGGCCGTAGGTTCAGGTTTACCGCCTAAGACTTTTCAATTCTATGAGCCGTGAGAGTCTCATAGAGGCTTTTCTCCCTACGGATCGAGAGGATCTCATAGGTGGATTTTCTCCTTAGGAATCGTGAGGATTCCTAAGTGTGGTTTTCTCTTATAAGTCGTAGGGACCTTATAAGAGAATTTTCCCTCTTACGAGTCGAGAGAATTCGTAAGCGGTTGTTTCCCTCCTCGTCGAAATTCGACTTCGGAGAGTGAGACCCGTGAATAGTATGCAAGAGACCATTTTGGATTGACTTGCAGGGCCCCATTGCTCAAGAAGCAAGCTTTTCAATCCTCGTTGTCTGAGACTTCTTCTTACAAATTGAGACGAATCGGGAATTTGCTCGCGGAGAGGGTGATGGCTCTGCGAGTTGACATGAGTTAAGAGGCTCTCATCACGGAGTGTTTGTATCCGTGAGTCGAGGAGTTTGCCAGGGATTATTTGTTTCCCGAGCGCCAAGGATTATTTGTTTCCTTGGGGTTTGAAACGAGTCGAGGATTCCCACGGAGGCGCTGGTGGCTCTGCAGGTTGACGCGGATCAGGAGTCTCTCGTCAAGGAGTGTTTGTATCCGTGAGTCGAGGGATTTGCTAGGGATTATTTGTTTCCCGAGCGCCAAGGATTATTTGTTTCCTTGGGGTTTGAAACGAGTCGAGGATTCCTACGGAGGCACTGGTGGCTCTGCGGGTCGACGCGGATCAGGAGGCTCTCGTCAAGGAGTGTTTGTATCCGTGAGTCGAGGAGTTTTGCTAGGGATTATTTGTTTCCCAAGCGCCAAGGATTATTTGTTTCCTTGGGGTTTGAAACGAGTCGAGGATTCCTACGGAGGCACTGGTGGCTCTGCGGGTCGACGCGGATCAGGAGGTTCTCGTCAAGGAGTGTTTGTATCCGTGAGTCGAGGAGTTTTGCTAGGGATTATTTGTTTCCCGAGCGCCAAGGATTATTTGTTTCCTTGGGGTTTGAAACGAGTCGAGGATTCCCACGGAGGCGCTGGTGGCTCTGCAGGTCGACGCGGATCAGGAGTCTCTCGTCAAGGAGTGTTTGTATCCGTGAGTCGAGGAGTTTGTTGGGAGAGTATGGCTCCCTCTTTGTTTACGCCCTTGGATTGTATACAGGGATCGATGTGATCTTAACTGTAGGGCCAAAGTTATTTTATCATCATTAATTTTTTTTGTTTTATTTCCGCGATGCTCTATCATTTCAACTTTTATATCGCGAAGGTCGCGATCGCCCAATCATTTCGGCTATTTTTCGCGGTGCCCAATCATTTCGGATTTTTATTTTATTTTTACTCGCTGTTTTTTTTATTGCGAGTTGCCCAATCATTTCGGCTATTTCTTCATGCATATATTTTTACTTGCTGCTTTTTTTTTATTGCAAGTTGCCCCATCATTTCGGCTATTTCGTATGCATGTACGGTCTACTGGCTTTTCGCCGTGAACCTGAAACTGGACACCGATTTCGGCATCAGCACCGCTACAACTGGGATATTGCCAGGAGCGAATCATCATCTGCCTCTGTCGCTGTCGAACAAAGGTGGCTTAGCGACTAGAGTTAGGGTCCTGTCGACTAAGGCTTTGACTTCATGAGCCGTAAGGGTCTCATAAAGGTATTTCTCCCTACAAGTCATGAGGATCTTATAGGTGTATTTTCTCCCTAGGAATCGTGAGGGTTCCTAAGTGTTTTGTTCCTCTGTAAGTCGTAAGGATCCTACAAGAGGGTTTTCTCTTTGCAAATCGAGAGGATTTACAAGGGTTATTCATCATGCGAACATATCCCCAGTCTCGGATGAGACTTGATTAGGGAAATGTTTATTCGCGCCCGTGGATTGTATACAAGGGTCAGTATTGAGCCTCTTGTAGGGCAATATCGAAGGTTGTGGGGGATTTGCTTAAGAACAGGTTTAGGTTTCTGTAACTTAAGACTTTCAAATCCTATGAGCCGTGAGGGTCCCATAGGAGAGTTCTCCTTACGAGTCGTGAGGATCTCGCAAGTGTATTTTCTCCTTAGGAATCGTGGGGATCCCTAAGTGTATTGCTCCTTTGTGAGTCGTAAGGATCTCACGCAGGTGGTTTCTCCTTACAAGGTCGAGAGGACTCCATAAGGGTTCCTTAACGAAGTTGCGCCCTTTCGGGTTTTCACAAACATTCGCCGGTAGTCCTGCTGTTTTTACTCACGGAGCCCTTTCGGGTTTTCATCCGTGCCCATTTTGCTTATGGACATACCGTTTTTTTTTATTTTCTTTTTCCTTTTTTTTTACGAGGTCGCGCCCTTTCGGGTTTTCACGAACACTCGCCGGTAGCCCTGCTGTTTTTACTCACGGAGCCCTTTCGGGTTTTCATCCGTGCCCCTTTTTGCTTATGGACATACCGTTTTTATTTTATTTTATTTTTATATATTTTTTTATATCTCGTCAGCCTAAGGATGCTGCGGTAGTAGTTTAAAGACGTTTCGGTCTGCTATTAGTTTAAGGACTTTTCGGTCCGCTGTTGAGAAGCTGGCTATTGCTTATACAGTTTGAGCTTAGGAAGATAGCGAGCGGACATAGTCGTCGTCATCTATCGTTGACCTAGGATGTGGCTCATTAAGCGTAATATTTCTTTAGGAAGCGACCGTTTATTGGTCTGAAAGGCCTTTCACCATGCATGTCCATGTGTAGATAGGCCCCACCCTGGTAAACTTTATCTATGATGTACGGGCCTTCATAGTTCGGCTCGAATTTTCCCCGCTTGGCGCGATTGGGGATCATAGGCCTTTTGACCACTAGCACGAGTTCGCCTTGGTGGAATGTCCTCGGTCGGGTCAATCTTTCGTATGAGCGCATCATCTTTGCTTTATAGGTCTCCAGATTTTGTTGCGCTATGAGCCGTGTTTCTTCAAGGGCGTCAAGCTCTTCAAGCCAAAGGTGAGCATTTTCTTCGTCCGTTAGCTCGTGGTGAACTGCCACTCGTAGAGAGGGTAACTCTATCTCGAGAGGGAGTACTGCTTCCGTACCGAACACCAACGCGTATGGCGTTGTGTTTGTGGCTGTCTTGAACGTGGTTCGATACGCCCAAAGAGCTTCTTGCAGTCTCTCATGCCAGTCTTTCTTATTTCGGGACACTGTTTTCTTTATAATTTTCGTCAAGGTCTTGTTGAAGGCCTCGGCGAGACCGTTAGCTCGTGGATTATAGACTGAGGAATACCTCCAGTCTATGTTATGCTGCTGTACGAAGCGGCTAATTTTATGACTTCGGTAAGCTGGCCCGTTATCGGAGATGATCCGCCTCGGAGTTCCAAACCGATATATGACGTGCGTTTTGAAGAAATGGAGGATATTCTCCGTCTTTACTTCTCTCAATGGTACTGCTTCTGCCCACTTAGAGAAGTAGTCAGTCGTCGCTAGGATGAAACGATGTCCTTTAGACGATGCTGGCTCAATGGGGCCAACTATATCAGTCCCCCACATTTCGAATGGCCAGCTAGCTACCGTTGGATGCAGCGGATTTGGGTGCTGGTGGATGAAGTCCCCATGGATCTGGCATGAGTGACATTGTCTCGCATATTCGATGCAGTCTTGAATCATCGTGGGCCAGTAATAGCCCATCCGTTTGATCTTCAACTTCATCTTTGGACCTGCTTGGTGAGAACCGCAGATTCCGTCATGAACTTCCTGAACGACTCTTTCCGATTCGTCTGGTCCTAAGCATCTCAGCCACAGAGAATCGAATGACCTCTTTTATAGAGTATCATTGACGAAGGCGAAAGACAGGGCTCGTTTTATGAGTTGATGTCTTGCGGACGCATCTTCGGGCATTTGGTGGGACTTGAAGTAGTCTATAAAGACTTCCCTCCAATCCTCAACCTTCTCCTGTTCTTTTATTTGCAAGGTCGCTTGTCTAGTCACTCCCTTCTCTTCGGGTGATTCCGAAGGTATTTCTGCGGGTGCGAGCACCTGACGACTTTGTACCATGATTCTAACGTCATCGAGGTTCTCGTCAGCCATTTCTTTAGCGAGTTTGGCCAACGCGTCCGCTTTGCTGTTATCCGCGCGTGGTATGCTCTCCAAAGTATAGGAGGGAATTTGGGTTAGCAGTTGCTGCACCTTTTCACCGTATTTTACTAACTCTGGTTTGCATGTTTGGTAATCGCCGTTTACTTGACTAACGACCAGTTGCGAATCTCCATATATGAGGAGGTTTTCAATTCCCATGTCAATGGCGATCTCGAGGCCTGCTATCAGAGCTTCGTATTCGGCTTCGTTGTTTGTCCTCGGTTCCGTCAGGGAGAACGCGTAGCGCATTATCCCTCCTTGTGGAGTTATAAAGATGAGTCCTACCCCCGATTTGATTATAGGGGTACTTTGTTTGCGCTTCTTCACGGAAGATGCTCCGTCAAAATAAAGCTCCCATCGGGTATTATCACCATCGATCGCATCAAACGCATGTTCGTCTGGAAGATCGTAGTTTAAAGGAGAGTCAGCTGGTATCGGGTGCTCAGCAAGGAAGTCGGCGATGGCCTGGCCTTTTACTGCTTTGAGTGGTCGATATGCTATCGAGAACTCCATTAAGAGTAGGGCCCATTTAGCGAGTCGTCCTGTCAATATGGCCTTTGACATTAGATATTTGAGAGGGTCCACCTTTGAAATGAGATAGACTTCATGCGCTAATGCGTAATGTCTAAGCTTTGTTATTGCGAAGATCAACGCCCGTCAGTGTTTTTCAATGGGGGAATAATTGCTTTCTGCCCCCAGCAGCACTCGACTTAAATAGTAAAGTGCTCTTTCTTTCCCTTGGTCATTCTCTTGTGCCCATAATACGCCCAAAGAACCTTCAAGGGCGGCCGTGTAAAGAATGAGAGGCTTTCCCTTCACTGGAGCAGCCAACACTGGAGGGTTTTGCAGGTACTGTTTAATCTCGTCTAGTGCGCTTTGGCACTTTTGATCCCAGACGAACAGGGTTCCCTTCTTCATCAGGTGGCTGTAAGGGCGGCACTTTCCTGAGAGGTTGGCTATAAATCGTCGTATGTACGCGAGCTTTCCTTGGAGAGACCGCAGCTGTTTGAGAGTTCTCGGCGGAGGCATTCCTATGATTGCCTTGATCTTGGACGGATCTATCTCGATACCTCGGTGTCGAACGACGAATCCCAGGAATTTGCCCGAGGAAACCCCGAATGCACACTTCAGAGGGTTCATCTTCAAGTTGTATTGTCGAAGACGTTGAAATACGGTCTTCAGATGCTCGAGATGTTCCTCATATGATTTGCTTTTAACAACGAGGTCGTCGATATAGCATTCAACAATTTCGTGTATAAGGTTATCAAAAATCTTCGTCATGGCCCTTTGGTAGGTTGCACCGGCGTTCTTTAAACCGAAGGGCATCACCTTGTAACAGAATATTCCCAAGGGAGTCCGGAAAGCCGTATGTTTCTGGTCTTCAGGGTGCATTTTTATTTGATTATATCCTGATGAGCCGTCCATGAATGAGAAAATCTCATGCGTGGACGTATTGTCTATCATTAGCTCGGTGACTGGTACTGGGAAATCATCCTTCGGGTAGGCTTTGTTGAGATCCCGAAAGTCCACGCATATGCGCACCGTACCATTTTTCTTCATCACTGGGACGATGTTAGCAATCCATTCAGGGTATTGAACCTCTTGGATAAAGCCGGAGTCTATCTTCTTTTTGACTTCCGCGTTGATGCTCATTTCGAGCTCAAGCCGCATTCTTCTCGGCGCTTGTTTGACCGGCTTGACACTCGGGGATATTGCCAGTCTATGTACAGCAACTTCTGGATCAAGTCCCGGCATCTCGGAATAGTTCCATGCGAAGCAATCTTTATGCTGTACAAGGACGTCCTTTAACGCAACCACCTTTTCCTCGGACAGCAGTTCGCTGACGAATGTCGGTCGCGGATCGTTTATCGTCCCCAACTCAATTTTCTTGAGGTTATCCGCAGTGGTATGTATGCCGTCCTCCAGTTCTTTCGGAGCTGGGGGAAATTCTGAGATCACCTCATCATTGCTGTTTTCGAAGCACCAGGGAAGGCTGTCCACATTCTCGGACTCTTCTTTTAATATCGTTATCATACGACAGGTGTGAATTTTCTGCCAATCCCAATGTGGAACTGGTTCTTCTTTCGTGGCCTTAGGCTCGTGCTTTTGTGGTGGTGCTACCTTCCAGTTGTTAGACAGAGCGAATTTACCAAGCTGATATTGATCTTCGACCCAATTCTTAAAGGTGAAGCAATCTTCAAGAGGATGACCTACTACTCGATGGTAAAAGCAATAATTTGGGTTGAATACCTCGCCCGCGTGCTCGGGGTGCTTGGACTCTGGCAGCGTAAGCATTTGATGTTTTAGAGCAAGATCAAATATCTTCCTTGTTTTGTTCCGAGGAAATGAGTATGCTCGACCCATTTTCTTCATGAGGGCTAAGTCAGTAACGCTCGACTTTCGGATACGTGGTTTCTTAGCTCTGCCTTGTGTTTGTTGAGCGTCTTTTCTGTCCTCTGACTTGTTTTTGCTTTCGCGTCGAACCTTTTTTGTAGCAGGTTGACAAGGAGCGGCCTTTTCATCCTTCACGGCCTGTCGGAGAAGGCGTTGTGTCTTGGCTTTCTCATAGATGGCCGTCTCGCGACTGTGGTCATCTCGGACTTTTTGACCAGCTTCCCTTATAAGCCTGTCCATTTGTTCTTCAAATGATGAACCGGGCACTTTTTCATCAGGAACTTTTACTGGCTTAGGATTAGCGTCCTCCCATTGAGCGTCCACATCTTCATCGAAGTCATACATGACATAACAGCTATTTACTAGCTCTCGTTTCTTTAGCCGGATGTACCCAAGCCCTTTTATTTCCATTCTCCCGTTAGGCAGTTTGCGTTGGGTCCCGGGAACATTCCAGACCCTGTCATAGAATTTGGCCTCTCTAACGGTCTGTCTGAAGGATATCCCCTGGCGTTTCAGCAGTTTCTTCAAACCTTCGGTATAATATCTGGGAAGACGGATAGGCTGAAGCCTGTCGAGCGTGGGATCCACGCCATGCCAAACTTCTTTTTCCACCTTGTTTTCTTCAGAACGGTAGAATAGGATTGCCTTCTCGTTTTCTCGCCTAGGAGGGATATAGAATGTCCGCAGCTCTTCTACACTGTAGATATTAAGTGCGTTCAGTTCTTTATGATGTTTAGGCGGCACCATGGCGACTTGCAGACTTTGCTCTTCGTCAGCGGAAGCTTGTATTGAAGGTCGAGCAGAGAATACGACATGGACCTCATCCTCCGAGTCACTACCAAAGACCAATGTAGGAGTGGACGGTCCTGGCTTGTTATGTTGGGGCGGACCCGAATAAACGATCTCCTCTTCTTCCTCGGTATCACTGCCGAAGACAGGGATGGTGGCGTTAGTATTATTTTCCGGCTTGTGACACTTCTCCGTGTCTTCGAAATCCGGCAAAAAGTATTTGGCATCTTCGTATTTGCGGACCTCGTTCACAGAGAACGGGTTCAATTCTCCCGTCACGGTATACTCGAAACCATCCTTAAAATACTTCATACACTGATGTTGTGTAGAAGGGATGATGTTGTACTCGTGTAACCATGGTCGGCCGAGCAAAGCGTTGTAGCATGTCTTAGCATCTATGACGTGGAATTTAATGTCCGTGACGAGTAATCCGAAGCGTAGCGTCAGTATCACAGATCCAAGAGTTTTTGACGATTGGGAGTCGAACCCGGATATGGTGATCTTATCCCGAGCAAGGTGCTGGACGCTCATGCAGATTTCCTTCAACACCCGCACGTTGAGTAGGTTAACAGACGACCCGTTATCGATCAGAATTTTGCCTATCTTTATATCATGGCAGTATCCCGAAACATAGAGAGGGCGATTGTGTTCGCAAGTCCCAAGTAGAAGGTCCTCATCGCCAAAAGTAACATCAGCCGTGTGTACTTCCTCCAACTCATCCTTCATCTTTTCCTCGGCCAGGCATGCTTGGAATTGTTCCGGCTCTTGTAAGGCTTTAATCAAAGAATCCCTCGCCTCTTTTGATAGCAACAGGGCATCGAGAATGCTGAGTTGTGAGGGTAGCTTCCTCAGATGTGCCAAAACGTTGTAATCCACTTTATTCCTCTTTGGCGGGTTCTTGGCGGTTAACTCTTCTGCAACTCGATCATCCAAGGCGATGTCTTCAGAGGCCTTCTCTTTCCCTTTGTCTTTCTTGTTTAAGGGTCCAAGATTCTTTTCGGGTAACGTCCGGTTGCGTAGCTGTATATTCTCGCAATCCTTTGGTCCTTCTTCTTTTCCCGAAGTGGATTCTTTAAAGAGAGGGGCAAGTTCTAGCTCTTCATCAGAATCACTCCCGAATGTAGGCACTTGTGATCCACCGGCGTCAATCATGCGACAACCACTGCTAGTTTTATCAAGCACTTTGATCATTCCGTTCTGCTCTCAGCGGGCTTTGCGCTTTTCCCGCTTAAACTGTTGCCGGTGAGTAACATATCCTTGCCACCACTTACCGAAAGCTTTGCACTCTTCGGTGGGATGCGACACCTTCCGATGGTACAAGCAATAGGAGGGGTGGTTTTCCATTTCACCCTTAATGTTTTTCTCGGAGGGTGGTAGCCTTATACCCATCGACACAGCCTTAGCGAATCTTTTCTTTATCTTGAACTTGATTTTATCTGTGGTGGGTGTATTTTGTTCTAGCGGGAGTACCGCAATTCTTTCGCCAAGGCGCTGGCGTTTGGCCTTTTCGAATATAACCGCTTCGTTATCCCGATCAGCTTTGCCCTTTAAAAACGCCTGATTTAGGAATGCATCAATCGCTTCATCCGACGGCTCCAGGATTTTTAGTGTAGGCTCTGCCCCCATCTTTTCAGCGCGAGGAGTCTCCTCATCGCTTGTGGACAAATGGGAAATCACATGGCAACTTGCTACATGTTCTTCAGATTCATTTGACGAACTACCTCCCTCATCTTCTGCTTGGAAGACGTGGTTGAGGAACTCTTGCAATGTGACGGGAGTCCGCGCCTTCTGGTTGTACTCTTCCAGCGCGTCAATTTGCTTTTGCAAGTCCGTGCGCCTATCGCTAGGCTTCACCGGTTTCTTGGCCTTCTTCTTTTTCTTCGAAGACTTTGACGACTGGCTACAAGTGCTTGAACCCCCATCATTGGTCTTTGGAGTTGGACGTGGCTTTAACATCCTCTCAACGACCTGCGGTTCCAATGTGCTTTTCCACTTGATCGCCGGACATGTCCGAAGATCATTTAGCATCCTCTTCGTTTTTGATGATAATACAACCTCCCACGGAGTTTCTTCAATGACAGAGCATGTTGCCCCCGGCGTATTCGTCCCTTTAGCGGTGTGGGGCTGCGGAGGATTCACCTTCCATTTGTCAGATAAAGCGAACTTGCCCTGTCGGTACTGGTTTTCAAGCCAATTTTTGAAAATGTAACAGTCTTCGATCGGATGTCCTAGCACTCGATGATAAGGGCAGTAATTAGGCTCGTTGACGTCACTTGGTTGCAACGGGCGTTTTGGATCTGGCAGATTTATAAGTCTATTGCGCAACGCCAGCTCGAATAGCCTCCTCGTTTTATCGCGGGGGAAGGAATAAGAACGTCCCATCCTATCCTCAAGGGGTACGTACGGGCGCGTATTGTTTGGACGAGCAACCGACTTCGAGTCGCTTGGTTGTTGTTGAGCGTTAGCGACAACGATCGCTTTTCCCTTTCCTTTGTCATTTCGGGAATCTGGCTTTGGGAGAGGGGGTTTATGGCCCATCTGGTCCATCTGCGCTAGTTTGTCGATCAAAGCCTGGAAAGTAGTCGGCTTGAAGAACATCATGAACTGCGAGATGGTTGCTTGTGGATCAAGGGTTCCAACAAACATTCCCACCGCCGGAGCTTCTTCTATGCGTTGTTCGCACTTCGACCATAGATTACGCCACCGTATAGCGTACTGAACCCATGTCTCGCCGGGTTTTACCCTGGCATTAATCAGTGCCGTCATCGGGATACGCTCACTGGCACTTGCAAAACGTTGGGTGAAGAGCAGCTCCATCTCCGCAAAGGTTTTAATAGAGTCGTTGGGGAGCTCAGAATACCATTCGAACGCCGTATCTGATAGGCTTCCAACAAACTGGCGAAGCAAAAGCTTGTCGTCGCCGCCGGTGTTACCGCAAAGCGCCCTGAACTGGGCAACATGTTGATGGGAATTGCCGGTCCCTTTGTAGACATGAAACTTGGGAATTGTGTAACCCGGCGGGTATTTGATTTGGTCATACCAGCCTGGATACGGTCGCCCCGTTTTTACGACGTGGCCGGCTGCTTCGGCCGCGTGATGAACCCTTATTTGCTGGGCTATATATTCGTCCAGATCAGTCTTAGAGATTGTATCCTCTTTAGCCGTTGATAGAACGGGCTGAGGGTTTGATGTCTCTCCCGTATCATCCCCAAGGACAATCGAGGGTTCTTCAGTCGGGGGATATTGTTGTATCATCATCCCTATCATGTCCTGGAAGAGGAGGCCCATACGCTGTATATTGGCTGCTTGTTCAGCAGCCTCTTTGTCTCTCTTTTCCAGTACTCGGCGGAGGAACTCGGCGTCAGTCTCTTCTTCTTGGCGTTCATCTAAGGACGTCTCAGGGTTCTCTTTTGGCTCCGTGAGTGCAGCCATTGTAGTCATCATCTCCTGGAGCTTTTGTTGCTGCTCCTGGGCCTTGGTCACTGATCGGGTAAGCGGTCGGTGACCCGTAGAAGTACGACTTTCTTCCTTTCCAGAAGCCACATAAACCGTATGAACTGTTATGCCCCCTGACTTGGGGCGTTTAGGTTCACCGCTTTTAAACTTTGCCGCTGACGCGGGAGCTTTCTCTGGCCTCCTTCTTTTGTGGGCCATCGAGGTTGAAGGAGCCGTTAAAATGGGCCTGCTAGCAATTGTTGCCCCCTGCTGTTTAACGGGGCGGGTTCTGTCCTTTTCTACCTTTGCCTTTTTCTGGTAACGCAAGTGGTCTGGATCGATGACGGAGTCTTGAACCCTCCGCCATACTTTATAAACTTTTGAGGATAGCCGTTGAGGGGGCTGTTCTTGTTTTGTTTCTGGAATTCTCTCCGCAGGTGGAGGAGATCTTTTCAAGGTAGCGGTTGGAGAGTTCTTACGCACTCTCCTTAGTAGTTCAAAACTGTTCCCAGTTGGAACAGCAGCGTTGACTTCCACCATTGGAGCGGGTGGAGTTATCCCTGAGGGGGAGTTGCCCCCTGCTTTTCTTACTTGTCGCCAATGGCGACGTCGCGCACGACGAGCCGTTGGGACTGGCTCGGAAATCGAGATGGTTTCTTGTTGCCCCCTGTTTGAGTGTGGGGTAACTGCCGATGTCAGCCTGTCAAAGACTGATGCCTTTTGACCAGCTGGGAGAGGAGTGGGAACCGTCAATCTTGCGAAGACTGACTCTCTGATGGGAGAAGCCGCTTTAACGATTTCCGAAGCAACGGCCGTTGCCCTCTTTGGGACGGCCACTTTATAGTTCTGACCTAGCCTGGTGAAAACGGAGGCTGTTGGTTTAGTAGCGGGCGACCCGTTGACAGGGGCTGTCGGAACAGTGAGCCGGTTGAAGACCGACTTTTTACCCACTTCCGGTGCAGGTATTGGTGCAGAAAAGCTTACAGGTGGGATCATAGTCCCGAAGAACAAGCCGGTGGTGGCTTGGGTCACTTGGTCTACCGGCAGAGTAAGGAAGGAAGCCGCTTGGGGCCCATATGCTACACCTCCTGGTGAGGTGGAGCGTCCATTGCAGCGGCATTTCGAGCAGTTGGTACAGCTAGAGGCCATTGAATCTTGAATTCTGCGCCAGGTAAAAGACCAAATCTTAGTAACTTGAAATCCGAAGACAACCATTTAATGAACCGCGATTGGTTCGCGAAGACGACACACGAAGTGTGGAGTGGAAAGAGGAAGAGGTCCCACCGGGCGTGCCAGAATCTGTTCCCCTCCGAATGGCGGCCTGGACGTTAGGGCGTCCATGCCTGAGGTTCGGGGCAGATGCTATTTGGTTTTACCCGTCTACCTCTCCGAAGATGCCAAGTTGATTTATGGCACCGTGTATCGAAGGTTTAGACGGATGCGGCCGATGTAGCAGACTTTGTCAGATTCCCCCTCGCTTGAGGGGTTTTTTTGATTGTGGGGACGCTCTTCCCTGCAGGCGCAAGCCCCTGCAGTTAATTACTCTACCGCATCGCGGTAACAACTTTCTCCTTCTCCAGAATTTCACTTCGTGTCGTGTGTGTTCATTTTGTTTGTGGTTGCCCGTGGATTGTATACGGAGACTGAGTAATGCCGTCGCCCGTAGGACGTGGATTATGTTGGAGATAGTGCCCTCAGAGTCAATTATTAGGTCACAGGTACGTGATTGTAATGATTGAGGGAGGACCTATCCCGGTAGGACAGTCTTACTCGAGATGATAGTATGCTATCTGGTTTACCTTTATCATCGTGTACTGTTTTAAGTGACATGACACGTCGCTATTACACGTTGATAGAGCCCCTAGGATTCTTGCTTGACCACCAGCAGTATGAGGGCGATCATATAAGTGGGAGCTGGGGGTCTATAAGCTTATCCTTAAAAGGTCCCTAGTCGTGGGAGTTTCGAGACTGGGCATCGATACTCCATTAGTAGACTAGTGTATACAGTCGAGACCCCGACGAGGGGCGGTGGCCGGTCTCACAAGCCACTGGTGTCAGTTGGATCACCTAAGATGTATACAGGTGCTCATTGGGTTATGAGTACACCGGACAGGACTCGCTGGGAACATGCTAGTTGGTCATATACCAGACGTCAGATGGCAGTTCCCTGGTGACATGTGTGCAGGTTAGTTCATCGACCTGGGGATCGTCATTTGTCTCGTGTGAGTTCCCACTGTACTTTGATTACCACCCTACCACGGCTCAAAGGAGTCGTGCAAACAGGTTTTAGTTGGGTACAGTCCCGAGCCACATGGAGGCAGTGAGCGTATCTTCAGGGGTTCGTCTCTCCCGGTATTGGGGGTGAGGTCGTGCTGTGTCTAGGAGAGCCATTACACAAAGTCCTTGGCCAAGGCAAGGAGATTTACTGGTAGGTATTCCAGTAGTATCTCAGGGTGTTCTGGGCTACACTCCGACACGACTTGTACCGCTTTTGGGGGTCTGACTTTTACCAACCCCCTAGGCCCGCCATGCGATACTCATAGACGAACGGACCGGACTGCACGGATATTGTCACTGACAGGCTCAGTTGGGTGTCGGGGTGAGCTTCCTCATCGACGTCCCTTTTAGTCAATAGCTGGTGGCCCGTCACGTATTGGCTTATACCTCTGACGTGCTAGTGGTTAAATCCACAGCCATAGTATTGACGAGTCTTTAGAGTCCACCACACTTTCAGTTACTCAGCTTTCGGGCGAAACGCTGTAGAGGCCGTATGGAGATATGGCAGGGTCCGATCAGATACGTGCGGTATTGCACGGATCAGGATCGGACGGTTTGTACTAGTAGCCGTATAGGAATATGGCAGGGTTCGATCAGATACGTGCGGTATTGCACGGATCAGGATCGAACGGATATTACTAGCCGGCTTTGGTTTAAGCCGGTCCTAGTTTAGTACAGTGTAGATTTTGTCTTTTTGCATTTGTATCCGGACGGAATACAGATGCGGGTGTGTATGCACAGTATCGGGGTTTTCCTGTAATTTATTACGGGACCAGTTTTCTGGAGTTGCCAGTTTGCATTCCGTTCCGGCCGGTTTTCCTTTGTTCTTTCCCGGCCGGACTTTTCCGATGGAGGGGGTTATTTGCAATTGTGCAAATAACATTTGTTGAGGGGGTTTCTTGAAAAAGTATTGATTATGATAGCTTTCTTTTCTTTTGCTCCATGCTTTTGAATTGAGAGATTTGAAAGGTTATGGAGTGAATAGGAGAACAAGCATGGTTGATGTTTCTTTGTCCCTTGGGTGTGGTCACCTCTTGTTCTCTCCTACACTCACCTCCCTTCTTGCTTCATATATTGTTTTTCCTCCACCATATGAGATGCTCTCACTTGAGGAAAGAAACTACACTAGAGAGAAGAAAAAGAATGAGAGAGTTCATCTTTATTTTTGTGAGGAATTCTTCATCTCCTTCTTCTTCTTGTTATGGAAAAATGAAAGCACCATTTTTCCTAACCCCATTCCTCCATCAAGGCAACTACAAACCCCAAATGAGACTAGCATGATCTACTACACTTCCTACAGCATATCTTGAGCATGTCGAGTTGCCGGCTTCATGCGCGAGTTACCTCGGTATTGAGGTGGGAGCCCGTAAAAGTACCCGGCTTCGTGGTGCCCTTTCCGACGAGGAGGAGACGGACGGAGATCCCGCGAGGAGATCGGAGTGACGAGAAGACCGGAGGACTTGGATCGTCGGTATATCTCTAACCCTTCTTCTAGTTAGCTTAGACTTGTTAATGGTTACGATCCGGAGTTTAGTGCGCGGTGGTGCCGGTTTGCAAAGTCCGCAAAATTTAAGTTTTTCACCGCTTCCGCATTCCGGCGTCGGATTGACGGCCGGGGCGCCGCCGTGCACTTACAGTGGTATCAGAGCCTCCCCATTAACTTAGTCTAGCTTTGTGTAATGTGTTTGCATTTCCGATCGATCAAAAAGTTCCAAAACTGCATTTTACCCACGACAGTTTCTGTTGAAATTTTTTAGTCTCGAAAAATTTTTCAGGTTGTAAAATATTGATGTACTGGATAATCTAAGAGTTCTGTAAAAATTTGATGAAGTAACTCCACAGTTGGAGCGCGGAACCGCCGCGAAAACCACCTTTGTGCGGCCCTTCCGCCGCGCACTATTCACATCACTTCACCAATTTTTTACAGAGGCCTTCTGGGCTTAAAATATGGGCTTTGGAATATTAAAGTTGGGCCAATTGTTTCTGTGAGTGCTACAGTTTTCTTTGGGGCCCACTTGTTAATTGTTTGATCAATTGGAAATTTTTTAAACACATTTTTCACAGTATTTACATTATATCTGCGACCGTGAATGTCACTCGATCGGTAAATCCGGTCTAACTGCTATAGCCCGGTTAGACGGATTTGCGAACGTGACTTTCACGTTGATGTTCTATGTATTTGCTGTGATGTTGCGGATCGGTCGTGGGGGATAGCCTGGATGCAATGCCAGTACAGTTTTGTTGTATTATGTACATTTGATATTGCGGGGCGAGCGTCCGACATGTGGACTGCCGTCACTGCCTGACTGTATTATTATTTTGGGGCACGACCTGGTTGCGGTCGATGTACCCGGTGTATGTATATTTTATTTTCTGTACTAGGATTGCCCCGCGGAGGGGTGCACGGATAGCCGGGTTCTGGAGGGCAACAAGCCCGCATCTCATGGCATTGAGACGGAGGGGGCTTCAATCTAGGATTGGCGGGCTATTCGCCGCACTCGTAGGGGGTACAGGTTGACCCAGGAGGGGTGCCCAAGTTGCCGGATTCCGTGAAGTGCTGGGTGGTCCATTCACGGCGCTGAAGGGGGCTGCCTCGCTTCAGGTTTTGGCGGGTGACTTGCCGCGCCCGTAGGGGTCTAGGATTTCATTGCACAGGCTATCCACACGACCAGGGGAACGTCGGGTTTCAGCGGCTCTGTGAAACCCGGGGATCCCAGATATCTGTATTGTTTCTGTGATGCTGTTCATTCTCTGTGATGTTGCATTTCTTTCACGCCTTGAGCGAAATATAATATATTGGTATATATATTAGTAGATGTTGTATATGTTTTGCATCCGCGCTAGTCCAGTCCCCGCTCTGTCGTTAGTAAGCTAACCTAACGGGTAATGACGGGACCCAGTGGCGAATGCGGATGGCATATACGTACATCAGTATATTTTCGTTCTTTGTGGTGTGATCAATTGATGGGACTGCGTTGATTCGGATCAATGCAAGTTAAAAACAAACCTAATCTGATGTTGTTGGAACATTTTTCAAAAAGCTGTTATTGCAAGGACGTTCACTTTTGTTTTGCATTGTGGTATTCATTTGGAATATCCTGCTCCTCAGTCGACGAGGCAAGGGCCGAGATCCCTTCACCGGGAGTGACCCCTTGGACAGAAGTTTGCGTCAGGGCATTAACTTCACTATAGCCGATTACTTTTGCTTTGCACCGTGGTATTCATTTGGAATATCCTGCACCTCATTCTACGGGGAAAGAGCCGAGATCCCTTCACAGGGAGTGACCTCTTTAGCAACGGTTTTCGTCACTATATTTTTTAAAAGCTATCCGTTCCTTCGACGATATCAAGTTCATTACGTTAAAGGTTTTCGCCAGAAACCATTCGTAGCCCTCCGTCGTTTCATATGGGTGGTCAATAGTATTCAAGCTGTGTATGTTGGCCAAAGTCAAGGCACAGTGATTGGTAGCTATTGGGGTATTCATATGCAGCATAGATAGATGCGTTGGTTTGGGACAGTCGTGCTGCCATTTTGGCCAAAGTCAAGGGTATGTACGGGTGGATTCAAATTAACCTGGAGAATGACGGGCAGAACTTGACATGTGACTTATGATATGTTGGCCAAAGTCAAGGTCATAAGAGCATGGGGCAGAAATCACATCGGGAGTTTCAAAAGTACTGAAACTTGTCAGATATGCGCATACCTTCTGGAGTGTGATACCGTGAGCGGATTCCGTCACGTTGTCATGCGATGAGAGTTGGATCCCGATTCCCACTGATGAGTTGGTTTACTCCTCGGGTGACCCCGACTAATTCTTCTTTTAGGTTTGGAGGAGAATTTGAGGTACAGTGGGAGGTTTCCAGATTAGATAAATTGGTAACCATTCTGATCTAGGATAGAGTGCACGCTGAGTGTTTCTTCTCTCTCTCTCTGTGGCAGCGACCATTGACCCGACCCTAAGACTTTGACTCAGTGACCAAGTTGGCCGAACCTTCTTAAACACCGGCTTTTGGATTGTCAGAGTTGCAGACCTCATTGCCACTCCTACTTTTACCCTTTTCTCCAGGACACCCCGTATTACTACGAACGTCCACTTCCATTGGACAAAACCATCGTATGGTTAGATACGAACTCGAAGGAATTCGAGGATGGTTTCCGGTTCTGGAGAAAACGAATAGGATTATTCAGTTGTCTTTTCTTTTCACCTTCTCTCAGGTTGCGAGTACTCCTTGGTTTAGGAGTAGTACACCTATTACGCAAATTGGATAGTCTTCTTCCAAACCATAGGCTGGTGCCGACCGGTAGGGAATGAAGAAAACCAGTTAGCCTAAACGGTGTACAGAAGGTATTAAGTTCAGACAAAACAAGGGATTAGTAAGAGGGCAAAGTAAATTGCGACTGCTATTCACGACCGAACCAAGTATTACTTCGCCAATCCTAAATCACCTTTGTATTTCTCCAGGACACTCCGTATCACTGCGAAGATCCCATTTTATTGGATATTCCATCGTATGGTTATATACGAACTCGAAAGGAACTTGTTCCAGTTCGGGGATGGATCCTGGTTCAGGAGAAATAGGAATAAAGTACATTCAGGTGTCTTTTATCTTCACCTTCTCTCGTGTTGCGAGTGTTCCTAGGATTGGGACAGTACACCCATTATGCTTATTGGATAGTCTTCTTCCAAACCATAGGCTGGTGCCGAACGGTAGGGAAGGAAGAAAACCATTTGGCCTAAAGGGGTGTGCAGAAGGTAAAGACTAAAGACATATGAAGGGATTTGGAGAGGTGGCAAAGAACTGTACGGTTACAGTCGTGAATCTGGAAGAGGCATTACTAGGGATACCAGGATACCCCATCGAAACATTTCAATGTTTCAGGTTCAACTGTGTACTGTTAAAAGAAAACTGATTTCCCGATTAGATACTTACTCCAGGGGGTGTATTTACCAGGTATGATTCTCACATCTGTATAGTTTTACAGATGATGAGTGGGAGTAAGTTATTGGGAATTGGGTGATCATCCTCATTATATCGGGATTCGTTGTAATCGGTGATATTTGAGGAGATCACCTGGGCTGTTTGCCGGTCGGCAAATATTTGGTTTTGAATATCCGCTGTTGTGCACCAATTTCAAATTGATATATCTGTACGTCTATTTTCATAGAGTGAGATATACCTTTTGAAATTATGTCTGTGACATCTACCTATATCAGTGGATGGTTAGGTAAGGAGCATTAAACAGCGGTGTAATTCTTCTTAACCATAAGTACAGTTTTCAACCTACGACACACAGTGAATGAGTTATCAGACTCAAGGGACTTGTACAGAGTATTGTATGTTGTCCAGGGTCCATCAGGACAGAGGGGTTGGTCCTCGTACTATATTCGGTTTACTTATGACTTCTCTAGTTTTTGGACAGGTGTTTCATGGAAACACAGGGTCCGAATTTTGAGAAGTTATAGGTATTTGAATAGAGTAGAGAACCAGGTATAACAAGTATCGGGATTCTTCAAAGAGATCGAAGATGTAGATACTTGTGTATGGTATTCAGTTGATAGTAATGATAAAGAGATCTTGCTTCTCTTTCAGGTTACTCATAATTGGAAGTATTCCTAAGTTGAGTAACGCTGATCGGCCTCTTTCCATTTAGTTGACATGCGCTGGGGACAGCTGCATGATTTGAATCTGGTTCAATTAGATCAGTGCCTCTGTTTTTATATTGGATGTAGAACAGTTCATATCTTAACGATGTTAAGGTACGGGGAGTTGTCCGGTTTATGATTAAAACCAGACACTGGATAACTCAAGGCACGTTTCTGTAATGGCTGTTTGTGGGTTGACCCAGGCTATGACGCGGGTTGACTTTCTACCATCTGGATGAACAATAGCAATATTGTTCTAGACTCGCCACAGTTTTATTAAAAATGGATTTTTTTTCAGAAAACAGTAGTGGGAGTATGGTAGAACTGGAAGTGATTCCAGAACCACAAACGATTACTGAAGATTTGATAAGGAACCTAAAGATTCAATCTGGATTGACATTCCATTGGCCACTCCGCAGATAAGGTGGGTAACTTCAAGCACCCGAGAGGCACTACGGTAGCCTCAAGGACGGTGACAGGGAAGTTCTTGTTTACCCACAATTGCCATTGCTGTTGTTCCAGGTTACGAGACCCTGCGGGAGGATGAGTATAGCGTCGTTCTAAACCAGTTTTAGAAGTGTACGTCTATATGACTCTGCCAGAGGGTTGTCGTAGTCAGTGGGAGTAGCGGAAGCATTGGTGGACAGGTTGCTTATGTCTATTTATAGACTATCGCAGATGTAGTGGAGATAGATCATCTATTTCTGACGTGACAGTCATGGGTTTGACTTCATCAGAATAGGGGATGGATCTGTTGAGAAGGTAGTAGGGTGTGATATCCTGGTATTTGGATGATATACACAGAGTAGGAAAAGAAACTCCTACACTACGATCGGTTATACTTTGGTCGTCACACAGTGGTTTCTCCACAAAGGAAATGGATTATATATCTGACATACTGGTTACTAGATCTATGGTTTTAGATCTAGATTTGGGTGGTTTCCCAATCAGGGTACTTTGACAGCATTCTAAGAGTATTTAGGATGGACGACTCCTGGCACGGTAGTGTACCTGCAGGTAATGGAGTCACCCTCTCCAAAGGTGTCTTACAGACTAAAGGGGAGAGGGACGTGCATGATTGGCAGATCACTTGCTCAGGCAATTGAGTCAATCGTGAGATGTCAAGTACCACACCAGATGTTGTTCTTGCACCAGATGCAATAAGTTGACATTAATCCAATCCTGGAGAAACAGTCGGAAGCAGTTTTAGAACATAAGTGGATGTTCTAGGGATATGATAACGATAGCCTCATTCAGGAGACAGTTATCATTCCAGGCTTCCAAGGTGACATGGACGACAAGGAGGTTGTCAGAGTTATAGTTTTCTTTCTGATGAGGGGCAGTATTTTGGACAGGTGGTCCAAGGCAATACTGAGGGAGGCATGACGCGCAGGATACTGATTAAGTTCAGTTGACGATACAGTCTAAGAAGTTTGGATTTGGAGTTCATTTATGAGCTATGTCCCATCAGACATCCAGACACATTCTAAGACAGGTATTGCTCATTTCGGGAGATGGCTTTCTCCGCGAACTTGAGATATAGAGAGACATAGAAAGAAACAACTAAGCGGATCCACTCACTGAGGCTATTCCTCGAACGCAATAGTTCCGCAAACGAGTTTTGTGAGACTGACTAGTAGAGGAGTTGGATGTTCGGTATCACACGGGCTGTGAGTATGCGACATCGCAATAATTAGCCTTGAGTGCAAGTGGGAGATTGTTGGAGATAGTGCCCTCAGAGTCAATTATTAGGTCACAGGTACGTGATTGTAATGATTGAGGGAGGACCTATCCCGGTAGGACAGTCTTACTCGAGATGATAGTATGCTATCTGGTTTACCTTTATCATCGTGTACTGTTTTAAGTGACATGACACGTCGCTATTACACGTTGATAGAGCCCCTAGGATTCTTGCTTGACCACCAGCAGTATGAGGGCGATCATATAAGTGGGAGCTGGGGGTCTATAAGCTTATCCTTAAAAGGTCCCTAGTCGTGGGAGTTTCGAGACTGGGCATCGATACTCCATTAGTAGACTAGTGTATACAGTCGAGACCCCGACGAGGGGCGGTGGCCGGTCTCACAAGCCACTGGTGTCAGTTGGATCACCTAAGATGTATACAGGTGCTCATTGGGTTATGAGTACACCGGACAGGACTCGCTGGGAACATGCTAGTTGGTCATATACCAGACGTCAGATGGCAGTTCCCTGGTGACATGTGTGCAGGTTAGTTCATCGACCTGGGGATCGTCATTTGTCTCGTGTGAGTTCCCACTGTACTTTGATTACCACCCTACCACGGCTCAAAGGAGTCGTGCAAACAGGTTTTATTTGGGTACAGTCCCGAGCCACATGGAGGCAGTAAGCGTATCTTCAGGGGTTCGTCTCTCCCGGTATTGGGGGTGAGGTCGTGCTGTGTCTAGGAGAGCCATTACACAAAGTCCTTGGCCAAGGCAAGGAGATTTACTGGTAGGTATTCCAGTAGTATCTCAGGGTGTTCTGGGCTACACTCCGACACGACTTGTACCGCTTTTGGGGGTCTGACTTTTACCAACCCCCTAGGCCCGCCATGCGATACTCATAGACGAACGGACCGGACTGCACGGATATTGTCACTGACAGGCTCAGTTGGGTGTCGGGGTGAGCTTCCTCATCGACGTCCCTTTTAGTCAATAGCTGGTGGCCCGTCACGTATTGGCTTATACCTCTGACGTGCTAGTGGTTAAATCCACAGCCATAGTATTGACGAGTCTTTAGAGTCCACCACACTTTCAGTTACTCAGCTTTCGGGCGAAACGCTGTAGAGGCCGTATGGAGATATGGCAGGGTCCGATCAGATACGTGCGGTATTGCACGGATCAGGATCGGACGGTTTGTACTAGTAGCCGTATAGGAATATGGCAGGGTTCGATCAGATACGTGCGGTATTGCACGGATCAGGATCGAACGGATATTACTAGCCGGCTTTGGTTTAAGCCGGTCCTAGTTTAGTACAGTGTAGATTTTGTCTTTTTGCATTTGTATCCGGACGGAATACAGATGCGGGTGTGTATGCACAGTATCGGGGTTTTCCTGTAATTTATTACGGGACCAGTTTTCTGGAGTTGCCAGTTTGCATTCCGTTCCGGCCGGTTTTCCTTTGTTCTTTCCCGGCCGGACTTTTCCGATGGAGGGGGTTATTTGCAATTGTGCAAATAACATTTGTGGAGGGGGTTTCTTGAAAAAGTATTGATTATGATAGCTTTCTTTTCTTTTGCTCCATGCTTTTGAATTGAGAGATTTGAAAGGTTATGGAGTGAATAGGAGAACAAGCATGGTTGATGTTTCTTTGTCCCTTGGGTGTGGTCACCTCTTGTTCTCTCCTACACTCACCTCCCTTCTTGCTTCATATATTGTTTTTCCTCCACCATATGAGATGCTCTCACTTGAGGAAAGAAACTACACTAGAGAGAAGAAAAAGAATGAGAGAGTTCATCTTTATTTTTGTGAGGAATTCTTCATCTCCTTCTTCTTCTTGTTATGGAAAAATGAAAGCACCATTTTTCCTAACCCCATTCCTCCATCAAGGCAACTACAAACCCCAAATGAGACTAGCATGATCTACTACACTTCCTACAGCATATCTTGAGCATGTCGAGTTGCCGGCTTCATGCGCGAGTTACCTCGGTATTGAGGTGGGAGCCCGTAAAAGTACCCGGCTTCGTGGTGCCCTTTCCGACGAGGAGGAGACGGACGGAGATCCCGCGAGGAGATCGGAGTGACGAGAAGACCGGAGGACTTGGATCGTCGGTATATCTCTAACCCTTCTTCTAGTTAGCTTAGACTTGTTAATGGTTACGATCCGGAGTTTAGTGCGCGGTGGTGCCGGTTTGCAAAGTCCGCAAAATTTAAGTTTTTCACCGCTTCCGCATTCCGGCGTCGGATTGACGGCCGGGGCGCCGCCGTGCACTTACAGATTAGTCCAAATCCGTATTTACTTAGATTTAGGTTTGGTGTTTTCAGTCTAAGGATGCATTAGTCGCGTTGCGGCTAAGATCAACTTAAACGTTCGTCAAGGATGCGTTAGTCCTGTTTTAGACTAAGATCAACTCAACGTAGTGATTAATTTAATGTATGGCCATCGGGACTCGTCACCTCTCTGACGTCGTTGAAGGATTACAACGACATGTATCAAAGGAGCTCGGAGATGTACCCTCGAACCAGAGTTGATTGGGAGTTTTATAATCCATTTTAATATTTAAGGATACGTTAGCCGTGTTTGAGGCTAAGATCAACTTAAACGTTTGTTAAGGGTACGTTAGTCCAGTTTGAGACTAAGACCAACTTAACGGGACCGTTTAGATCCGACAAAAGAGCATTTTGGGCTCTATTGTGCCAGTTTAGGGACGTGGTGGTCCGATATTAGTTTAGGGACGTTTCGGTCCGATATTAGTTTTAGGGACGTTTCGGTCCGATATTAGTTTATGGACGTTTCGGTCCATTATTAGTTTAGGGACGTTTCGGTCCGATGTTAGTTTAGGGACGTTTCGGTCCGCTGTTATTTTGAGGACGTTTCGGTCCAATATTAGTTTATGGACGTTTCGGTCCGATATTAGTTTAGGGACGTTTCGGTCCGTTATTAGTTTAGGGACGTTTCGGTCCGATATTAGTTTAGGGACGTTTCGGTCCGTTATTAGGTGTGTGGCCGTTGGGACCCGTCACCTCTTTGACATCGTTGAGGAATTACAACGATGGATGTCAAAGGAGTTCGGAGATGTACCCTCGAACCGGATGTAGATTGATTTAGGAGAGCCATTTTGCTCAGCCAATTTAATTTAAGGACTTATGGCCAAGATTGGGCTAAGTCCAGTAAAAAAAATGTCCAACATTGCTTTTGCATTTCCTTTTATTTTTATTTGGGCTTTGCCCAGAAAAGATGCAGGGCATCAATTTGTTTTGAGCTCTGTTCTTTATGATGCAGAGCATCAATTTTATTTGGGTTCAGCCCTTTTATTGCTTTGCAATTTATTTTGGCCTGCTAGGTCTTTTGATTTGGGCCTGGCCCTTCAAATAGTGCAAAGCACCAAGAATCTTTTAGATTCAAGAAAATGAGTGCAGAGCACTTTTTAATGATCTAAATTTAGATCAAAGAAAAGAAAGAAAAGAAAACCTTTTCTTTCTTTCTATCTCAGAGAACCAGAGGTTCCCTAGCAAGTGCAAGGCACTATTTTTTTATTATTTTTATTTATTTATTTATTTATTGAAGATCACTGATCTTGTCTTTTAGATCAATGATCTATTCCTAAGAGAATTTTCTCTTATTTCAAAGGTTTTTACCTTCTTCTTTGTGTTCTCCAGAAGTTCTCTTCTTCTCTTCTTTTTTATCCAAAATCCCTCCCTCTTTGAAATGGGGTCTGGGGTCCTTTTTATAGTGCTCAAAAATCAGTTAGATTTGTTAAAAAGATATTTTCTGAGTGATTTGGGGAATTTTCCCCACCGTTGGATCTTTGATCCCAAGGCCCCTGTTTTACAGAAGAAATCTTCTTGTTTAAACAAGAACAGAAAAATATCCTTAAATCTTCACTCTGTTGTTGCGCAACTCACCAGCGTGTGACACGTGTCGCGCAGTGAAGCGCTTGCGCAACTGCGCAGACACGTGTCGCGCAGCGGTGCGCTTGCGCAACAGCGCTTGCGCAACAGCGCTTGCGCAACTGTGCAGACACGTGTCGCGCAGCGGTGCGCTTGCGCAGTTGTGCGTGCGCAACTGCGCAGACACGTGTCGCGCTGCCGTGCGCTTGCGCAGTTGTGCTTGCGCAACTGCGCAGACACGTGTCGCGCTGCCGTGCGCTTGCGCAATTGAACGTTGCTTATGTTTTTTAAAGAGCCTTGCTCTGATTGGACGTACGGCCTTGGGCGTTGTGCTGCCGTGTCAACTTCTGACATGTGGCGCGTTGCGCGCAGCGCACGGGAACTGAAGCGTTGCTTCAAAATTTGAATTTTCAAAATTTAAGCAGAGCCTTGCTCTGATTGGGGGAACAGTGTGTTCTGCACATGCATTTATATTTACATAGATGGTATCGGTTTGTACTAGACTTAGATCAGTACCCCAGTTCATGAGATATGATTATAAGGATACCGGATAATTGATGAGATAAATGTGATATTCGACCCGTACCCAGATTTGGGATGCCGTACGACGGATTTACGTACGAGCTATATATATTGATGATAGATCCGCACTCTTGACTCAAGGATGTCATATTGTATATTGTATCTTATGTGATACTATTAAGGCGGAATCACCGACTATTATATTTATATATGTATATCGACTCAGATTTAGGTGGTTTCCAGACCCTCTCGATTAGCTTGTTTGCTAGATCTGTAGTTTACTCAGTAGATGTTAGATTAGACCCAAGTCATACCTATTTCAAAACCAACGATTCGTGAGTATTTTAAAGACAGGTCAAGGGATTCTACGGATATTTTCAAAAGACGCATCTTTTCTTAAAAACACCGCAGCCCTTATTTTTCTAAAACCACGATTCATCTTATTTCAAATGACAAACTGTAAGACATTTATGTATTGATATAGATTCGACACTGTTGTGGTTATTATTCATTTGCTGCATATTCTTGCTATTCGCATCGCATTGCATGTTTAAATATGTTTATTGTTATATTAAACTCATGCTGTGAGGACACCAGCACCATTATCGATGATGCATATGTTCTACGTACACCTGCTTGTCGGCTCACACACTTCATCATCGATAATTGCCATGTCACTACAGAGTAGGACTGTTGCATTATGATATGACTCCTTGCTTGACATACTTGCGTACATACCTAGTGTACCCTCATACTTGCATACATACCAAATTGCACATACATAAATGATTCTGGCTTGAATTTGGAGATTTGGGAACCGCAAGATACTTTTTAAAACTGATTCATTTTAAAGGAGCGTTCTTACCTCGATATATGCATATTACTGTTTTATATTGCATGATATACTGATATGTCGCATACATCATGCCTTATGATTATACGCATTGAGATATGTTGTTTCCATGATATTTTTGGATTTGGGAACCGTGGATATTTCAAAAGAGAGTTTGTAATGTTTTAAAAACCCGGTTACCCTTGATATGATATTTCAGTGCGCCCACCATGAGTTTTCTCGGTTCTGAGATTTGGTTTTCGAGACCCCATGCGAGGAGCGTTGTAGGCCGCGTGCGGGTACATGGTGGGGCCCTGTATGGTACCTCGGGGCAAGAAAGGGATGCTGTGTATACAGACGGTGAGCCTGGCAGAGGGACCACTACCTACCAGTGATAGTATTTGGGCTCGGCGGATATCCGGAGGATACCGACCGGAGTCGAGAGATGATACGGGTCGATCCGGACTGACGGAGCCCGTGGGCCGATCTGGACTGATGGAGCCCTACATATTTGAGGATTTACGTGCCGATGCTGGGCACATGTTTCATGATGTTTTCGAGTGTAGATGCTAGACACTCAGGTTCCATGATTTTGATAAGTCGCGAGAGACACGTGTTGATTTATATCCTCATACTTTCATGCATATGCTTTTATGACTTTTACATGCATGATGTTGTTATGTTATTGGTTGATACGTGGACGAGATCCACATACATACAGACATTGATTACATAGTTGGATGATATCCACATACTCAAAGACTTCATGTTATAGTTGACACTGATTACGTTGATCATACCTCATATTTATGATATGTCGTTACCTGAGGCACTGATACGAGCACATGGAATTACACTTATGTATAGATGTTTACTCTAGCCACCTTTTCGTGCTTCAGACTTATTCATTTTGAAGATATATTATTACTGATCGTTTGACCTAGGATGAGTCATACATTTGATTTCTGCTCTGCGATGTTTTCTATTCACGAGTTGGTAATTCACCCCCGTTGTGCCACAGTTCTTGCAGGTTTTGCCGTATAGGTTTCATTGCGGCTTTTCTGGCACACTGCTTCCTTTCTGGGTGATTGCTTTGGTAGGTAGGTTCACTCGCATCGTGACCACCATTGTACATATATATTTTCAGTTGTATCTAGTGAATTCCATCAACCAAACTTGTATATTGTTTCAGACTTAGAAAACCAGTTGTGTATTATTTTCGACCTTAGAGTCGCGAGTTGTAGTATTATGGTTTTCCTGCAGATTTTGAGTTTCCTTTTAAGTTTTGATCCTCGCCCTTCG
This sequence comes from Agapanthus africanus, assembly GCA_030015575.1. Classification (NCBI taxonomy): domain Eukaryota; kingdom Viridiplantae; phylum Streptophyta; class Magnoliopsida; order Asparagales; family Amaryllidaceae; genus Agapanthus; species Agapanthus africanus. The sequence continues at coordinate 236,747,155 of JASDDO010000026.1, forward strand.
GCGTTGTATATTATATTGCTTGCGTGGTTGTGACCATCGATTGACGAAGAGCTAGCTCCCGCTTGGGGATGCCTTTTATCATTGTGCATATATTATTCTTGTTGTACCCCGTTCGGGGCCAGTATTTACAAAGGAAACTCTGCCGAAATTTTCAGAAAAGACTAGAGATTTTAAAAATGCATATTCGGCTTATTATTTTAAAAACCTTGTTTTTAAAACATGTTTTCTTCACCTCTTTAAAACTAGTTTTCATTCATTTATTATTTAAAATGCTTTTAGATTTCTGGGCCTTTACCTTACTTAGATTAGATGGGGTCCTATAGACTTCATATGATTCAAGGACCAGTCACGTGCTATTTCGGGTCGTGACAAAGTTGGTATCAGAGCGCTATGTTAACCTTGGTTCGATTCTCAATTTGACTATGCGGAGCCTATAGCGTTTATATATATATATATATATATATATATATATATATATATATACGGAAGTTAGGCTTGCCCTTACGGAACTTAGACGTAGTCGAGCGGGTATTATATCCGAACTTTCGTCGCGTAGGATGACTCTTGGTTGATGGAGTAGGTAGCTTGAGTAGAGTGACGTAGCGTACGTATGTTCCGCGGCATACTTACAATACGCTACTCCGCTTAAGAAACCTTAGTATGTACATTTCCTTGCACAATATTATATTCATTCCAATGATCTATCCTCATCGATATTGGTTATGATTTTGCTGCCACGATTACACGGGCAGAGAGAGCTACGGCTAGAGTTGCGTCAGCTTGAGCTCGTCACGGACGAGGACCGACCACGGCGTGATTCCAGAGACGTACGATTGCATAGAGAGGCGTCGTTTTAGTGTGTTTTCGCGCCATGAGCGTTTGACGGATCGCTTTTACGAGATTACTCGGACGTGCAGATCAGCACCAGAGGGTCGAGCCACTGATAGGGGTCAGCTAGAATGTAATGACCATTGATGTATCGCTTATTCATGATGATTGAGGCGATGTTCAGCGTACGGACGAATGAGCCAGTTGCTACTGTAAATGATGAGATATCACCCAGATGTTGAAGCTACTGCAGCATGAGTATATACTTAGAGATATGATGGAAGTTCACTAGTTACCCGAGGATGAATGACTAGGACATGTGGTTCGTTCGCTTACCCCGATATGAGGTCATCCGATTGATTGATTCCAGCTAGAGACGACTTCACGCAGGTTCGTTGGTAGTCGATGGAGGCGATCGAATGTCAGAAACCCATATTCCAAGTTTAAAGTATTCGGAAAGACATGCAAGCGATTTTCTGGACCCTCTAGAAGAATTAAGTCCTAACTCGACATAATGACCGTGTGAAAGCCTTTGAACCTTAGGGTTTGCGGCAGTTCCGCGGTGCCATTAGTGTGTCTTGGGTTTGCCCTTCTACGGCTGGTCCACAGATGCTGTGGTAAGTACTCGATACTATTAAACTGTACCCAAGATGTTGAGCTCTTTAGGGATTATGAGGTTTTGACGAATCGATCGAATGGTTCGACTTCATTCGGATGCTATGTGATGGGATGCATTGCTTAGGAGACTCCAGATACGATTATAGCCGTTGGAGCACAGTCCATGCAGCCACGATGAGACGAGTCCGAAGCAGTCGACAGCAGAGAAAAGTAGAGTAAGAGGTTCGTACGAGATCTTGATGAGATGACGTTCCACTCCGCCGACATCAGAGATGCTATACGCATGTAGAGGCGTTGATTAATAATATATCTTCCAGAAGGAGTCATGATGAGTATGCAGCCGTTCTGGATCAAGAAACAGAATGAGAAAAGGGTGATAACCTCCGGACAGTTCGACAGAAACGAGATTTGAGAGAGACCTCGACAGGACCTTTTTGGAATACTATACGAGAACACTTAGACCCAGGAGAGGTTATATTGTGCACACCCAGCAGGCCAGAGTTCGGCATCGTCGACGAGATAGTTGGCCAGAGATCTGTAGAGGATGTGCCAGAGCGGGACTGTTTCCGTCATCATTCCATATTAGGCCGTTGAGCCGAGGAGCTATATATCTAGCAATGCACAGTGAGGGACAAGAGCCTAAAAGCACCAGGCGCCAGACCATGAACAGGAGGCAAGTAGATATCTTGCTCTGCTAGCATTGGATGCACCGACACCTTCTCGACTTTGAAAGGGGAACTATCGACGACGGTGATTATGATTTGTGATTAGTGATTCGATTATCACGAATCCGTCATCTTGGATTTCGGTATTTTGGGCGATCTATTCGCATGATTTAGTCTTGATGACTGTGTTTCATGATATTTGTTTTCGTGCACCATGGTTGCACCTACTGGGTATTCATATTTTGTGCATAGTTATTACGCTTGAGGTATTGATTGTGATTTCATGCCTATTTTATGCTTGTGATTTGATTTATGCTTCCAGCATAGTTTTCATGCACTTTTAATGTTTTGATTTGATTTGGGGCACGCTGATGCACATGGTTGTGAGATTATGTACCGTGGTATACCTGATCTGGATTGAGTTGTATTGTATACCGTCGATTTCGATTCTGATTTTGATGTTGATTTCGTGACTTCGTGCATGATGGATGCACCGATTTGGATTTTCGCACATGTTGGGCGCATGTTATGAGATGCGATTTTGGTGCACACCAGATGCGCTAAATCGAGATTTTTCGTGCATATCAGATGCACCTGAGTTTGCTGTTAGGCACACCCGTTGCTTTTGACAGATGTTTCGTGCACACCCGATGCACTCAGATGTTGTTTCTGTGCACATGTATGGCATGCATATGGATTTTGATTTCCATGCGCACCAGACGCACACATCATTCTTATGCATATTTTGGGATTGATTTCTTATGAAGTAGTAAGTTTTTATGATATTTGCTATTTGTTTTTGTACTGAGCAAGACTAGTCAGAGGACAGTATCTGGATATATTTTGCATGCATTGATAGTTATCGAAGGGAGTTTCAAAAAGCGAGCTATAGTTTCAGTATTTACCTACGTGTCTGATATGACACGAAACATTTAAAACAAGGAAACCCTTCTAAATTTTTTTCAAAACGGCGGGACGTACATATTAAACAAAAGATATATACATATATGGTTATTTTCTTACAATAGACGTCCGCCACTGTGCAGTGTTATGCGCATCGCACAGCGATTTAAAAAGGTTTAGCATGCATTTCCTTCAGTTATCTACATGTATAATTTTGTTGTATATCATATTGGTTTTGTTTTGGATTTGACATTTGTGTGTTTACCATGACTCCGATGATTGCGGGATGCTTGACGGAGTTTTGTTTTCGAGTTATCTGCTCATTGTTCATGCGCATGCATTGCGCTATGATGTGTTTTATGTATTGATGATTTCGGGGCCCCGACGACTTGGACTTTTACTGAAATGTTTTCGTAATTGAGGGGTTTAAATTTAAATTCGGGGACCGAATTTCTTTAAGGGGGGAAGATTGTAACATTTCAGAAAAATAAAATATTATTTTTGGGAATTTTTAAAATTAAATAATATTATATTGAATATTTTAATAAGGCGGTACAATGAAATACCGATAAATTGGGGAAAATTTTGAAAATTATGGAAATTACTAAAATCGGGTGTTTCATGTGAATTATTCAAATTTTATGTTTTTATGATTTATTTGACACTATTTTAGTGCTAATCGAGCGATTAAAATTCGCTAATCGCGGATTAAGCGTGTTTTGTGCACATAGCATGCACAAAGTCTTTTTCACACTTGTGCATTTTTCTACCATGGTTTCATTTGGGTTTCCTATTCAATTCTAATAGAATGAGAAGAGAGAAGAAAAGCAAAGAAAAGAAAATAAAAAGGAATAAGAATAAAGAATGGGGTATGGGTGAGAGAGAGAAAGGTGAGGGGTTAACATTGACTTTGGGCATTCCTCCTTCATTCCTTCACCCTCATCATCTCTCCCCTCAACTCCCTTGCTGCTGCTACTGCTTCTTTCACTCCCTTCCCCTCTTTAGCTCCTCAAAACACAATCAAAACAACCTCAAAACCCTATCTCAATTTCACAAAAATTGTGCATGAGCTCACTCGCAACACATTGGACCAAGAAAGCTTGCATTTTGGACACTTGGGGCAACTCAAGAATTTTCTTGAGTTGCCAAAGGAGGTAATTTCTGCACCATTAGTGTAGTATTTTAATTTCTTATGTATACATACATGTTTCATGTCGATATTGAGTGGTTTTATGGACTTAGAAAATTCTAGTTAGGGTTTATGGAAATTGAGAGTTGTGATGTGTAATCGAGCTCAGTAGAGGCCACACAAACCCCCTAGTGCTAGAATTCAGACCTAAACCAGAGACTAGAACCCCGGAATACGGATTTAGAAACCCGATATCGGATGAATTATGGATTCTGTGAGTGTATTATGAAATCTGCTAACACCTGGAGCCTCTCAAAATTATTTTGCAAACACAGAGTGATGTGCAGGCAACCTGGAGTGTACCACCAAAACCCTAGCCCCTACCCTCTTCTTTAGGCCGCTAATTAATTCCTTCAGGCCGCAATTTGCGGCCCGAGCAGGTTAGAAATGGCTCGTTTTTGTTCTAGGGCCTTATCTCCAGTAAAATAGACCCATGGCATATGCAAAATTGACCAATTTGACCTAGGGTGAAATCTGGGACCATTTCTAATAGTTTCTGTTTTGATTCGTGGTTTTGTTTCTCGTATTTTGAATTCTGGATTTGCGTATTTGTGTTTTACCTCGATCACTTGACGTTTGTACGACGATATCGAGGGTTGTTTGATGGCTTTAAAAGCGTAGTCCATAGGTTCTAACCTATAGGCCTAAGCGTGTCGTTTTGGTTTTCCGATGTGATTTTAATGTGCATTTGCATTTGTGCTATCTTTGTAGGTACCTTCACGAGGGTTTCATATGATGAAGAAGATGAAGGCGACATCGACACCGACACGCAAGATGCAATGTGAGTAGATTATATCTACGGGGGAAGTCGGGTGGATGGCGTATAGCACCCCCGCTGTTCGATGTCTAGTATACTATATATACTATATATATATGATAGCTTATGTGTGACAAGGATATTCAGGATATGATTAGGTGTAAAATGGTTAGATTAGGGTTATTAGAAGTGAACTAGTATAGCTTCTTAGTCGCGAACCCTAGAATAGGTTTGCACCCACATGCACACACATGCTTACTTGCTATACTTATACCTGGATGATGAGGATTGAGGATGATTTTTGGAGATGAGTCGATGACTTTGGGCATGGTGCCATGAGATCGGTGATATGATGTTGTTCGTATTTGGGATACGACATGAGATTTTAGCGGGCCTTTGGATGTGTGTTCTACACATGCATTTATATTTACATAGATGGTATCGGTTTGTACTAGACCTAGATCAGTTCCCAGTTCATATGATATGATGATAAGGATACCGGATAATTGATGGGATAAATGTGAGATTCGACCCGTACCCAGATTTGGGATGTCGTACGACAGATTTACGTATGAGCTATATATATTGATGATAGATCCGCACTCCTGACTCGAGGATGTCATATTGTATATTGTATCGTATGTGATAATATTGAGGCGGGATCACCGACTATTATATTTATATATGTATATCGACTCAGATTTAGGTGGTTTCCGGACCCTCTCGATTAGCTTGTTCGCTAGATCTATAGTTTACTCAGTAGATATTAGATTAGACCAAAGTCATACCTATTTCAAAACCAACGAATAGTAAGTATTTTAAAGACAGGTCAAGGGATTCTACGGATATTTTCAAAAGACGCATCTTTTCTTGAAAACACCGTAGCCCTTATTTTTCTAAAACCACGATTCGTCTTATTTCAAATGACAAACTGTAAGACATTTATGTATTGATATAGATTCGTCACTGTTGTGGTTATTATTCATTTGCCGCATATTCTTGCTATTCGCATCGCATTGCATGTTTAAATATGTTTATTGTTATATTCAACCCATGCTGTCAGGACACCAGCACCATTATCGATGATGCATTAGACTTATTCATTTTGAGGATATGTTCCACGTACACCTGCTTTAGACTTATTCATTTTGACATCGCATACACCTGCTTTGAAATACCCACGGTTCCCAAATCCAGAAATATCATGGAAACAACATATCTTAATGCGTATAATCATAAGGCATTATGTATGTGGCATATCAGTATATCATGCAACATAAAACAGTAATATGCACATATCGAGAGAAGACCGCTCCTTTAAAATAAAACAGTTTTAAGAAGTATCTTGCGGTTCCTAAATCTCCAAATTCAAGCCAGAATCATTTATGTATGTGCAATTTGGTATGTATGCAAGTATGAGGGTACAATAGGTATGTACGCAAGTATGTCAAGTAAGGAGTCATATCCTGATGCAACAGTCCTACTGTATAGTGACATGGTAATTATTGATGATGAAGTGTGTGACCCGGCAAGCAAGTGTACGTGGAACATATGCGATGTCTTAATGAGGATGGGTTGAATAAGTCTAAAGCAGGTGTACATGGAACATATGCTTTAGACTTATTCATTTATGTTGCATGCTTTAGACTTATTCATTTTGAGGATATATTATTACTAATCTTTTGACCTAGGATGAGTCATACATATGATTTCTGCTCTGTGATGTTTTCTATTCACGAGTTGGAAATTCATCCCTGTTGTGCCTCAGTTCTTGCAGGTTTTGCCTCACAGGTTTCATTGCGGCTTTTCTGGCACACTGCTTCCTTTCTGGGTGATTGCTTTGGTAGGTGGGTTCACTCGCGTCGTGACCACCATTGTACATATTTATTTTCAGTTGTATCTAGTGAATTCCATCAACCAAACTTGTATATTGTTTCAGACTTATAAAACCAGTTGTGTATTATTTTCGACCTTAGAGTCGCGAGTTGTAGTATTATGGTTTTCCTGCAGATTTTGAGTTTCCTTTTGAGTTTTGATCCTCGCCTTTCGGCGTTGTATATTATATTGCTTGCGTGGTTGTGACCGTCGATTGACGAAGAGCTAGCTCCCGCTTGGGGATGCCTTTTATCATTGTGCATATATTATTCTTGTTGTACCCCGTTTGGGGCCAGTATTTACAAAGGAAACTCTGCCGAAATTTTCAGAAAAGACTAGAGATTTTAAAAATGCATATTCGGCTTATTATTTTAAAAACCTTGTTTTTAAAACATGTTTTCTTCACCTCTTTAAAACTAGTTTTCATTCATTTATTATTTAAAATGGTTTTAGATTTCTGGGCTTTTGGCTTACTTGGATTAGATGGGGTCCTATAGACTTCATATGATTCAAAGTCCAGTCACGTGTTATTTTGGGTCGTCACAAGGGTAGTCGGTAAGTACATCCTTCAAATGTTCCTAGTCTTGGGAGAATCGAGATAGGGCATCGATACTTCAGAGTAGACTAGCGTATACGCTTCTCGACCCATATGATGGGCGATGGATGATCCCATATCCATTGGTGTTTGACATCGGAGAAGGTATAGGCGTGCTCTGTGGTGACTGGGTACACTAGACGGACTCGCCGAGAACTCCTAGATGGTATTATACATATCGTCAGATAGCAGTTCTCTGGTGACACTGGTATAGGTTAGTCTGTCGACCCGAGATCGTCATAGAGTCTTGTGTGATTCCCACTGTGCTTTGATTTCCACCTTACCACGTTCAAGTGCTCATGAAAAATGGTGGTTTTTGGGTACAGTCCCGAGTCACATGGAGTCAATGAGCGATAGGAGGGGATTTCGTCTCTTCCGGAATTGGGGGTTGATGTTGCGCTATGCTTGATTGGCCATAACAGGAAATCCCTGGCCAGGGTTGCTGAGATCTACTGGTAAGTGTTATCAGTAGTTTTTCGAACCGTTATGGACTTTTCATCTGTTAGTGTATATGCCCTAGGGGCCATTGTTGTATCATACTAGCCTGTATATTACTTAATGGAAGCTTGGGATATTCACAATTGTATTAACAGTCTTGCTCAACATAGTAATACGCTACTTAGTTTATATCTATCTTAATATGCGTATATGTTTCTTTTAGCATATCACGAATACATATTGATAGAGCCCTTGGGATCTTGCTTGACTACCAGCGTTGTGATGGCAGTCACACTAGTGGGGGCTGGGTAGTCTACAAGCACATCCATTTTCAGGTCCCTAGTCGTAGGATTATCGAGACAGGGCATCGATACTCCGGAGTGGACTAGTGTGTACGCTTCTCATCCTAGTTGGGGAGATGGTCTGTCCTATAGCCATCAGTACGTTGTACTGGAGATAGTATACAGGTGCTGGTTGGGTTACGGGTACACCGGACAGGACTCGCAGGGAACTGTTGGTTGGTATTATACCCTTCGTCAGTTAACAGTTCCCAGGTGACGTGAGTACAGCATAGTCTGTAGACTTGACACTGCTGCTTTGCCTCGAGTGTGTTCCCATTGTTCTTAGATTGCTACCCTACCACGGCTCAAAGGAGTCGTGCAGACAGGTAGCAGTTGGGTGCAGTCTCGAAGCACTTGGAGGCAGTGGCGGTTAGATAGGATTCGTCTCTCCCGGTATCGGGAGTTGATATCGCACTGTGTTTGGAGAGCCAATACGCAAAGTCCCTGGCCAGGGCAAGCGAGATTTACTGGTAGGTTTTCCAGTAGTTTCTCAAGGTGTAATGGGCTTCACTCCGATATGACTTATACTGCTTTTTGGGGACTGACGCTTGCCGCCCCCTATGCCCGATATGCGATGGTCTTAGACGAATAGACCGGATTGTACGGAGATTGTCACATCGGGCTCAGTAGGAGTTTGGATGGGTTTCCTCATCGTCCTTCTTATCGACATCTACCTGTGGACCGTTACGTACAGCTAGTACCACTTGCGGCCTTTGGATAAACACACTTCCTGCGTAGTTTCGAGTCTTTAGAGTCCCACACAGAGAGTTTGCCTGCTTCAGGCGAAACGATAGAGAGATCGTATGGTTTTACGACAGGGTTTGGACATATATGTGTATTTATGCACGTATGATATTCGGATAGTTTATACTAGCAGGCTTTGGTTTAAGCCAGATTCTAGTATTGGATTATTGGATTTATGCAGTCTCAGTATATCCGTGTTTTTCGTAAATACGGATGGGAGGGGCATTCTCGTAATTAGTCGAGAAGCTTCTAGAAGAAAGGTGACTCATTAGTTTTAATTCATTTGTAAATTAAAACTTAATGAGGTGGAGAGCTTATGTGTTATTATCATTAATTGCACCATGACTCATGAGATGATTCATCTCAAGAATTAAATGAAGCATGGATGATATTTGTGCAAGATATTTTGTTATGCTTCATATTATTCAAAGTGAGAAGGGTTCAATTCATTATAACAAACACACTCTCTCTCCTCAAGCTCTCCTCTTCTAAAACCTTACCCTAATTCTCTCATGTGTTGAGATCCCAAAGGATAGCAAGACTAATAGATCCTTAATCCACTTCTATATCTTCTAGGTCACTTGGATTAGCAATCCTAACCACTTAGTTACCTCAAGTTAGAGGTTAAAGCTTGAAGAAGGAACTCTCGGGTGGATCTTCTATTACATCGAGGAGGCCGACGAGGAGGTGAACAACAAGAACAAGAAGGACTAGTATCTTGAGGTATAATCATCTATCATAGTAGTTTATCATTTCTAGATAGTTGTTAGTTAGGGTTTAGCAAAATCCGTAAAGTTAGTCGATATTACCTTAAACAAAATGATTGTTTTACCTATTCCGTCTTCCCGCATCTTGTGGGGTGTGTAACGTTGACTTTCAATGGTATCAGAGCCTAGCTAAACCATAACTAACATGTTAGCAAAGTCTTTAGAAATTCGATCGCAAAATAATCCCGAAAAAACGACGTTTTCACTAAGTTTTCTGCCGATTTTAAATTGGGGTCTAAAAATTTTTCAGGGACCCTTAAAAATACAAGCAGGGTTTTTTAGGAATTGTAAAGAAATTTGGGATCGTGACTCGTCCAAACCACCGTGGAACCGCGGCCGATCCAAGCGATCCGCGGCGGATCCGCGACCGGGTTGACACCGAGTCAACCCAAATTTGCTCAGTTATTCTTGTGTGTTGATGTTGTGTTTTCTGGGATGTTTGGTTTCTGCTCAGGTTTTATGTGCTTAGAGAATTGTTTGGAGTAGATTCATATGTGTTGCTTGATCGAAATTCTAAGAACTTTGGCTAACTGGATTATATTTGTGTTGTGATTAATGTGTTCGTAAACCTCCCCTAACAGCTAGTATGTCGGTTAGCAGGGGGTTGCACATTTCTGTGATGGTTTTTACTGGTTTGTGAATGTGAACTTGTTGGATTGTCGTGAATGGATAGCCGGGGATGTGAGACGAGTGTTTCTTTCATTCAAATGTAAATTGTAATTTGTTATAATATTCTTTTGCGGGGCACATCCGGGTTGAGGTTGTAGCCACCGTTGTATTATTTCATTTACTGTTTTCTGCTTCTAGGATAGACCCAAGGTGGGGTGCAAAAACTACCGGGTATATTGAAGTGCTTAGTGGCCTACTCACGTCGTTGAGGGAGACTGATTCACTTCGGGTACTTGGCGGGTAGTTTGCCGTAGCCGTAGGGGTCTAGGGTGGGGGTTTGGCTACTCATCGCGACTGTGTAATCCGTCTTTCGTTGCAGGCTCAAAAGAAATGCGGATTGCTTGTATATCCAATATGTTCATCGTGATTTGGAATGCCTATTATTGCGTCTGACGAATGTACAATATCTATATATGATATATAGTAGGCGTTACTTATGTTTTGAATCCGTGTTAGCCCATCCCCCGCTCTGTCGTTAGTTAAGTAACCTAATGGGTGAATGACGGGGCCCAGTGGCGAATGCGGATGGCATAAGAGGACGTTGTATTTTCGTTGTTTTCTGCAATGATAGGTTAATTGATGGGACGCATTATATTAATGCAAAGAAAATAAACCAAAGTTGAATCGTTGGAACAGTTTAAAAGAAACCACTCGGTTATTTTAAAACAGAAGATTTTTTGGCGGAGCTTAAACCACTCCTTTTAAAAAGCTATCGGGTTCCTTCGATCATATCAAGTTCACTACGTTCACGGTTTCACCAAAACCATTTGTAGCCCTCCGTCATTTCATTTGGGTATTCAGTAGTATTCAAGCTATATATTTTGACCAACGCCAATGCATAGTGTTTGGTAGCTGCTGGGTATTCATCTGTTGTATAGATAGATGAATTGGTTTGGGACAGTCGTACTGCCATTTGGCCAACGTCAGGGGTATGTACGGGTGGGTTCAAATTAACAAGATAATGATGGGTAGAACTTGACATGTGACTTATGACATTTTGTCCAAGGCAAAGGTCATAAGAGCATGGGGCAAAAATCCACATCGGGAATTTCTAAAGAAACTGAAATTTGCTAGAGTTGCATACCATTTGGAGTGTGATAATTTTGGTAGGATTCCTTCAGTTTTATCACACAATGATATTTGGATCCCGATCCTACTGTAAGTATATGCTACTCATCAGGAGATTCTTTCACTTAAACGATCAATGCTATAAACCAAGTAGGTGTCAAGAAAAGTGTCAGCGGGGCTACGCCCCCAGGGAAAAGAGGTTATTTAATTAAGGAACTTCGCGAAAGCGTCGTAAAACCTCCCTTGAAGTACCGACACTTTCCTGGCTGAATGGTTAAGCAAGTATTGCACGGTGAGAATAGTCTTGACTAGTTCTTCTTTTTTGGTTTGAGGAAGGTTTCGAGAAACAGTGGGAGCCATCCTATTTAGATAAACTAAAAAACACTCTAAATTTGCAAGAGCATCATGCTAAAGTGTTTCCTCTCTATCTCCCTAAATTGCAGCGACCCAGAACATGACAGGCCTTAAGTTATTATTAGATAAAAATATTTTGACAGGGCTAAACTATAATGATTGGTTCCGGAATGTCAAGATGGCAATTACATATGACAAATTGGGGTATGTCCTTTCTACTAAGGTCCCTGCCGTCCCATGTCCTGAATCCAGTGTCACGGATAAGGAAATCCGTAAGATATGGGACTTAGACTGTGCGAAGGCCAAATGCATCGTGCCTGCCTCTATGAATAATGAAAATCAGAGGAGTGATTGAACGATATGTTTATGCGCGTGCATCCACTTTTAAAAGATGAAACAAAGAATTTTAACCGCAATCAAGAACGGCGTCGCTTGGTATCTAGCCGGTGAGTACGGGTTGGTCCATAGGGATTTTGTATACTTTCTATTTGTTCTAACGAGTTAATTCCAATTGAGGTTGGATTGATTATCACTAAAAACTGAAATGAATTTGATTAGGATTAAAATCTTGCTAGGGTTAGGTTTAGGTTAAGTTTGGAAAGTCAATATTCATCACCGCTTTCTATGCCCTAATTAAGATCTTTTAGGTGTTAAGGTAATAATTAACAGAGTGGATTAGTACCATCGGGAAGAAACTAGGTTTCTTCCTCTATGTCCTTGTCCGTCCTTTCTTAACTCTTACCCTAACCTCCATGGAAAACATACAAAACCGGTCTTTAACTATAGTATCACCGCTACCTCGTGGGATAGGGTGCCGTAGCGAGCGGTGTGTGTATGTATGCATAGAGTCCTATTAAAATGTATGACGGGCAAGAAAGGGGTGAGAGATTTTCATCTCTCAAACCTTTCCTATTTCTAATCCTAACAAGTGAGGAACTACTCACTCATTAGGGAATTGATAAAAGATTTCATTTTTATGTTTGTTTTTAATAACCTAATTATCTAATCTACGGCAGATAATTAAAAGTGCTAAATTAGGGCAGATCAATAAAATTAACTAGGGTAGAAAGGAAAATTAACTAGGCCATAGAAAAGAAGGACTTACTTTATTTGATGCACTCTTCAAACATTTACAGCAATTAAAATTCTGAATTTAGATGAATAAAATGAGGCACAAGAAGAGGCATGCTCCAAAAAGAGCTGTAGGGTTCCTATTTATAGATTATAGAAACTCTAGGGTTACATCTGATCTCTATCTGCATTTACAAAATTACCCTAAGAAGCCTAGTCAATGCACCGCCGCCACCGTTGAATTTTGCACCGACACGTGCTCACCATGGCCACGGAACCGCGGCCAAAAGCCCTGTTTGGCCGTGGATCCGCGGCCATATAGTGGGGTCTTTGGTTGGATTTTTCTGGGCTGCTTCCTGTTGCATTTGGCTTCTGATTTCTTCACTTGGTTTCTCATATTGTTTTCTAGTTTCTTCCAGATTTCCACAGTGCAGAATGTTGTGGACTTTTACCGTTTTCTTCGTGTTGAAGTCTTGAATCTTGCGCTACCTTTGTACTTTGTGAAATTGTTCATTGATCTTCATTTGTCCCTTAAACTGTAGGCATGATGAAGATTCTTCTATTTGTTAGTCTTAGTCTCGCTTTTGTATCGACTTTTCATCATTTTCACTGTTTTGTTCCGAGAACCTGTAAGCTGCAACTATGTAGCAGACATGGATCAAAAGCACCTATTAATTTGTAAAATGAATAAGAATGGGGAATATAATAATGCAAAATTATGATATGAACAAATACCCCCAAACTTATCTTTTGCTCGTCCTCGAGCAAAACTAGTTTTATTCTCGAAAAAGACATGCCCTCACTTTCGCAGGGAAACGCGATTGCACTGAGCTCGTGCAACAAGCCGTTAAAGCTCTAGGTGTCCCTAGTAGGAGGAGTGTTGTCTCCTGAGGGTTTTCAGCGGATACTACCCACAAAATCCTATCAATTTGGCCTATTGACTTTTATTCTCCAATTCGTTTTTCTAACAAGAAATTCTATTATTTTCAACTGAGAAATTATCAACCCGTATTTTTCACGCTTTCTTATCATTTAACTTAAGATTGTATATGTTTTGTAAATTTACTTAGCTTTTAGCATCTTTTGAATTTTCCTTCTAAGGTTCCATCTCAACTTAGGAATTTTTATCATCTCTACTAAAGATATAAGTCCTATTTTTCATTCCTATCTCTCATCCAAACCCCAATCATATACCCCTACGTGTGTGTATGTATCACCCCTACACTTGGAAATTCAATTCAAGCTCTTATACTCTTGTCCATTGTCCAAATTACTTTTAATTGGTGAATTTTTAGATGAAATTGCCCACACATACTTCATGCGACCGTTAATACTTCTTAAGGTACTAACGACCGCTTACAAAATGTGTTTGCATATTAAAGCGTAATTCCTAATCTTGTAACACCTAAGGTTTTAGTAGTGACTCCCAAGCCAGTTGTTCTAAGGCACTAGGTGATAAAGCACCCTCGCTAATTATTTTTTTCTATTTATGCAGTTTTAAGTAATTACAAAAACCAGTGTTCATTTCTTTATTTCATTATTCACACTTGTATTTTTATTTTATTTTCCTTCATACTAAGGACTTTAGACAAGAGCATTTCAAGGTCTCTTCTACTATTCCAAGTTTCAAGGTTCGTGTTTGTGCAATTTGTAGGGTATATATTTTCAGAATTTAGACTTAAGCTTAGGAATTATTTTTCAGACTTATACTATAATAAAAATATCAATACTTTTCCCTTATTTTGACTTAACCCAAGAAGTGAACTCAAAATTTGCCTATTTCTAAGTAAACTACAAAGTCATATATTTTTCTATCGTTAAATTTTAAGAAAGGTTATTTGTAGGGTTTTTAATTTACCAAGTCTAGGATCTATTTTTTCCCCGCTAGTTAACCGTCTTGTCAAACTCAAGTCAATTATGGCCAAAATTGAATTTTTTAATTTTTATAATTTTTCAAATTTTTCAGTTTTTATTTGATTTTAAAATAAGTGTGCAAATGCAAAAATATACATATGAATGCGAAGGAAGAAACCTTACCGAGCACACCCCCAAACTTAAACTTGACAGTGTCCTCACTGTCAGGCTACACCAAGAGGGTCAAAATTGTCGGCACTCCCCTGTTTATTTATTTAGTTTTTTATATTTTTTTTATTGTTGAAAGAAAAACAAAAAATATATACAAAAAGGTCCCCCCCCAACTTAAGTGAGACAGTGTTTCCACTGTTTAAGCGTTAAAATTCAGAGTTAGGGAGGAGAAAAACACAGTATCAAGCTATACAAGGCCTTACACAGGCCAAAGGTTAGCACCAACCATTCAAAAATTTTATCGTTATAATGATGTGGTTGATGAAAGAATGGAGTGTAGAGAAAAGAAATGAGAAACACACAAGTCCGTATGAGAAGAAAGGTAGAATATGGTCTCGGTATATTAGGAGAAATATGGCGGAAGAGAGAAAGAAGTGTAGTACGAACTTGAGGGGGTAAATTGAGTGAATAAATTAGCACAAATTTTGATGATCGATGTGTTAAAAGCGATTGTGCTAATCTATCAACCCGTCGAGAAATGAGGTCAAATCCCACAAGATTCACGAGAAAACATGGGTACGTTGAACTTGGTAAACCAGACTTTAAAAATGGAAGCGTGACGGATTCTAGCGTGGTCGAAAGGACGAAGGGGAGTGATTTAGGAAGGGTCTCATTCTCACCTAAGTAAGCGTATGTAAGGTGAGACGGCAACAGCTTGAGTTCGAGTTTCAGAGGTGAAACAATTGAAGGTGAAATTGGTTAAACTGTCTCAAACTCGAAGGATTCCATCAATGGTTCAAAATGACTGTAAGCAACCGAGTCTGATGGTTCAACAAACTCATCTGAAAATTCAAAGGACTCAAACTCGGGAGGTGAGTCTTCAAAATCGTCTGAAAAAGTGAAACACTCGTAATCGTTATCGGTTGTGTGAACTGTGTCAGATTCAAGGAGGAACGCACTAGTGGCGTCAAAACTGCTGTGATCGAACAGAAATTTTTCAAGCTCACGGTTCTCCTGCGTGATCTCTTGCGTGGTCGGAACGATGGAAAGGGTGAAGGAGGGTGATTTAGGAAGTATAACAGTTAAAGGTTTAGGAGGATGAATTGGAAAATCCGACTCATCAAACAAAACTGATTCATCCTCAATACTATCCTCAATACTATTCTCATTACTCTCCTCAATACTATCCTCATAATTCTCCTCAAAAGTTATCTCATCCATGTAATTATCATCAAAATCAAGACGCATATGATGTTCGGGAGAAACATTTAATGACTCAGGATGATGAATTGGAGAGAAATATTCAGTCAAATATGCGGGTTCATCATTCAAAATATTCCCTGCGTCAATGTCCTCAATCAAGTGAAAATCAATTTTTTCGGACACCTCATCAAAAGCATAGATATTTATCAATTCAGGTTCCAGATTAGAGGTGTAGAGATCGAAAGGATTGGTGTTAGTTTAACTCGAAAGGGACCCTTCACAATTTGGCAAATCAAGCACTACAAAGTCGCACAACTCATTAAACGTTTTATTTTCAACTAGTGAATCATTTGGGACACTTGATAGATATCCAAAACCGGAGTTGTGGGATTCAATTGGTGATGGGTAGGTTTGATTTGGAAGGGTGCACAGCTCACTCTCTCCACTCAAATTCTCAATCTGTTCAACCGCCTCATCATACATTGAAAAATTTGGAGCTAGTTGAAGACTAGCTACCGGGTCACTAGGTTGCATAAGGGCGGCAATGGAAACATCCAAATTCCTCATTTGTTGGTTTGTCGCTACAATATAAGCTTCCAACGACTGTTCCAGACTAGACATGGGTTGTGAAGGGGTTTCAGTAAAAGATTCAAAGTTGTTTGGATACGTGAAACTCCCAAATGGTTGTGTAGAAGCAATGTCTAGGGAAGGTGCGAAAGTCGGGTAGGACTGATATGAATTGAATGGTTGGACAGGAGTAGGATCAACATTTGGATAAAAAAAGTGAATGGACTTGTTGATCCTAAGAACTGGAAGTGATGAAAGGAGTGAAAGATCGGTTACGAGATTGTTGAATATGTTCAGCAATAGATATGGGTTTCGGAGTTACAACAGGACTCGAAAAAGGAGTATCAACGTAACAAGGTGGTGAAGGTTGAAATGGTTGATACAAAGTGGATTGCAGAGTCGAACCATTTCTCCTAGACGCTTCTATTCGATCTTTCAAAGAAATTTTGGGTATGGAGGGACCGTCTGTAATTCGACCAAAACAATTCGCGTAAGAAGCAATGTTTGGATGAGGGTACCAAAGTTCGGCAAGAGTTTTGTGAGGTGGGGTACCCATGATGTAAGAAGGAGAAGAAAAAGAATGTGGGTGCAAGTGGGGTGCAATGGATTTCTAGCGACAAAATTGGCAAGTCTTAGTAAAAATTTCCTGTTTTGTGTTTTTTATTTATAAGGAGTTTTTTGCAAAAAAGATTTTCAATAAAAAGCTTAGACACCCGTTCAAACAATCACAATATACACAATCAAGCCTAGATCTAGGGTTACCTAGGTCAATTAGACTGCTCCTAACTGTTCCAAAGGGCAAGTTGTGAGGACCTCAAATCGTCTCTTCACCGCCAATTATGGCCAGATAAGCACAAGTAGAGAAAGGAGGGATCCGCTCACGAATTACCGTGAGACGGGCCTTTTAAAGTTACCTTTCCACACTTGTCTAGCCTAGGCACCACAAAGTC
Organism: Agapanthus africanus; assembly: GCA_030015575.1. Lineage (NCBI taxonomy): Eukaryota > Viridiplantae > Streptophyta > Magnoliopsida > Asparagales > Amaryllidaceae > Agapanthus > Agapanthus africanus. Next base: position 236,764,782 of record JASDDO010000026.1, read on the forward strand.
TGGTTTAGATAAACGATCAATGCCTACAACTATTTCTTTGTCTTATTGAGCGCGACAGTCCTTAAGGCTGAGTCTAATCTTTTTTAATTAACTCGATGGTCAATGCAATATGTTTTTTTGTGATTTTTGGGGTCCTAGGAAGGGTAATGAAATCTCCACCCAATCTGGATTGGTGTTAAAGACCCATAAATTCAGTTTTAAAGAATGCAAAATAGTAAACACAATCAAGTCACTTGCCAAAATTTTTTTTTATTGCGGCGCAAAGAATCCTGCACAAGTTCAAGTTATTGGAAAAGGGAGAGAAGTTTTTGCGCAAAGAACCCTGCAGGAAAATTTTTTAGAGGAGATAAGGGGGTTACAGAGAAGAAAAGAAGACTTACAGAGGGGTTTTGGGTTGCTAACGTCAGCAACCCGCAGCGGATCCACGGTAAAAAGAAGCTTCTAGTGGCGGTTTCGCGGTCAAGTCGTCGGTTCAGATCCTAAATTTTTTTCTGTTTCTCTGTTCTGATTTTCCTCTGTCTTTTCAGATCTGATGTTTGCTGTTTTGCTCACTGGAATTTTCCAGATCTGAATCCGTTCGTCGATCCTGCACAATTCAAACGAAACACCCTTCACAAAATAACAAGATGATAAATTTTTTATATATTTTTTTTCCAGTTTTTATGGTTTTTCAATTTTATATTAACCCGAAATTACAAAAAGAAAATAACTACGCCATCCCCGGCAACGGCGCCATTTGATTGAACGAGATGTTTATGCGCGTGCGTGCGCTTTTAAAAGATGAATCAAAGAATTTTAACCGCAATCAAGAACGGCGTCGCTTGGTAGCTAGCCGGTGAGTACGGGTCAGTCCACAGGGATTTTGTGTATTTTCTATTTGTTCTAACGAGTTAATTCCAATTGGGGTTGGATTGATTATCACTAAAAACTAAAATGAGTTTGATTAGGATTAAAATCTTGCTAGGGTTTGGTTTAGGTTAAGTTTGGAAAGTCAATATTCCTCACCGCTTTCGATGCCCTAATTAAGATCTTTTAGGTGTTAAGGTAATAATTAACAGAGTGGATTAGTACCATCGGGAAGAAACTAGGTTTCTTCCTCTAGGTCCTTGTCCGTCCTTTCATAACTCTTACCCTAACCTCAATGGAAAACATACAAAACCGTTCTTTAACTATGGTATCACCGCTACCTCGTAGGATAGGGTGCCGTAGTGAGCGGTGTGTGTATGTATTCATAGAGTCCTATTAAAATGTATGACGGGCAAGAAAGGGGTGAGAGATTTTCATCTCTCAAACCTTTCCTATTCCTAACCCTAACAAGTGAGGAACTACTCACTCATTAGGGAATTGATAAAAGATTTCATTTTTATGTTTGTTTTTAATAACCAAATTATCTAATCTACGGCAGATAATTAAAAGTGCTAAACTAGGGCAGATCAATAAAATTAATTCGGGCAGAAAGGAAAATTAACTAGGGCATAGAAAAGAAGGCCTTACTTTATTTGATGCACTCTTCAAACATTTACAGCAATTAAAATTCTTAATTTAGATGAATAAAATGAGGCACAAGAAGAGGCATGCTCCAAAATGAGATGTATGGTTCCTATTTATAGATTATAGAAACCCTAGGGTTACATCTGATCCCTATCTGCATTTACAAAATTACCCTAAGAAGCCTAGTCAACGCACCGCCACCACCGTTGAATTTTGCACCGACACGTGCTCATCATGGCCGCGGAACCGAGACCAAAAGCCCTGTTTGGCCGTGCATCCGCGGCTATATGGTGGGGTCTTTGGTTGGATTTTTCTGGGCTGCTTCCTGTTGCATTTGGCTTCTGGTTTCTTAACTTGGTTTCTCAGATTGTCTTCTAATTTCTTCCAGATTTCCATAGTGCAGAATATTGTGGACTTTTACCGTTTTCTTCGTGTTGAAGTCTTCAATCTTGCGCTGCCTTTGTACTTTGTGAAATTGTTCATTGATCTTCATTTGTCCCTCAAACTGTAGGTATGATGAAGATTCTTTTATTTGTTGGTCGTAGTCTCATTTTTGCATCGTCTTTTCATCTTTTTCACTGTTTTGTTCTGAGAACCTATAACCTGCAACTATATAGCAGACATGGATCAAAGGCACCTATTTATTTGTAAAATGAATAAGAATGGGAAATATAATAATGCAAAATTATGATATGAACAAGGAGGCACGAGAATATGGATCTAGAATCCATATTTCTCCACACCAAGGAACTGTATGGAGAGCAATCTCGTATAGCTAGATACGAGACCTCGAAGAACTTGTTTCAGTCGAGGATGGCCGTCGGATCATCTGTAGGGGAACATGTCCTTAAGATGATTGGCTATATTGAAGAGCTCACAGACCTCGGGACAACATTAGAGAACGAGCTGTATACAGACTTGATTCTCCAGTCCCTTCCTTCCACCTACGCCCAGTTTATCTTGAATTTCAACATTCAAGGTAAAGAAGTTGAACTTTCAGAACTCCTTAACATGTTGAGGAGTGCAGAGGGCACCTTGCAGAAGGCAAGGGAAACACCCGCTATGTTTGTTCGTGGTGCTTCCTCTTCCAGGTCCAAGGCAAGGGCTAAAGAAAGGAAGAAGAAGGCCACTACCAAACCAAGAGGTGGTGTTGGTAAGGTGGAAGCCAAGGGAAAGGCAAAGGTTGCGGTGCCGGTAGTGGCAAAAGACAAGTGCTTCCACTGTCACAGGAAAGGCCATTGGAAGAAGGATTGCAAAGCTTGGATTACCAAGAACCAAGACCCAAGGCAAGTTGTGGCTTCGGCTTCAGGTGTGTTTGTAATTGAAAATTTTCTGTCAATTAACTCTACTTCCTGGGTATTGGATACTAGATCAGGATCTCATATATGCAATTCATTGTAGGCACTGAGAAATCGTAGAGTGCTGAAGTTTGGTGATATGACCCTCCAGGTTGCTAACGGAGCTAGCGTGAATACTGTGTCCGTAGGGGATTATCACCTTGGATTGACGAGTGGACATATTTTGGTTTTGCGCAACTGTTTTTGTGTACCTAGTTTAACGTGTAATATCATATCAGTATCGTTATTATCAAAAGAAGCTTATGATTTCACGTTTGTAAGCGATGTTTCTAGCATCCACCTTAATCATGGTTTGATTGGGTCCGGTACACTAGATAACGGTATATACGTGTTAAACCAATTGCAGATTTTCAATGTCCAGAACACACTAAAAAGAAAGTCTCCAGATATAAATCAGGCTTTCTTATGGCATTATAGATTAGGTCACATCAATGAAACAAGGTTAACTAAGTTACATATAGAAGGATGTTTGGATCCGTTCGAATATCAATCTTATGCCACTTATCAATCTTGTCTCAAAAGAAAGATGACAAAGACTTCATTCACTGGACATAGAGTAAGAGCGAGCGAGCTCTTAGGACACATACACAACGATGTATGTGGTCCAATGTCTACACATGCAAGAGGCGGTTTTTCATATTTCATTACTTTTATGAAATATTACTCTAGGTATGGATTCAATTTCTTGATAAAACATAAATCTGAGGCCTTTAAGAAATTCCAAGAATATAAGAATGAAGTAGAAAATCAAACCGGCAAAAGTATCAAGACACTGAGATCTGATCAAGGTGGTGAATACTTAAATGCTGAGTTCCTGGGTTACCTAAAAGAGAAAGGAATTCTCTCTCAGCTTACTCCTCCATACACTCCACAACATAACGGTGTATAGGAAAGACGGAACCGAACCCTATTGGATATGGTACGTTCCATGATGAGTAATGCTGAGTTACTGCGATCTTTCTGGGGTTATGCACTAGAATCAGCTGCATATCTTTTGAACAGGGTTCCTACCAAAACTGTGCCTACCACACCATATCAGATGTGGAGTGTGAAGAAACCCTATCTTCAGTATCTAAAGATATGAGGATGTCCAGCTTTTGTTAAAAAGCAGCATGCTGACAAACTCGAGGCACGATCAGTACAGTGTAAGTTTGTGGGATATCAAAAGAACTCCAAGGGGTATTTTTTCTATTACGCAGAGGAAAAAAAGGTTTTTGTTTCTCGTAATGCCCATTTTCTAGAATAGCAGTTTTTAGAAAAGGAAACAAGTGGGAGCGCAATAGAACTGGAAGAAATTCCAGAACCACAAACTACTACTGAAAGTTTGGTAGAGCCAGAAGTTCCAGAAGAACAGGACATTCCCGCACCCCTCCGCAGGAGTAGTAGGCCGTCTCATCCTCCTGAGAGATACTACGGTTTTCTCATAGACGGGGATAGAGAGGATTGCGTCATTGATAATGATGAACCTACTAGCTTCCAGCAGGCCATCCAGAGCGGCGACTCAGTAAGATGGCTGGATGCAATGCGGACCGAGATGGAATCCATGTACACCAACAAAGTATGGACTTTGTACTTTGCTCCAGATGGGGTAAAACCCATAGGATGCAAGTGGATCTTCAGGAAAAAGATTGGTGTAGATGGACAGGTGGAAACCAATAAGGCTAGACTTGTTGCAAAGGGTTTTCGTCAAAGGCCTGGCTTGGACTATGACGAAACTTTTTCTCCAGTTACTATGCTCAAATCCATTCGGATCCTTCTTGCCATTGCTGCCTTCCACAATTACGCGATCTGGCAGATGGACGTAAAGACGGCTTTTCTAAATGGAAATTTGGACGAGTGGGTCTATTTGGATCGGCCAGAAGGTTTCAATCAGAGTGGGAGCAGCGGGAAAGTGTGCAAGTTGCTTAAGTCCATTTATGGACTAAAGCAGGCATCGTGGAGTTAGAACATCTGTTTTGATGAAATGGTCAAAGAACATGACTTTATCAAAAATCAAGATGAACCATGTATATGTAATAAAATTGTAGCACGAACTGTCGTATTCCTCGTCTTGTACGTGCATGACATTCTCTTGATTGGAAATGACATTCCTATGCTACAATCTGCCAAATGATTCTTATCACACAGGTTCTCCATGAAAGACCTGGGTGATGCCTCTTACATTCTGGGGATCCAGATCTAAGAGGATGTTGGGACTTTCGCAGTCCAGGTATATCAACACTATACTGAAAAGATTCAGTATAGAAGATTCAAAGTGCGGTAATTTACCGGCTTGTCACGGAATCACCCTCTCCAATGAGATGTCTCCCAAGACTGATTTGGAAAGGGATCGCATGTCAATTATACCCTACGCTTCTGCGGTAGGATCTATAATGTATGCGATGTTGTGTACCAGACCAGATGTAGGTTACGCACTGAGCGTGGTAAGCCGGTATCAGTCAGACCTAGGGCAGAAGCACTGGATAGCAGTAAAGAACATTCTCAAGTACCTGAGAAGGACTAAGGATATGTTCTTGGTTTACGGCGGAAAAGACCTCCAGATCGAGGCTTTTGCTGACTCCAGCTTCCAGAGTGACAAGGATGACTCCAAGTCCATGTCAGGTTATGTCTTTACCCTCAATGGAGCGGCGGTGTGCTAGAAGAGTTCCAAGAAGGACACCGTTGCTGACTCGACGATGTAAGCGGAGTATATAGCCGCTTGCGATGCCGCAAAAGAAGCAGTTTGGATGAAGAAGTTCTTAGCAGAACTTCATGTTGTTCCTACCAGTATTGATCCAATACCTCTGTATTGTGACAACAACGGCGCTATAGCTTTAGCAAAGGAACTCAGGTCCCATCAAAAGTCCAGACACATCTTAAGGCGGTATCACCTGATCAGGAGATCATAGATCGCCGGGAGATCGAGGTTCGGAGAGTAGCTAAAGAGGAGAACACTGCAGATCCATTCACAAAGGCCTTACCTCAGACGCATTTCGAGAGGCTATTCGAGATGATAGGTCTTCGATATGCCAGTACATGGCCCTAGTGCAAGTAGGAGATTGTTAGTGTATATGCCCTAGGGGCCATTATTATATCATACTAGCCTGTATATTACTTAATGGAAGCTTGGGATATTCACAGTTGTATTAACAGTCTTGCTCAACATAGTACTACGCTACTTGGTTTATATCTACCTTAATATGCGCATATGTTTCTTTTAGCATATCATGAATACATATTGATAGAGCCCTTAGGATCTTGCTTGACTACCAGCGTTGTGATGGCAGTCACACTAGTGAGGGCTGGGTAGTCTATAAGCACATCCATTTTCAAGTCCCTAGTAGTTGGATTATCGAGACAGGGCATCGATACTCCGGAGTGGACTAGTATGTACACTTCTCATCCCATTTGGGGAGATGGTCTGTCCCACAGCCATCAGTACATTGTACTGGAGATAGTATGCAGGTGCTCGTTGGGTTATGGGTACACCGGACAGGACTCGCAGGGAACTGTTGGTTGGTATTATACCCGTCGTCAGTTAACAGTTCCCAGGTGACATAAGTACAGCATAGTCCGTAGACTTGACACTGCTGCTTCGCCTCGAGTGTGTTCCTACTGTTCTTAGATTGCTACCTTACCACGGCTCAAAGGAGTCGTGCAAACAGGTAGCAGTTGGGTGCAGTCCTGAAGCACTTGGAGGCAGTGGCGGTTAGATAGGATTCGTCTCTCCCGGTATTGGGAGTTGATATCACACTGTGTTTGGAGAGCCATTACGCAAAGTCCCTGGCCAGGGCAAGCGAGATTTACTGGTAGGTTTTCCAGTAGCTTCTCAATGTGTAATGGGCTTCACTCTGACATGACTTATACCGCTTTTAGGGGACTGACGCTTGCCGCCCCCTGCGCCCGAAATGAGATAGTCTTAGACGAACAGACCGGACCGTACGGAGATTGTCACATCAGGCTCAGTAGGGATTCGGATGGGTTTCCTCATCGTCCTTCATATCGACATCTACCAGGGGACCGTTACGTAAAGCTAGTACCGCTTGCGGCCTGTGGTTAAACCTACTGGCAGCATTGTGTCGAGTCTTTAGAGTTCCACACAGAGAGTTTCCCTTCTTCAGGCGAAACGATATAGAGGTCGTATGGTTTGACGACAGGGTTTGGACATATTCGTGTATTTATGCACGTATGATATTCGGACAGTTTATACTAGCAGGCTTTGGTTTAAGCCAGATTCTAGTATTGGATTATTCGATTTTTGCAGTCTCAGTATATCCGTATTTTTCGTAAATACGGATGGGAGGGGCATTCTCGTAATTAGTCGAGAAGCTTCTAGAAGAAAGGTGATTCATTAGTTTTAATTCATTTGTGAATTAAAACTTAATGAGGTGGAGAGCTTATGTGTTATTATCATTAATTGCACCATGACTCATGAGATGATTCATCTCAAGAATTAAATGAAGCATGGATGATATTTGTGAAAGATATTTTGTTATGCTTCATATTATTCAAAGTGAGAAGGGTTCAATTCATTATAACAAACACTCTCTCTCTCCTCAAGCTCTCCTCTTCTAAAACCTAACCCTAATCCTCTCATGTATTGAGATCCCAAGAGTTAGCAAGACTAATAGATCCTTAATCTACTTCAATATCTTCTAGGTCATTTGGATTAGCAATCCTAGCCACTTAGTTACCTCAAGTTGGAGGTTAAAGCTTGAAGAAGGAACTCTCGGGTGGATCTTCTATTACATCGAGGAGGCCGACGAGGAGGTGAACAACAAGAACAAGAAGGACTAGTATTTTGAGGTATACTCATCTATCATAGTAGTTTATCACTTCTAGATAGTTGTTAGTTAGGGTTTAGCAAAGATCCGTAAAGTTAGTCGATGTTATCTTAAAAAAATGATTGTTTTACCTATTCCGCCTCCCCGCATCTTGTAGGGTGTGTAACGTTGAATTACAGCATCGGCATGACTTATCAGGCTATTGGGGTCTGACGCTATACCACCCCCAGGCTGCGATATGCGACATATTTGACGAAGAGACCGGACTGTATGGTAGTGTTACTGAATGGATTCGCAGGAGTATCAGCAGGCTTGCTTGTTGATCTTCTGATCGCTCAATACCCGGGTAGCCGTTACGTTTAGCATACCGCTTGCGGCTTATGGGTATTTGATATGATTATCACCTACTGCCGGCGTATTGACCAGTCTTTAGAGTCCTACACAAAGCTTTTCTGGTTCATACGAAACGAAGTAGGAGAACATATGTGATATGTGCAGGACCGAGATTAATGCATTCTATTCTCGCGATATGTGATATCGGTTGGTTATATGTGATATAGCGGGGCTGTCGAATCAAGTGTTGATTCGATAAGTTGATAAATTTGATATTAGTCGGTTGTATGTGATATAACCGGATTATTAAATCAAGTGTTGATTTAATAATTTAATGTCTGGTTATATATTGGATATATTATCCTACATTAACTAATATTAGCTCACTTAAGATTTCTTTTTCTCACTAGTGTACACTTAGTATAAATGTGATATATATTAATGTACATCTTTTGTGTCATGCTAGATTCCACATGCTACATGGATGTATGAGACTCCCACCATCCTTATAATAATGTAAGGTTTTATTTATTTAAAGTAATTCATTATTAGTTGGAAATTGTCATACTTGGAAGCTTGGAGAAACTTAAAGCATCTTTGATTTAGTCCACTAGTTTTATTTTACTTGTAGATATTTATTAACCTAACCATTATTGTTAGCCATGGTTTATTCTCTACATGGGTTAGTGTATGACACTAACTCACCCATGGTTGCTATTCTCATCTCATGAGTTTCATTCTCTTCTCACTTCATCTTCTTCTTCCTCTTGAGAAAGCTCACTAGCTTTTCAAATGGTGAAGAAATAATGTGAAAAAAATTAATCTAAAGTGAGCCCAATTCCTACTTCATCATTCTCTACTCTATTAGCCATTTATTTTAGGGTGTTTGCTTCTCTAATCAACCATTAGTGAAGAGGTAGCATGAGCTTGAGTCTCCTCGACGTAGATCATCTTCGGCCTCGAATACTTCGAGCAAGCTTGTTCATTTCTTCATGTGAACCCTTACTAGAGTTCGGGTGTCCACTACTTGGACCGAAGGGACTACTTCACGGAGCTTTAGAAGTGAAGGACCGGTCTACAAAGGTTGTGTTCCTCATTCACTTAGATGTAAAGTTGTTTACATACTTGTTCGTCTAATTCTCTAGTTTAGATTTTAGCGTTGGGGTTCTTTAGCACGCAAATTTTTTGAAAACGGCATGATCGATACCTCCCGAAACCCAGTGGTAGCTTAGGGAACCCTACAGGTCATATCAATGCGACCAGACTAGCTAAGTTGCATAAAGATGGATATTTGAATCCGATCGAATTTAGATCTTATGAAACTTGTCAGTCATATCTCAAGGGAAAGATGACCAAAACTCCATTTGCAGGACACGGAGAAAGAGTTACTGAACTCTTGGGACTGATACATAGTGATGTATGTGGTCCTATGTCTATACATGCCAGGAATGGTTCCTCGTACTTCATTACATTCACCGATGATCTCTCAAGATTCGGACATATGTTCTTGTTGAAACAAAAATCTAAGGTTTTTAAGAAATTTAAGGAATATAAGAGCGAAGTAGAGAACCAGATGGGTAAAAGTATTAAAATCCTTCGATCTGATCGAGGAGGTTAATACTTAAGCATGGAATTCCAAGATTATCTAAAAGAGAATGGGATTCTCTTTCAGCTTACTCCTCCGTATACACCACAGCACAATGGAGTATCGGAGCAGAGGAATCGCACCCTGTTAGAAATGGTGCGCTTTATTATGAGTGTTGCTGAGTTACCTATTTCCTTTTGGAGTTTTGCACTTGAGACAGCTGCATACCTATTGAATAGGGTTCCTACCAAATCTGCGCCTACCACTCCATATGAGATATGGGAGGGGAAGAAACCATATCTTAATTTCATTAAGATATGGGGTTGACCGGCTTATTTTAAAAAGCTAAATTCGGACAAGCTCGAGGTAAGGTCTGTTCTATGTAAGTTTGTTGGATATCCCAAACATTCACGAGGGTATATCTTCTACCATATCGAGGAACAAAAAGTGTTTGTTGCTCAACACGCCACCTTTTTAGAAAAGAAATTTCTTGTAAAAGAAATTAGTGGTAATGAGGTAGAGCTGGATGAAGTTCTAGAAATACAAACTACAATAGAAGGTTTGGTAGAACCGGAGGATTCAATAGTCTCCGAAGAACCTCAGCCACTCCGCACATCTAGTAGGGTTCCACATCCATCTGAGAGATACTACTGTTTTCTCATAGACGGTGGAAGCAAGGATTGCATCATGGAAGATGATGACCCAACTAGTTTCGAGCAGTCCATCACAAGTAGGGACTATGTGAAATGGCTGGATTCTATGCGATCTTTGATGTAATCCATGTACACCAACGAAGTATGGACTTTGAAAGTTGCTCATGAAGGAGTAAAACCAATTGGGAGCAAGTGGATCTTTAAGAAGAAAATTGGTGTAGATGGAAAGGTTGAGACATTCAAAACTAGACTTGTAATAAAAGGTTTTCGTCAATGACTAGGTGTCGACTTTGACGAGACCTTTTCTCCAGTAGCTAGGCTTAAGTCCATCAGGATCCTTCTTGCCATTTCTGCATACCGTGATATGAAATCTGGCAGATGGATGTCAAAACCGCTTTTCTAAATGGTGATTTAGAAGAGAGCGTGTATATGACACAGCTGGAGGGCTTCATAGACAGTAGGAGCAGCGGAAAGGTGTGCAAGATACTTAAATCAATTTACGAATTAATGAAGGCGTCAAAGAGTTTGACTTCATCAAAAATGTAGATGAACCATGTATATATAAAAAGGTTGTAGAGAGTAAGGTTGTCTTCCTCGTATTGTACGTGGATGGCATACTCTTGAAAGGAAATGATGTTCCTATGCAGCAATCGATCAAACTCTTCCTATCAAAAAAGTTCTCCATGAAACATCTGGGTGATGCATCTTACATCCTGGGGATAAAGATCTATAGAGATAGATCTAAAAGGATGTTGGGATTGTCCCAATCTAGGTACATAGACACCATACTAAAGAGATTTAGTATGAAAGATTCTAAGCGAGGTAATTTACCTGCTTACTCAGGAATCACTCTCTCCAAAGAGATGTCTCCCAAGATTGATTTGGAGAGTGCTCACATGAACGTGATGTTAGGTTCCCTAGGGCGTCAGCAAGGTTTCGGGAGGCATCGTCCAAGCCAATTTCAAATTTTTGCCGCACTAAAGAACCTTAACTAGAGATTTAGACAAATCAAGCATGCAAACAACTTTGCATACAAAGTGAACAAGGAATACAACCTTTGTAGACCAGTCCTTCACTTCAATAGCTCTGTGTAGTAGTCCTTTCGCTCCATATAGTGAACTCCCGGACTCTCGAAAGGCTCCACTAGATGAACAGAATAAGCTTGCTTGAACTTTTCGAGGCCGAAGATGATCTACGTCGAGGAGACACCAACTCAAGCTACCTCTTCACTAATATAGAATTAGTGAAGAAAACACCCTAAACTAAATAGCTAGTATAGTAGAGGATGATGAAGTAGGAATTTTTCTCACTTTAGATTTATTTTTCTCACAATATTTCTTCATCTCTCCAAACCCTAGAAAGCTTTTGGAGATGAGGAAGAAGATGAAGTGGAGATGAGAATGAAACTCATGAGGTGAGAATAGCAACCATGGGTGAGTTTGTGTCATACACTAACTCATGTAGAGACTAAACCATGGCTAAGGATAATGGTTAGGTTAATAAATATCTTAAGTAAAACAAATTAGTGGACTTAGTCAATGGTTCCACAAGCATCTCCAAGCTTCAACCATTAAACCAATTTCTATCTAATTTTGATTAACTTTAAATAAATAAAACCCTTCATTATATCAAGCATGGTGCGAGTCTCATACACCCATGTTGCATGTGGCATCTAGCATAACACAAAATAATGTACATTAATATATCACATATATACTAAGTGCGCCTAAGTGAGAAAAAGAAACTTTTAAGTGAGATAATATTAGTTAATGTAATTCAAAATATCAAATATATAAATATACATTAAATTATTAAATGAAAACTTGATTTAATAATCCGGCTATATCACATACAACTGTCTAATATCAAATGTAACAACCTATCGAATCAACACTTGATCCGATAACCCGGCTATATCACATATAACCGACCGATATCATATATCGCGAGAATAGAATGCGTTATCACATACGCGCATTAATCTCGGTCCCACACATATCACATATGTGCTCCTACTTCATTTTGCTTGAGCCAGGAAACCACTATGTAGGACTCTAAGGACTCGTCAATACGCCGGCAGTAGGTGGTGATCATATCAGTCACCCACAAACCGCAAGCGGTCTGCTAAACGTAATGGCCACACGAATATTGAGCGATCAGAAGATCAACAAGCTAGCTTGCTCATACTCCTGCGAATCCAATCAGTAACACTACCGTACAGTCCAGTCTCTTCGTCTGATATGTCGCATATCACAGCCAGGGGGTGGTATAACGTCAGACCCCAATAGCCTGATAAGTCATGCCGATGCAAGGTCCAAAACTATTCGAGAAACTACCAATAACACTTACCAGTAGATCTCAGCAACCCTGGCTAGGGATTTTCTATTATGGCCAATCGAGCATAGCGCAACATCAACCCCCAATTCCGGGAGAGACGAAATCCCCTCCTATCGCTCGTTGACTCCATGTGACTCGGGACTGTACCCAAAAACCACCATTTTGCATGATCACTTGAACGTGGTAAGGTGGAAATCAAAGCACAGTGGAAATCACACAAGACTCTATGACGATCTCGGGTCGACAGACTAACCTATACCAGTGTCACCAGAGAACTGCTATCTGACGATATGTATAATACCATCTAGGAGTTCTCGGCGAGTCCGTTTAGTGTACCCAGTCACAACAGAGCACCCCTATACCTTCTCCGATGTCAAACACCAATGGATATGGGATTATCCATCGCCCATCATATGGGTCGAGAAGCGTATACGCTAGTCTACTCTGAAGTATCGATGCCCTATCTCGATTCTCCCACGACTAGGAACATTTGAAGGATGTACTTACCGACTACCCTTGTCACGACCCAAAATAACACGTGACTGGACTTTGAATCATATGAAGTTTATACGACCCCATCTAATCCAAGTAAGCTAAAAGCCCTAAAATCTAAAACCATTTTAAATAATAAATGAATGAAAACTAGTTTTAAAGAGGTGAAGAAAACATGTTTTAAAAACAAGGTTTTTAAAATAATAAGCCGAATATGCATTTTTAAAATCTCTAGTCTTTTCTGAAAATTTCGGCAGAGTTTCCTTTGTAAATACTGGCCCCGAACGGGGTACAACAAGAATAATATATGCACAATGATAAAAGGCATCCCCAAGCGGGAGCTAGCTCTTCGTCAATCAACGGTCACAACCACGCAAGCAATATAATATACATCGCCGAAGGGCGAGGATCAAAAATCAAAAGGAAACTCAAAATCTGTATGAAAACCATAATACTACAACTCGCGACTCTAAGGTCGAAAATAATACACAACTGGTTTTATAAGTCTGAAACAATATACAAGTTTGGTTGATGGAATTCACTAGATACAACTGAAAATAAATATGTACAATGGTGGTCACAACGTGAGTTAACCCACCTACCAAAGCAATCACCCAGAAAGGAAGCAGTGTGCCAGAAAAGCCGCAATGAAACCTTTGAGGCAAAACCTGCAAGAACTGTGGCACAACGGGGGTGAATTGCCAACTCGTGAATAGAAAACATCGCAGAGCAGAAATCATATGTATGACTCATCCTAGGTCAAACGATCAGTAATAATATATCCTCAAAATGAATAAGTCTAAAGCACGAAAAGACTCAGGACTGTACCCAAAAACCACCGTTTTGCACGGCAAAAGACTCAGGACTGTACCCAAAAACCACCGTAAAGCATGAAATCATATGCATGATCAGTAATAATATATCATCGCAGAGCAGAGATGAATCCCCTCCTATCGCTCATTGCCTCCATGTGACTCAGGACTGTACCCAAAAACCACCGTTTTGCACGATCTCTTGAACGTGGTAAGGTGGAAATCAAAGCATAGTGGGAATCATACAAGACATTATGGCGATCTCGGGTGAACAGACTAACCTGTACCAGTGTCACCAGAGAACTGCTATCTGGCGATAGGTATAATGCCATCTAGGAGTTCTCAGCGAGTCCGTTCAGTGTACCGAGTCTCCACTGAGCACCCGTATACCATCTCTGATGTCAAACACTAATGGATGTAGGATCATTCATCGCCCATCATATAAGTCGAGAAGCGTATACGCTAGTCTACTCTGGAATATCGATGCCCCGTCTCGATACTCCCACAACTAGGAACATTTGAAGGATGTACTTACCGACTACCTCTGCCCCACGAGTATGATCTGCATCATAATACTGGTAGTCAAGTACTCATCCTAAGGGCTTTATCAGCATGTAATAGAGAGACTGTAAGTCTACATGTTAAAATAAAGAGCAACTAGATAGCATACTATTATGTCGAGCAAGGAAGTCCTCCCTATATATGTCTAAGCATCCACTACAATATACATCACATGTACAGTAATGGCCTCTAGGGCATACATATAACTAACAATCTCCCACTTGCACTAAGGCCTTTTGTTGCAGTATCTCATACTCAACATCCTATAAAAGTCTCTCTAGGGTAAGGCCTTTGTGAGTGGATCTTCCGTGTTATCCTTCGTGTCAACTCTCCTCACCTCGATCCCTTGGAGATCAACCATCTCCCTGATCAAGTGATACCGTCCTGAGAATATGTCTGGATCGCTGATGGGACCGGTGTTCCGATGCTAAAGCCACAACTCCATTGTTGTCACACTAACAGTTATTGGACGCTCAATGGTAGGAACCAAGTTTATCTCATGAACAAGAATTATCCAGATATCTACTTTGGTAGCATCATTGGTAGCAATGTATCTAGCCTTTATCGTCTAGTATGTCACGGTATCTAGCTTGGAACTCTTCCAACATACCGTCCCTCCACTGAGGGTAAAGACAATGCCCGTGACTGAATTTCAGTCGACCTTATCACTCGGGAAGCTCGAACCAAGAACATTCATTTAGTGCTTCTCAAGTACTTAAGAACGTCCTCCACAGCTGTCCAGTGATTCTCCCAAGATCCGATTGATTCCAGATCACTGCACCTAGTGAGTCATCTATATCTGGTCTCGTAGATAACATCGCATACATGATAGAGCCTACTGCCGAAGCATAGGGTATCCCTTGCACGCGAGCTCTCTCTAAATCAGTCTTGGAAGACATCTTTTTGGAGAAAATGATTCCTGAGTTAGTGGGCGAACCACCACGCTTAGAATCTTCCATACTAAACCCCTTTAGTATGGTGTTAATGTACCTGGATTTGGGACACTCCCAACATCCATTTAGATCTATCACCATAGATCATAGTCCAAAAGATGTAGTAGGTATCATCCAGATCTTCTATTGAGAATCCTCGTGATTAGAAGAGCTTAACTAAGTGTAGCATAGGAAACCATTTCCTATCAAGAGTATGTCATCTACGTACAATACGTGTAAGACAACCTCACTCTCTACAACCTTCTTGTATATACAATGTTCATCTACCATTTTGATGAAGTCAAACTCTTTGTCTGTCATATCAAAATAGATGTTCCAACTTCGCGATGCTTGCTTTAATCCTGATGGACCTAAGCATAGCTTTGAAAGTCTCAACTTTTCCATTTACACCAAGAATTTTCTCAAAATCTATTTGCTCCCAATGGGTTTTATCCCTTCAGGTGCAACATTCAAAGTCATACTTTGTTGGTGTATATGGATTCCATCATTGATCGCATAGCATCCAGCCATTTCACAAAGTCTCCACTTGTGATGGCCTGCCTGAACCTACTTGGGTCATCATCTACCATGATGCAATCCTTACTCCCACCGTTACCGAGAAGACCGTAGTATCTCTCATGTGGATGAGGAACCCTACCAAATTCGCGGAGAGGCTGAGGTTCGTTGGAGACTATTGAATCCTTTGTTTCCACTAAATCATCAGCTTTTAGATTGTCTAGCTGGCTCTCCTTCTAGTTCTACCTCATGACCAAAAATTTCTTCATAAGAAATTTCTTTTCTAAAAAGGTATCAAGCTGATAAACAAATCACCTTTTGCTCCTCAGTGTGGTAGAAGATATTCCCTCGCAATTGTTTGGGATATCCAACAAACTTATACAGAACTAACCTTACCTCGAGCTTGTCCAGATTCTGCCTTTCAACATAGGCCGGACAACCCCATATCTTAACTCGTTTAAGACATGGTCTCTTCCCATACTATATCTCATATGGAGTGGTAGGCACTGATTTGGATGGAACCCTATTCAATAGATATGCAGCTTCTCAAGTGCATAACTCTAAAAGGAAATAGGTAACTCAACAGTACTCATCATAGAGCACACCATATCTCATAGGGTGCGATACCTCCGCCCCGATAAACCGTTGTGCGGTGGTGTATACGAAGGAGTAAGCTGAGAGAGAATCTCATTCTCCTTTTAGAAACTCTAGGAACTCCATGCGCAAGTATTCTCCTCCTCGATCACATCGTAGGACTTCAATACTTCTACCCGTTTGGTTCTTAACTTCAAGCTTATATTCCTTGAATTTCAAAAGTTTCAAACTCGTGTTTCAACAGGAACACATGTCCGAATCTTGAGAGATGATCAATGAATATAATGAAGTACGAAGAATCAACCCTGGCATTTGTAGACATAGGACCATATACATCATCATGTATTTGTCCCAAGAGTTCACTAACTCTTTCTTCGTTTCCATTAAACGGAGTATTGGTCATTTTACCTTTGAAACAAGACTGGAAAGTATCATAAGATGAAAATTCGAACAGATTCTCATATTCATCCTTATGTAACCTAGCTGGTCGTGTCGCATTGATATGACCTAGTCTACAATGCCATAAGAAGGAATCGTTTATTTCTGAACTATTCCTCTTGTGTGTGTTCTACATACATTGAACTGTGGTTTGATTTAGAACGTATATGCCATTGCATAACGTGCCTGATCGAATCAACTCTTGATTCAGGAAAATGTTCACAATATTATCCTGCAATAAAAAATTATATCCTTCTTTAACTTAATAAAGAATCTGATGTAATGTTGTATATCAGGTTTGGTATCTAATAACATTTGTTCAGAATCAATGTATTTACCATTTGGTAATACAAGGTGATATTTGCCAACTGACTTGGCTGCAACAATTGCACCATTCCCTAACACTTAGAGACATATCACCCAATCTCAGTTCTCTACCTTTCTATAGCCCATGTAACATATTACATATGCGGGAAACTGATCCAGTATCTCATACCTAGGATGCAGAGGAGACTGAGAAACAGTTCTCGGTAACGAACATACCTGAAGAATACGCATCATTATGCTTATTCCTCGATTGGGTCGCATGGAATCCGGATATTCCACTATTTTCTGCTCGGACTTATAACAAATATAAGATAGAGTGGAACTAATGTTCCCCAGCTCAGTATAATAAGCAGGTTCGGTCACTGCATCCATATTATTATCTTGATTAAGGCGTAACATGGTCGCTACCAGGAGAGAGAGAGAGAGAGAGAAGAAAACACTCAGTGTATGCTCTTGCAAGATCAGATAGGTTATTATTTTATCTAATCAGGATAGCTCCCACCGTTTTTATCAAATCTTCCTTCAAACCCTAAAAAGTAAGACTAGCCGGGATTAATTACACCCTACAATTTCAGTGTTGGTACTTTAAGGGAGGTTCCCCGTGCTTTCGCAAGGACCTAATTAAAATAAACCTCATTTTCCCAAGACGTAACCCCGTTAACTCCTTTCTAGACACCTACTTGATCGGCTAATTGTAAAGTGTAAAACTCTCCCAGAAGTAACTCTTACTCGCGGTGGGTATCGGGATCCAACTATCTCATAGAAGGTATGCAATCTCATTGCAAATTTCAATACTTGAAATTCCCGATAATATTTTACCCCTAGCAACTTATGACCTTAACATGGTCAACAAATCATAAGCGCTAGCCAAGTTCATCCCGTCATTTCCTGATTGAATTAAACCCACTCGTACGACTCTTAACATGGTAAACAAAGTCGTACGACTTCCCTAATCCAAATGCATCATATGCTTTCGCAGATAAGCACTAATTAGCTACCGCACACTACACCTTAACAGGTCAACAAACGTAGCACGAATAATAAATACTATTTATCTGAAATGACGGAGGGCTACGACATGTTTTTAATAAAATATTTTGCGTAATCAACTTGATATCGTTGTAGAATCGAGTGATTTTGAAAAGAAGTGTTTTTTAGGCTTTTACTAGTTTTGCTAAATAGGTCACTCCCGGTAAAAGATCTCGGCTCTTTCCTTATTGAATGAGGTGATGGATATTTCACAAATACCACTCTGCAAAGCATGAACTAAAAAAGCAATCAAAAGACAGCACCGAGTGGTTTGTAGCATCTGCCAGTTTCGCTAAAGAGGCCACTCCCGGTGAAGGGATCTCGGCTCTTTCTTTATCGAATAAGGTACTGGATATTCTACAAGGAATACCGCTATGCAAAGCAAGAACTAGAGCTACCAGTTTTAAAACAAGTTTCTACAATATCTTTAGGTTTCTTTTATTTCATTAATCTCATTAATGAAGTCCAATCAAATTATGCTTCCTAAGCAACACAGAAGAAACGAAAGGATCAATATTTATTATATATCATATATATAAAATATAAGCATTCATCTCAACATATCAATGATCACATCATAGAACATCAGCAACAGAAGAACACATATGAAATATTGGATATACTAGGAATTCCTTGTTTTAATTAAGCCAATAAAAAACGCGGATTCCACGGTCGCGATGAATAGCCAAACCCACATTCCTATACCCCTACGAGAGCGGCAAGCAACCCTACCAATTCTAGAGTTAGGAGAGCCGGTCTTGACTCCTCGAGATGGTCTCCCATAGGACCCTAGAACCCGGTTACTTGTGCTCTCCATCTTGGGTCTATCCTAATGCGGAAAATTAAATAATATACATCAATGGTGACATCATCCTCAACCCGGCAGTGCCTCAATAAAAGAATATTACATACAAGCTTTTACATGAATGAAAATGAAAAAATCTCATCTCACATAAAAACCCCCGGCTATTCAAAACATGACGATCCAATATAACATATCACAGCAACACATAACATCACATGTCATCAAAGTAAGTAAATATGCGTATCCCAATTGTCATTGACATATAGCAACGAAACCGGCGATACACCACATATTACACTTACGGTCGCAAAAAAGAAAGTGAATAAGTACAACAATTGGAATCCGCAACCACCTTAGATATAATAAACCCAATGTATCACATCATTTGGATTTCATGCCTAACCAAATGAATTCCTTTGACATCGCATGCCTAACAATTATAAACCCCGCATTTTAGTCTTGTTATTGAAAACACTTTTCATTAACCAGTCAGGTAATTCAACAAGATTCCCGACAACCTGATCGAATGTTCATCGGAAACTTTAGTAGACGGCCGCATTCCCTATGCCATCGACGAAGTGCCCTAAGGCAGAACACCGCGGCTGCGAGCACCCGAACGGATGCTTTTGGTGACGTGGTTCTCCTACAGTCACTTGGTCGGGGCTATAGGGTATGGCTATCTAGTAAGGCTACCCGGCGAGTATCCGCGTACACTACGTAATTGCGACGGACTTTTGATCCATATCAAAATTGTGTGGCAACCAATCAAATAAGACTGAATTGCTAGATTTATAAAATTCAAACTAGTTATCACACAACTAATTATTGTGGATTCCAAATATTGTATCACAATCACAGATAGCTAGACGATGTTAAACTTTTCGATCGAATAAACAAACACCTAAAATTTCCCAAAGAGCTCAACAATTGAGAGGAGTTTAAAAAGTACCCAGAACATGCCACAGCACCTATGGACTAACCGTAGAAGGGTCAACCCTTGCCTCACCTATGGCGCCGCAGAACTACAAAAAACCCTAGGGTTTGGTGGCGGTTCTAACGGTCACAAAATCGAGTTAGGGTTTCGTTTTTCTAAAGGGTCCACAGAATCACCTGCATGGTTTTCTGAAGATTTTAAACATGGAAAAACCCAACTCTTGGAAAATTTCCAGCGAGGGAAAATATGGGTTATTGATATCCGTTCGAACTTTTTAACGTTGTCTACATAACCCGAATAGATGTTAGAATTACGACTACGAAACACTTCGAAGTGCCTTTGCACAAAGATAACATCACATGCAAATTTAGCAAAAACGAGCAACACCTGAAATACCAAAACCCAGACTGGAACACCATAAAAAAACGAGGCCAGAATTCACTAACAAAACCGATGTGGCCGGTTTTTCAAGGCATGTGGCCCGCCATTTTCCAGCGAGGAGGGCTCAGGTTTCTATGGTGTTCATGTTACATCTCAAGTGACATTCTGCAGTTGCTTAAAAAAAATTTAGACTTTTTGAAAATTTCGACAGAAACTGGGTTTATATTTCGAGTGCTTCGGAGTTGTTTCGGTTTCATAATCCTACAAACATCGTCTAATTCTCTAGATTGGCTCTGATACCACTGTTGGCTCCCCTAGGGCAGCAGCAAGGTTTCGGGAGGCATCGCCCATGCCAATTTCAAATTTTTGCCGTACTAAAGAACCCTAACCTAGAATCTTAACTAGAGATTTAGACGAATCAATCATGCAAACAACTTTGCATACAAAGTGAACAAGGAATACAACCTTTGTAGACCGGTCCTTTACTTTAATAGCTCCGTGTAGTAGTCCCTTCGCTCCAAGTAGTGAACTCCCGGACTCTAGAAAGGCTCCACAAGATGAACGGAACAAGCTTACTTGAAGTCTTCGAGGCCGAAGATGATCTATGTCGAGGAGACACCAACTCAAGCTAGCTCTTCACTAATGTGGAATTAGTGAAGCAAACACCCTAAACTAAACGGTTAGTATAGTAGAGGATGATGAAGTAGGAATTTTGCTCACTTTAGATTTATTTTTCTCACAATATTTCTTCATCTCTCCAAACCCTAAAAAGCTTTTGGAGATGAGGAAGAAGATGAAGGGGAGATGAGAATGAAACTCATGAGGTGAGAATAGCAACCATGGGTGAGTTTGTATCATACACTAACGCATGTAGAGACTAAACTATGGCTAAGGATAATGATTAGGTTAATTAATATCTTAAGTAAAACAAATTAGTGGACTTAGTCAATGGTTCCACAAACTTCTCTAAGCTTCAACCATTAAACTAATTTCCATCTAATTTTGATTAACTTTAAATAAATAAAACCCTTCATTATATCAAGCATGGTGTGAGTCTCATACACCCATGTTGCACATGCCATCTATCATGACACAAAATATTGTACATTAATATATATCACATATATACTAAGTAAACCCAAGTGAGAAAAAGAAATGTTTAAGTGAGCTAATATTAGTTAATGTAATTAAATATATCAAATAATAAATATATATTAAATTATTAAATCAAAAATTGATTTAATAATCCGGCTTTATCACATACAACCGGCTAATATCAAATGTAACATCCTATCGAATCAACACATGATCCGATAACCTGGCTATATCACATATAACCGACCGATATCACATATCGCAAGAATATAATGCGGTATCACATACGCGCATTAATCCCGGTCCCGCACATATCACATATGTACTCCTACTTCGTTTAGCTTCAGCCAGGAAACCTCTGTGTAGGATTCTAAAGACTCGTCAATACGCCGGCAGTAAGTGGTGATCATATCAGTCACCCAAAAGCTGCAAGCGGTCTGCTAAACAAAACGGCCACCCGGGTATTGAGCGATCAAAAGATCAACAAGCAAGCCTGCTCATACTCCTGCGAATCCAATCAGTAACACTACCGTACAGTCCGGTCTCTTTGTCTGATATGTCGCATATCACAGCCTGGGGTGGTATAACATCAGACCCCAATAGCCTGATAAGTCATGCCGATGCAAGGTCCATAACTGTTCGAGAAACTACTGATAACACTTACCAGTATATCTCAGCAACCCTGGCCAGGGATTTCTTATTATGGCCAATCGAGCATAGCGCAACATCAACCTCTAATACCGGGAGAGACGAATCCCTTCCTATTGTTCATTGCCTCCATGTGCTCGGGATTGTTCCCAAAAACCACCGTTTTGCACGATCTCTTCAATGTGGTAAGGTGGAAATCAAAGCACAGTGGGAATCACACAAAACTCTATGACGATCTCGGGTCGACAGACTCACCTGTACCTATGTCACCAGAGAACTGCTATCTGACTATAGGTATAATACCATCTAGGAGTTCTCGGCGAGTCCATTCAGTGTACCCAATCTCCACTGAGCACCCGTATGCCATCTCTGATGTCAAACACCAATGGATGTGGGAGCATCCATCGCCCATCATATGGGTCGAGAAGCGTATACGCTAGTGTACTCTGGAATATCGATGCCCCGTCTTGATACTCCTACTACTAGGAACATTTGAAGGATGTACTTACCAACTACCTCTGCCCCACTAGTATGATTTGCATCATAATCCTGGTAGTCAAGTACTCATCCTAAGAGCTTTATCTACATGTAATAGAGAGACTGTAAGTGTACATGTTAAGATAAAGAGCAACCAGATTGCATACTATCATGTCGAGCAAGAAAGTCCTCCCTATATATGTCCAAGAATCCACTACAATATACATCACATGTACAGTAATGGCCTCTAGGGCATACATATAACTAACACGTGATACCCTATGCTTCTGCAGTTGGGTCTATCATGTACGCGATGTTATGCACCAGACCAAATGTAGCTTACGCACTTAGTGTGGTAAGTAAGTATCAATTAGACTCAGGAAAGAAGCACTGGATAGCTGTGAAGAACATTCTTAAGTACTTGAGAAAGAGTAAAGAGATGTTCTTAGTGTATGGTAACTGAGAACTCCAGCTGCGGTCCTTTACCGATTCGAGCTTCCAGAGTGATAAGGACGACAACAAGTCTGTCTTGGGTTTTGTCTTCACCCTCAATAGATAGGCGTTATGTTGGAAGAGTTCCAAGTAAGATACTGTAGAAGACTCGACGATGGAGGCTGAATACATAGCTGCTAACGATGCTGCCAAAGAGGCTGTCTGGATGAAGAAGTTCATTATTGAACTTGGTGTGGTTCCATCCACTAAGAATTCAATACCTTTTTATTGTGATAACAATGGAGTTGTGGCTTTGGCTAAGGAACTCCGTTCCCATCAGCGATCCAGACATATTCTGAGGCAGTATCACCTGATCCGGAAGATAGTTAATCATCGGGAGATCGAGGTAAGGAGAGTAGATACGAAGGACAACACGTCGGATCCACTCACTAAGTCCATCCCCTAGACATAGTTTGAGGGACTTTTTGGGATATTGGGTATGCGATTCTACAACAACTGGCCTTAGATCAAGTGGGAGTTTGTTAGGAATATATATACCCTAGAGGCTATTATTGTATATTATAGTGTATGCTTGGACATATATATAGAGGACTTTCTTGCTCGACATGATAGTATGCTATCTGGTTGCTCTTTATCTTAACATGTACACTTGATTTAGTTTACTGTCTCTTTGATACATGTTGATAAAGCCCTTAGGATGTAGGCTTGACTACCAGGACTATGATGCAGATCATACTAGTAGGGATTGTGTAGTCCGCAAGAACATCCTTTAACAGTTCCTAGTCAAGGGAGTATCGAGACAGGGCATCGATATTTCAGAGTAGACTACTGTACGTTTCTTGACCCTGTATGAGGCGATGGTTGATCCCATAACCATTGGTGTTTAACATCAAAGATTGTACAAAGATGCTCATTAAAGAATGGGCATACCGAACAGGACTCACCGAGAACTCCTAGATGGTACCATACTTATTGTCAGATAGCAGTTCTCTGGTGACACTTATACAGGTTAGTCTGTAGACCCGAGATCGTCATAGTGACTTGTGTGGTTCCCACTGTGCTTTGATTTTCTCCCTACCATGGCTCAAAGGAGTCATGCAAACAGGTATAATTTGGGTACAGTCCCGAGTCATATGGAGGCAGTGAGCGATAGGAGGGGTTTCATCTCTCCCAGTATTGGGAGTTGATGTTGCGCTATGCTCGATTGGCTATAACAGCAAGTCCTTGGCCCGGGCTGATGAGATTTACTGGTAAATGTTATCAGTAGTTTCTCGAAAGCTTATAGGCCACACATCTGCATGACATATCAAGTTATAGGGGTCTGACGATTCCACCCCCATATTCGATATGCGACATATCAGATGAAGAGACCGGGCTGTACGGTAAGTGTTGCTTATATGCTCTATAGGAGTTTGGACAAGTTTGCTTGTTGATCTTCTATTCGTTCAATACCTAGGTAGCCATTACTATTGGCTATAGTGCCCTCAAGTCAATTATTGTAATCGCAGGCACACGATTGTGATGATTGAAGGGGAACTATACGGGTAGAACAGTCTTAATCAAAATGATAGTATGCCATCTGGTTTGCCTTTATCATCATGTATATGCATTATGTGGTATTACAGATCACTATTACATGTTGATAGAGCCCATAGGATTCTTGCTTGACTACCAGCATTATGATGGCGATCATATACGTGGGAGCTGGGTGGTCTATAAGCACATCCTTAAATGTCCCTATTCGAGTGAGTATTGAGACTGGGCATCAATACTCTAGGGTAGACTAGTGTATACTTATCGAGACCCCGGTGAGGGGATCTCGGCTTTTGCCTCGTCGAATGATGTGCTGCATATTCATAACCGAATACCGCTGTGCAAAATAAAAGAAAACGCCCTTGTAATAACAGCTTTTGAAAATTTTGTTCCAACAACATTGAATAGGTCTGTTTTCCTTGCATTGATCAAAATCAACGCAGTCCCATCAATTAATCACACCATAAAAGAATGAAAATATGATGTACGTATATTCCATCCGCATTCGCCACTGGGTCCCGTCATCACCCGTTAGGTTACTTAACTAATGACAGAGCGGGGACTGGACTAGCTCAGGTGTAAAACATATACAACATATACTAGTATATATATATATATATCAATATATAATAATCGCTCAAGCATGATAAATACAACATCACAGATAAGCAATAAGCATCACAGAACAATACAGATAATCTGTAAGCCCCGGGTTTTCTTTGAGACGCAAGTGAAACCCGACGTTCCCCTGGTCGTGTGGATAACCTGTGCAATGAAAACCTAGACCCCTACGAGCGCGGCAAGTTACGCGCCAAAACCAAAAGCGAGGCAGCCCCCTTCATCAAAGTGAATGGGCCACCTGGCACTTCACGGAATCCGGTAACTTGAGCACCCCTCCTTGGGTCAATCTGTACCCTTTACGAGTGTGGCGAATAGCCCGCCAATTCTAGAGTGAGGTCCCCCTCCTTCTCAATGCCATGAGATGCGGACCTGTTGCCCTCTAGAACCGGCTATCCGTGCACTCCATCGCGGGGTAAACCTTGTACAGAAAAGAAAATGTGTACAATGGTGACATCGACCTCAACCCGGTCGTGCCCCAAACAAATAATATACAAACAGGCAGTGACAGCAGTCCACATGTCGAACGCTCGCCCCGCGATATCAAATGTACAAATAAAACTAAACTGAACTATCATTGAACCAAAGCTATCCACCATGACAAATCCGCAACAACACAGCACAACAGAGAACATCAACGTGAATGTCACGTTCGCAAACCCGTCTAAAAGAACTATAGCAAATAGACAAGTTGTAGCGTTCTAATGACATTCACAGTCGTAGATTGTAATTCATGTACTGAAAACTTTAAACAGTGTTAGAAATACTGACTTCGAAATAATCCCGAATAGCCCCAAACAGCTAGATAAAACCATATCCAAACTGGGCTAAACTAACAATACCACTGAGCCAATATTCCAGAGACCAGACAACACACAAAATACGAAGTCCCAACTCCTTAATCTGGCCGGCCAGCTCGGATTTTAGAGCAATTTGCTCGGGTCAAATTGGGAGAAAGTCTTGTATTTGGGGTGCAGTCTAATGGTCACCATAGTAGTTTTCTGTAGTTGCTAAAATATTTTTAGAAGACACTGAAAAAAATGACAGAAACTGGAATACTACGGGTATTGTTTAGGAGTTTTTTCGGTTTCGATACTTTAACATCGTCTAAACCAACTAGAAGGTAGTTAATGGGTTGGCTTTGATACCATGTAGGGTTACGGAAGCACCCCGACCATCAATCCGCGGCCAAACATGGAACAAAAACTTTAAAAATCCGGCGCTAACAGAACCATAATTGACGAATCGTACCATTAGCCCTATACTAGTTCTATAAAAAAAGTTTGGAAAGGTTATACCGATCGATCCGTATCCTTTGGTCTTCAACCTCTGCCTAATCTCCTCGTGGCTGCCTCGATGAAGTTCGGTCTCTGGTCTCCCTCGTTGAAGACGATCCACGTCAAGGATTAGTAATACGGGCTCCCGCTTCAAAAACCGAAGCAACTCGGGCATCCAGTTTGCTATCCTAGATACCCAAGATGAAATAGAGAGAGTGTGTGATCATTTTGTCTCAAAACACCCAAGGATTCTCAACATATGAGAGGGAATGGGTGGAGGTTGAAGAAGAAGCCATTGGAGGGAATGTGTGAGCTCAAGACTTGGCTCAAAAGAAAAAGCAAGTGAAGAAAAAATGTTCTCTGCTCTTTTCTTTAGTTGTGAGGTATTTATGATTGGCTTGCAAATAAAAAATCCCAGCACACAATAATGAATTGCCCCATACAAATATCACCTCATGAATCACACAAGGCCCAACACCATAAGTCACCATGCCACAATCAATGCACCATGCCAAGACTTGCACTCATACTTTCCATCACAACAATATTAAACATTTAAACAAAACCCTAAATGTTTAATAATAGAAAAAGAAATGGCATCTTCAAAAATAATCTTGTAACGGATTACAAGAATACCCCTCATCCGTATATACATACCCACATCCGTATTCCGACCGAATACGAATACAGCGAGATGAAAATAATCTAACAATATAATACTAGGATCCGGCTTAAACCAAATCCCACTAGTATTATCCGTCCGATAATGATCCATGCACTAGTGTACGTATATGATATAACCCTGCCATAAAACCATACGACCTCTACAACGTTTCGCCCGAATCAGGAAAACCCTCTGTGTAGGACTCTAAAGACTCGTCAAGACGCCGGCAGTGGGTTTAACCACAAGCACGTCAGTGGAAATAACTGTACGTAACGGCTACCCAGGTATTGAGCGAAAGAGAGGCCGACGAGCAAACTCATCTAGAAACCCTACTGAGCAGTGACAATACCCGTATAGTCCGGTCCGTTTGTCTATGAGTATCGGATATCGAGTCTAGGGGGTGGATAAAGTCAGACCTCTAATAACATGACATTTAGTGTCGGTATGAAGCCTATCACTAAGTGAGAAACTACTGATCTGAATCAGTAATTATCGTCTACCCCGGCCGATGATTTTTGGTGATGGCCACCCGAGCACTCCGCGATATCAACCCCCAATACAAGGAGAGACGAATCCCCTGACTATCCGCTCATTTGCCTCCATGTGGCTTGGGACTGTACACAATTAAAAGCTGTTTGCACGACTCCTTTGAGCCGTGGTAGGGTAGTAAACAAAGCACAGTAGGAACTCACATGAGACAAATGACGATCTCAGGTCGATAGACTAACCAGTACACATGTCACCAGGGAACTGCTATCTGACAATAGGTATAATACCAACTAGTATGTTCCCGGCGAGTCCGTCCGGTGTACTCATAACCCAATTAGCACCTGTATACATCTTAGGTGAACCAACTGACACCAATGGCTTGTGAGACCGGCCACCTCCCCTAGTCGGGGTCTCGATCCGTAAACATTAGTCTACTCTTGGAGTATCGATGCCCAGTCTCGAAACTCCCACTACTAGGGACACTTTAAGGATGTGCTTATAGACCACGCAACTCTCACGTATATGATCGCCATCATACTGCCGGTAGTGAAGCAAGAATCCTATAGGCTCTATCAACATGCAATAGTGATCTGTAATGTCACCTGAAGCATGTACATGATGATAAAGACAAACCAGATAGCATACTATCATCTTGAGTAAGACTGTTCTACCGGTATAGGTTCTCCCTCAATCATTGCAATCACGTGCCTGCGATCCAATAATTGACTTGAGGGTACTATATCAAACAATCTCCCACTTGCACTTAAAGCTAATTATTGCGGTGTCGCATACTCACAGCCCGTGTGATACCAAACACCCAACTTCTCTACTATTCAGTTTCACAAAGCTCGTTTGTAAAACTATTGCGTTCGAGAAATAGCCTCAGTGAGTGGATCCACTATAATGTTTCTTTCTATGTCTCTCTTTATCTCAAGTTCATGGAGAAAGCCATCTCCCGAAATGAGCAATACCTGTCTTAGAATATGTCTGTATATCTGATGGGAGCCAGTTCATAAATGAACTCCAAATCCAGTAAACTTCTTAGACTGTATCGTTAACTGAATTTAATCAGTATCCCACGCCATGTGTCACGACCCGAAATATTAGCTCGTGAACATCACTTAAATCACGCAACGTCTAAAGGCGTAACGTAATTCAAGTAAGCTGAAACCCAGATATCAGAACCATTTTAATGGAAATAAAAGATGTGAAGTTTTGAAATAAAGGTATAATGAAATCAAGTTTTCTTACATGCATAGAAAAGGAACATGAATAATGCAAGTGAAATTTACCAGTTTTTAAAACAGGTTTCGTTTTTAAAAATTTGGGCAGCACCTCCTTTGTAATTTTTTGTTCCAAAACCACAAAAAATGATGATATAAAAGGCATCCCCAAGCGGGAGCTAGCTCTTCGCCAATCGGCGGATCTACAACCATGCAAGCATAAACATAAGTATACGACGCCCAACGGCGAAGATCACCACAAAAGATAATGAATAAAGCGAGATATCAAAACCACAAGTAGCGGAAAACCCCTCGCTCTAAGTCTCGCAACCACAAGTCTCACTAAGTCTCAATACTTATACAATTACAAATTTTGATTGATGGAGTTGACTAGATACAATATGAATAATAATATGAGAGTGGGTACGATACAAATGTCCCACCTACCAAGCAAATCACCCTACCTACCAAGCAAAGCACCCAAATGAAGCTATATGCCAGCGATGCCGCTACGGATCCATACGGTCAACCTGCAAGAACTGTAGCACAACGGGGGCGAGTTGCCAACTCGTGAGTAGAAAAACATCTACAAGTAGAAATCGAATAAACAACGACTCCTAGGTCAACTATATCATAAAGGTAATACTATGATATCTAGGGTGACCGTAGCATCATATGTGCCAAAAAAACTGTAATCAATGCCTAACAGCATGTGGATATCATCCAATCATAAAATCAATGTATGTTTGCATGTGAATCCCGTCCATGTGTCAACCAATGACACAAAAACATCATGCATGTAAATATCATAAAAGCATATACATGAAAATATGAGGATATAAATCAACGTGTGTCCCTCGCGACACATCAAAATCATGGAACTGGAGTGTCTAACCTCGACACTCGAAAACATCATGAAACCCGTGTCCAGCATCGATACGTAAATCCTCATATAACTCGGGCTCCATCTGCAAGATCGGCCCGCGGGCTCCGGCAGACGAGTCGGCCCATATCCATCTCTCGACTCCGGTCGGTATCCTCCGGATAACCGCCAGGTCCAACCAAACACCGGTAGGTACTCGCCACCCTGCCAGGCTCATCGTCTACACCACGAAAAATATTTCTCGCCCCGAGGAACCATACCGGGTCGACCATGAACCCGCAAACGGATCATCCAACTCCTCGATTCGGGTTTCAATCACACGTCTCAGAACCGAGAAAACGCACGGTGGACACACTGAAATATCATATCAAGAGAAACCGGGTTTTTAAAACCACACATCATCTCTTTTAAAATGTCTATGGTTCTCAAATACAGAAATCTCATGAAAATAGAATATCTCAATGCGTATAATCATCAAGCGTAATATATCTGACATATATTAGAAAAGTAAGCATATCAGTATAACATGCAACATGGAACAGTGATATGCACTTATTAAGGGAGGACCGCTCTTTAAAATGAATACAGTTTTAAAATACATCCTGCAGTTCCCAAATTCTTTAAAGTCAACGCAGCATCGTATAAAGGTGCATATGCAACTATAGCAGGTAATCTATGCATGGAGTCATATCATGATGCAGCAATTCTACTGTGTAGTGACATGGCAATTATCGATGATGAAGTGTGTGAGCCGGCAAATCTGTGTACGTGTAACATACGCATCATCGATAACGGTGTATGTGTACTAGCACAGGTATATGCAATACACTGAAAATAACATTAATGCTGCATGAGGTAAATCATATATAAAAGTTGACAGGTATACGTATCTAGTATGACTGAGTCGGTGAATCTATCAGTCGGCATCCAGCCTCACAATAACACGTACGGTATAATCCATCGTATGACATCCTCTAACCAAGGGTATGAATCAATCCTCAAGTCAAACTCATCACGTACGGAAAATCATCGTACGGCGACATTAAACCAATAGGGATCCTATCAACCTATATGACAATGATGGGTACGGACCTAACGTCACGTACGACATATCACTCACGATTCACCACAATATATATATAAATATCTATATACCTATGCCCCAGGTCACATCCATAACAATCTCATATCAGGGGACGGGCAAGGTATTAATCAGCTCAAACGGCTCACATCCGTATACCAACATATCATCGGATCACATATCAAATCGCATTCTCTTCTCATCGCATTTATATCTCGCAATAAGTCAATTTACATATGCAATCTACACTATACATCAAAGGTCATGATATTCTAAACTCATACTGATTCTAGGGTAATTACATAGCTATAAGTCGTGATTCACCATTCGCTTTTTCCTATCACCAAAGCTTCAACTCATATCCCAAAATATATTCAATCATCAGTAACTATCTTTAGTTTATAATATGTTTTCTCTAACTATCATTTAATTCTAACCCTCATTTTCTATTAAAGGTTTCCTTAACCATAAACTATGAATCGGTTTCCTTCAAAAACTTGCGGGGTGCTATACGCCATCCACCCGACTTCCACCATGGATATAGATCCACTCACCTGATCTAAGCTTGCCGAAGTCGATGTGCTTGTCATCTCAGGATCCACGCGATGGTATCTACAACAAATACGCAATCATAATGCACATTAAAATCAAGCTGGAAACAAAAACGACACACATTTCGCTTATAGGTCAAAACCTATAGTCTCGCGTGCAAAAGACGACCAATAGCCCTAGTCGTTGGCATTCAAACGCCACACGACGGAAACACAATATCAAATACCAAAACCAATTTCATTAAAAGTCGCAAAACGAAATCGGAAACTTACAAATATGCTCCAGATTTTACCCTATATGAAGTTAGCTAATTTTACATATGTAAAGGGTCTAGTTAACTGATAAAGGAGCCACAAAACAATCACGAGACACATTGGCCAAGACCTGGCTTCAATTTGCAGCCAGAAGGCATTAATTTGCGGCCAAGAAGAGGGTGCAGGGGCTGGGGTCTTGGGATTATCATCTAAGTTTCCTGTACTACTCACTGTACTTACTAAATAATTTTCAGGTCACCCGGGTGTTAGCAGATCTCCAAAACTCACCAAAATTCTCACAGTTTTCCTATATCGAGGTTTCTAAGTTTGGGTTAAGGGGTTCTAGTCTTTGTTTTTGTCCATAAAACTAACACTAAAGGGGGTTTAAGATCACCACTACACTCAATTGCACCCTTGGAATCAATTCCAAACCCTAACCTCAACTTTAAATTTTCAAACTTCACATTTCTTCACTAAATCGGTTCTAACAAATATGGGTGCTAAAGTAAATGAAATACAATGCAATTGGGATAGGAATTACCTCATTTGGCAACTCAAGAATTTTCTTGAGTTGCCCCAAGTCTCCAAAATGCAAACTTTCTTGGTCCAAAGTGCTTGTAATGGTCTTGTGCATGTTTTTTGTGAAATGGAGATGGAGTTTTGAGTCGATTTTGGTGGTGTTTTGAATCTTGAAGAGGGTGAGGGAGTGAGGGCAGCAGCCCTAGAGAGGAAAGGGAGAAGGAAGGATGAAGATGATGAATGAAACAAAGGGCCAAGTCCAAGGTTTGACCCCTCACCTCTTTCTTCTCTCTCATGCCCATTCTCCTGTATTATATTCCCTTTTCTTTTCATTTCTTTTCTTTTTCTTTTCATTTAAACCAAAACATGCTTGAAAATGAAGAAAAGCCATGCTAGGAAAATTGTAAAAATGCCAAAATGACATGTGCATGTCGTGTGCACAAAACACGCTTAATGCGCGATTAGCGATATTTAATCGCGATTAGCATTAAAAGAAATATAATGAATTATATAATAATCTAGAAAAGCTCAAATCTTATAAATCATCCTCTTTTCAGTAATTTCCATAATTTTCCAAATTTTTTCTCGATTTATCGGTACTTAATTATACCGCATTATTAAAATATTCGTTATATTTATTATTTAATTATAAAAATTCCCAAAAATAATATTTTATTTTTCTGAAATGTTACAGTCTTCCCCCTTAAAGTAATTCATTTCCCGAATTTAAATTTAAACCCCTTAAATACTAAAACATTTCAGTAAAAGGATCATGTCGTCGGGGTCCCGAAATCATAAATACATAAACACATCGTAGCGCAACGCATGCGCATGAAAAACAATTATATAATCCAAAATCAAAGCTCCGTCAAGACATTTGAAAGAATGCATGCCAAACCTTTTTAAGTCGCTGTGCGATGCACATTGCACTGCACAGTGGAGGACGTCTATTATATGAAAATAACTATATATATATATATATATATATATATATATATCATTTGTTTAATATGCACGTCTCGCCGTTTGAAAATAATTTAGAAGGGTTTTCCTTGTTTCAAACGTTTCGTGTCATATCAGACACATAGGTAAATACTGAGACTATAGCTCCCCTTTTTTTTTGAAATCCCTTCGATAACTATCAATGCATGGAAAATATATCCAGGTATAGTCCTCTGACTAGTCCTGCTCAGTACGAAAACAAATAGTAAAAATCATAAAAACGTACTGCTCCATAAGAAATCAATCACAAAATATGCATATGAATGCCACGTGCGACTAGTGCGCACGGAAATCAAAATCCTTGAATGTGTCATACATGTGCACAGAAACGACATCTAAGTGCAACAGGTGTGCACAAAACACTTGTCTGAGGCAATGGTGTGCCTGACAGCAATATCAGGTGCATCTGATATGCACAAAGATTCCCGATTTGGTGCATCTGGTGTGCACCAAAATCGCATCTCATCTCATGCGTCCAACATGGGCGAAAATCCGAATCAGGTGCATCCATCATGCACGAATAAAATCTAAATCATGTGCACCCAACATGCACGAAATCACGAAACCCAATATCAAGCGCCGAATATGGGCAAAAGTCCAATCCAAGCGCGTCAAATATGCGCAAGAATCCAATCAGGCGCACAAAACAATTATCGAGTATCACAATCGAAATTGACGGTATACAACACATTTCAACCCAAATCCAAATCAGGTATACCGTGGTATATATAATCTCACGACCATGTGCATCAGCATGCATAAAAGCAAATCAAAATACTAAAAGTGCATGAAAACTATGCCGAAAGCATAAGCCAAATCATATGCAAGCCTTAGACATGAAATCAAAATCAATGTCTCAAATGACATCAAAATGAAGTCAGGTGTAACTGTGGTGCACAAAATACATATCAATGCACTGCAAGCATATGTGAACTATACCGAGTGCAAAAACCAAATCGTGTGCGTACCATATGCACAAAATCAACCCAACTGTATTGAATCTATGACATCATAAACATGTGCAGCCAAGGCACAAAACGATATCAATTGCGATACTGTGCATAAATCATAAATCAACACAACGGTGTATAAGCATATCTCAAGTATGATAACTATGCACAAAATATAAATACTCAGTAGGTGCAGCCATGGTGTACGAAAACCAATATCATGAAACTCAATCATCGAAACTCAATCATCGAAACTAAAATCTAAGCGATATAAGCATGATACTTGGATCACAAACGCAGATCGCACAAATAACATTGAGCTACACCTCCTACAATATCGAAAAATATCGGTGCGGCCAAAACTGGCAGAGCAAGAACATCCGTTTTCCTCCTGCTCACGATCTGGCGTCTTCTGTCTCTGGGTCCTCATTTCTTTGTGGATTACCAATCTCCCAATCCTTCGGCTCGTCGGCCTGGTCCGGTGTGATAACGAGAACGATTCCGCTCTGGCACTTCTCT
This sequence comes from Agapanthus africanus, assembly GCA_030015575.1. NCBI lineage: Eukaryota > Viridiplantae > Streptophyta > Magnoliopsida > Asparagales > Amaryllidaceae > Agapanthus > Agapanthus africanus. Next base: position 236,799,360 of record JASDDO010000026.1, read on the forward strand.
TATCACCTCTCAGCCAATTATCACGACCACTCGTAAAGCAGCACGTCATTGGCGTCGGCCTCTGGCCCTCTGAATACACATGACACATCTGATCCTCGGTGCAATCTCATCGCAGAAGTGTCCTGGAAGGAACCTTCTCAGGGTCTCTTCCGATCTTGCATATGCCGAACTGTACGGAGGTTGATACTCTTGCATAATCTTTTCTCATTTTCTGGACATCTGCATTCTCAGCACAACATTTCCCTGGGAAATGGTCGCATCCCAACGCCTCTGTAGACATATTCGATCTCTAATCTCAATGGGGAGTAACAACAGCTCGTCAGCATCTCGCACGAACCTCTGGTCCCATTCGTCTGCATCATCGTCCACTTTGACCCCACTTCATGCTATCTGCGCCCTACAACTGTTCTTGGCCACGGTCAATCCGGAGTCTCTCACACAGATTCGAAGTCACGAATTCGGTATCTTCATCACTCTGTAGAAGATATCTTGCCGAACACGTCCTCGGGAGCTCGTTCCAACCATCGGAGGAATGCTCAATACCCGTCCGTTCTCGATCAACTCACGACGCATATGGATGAGTTCCACTATCCGAAGTTGGTCAGCTTACTGGTCTCTTATCACATGATATCCTAACGATGTTAAACTTTTCGATCGAGTCATCGAAGTCCAAAAATTTCCCGAAAGCTCAACACCTGAGCACAGTCTAAAAAATATCCGGTACATACCACAATACCTATGGACCAGCCGTAGAAGGGCAAACCCAAGCCTCACTGATGGCACCGCTAAACTGCCGCAAACCCTAGGGTTCAAAGCGGTTCCATGGTCATCATGTCGAGTTAGGGTTTCATTCTTCTAAAGGGTCCACAGAATTACTTGCATGTTCCTCCGAACAATTTAAACTTGGAAAAAAATGGGTTTCTGACACTCGTTCAAACTTTTTAAATTCACCTAGGCAACATGTAAATACCCTTCGTCCGCATGCTAAACAATGCCTTAATCCTCCAGGAAAGGCGATATATTAACGGACATCTCGGGATTGGTCGACTCTAGATCTGAGTAAGACTCTCCATACTGTAAATATTCAACTCAACCGGGCTTTTGTCGGCGTATCAATCTGACAAAACACCTTCGTCTCTCAACTCGAGGTAGACTAGCTATCACCTATCGCAGCTCTGCCAGAAAGCTCCAGCGATCTCAGCTCGTATGCTCTAGAGGCGACATCCTATCAATCTCAGCAACAGCTGGGTCATCTGTCTGCATGGTAGACGACATCATCATATCTGAGGTAGGCTGTACATCAACAATCCTCTCGCAACTGGCAGCTCTAAGAATGGCCCGATCATCCGGTGTAAAACATAACACTCGCCTCTACAAGAGGTCACAACTCAAACACTACATCGAGACGTTCCAATATCACCGTAATATACAATGGTCAGTCCTGGTCCATGACGAGCTTGCCCTGACCGCAACACTAGCAGCAGCTCAATCTGCGCTCTAACCATGGTGACAGGAATCTCAATCGTGTGTCGACGAAAACATATCAAGGGATGCAAGGAAACGACAGATCCAGAATGGATACATGATCATAAGAAGAAACAACATTAATGATGTTGGATAAAGTGCCCTCAGAGACAATTATTAGATCACAGGCACGTGATTGCAATGATTGAGGGAGGACTTATACCTGTAGGACAGTCTTACTCAAGATGATAGTATGCTATCTGGTTTATCTTTATCATCGTGTACTGCTTCAGGTGACCTTACATGTCACTATTGCGCGTTGAAAGAGCCCTTAGGATTCTTGCTTGACGGCCAGCAGTATGATGGCAATCATATACGTGGGAGCTGGGGTCTATAAGCACATCCTTAAAAGGTCCCTAGTCATAGGAGTTTCGAGACTGGATATCGATACTCCATTAGTAGACTAGTGTATACAGTCGAGACCCCGACGAGGGGTGGTGGCTGGTCTCACAAGCCATTGGTGTCAGTTGGTTCATCTAAGATGTATACAGGTGCTCATTGGGTTATGAGTACACCGGACAGGACTTGCAGGGAATATGCTAGTTGGTATTATACCTGACGTCAGATAGCAGTTCCTTGGTGACATGTGTACAGGTTAGTTCATCGACCTGAGATCGACATTTGTCTCATGTGAATTCCCACTGTGCTTTGATTACTACCCTACCACGGCTCAAAGGAGTCGTGCAAACAGGTTTTAGTTGGGTACAGTCCCTGTTCCCCTCCGAACGGCGGCCAAGACATGGACGTCCTGCCTGAAATTCGGGGCAGATGCTATTTGGTTTTATCCGTCAACCTCTCCGAAGATGCCAAGTTTATTTATGGCACCGTGTATCGGAGGTTTGGACGGATGCGGCAGATGTAGCAGACTTCGTCAGATTCCCCCTCGCTTGAGGGGTTTTTGATTGTGGGGACGCTCTGCCCTACAGGCGCAAGCCCTTGCAGTTAATTACGCTACCGCATCGCGGTAACAACTTTCTCCTTCTCCAGAATTTCACTTCGTGTCCTGTGTGTTTGTTTTGTTTGTGGATGCCCGTGGATTGTATACGGAGACTTAGTTATGCGTCGCCCGTAGGAAGTGGATTAGTCCAAATCCGTATTTACTTTGATTTGGGTTTGGTGTTTTAGTTTAAGGATACGTTAGCCCTATTTAAGGCTAAGATCAACTTAAACATTTGTTAAGGATACATTAGCCTAATTTCCAGACTAAGATCAACTTAACGGGATCGTTTAGACCCGACAAAAGAGCATTTGGGGGCTCTATTGTTCTAGTTTAGGGACGTAGTGGTCCATAGGTAGTTTAAGGACGTTGCGGTCCATATTCAAGTTTAGGGACATGGTTGTCCATATTCCAGTTTAGGGATATGGTGGTCCATAGGTTTAAGGACGCTTAAGTCCATGAGTTTAAGGACCCCACAGTCCGTGTTGATGTGTGGTTGTCAGGACCCGTCATCTCTCTGACGTCGTTGAAGAATTTCAACGATAGGTGTCAGAGGAGTTCGGAGATGTACCCTCGAACCGGATATAAATTGATTTAGGAGAGCAGCCGTGCTCAGTCAATTTAATTTGAGGACTTACGGACATGATTGGGCTAAGTCCAGTTGAAAAATGTTCAACATTTTTATTTGTTTTTGGCCTACTAGGCCTGTGCTAGGGCTTTGCCCCTTTTTAAATAATGCATTGCATTTTTTATTTTGTTTGGGCTCTGCCCATTTATAAATGATGCAGTGCATCAATTTTGTTTGGGCTCTTCCCTTTTATTGCATTTGTTTGGGCTCCGCCCTTTTATAAAGGATGCAGAGCATCAGTTTTGTTTGGGCTCTGCCCTTTTATTGCATTGCAATTTATTTTGGCCTACAAGGCCTTTTTGATTTGAGCCTGGCCCTTCAGTAAACAATACAGTGCATTTGTCAGGCGCTTTGCGCCAATCACTGAGCGCAAGCGCTTGTGGTGATGACACGTGTCACGCAGGCGCAGTGCGTTGTGCCAATGCGCTGCGCTTGCGCTGCTGACATGTGTCATGCTCTGGTGAGTTGCGCCAATTTCAGTGAGCAAGGCTCTTTCTTAAAAGCGCATAGCGCAAGTGGTTCAGTTGCTGACACGTGGCGCTCTCTGGGGGCTTGCGCCAACCCAGGAGCGCAACAGTGCAGATTTACAAGTGCAAGGCACTGTTTTAATTTCTTGATCCAACTTAGATCAAAGAAAACAAGTTTTTCTTGTTTTTTCTTGTTTTCAAAGAACCAGTGGTTTATAAAAAGTGCAAGGCACTATTATTATTTGTTTTTTATTGCAGATCATTGATCTTGTTCCTAGATCAATGATCTATTAGAAGAAATTCTTCTATTTTAAAGGTTTTTACCTTTTTCTTGAGTTTCTTTTCAAGTTTCTTCAGAGTTGAAGTTCTTGATGATTCTTGATGTTGATGATTTTTGAATTGGGCTCTAGGGGCCTTTATATAGTGCCCATAAATTTGTTAAATTTGTTAAAGAGATCTTTCTCTGAGTGATTTGGGGAATTTTCCACACCGTTGGATCTTTGATCCAAGGGCTTCTATTTTACAGAAGACAATCTTCTTGTTTTAACAAGAACAGAAAGATCTTATTAGAATTTTAACTCTGTTTAGCGCAGATGCGCCAGCGCTTGACACGTGTCACGCAGCGCAGAGCGTAGCGCAACTGTGCTGACACGTGTCGTGCAGCGCACAGCGCAGCGCATCTGCGCTGACACGTGTCGCGCACCGCACGGCGCAGTGCAACTGCGTTTGCGCTGACACGTGTCGCGCAGCGCAGCATTTGCGCAACTGCGCTGACACGTGTCGTGCAGCGCAGCACTTGCGCAACTGAAGCGTTGCTTCCTTTAATTCTGTTTTAAAAAGAGCTTTGCTCTGATTGGGCGCGCTGCCTTGGGCGCTGCGCTGATGTATCAGTTTTTGACACGTGGCGCGTTGCGCGCAGCGTAAGGAATTTGAAGCGTTGCTTCAAATTTTGAATTTTTGAAATTCAAACAGAGCTTTGCTATGATTGGGTGAAACAAATGCCCCCCCACCGTTGCGCTCACGTGGCGCATATGTGAGTGCAGCGGTGGCAAGATCCTGGCCGTTGGATCAACTCAGGAGTTGAAGAGGCGCAAGCGCCTATATATAGACCCCTGGCCCTTATAAATTTTTTACTATTTTCCAAGATTTTGATTTTCAGAGCTTTGCTCTTGCTTAAGAACTTCAGAGCCTTGCTCTTATTTCAAGAACTCCAGAGCTTTGCTCTCATTTCCAAAGTTAGAAAAACTTTAGGTAAAATTAATCATAAATTAAATTAATTTTAATTAATCTTAACCAACAGAGCTTTGCTCTCATAGATCTTCTGATCTAAAGAAAACCCCTTCGGGGTTTCACCAATAGAGCTTTGCTCTCAAGAATCCATAGATCTACAGAGATCTTGTTCATGGCTTTTAACCCATGAGCAGAGCTTTGCTCATGGATCAAAAAGTAGATCTTTTTTATCTAAAAGTGAAGAACTCCTAAGAGTCTTCAAAATTTTTAATTTTTTAGGAGTTTAAAGAAAACTTTTTTTTAACAGATTTTTTCATCATTATCACAGAGCTAGGCTCTTTTAAGGAATCTTATTCCCCTGAGACCAGAGTTTGACAAGCGTCACTCTGTGACAGAGCTTTGCTCTGAAAGAGAAGATTTTCTCCTTGTCTCTAGGAATTTTTTTATTATTAATGAGAATATTCTCTTGGGGATTAACTGACAATCTCATCCAATGATGGGGTTGTCTTATTAACTGATGCATTGTCATCCCGATTTTGTGGGTCCCCCTTTGGTCTCCTACCCACTGCACTGCAGTGTGGTGTAATTAATTTTAATATAATTTTAATTAACATTTAATTCAAAAAAATTTAAACGCTAACCGTTGGAATTGCAACACTAACGGCCAATTTTGTCCCCTTGCAGTGAATATGTCTTTCGATACCTCATTCCCGTTTGCTCGTTCGGAGGAAGGATTTACCAAAGCGCCTGTGGACCGCGAAGTCCTAGCTATGATCAGGGACCACGACCCGGAATATAAGAATCTTCACCTTTGGGGGTCGTGGTACAATCAAATCATCATGGGTCGACGGAGCTTTACGTGCGCAGTACCGTCAGAGCCTATTACGGCGATCCATTATGCCAGCCCACCCCCGGTGCAGTATGCCGTGGAGATGGTTGATTGGACTTCGAAGGGATTTCTTCATCCCGCTATAGATGCAATTCCGATTCAGCATCCTATGGTTTTGGATATCCTGGGACGCCGTATCTGTCAAGGCGAGGCGCGACCTTGGGGGCAATCATATAACATAGGTCTGATCCCCCGCCACCCGATCGGCTATCTTCCATGGGCTCGCTATATTCTGTCGGCGAAGAAGTCGCAGTTGATAAGGTTAGGGTTGTACACTGCAGTTTACGTCTCCCTCTTCCAATATCCCACGGTTCCCACCTGGTGGTTCAAGGCCTTTTTGGAGCAGTGGAACATTCCTACTCACACTTTCCTCACAATGGACCGGGAAGTATCGATTTCTTTGGAGGAATTCATAGAGGTCTCCGGCTTACCGGTTATAGGGGAGCACTATGAGGAGTTGCTTCCTACAGACAAATATGTCTTCGGTGCTAAGCCGGCAGTAAGGGGCCTCACTCCGGAGAATGCTGTTCAACACCAATTCCCAAGTTTGATCAAAGTGTTGAACATCTATGAGGCCCTTTTCATCGAACGTGGGAGTCGCGGAGTTAGCTTCGAGGATTTCATCGCTCGGTTCCTTCACCCAAATGTCCTCTCGGTAGAAGCTGCCAAGTTTGCCACACTTGATGACCCTTTCGGTCTAGGTTTGGATAACCTGCCGGCGAAGGAAATAGACCAAAAGGGTTTTTTCCTTCCTAACTCCCCGACTATGTCTTTTGCGAAATTGCAGCCCCCGGGATGGATGAGGAGGCCTTCTTCTTAGGATTTCTTGGGCTATGGCTGAGTTGGTTTGCGCTCCCGATGCATTCTCGCCATATGCGGCCCTCTGTCTTTTACCCAGCTCACCCGATGTCCATTAGGGTAAAAGTGGCTGTTGGGATCGCCGGCTTGGCATACATGTATCACGGCCTCATTCAAGCGGCGGATTCTAATGAGCCTGGGGTACTGCATGTGATCTTCCCGATGCATTACTTCATATCATGGCTCGAGCTACACACATCGGGCGTTTCCGGCATGCACAAAAGGCCCTCATTCTATGACTGGTGCAGCTTCCCTCGCATCATACAGCTAATTGGCGCATCAATTGTAACTCCATCGCCACGGAATGCCAGGGGTTTGCTCCTTCGCCCCCACACCGTTGGAGACAGGGTGTCTTTCATTGACAAAGTGCTGACTATTGGAAAGGCATCTACCACTGGAGTGCGGTCATTGCAAGACACTTTCAAAGATGGAGCCTCAGTTTTGACGGCCCGGGAGACACTCCATCTATATTCCATTAGACCGGGCTTCCTGGTGTTTAGGAAGAATGGTGCGGCGATTTTCATGAGATACAACCCGCATCGTTTCGCCCAACAACTGAGCTATAATCAAGGGGTACCACTGGAGGCTTTCCTATCGGAACCTGCTGCTATTGAAGAAGGGATGGAGAGCGCGCTGCATCACTTCATGCGTCTGAATACGGGTTCCCACTTTTTTATCAGTGAGCTGGCTTGCGCCCCATGACTCCTTAAGGTATATACAGAATGGTACAATCATTCGACGGGAGCCGTGATAAAGGAAGAAAAGCGATTGCTGGTCGACCGTAAGGGTGTGCCTCCAGGTAGCCACCGCAAAACTCCTCTAGTGCCAAGGACCCCGGTAGCTCCCCCTCTTAAAGATGCTAGGGCCGGACCACCCCGTGCGCAGAGTCCTCCACGCGGATTGCCGCTTCCCGATATTGCGGATGCGCCACCAGCGCCCTGTGCTCCAGTGGAGACAGTAGTTATAGCCTCGCCGGAGACTGGTGTGGGTGTGGACATCGGGACCCGCCGCCCCAAGGTGTCTTTAAAGTGCAAGTCGATCCTGGGTGCACCTAGGGCTGGTGGGCAGAAGAAGAAAAAGAAGTCGCTCTTCGCAGCCGACGTTGTGTTCGGTCAGGAACCCTACGCTCCCTATGGTGAGGGCCTGAGTGAATACGGGACCAACAGGGGATTATTCATGCCGCCGGATGACACGGACTTGGAGGCCGCCATCGTAGCTTCAGAGCGGTTGGCGAGGCGCGACGCGTGGCTAGCTAAGCTTGCGCAATCAGTAATCACTGGTCGCATTTTTTATTGCATCATATCTTTATTATTGCCTTTGACTAACGTTTTTCCTTTCTTTTCTTTAAACAGGCATCACCACTGAAGAAGCCATTGCTGCTTCCCTCAAGACTTTCCAAGAGGAGGAACGACTTAGAGCGTCCTTAGGCCTTGGTACATTTCGATTCATCAATTCTTTATTCTCCTTGTGTTATGGTCGATCTAATCTTCCCCTTTTTTTTCACAGGAACCACAATGCCGATCCCGCCAAGTGACGCGGAGACTCTTCCCAGGCCAACCGCCGATGTTTCTGCCTTCTCAGGGCTACCGCGAGAGACCCGACTTGAAGAGCCGATGAGAGATGCCTTAAAGGCTCTGGAGGCAACTCTAAACGAGGACGACGACACCTTGATGAAGGAAGCGTCGAAGAGGTCCATCGCGACGGCCCGGGAGGAGAGGAAGCGGTTGAGGCACGAAGCGAAGGCACGCAAGGCTACTTTGGCCATTGGAGCGGGCCCAAGCACTGTCCCTCGTGCTGATACTCCCTCAGAAGAGCCCCCGGTGACCTTGCCTACAGCTCACAGACAGGCGGTGCGCGCCAATAGGTAGGCTAACGATAAGTCCACCTCAGGTAATATTTCTTTCAGAATTTTGTTGTAAGAATTATAAAGCTGTCGGTTCTTATATATTCTGTCCTGCAGGGCCAAGTCCAACCGAGGGGGAGGCGGAGACCATCGAACCTGAAGAGACAGAGGAAGAGGTGTAAGGTTAGTGTAGCACCCTATGAAGAGTTTTGAAGCATCACATGACCCAAAGTTTTAATTTTTAAGGTGCTAAACTAACATGCAAGGGGATCAATCCTAGAAATTAGGGTTATAAAACTACAAGCTAGTAAAGATTAGGGTTTGAAGGCTACAACCTTTGTAGCTCCCCTTTTTTGCTTCACTCCTTAGGCTCTTGGGTGTTGGAAGAAGGTCCTCTTGTTGTCCTCTTACGTCCACGACGATCCACCCGGAGTTTCCCGTCCAAGCTAGCAAATTTGGAAAAACCAAGAGAACACTCTAATCAAGTCGGCTAAACTTGATTAGAATGATGTTGTGGCTATGGATCTCACTTCTAAATCCTATTTTTATGAGTATTTTACTCTCTTATAAGAACTAGAGAGCAAAGCATAGAGGTTGATGAAGATGGTGGTCTTTTGTGAAGAAGAGAATGAATTATCCTTGAAAGAGAAAAGAAAAATAACTATATATATTTTTCTTTCTCATAACCAACCATGGTTAGATTTAAAGATATCATTTGATTTAAGTTAAAAGCATAATAAGAAAATAAACCATGGGTTAAAAGTTAGGTGAGCATGGTAGAGTTTAGAAGAGTGTAGAAACTCTTAAATGATTTAACCCATTTTTCATTTCCTTTTGCTTTAATTTAAATCCAATAATAATCCAAAAATAACCATGGTGTAATTCTTATATATCCACCATTCTCATTGTATAAACAACCATGATAAAAAAATTTGATGTATGTATGCATGTGTGCTTGCACATCAATATGTGCATGAACAAGAATGAATGCATACATGCATGCATACATCCAAAATAAGCAAGATAGGATTTGTAGTGAGAAACTAATAATGAATCAACACTTGATTCACTAATCCGGTCATATCACATATGACCCGACCATTAGCAAGCCGCCCAATTAATATACGGTATCCCATACACGCATTTTAATCGGGTCCAAGCGCATATCGCATACGCGCACCACAACTTTTCGCCTGGACTAGATAACTCCTATGTGGGACTCTAAGACTCGTCAATACGCCGGCAGTGGGTGATGATCATATCAAGCACCCCCAAGCCGCAAGCGGTCAGCTAAACGTAACGGCCACCCGGGTATTGAGCGATTAGAAGAAAACAAGCGAACCTGTTACAACTCCCGTCGAGCCATCCGGCAACACTACCGTACAGTCCGGTCTCTTCGTCAGATATGCTGCATATCGAGCCTAGGGATGGTCACGTCGACCCTAATAACTCAATAAGTCGTGCCGGTGAATGGTCTATAACAGATCGAGAAACTACTGATAACACTTATCAGCAAATCTCAGCAGCCCTGGCCAGGGACTTGCTGTTATAACCAGTCGGGCACAGTACAGCATCAACTCCCAATATCGGGAGAGACGAAACCCCTCCTATCGCTCATTGCCTTCGTGTGTCTCGGGACTGTACCCAACGGCCACCTGCTTGCATGACTCAGTAGAGCCGTGGTAGGGTGGTAATCAAAGTACAGTGGGAGAACACACAAGGCTCTATGACGATCTCGGGTCTACAGACTAACCTGTACCAGTGTCACCTGAGAACTGCTATCCGACGATAGATATAATTCCATATAGGAGTTCTCGGTGAGTCCGTCCAGTGTACCCAGTCAGCACTGAGCACCCGTATATGATCTTGATGTCAAACATCGATGAATGTGGGAACATCCATCGCCCATCACATGGGTCTAGTATCATACACGCTAGTCTACTCTGGTATATCGATACACCTCCGACTAGGGACATTTCAGGATATGCTTATAGACTACAAATGTCCCACTAGTATGATCTCTATCATAATCAGAGTAGTCAAGCAGATATCCTTGGGGCTTTATCAGCATGTATGAATGAATAAAAGCATGATCAAATCAACATGTCAGATAAAGAATAACCAGATAGCATACTATCATGTCGATCAAGAATGCAAACTGAATATATATACATGTATAGATACATCCACTATCACATAATGGCCTCTAGGGCATACATATATCCAACAAGAGGCACCGGCCGAACCCGAGCCGACGGTGGGCAACGTTGCCGGGGTTGCTGAGCCTGAGTTGGGGGCTGAGGGAGCCGCACCCGAGAAGGTCGTTGATGCCGAGCCTGGGATGGCGGCAAATGAGACGACCGCTACAACTGATCCCGAGGTAGCGGTGGACGAGGCGCTTGAGGCCAGTGACCCCCTGGTGATGGCGGAGGAGATAATGGAGACCGTTGAGCCCGAAGAAGTAGCGGGTGAGATGGGCACGACTCTTAGGGAAGAGCCAACCGCTCGTTCTCAAGAGTCCGGCAATGCTCCGATTATTGCCTTCCCCGTCTACGATCTTCCGCCGTCTCCCGGCCGCGCAAGCACGACGACAACCCCCATTGAGTCGGGTGATGAGGCCACGGGCGATGGCCTCATGTCGGTGGAGGAGGGAGACGCCTCTGCTTCGGCCGGCGGCTCATCAGGTAAATCTCGAGTTACAGTCCTCCTTTTTATCTTGCAACCGCTTCTGGCAAGTTTATCCTTGTTTTTAACGCAGGTGCGGCCAGTGCCGATGCTCCATTGCTCGAGGGAGCGCCGTCAACTACAGCCTTGGCGGTGGTCACCTCTCAGGCCTTTCTCATACCATCGAAGATGTTGGAAGGTATGGCTTTGCAACTTATTAGTTTTATCTTTCAGACACATAATTTATATACTAAAGTCGTATTGTTGTGTCTCTTCAGGAGTACTTTTTGATCATCTTTATCAAGTGTTGCTCCCATACATCTCCTTCCCATCTGAACTCGCTTCTTCCTCCAGTGGCGCTGGTGAGTATAGTTTCCAACTGATGTCTTTTTTTTTTAGTAATGGAATTATTTCTAATTTTCCCTTGTCTTGATTGCAGTGCTACAAATCGAAGGAGGAGCCAAAAGATCGGTCGTGCCACCGGCCCTTCCGGCCTTGCCACCTGCTGCTGCTGGTATAGTAGACTATCTCATCAATGACTTTTTCATATTTCTTGAACCGTCATCTAATCACATTTTGTCATTTCAACTGTCGTTCCAATCTCGGCGCCTTTTGAGTCTCGCGTTACGATGCCGGCAGGCCCTTTCTTGAGACATCCGTCCTCGAAAGGCGCCGCGAATAGTCTGCGCATGTTGAGCGACTACATCGAGGAACTTGACGTTGAGACTCCTACGTCTGCTGCAGATTTCGCTACGGCGGTTAACCCGATGCTGGTGATACTCGTAAATTTCCATGACGAGGGCATCGTTATGTCTTGGGTTAATCACTGCAGAGATATCGAGGCACGCCTGCATCAGCTGGAGTCGATACGTCCTATCCCTAAGGTTTTGGCCGCAAGCAATCAAAGAGCAGCGTGGATTGAGCAAAGCGCTTCTTACGTCCGCCACTTGGAACAAGAAGCGGCTTTAAGGCTGAGGGAATACCAAGAGACCTCGAGCGGGACGGCTCGTCTGCGTGCTGAGGTTGAGGCGAATGCTGCCCAAGTGAAGGCTATCTTTGAGGGTCTCCTGGAACGCATCTCTCATGGGCTAAACTTGAAGCGAGAGCTTGATGTCGCCGAGCGTGACACCCCAGGCCGCGAAGCTGCTCATCAGGCCGCTGGGGAGCAGCTTGCATCTTTCTTGCAGCAGCGGGCTCAAGTGGAGGCAGAACTGGCGGTGGTGGCCAATCAGGAAAAAGCGTGGAAGGAGGTGTGCGAACAATTGCTAGAGCTATGCAAGATGCTTCCTCCCCAGTAGTTCTCCTTGTATCCATATACTTGTAAAAAAATTTCTTTTTCGAATAAGATGTATCCATTCTTTATTCTTTTGTACGATTCACCTTGTACTTGATTAAATTAATAAATAAAGATACACATTTTTCTTTGCAATTTCTTGTACTATTTCTTTGCTTTCTCTCTTCTCTTATTATCAGCATGCTGTCTTGATAAACACAATTGACAGATAATAGAGTAAGCATCTAGCTTTCCCCAAGAGATAGCGATGGCTTAGGCCGTAGGTTCAGATCTGTTGCCTAAGACTTTTCAACTCTATGAGCCGTGAGGGTCTCATAGAGATTTTTCTCCCTACGGATCGAGAGGATCTCGTAGGTGGATTTTCTCCTTAGAAATCGTGAGGATTCCTAAGTGTGTTTTCTCTTATAAGTCGTAAGGATCCTATAAGAGAATTTTCCCTCTTACGAGTCGAGAGGACCCGTAAGCGGTTGTTTCCCTCCTTATTGAAATTCGACTTTGGAGATTGAGACCCATGAATAGTATGCAAGAGACCGTTTTAGACCGACTTGCAGGGTCCTATTGCTCAGGAAACAAGTTTTTTAATCCCTGCTGCCTGAGGCTTCATCTTGGAAGTTGAGACGAATCGGGAATTTCCCGCGGAGACACCGGTTTCTCTGCGAGCCGACGCGAATCAGGATTTTCTTCGTCAAGGACACTTGTTTCCCTGAATCGAAGGATTTTGCCGAAGACACTGGTTTCTTCGGAGTTGAGACGGGTCGGGAATTTCTCATGGAGACACTGGTTTCTCTGTGAGCCGACGCGAATCAGGAGGCTCTCATCAAGGACGCTAGTTTCCCTGAGTTGTGGAGTTTGCCAAGGACACTTGTTTCCCTGGTGTTGAAACGAATCGAGAATTTCTCACGGAGACACTGGTTTCTCTGCGAGTCGACGCGAATCAGGATTTTCTTCGTCAAGGACACTTGTTTCCCTGAGTCGAAGGATTTTGCTGAAGACACTGGTTTCTTCGGAGTTGAGACGGATCGGGAATTTCCCGCGGAGACACTGGTTTCTCTGCGAGCCGACGCGAATCAGGAGGCCCTCATCAAGGACGCTAGTTTCCCTGAGTTGAGGAGTTTGCCAAGGACACTTGTTTCCCTGGTGTTGAAACGAATCGAGAATTTCTCACGGAGACACTGGTTTCTCTGCGAGTCGACGCGAATCAGTTTTTTCTTTGTCAAGGACACTTATTTCTCTGAGTCGAAGGATTTCGCCGAAAACACTGGTTTCTTCGGAGTTGAGACGGATCGGGAATTTCCCGCAGAGACACTGGTTTCTCTATGAGCCGACGCGAATCAGGAGGCTCTCATCAAGGACGCTAGTTTCCCTGAGTTGAGGAGTTTGCCAAGGACACTTGTTTCCCTGGTGTTGAAACTAATCGGGAATTTCTCACGGAGACACTGGTTTCTCTGCGAGTCGATGCGAATCAGGATTTTCTTCGTCAAGGAAACTTGTTTCCCTGAGTCGAAGGATTTTGCCGAAGACACTGGTTTCTTCGGAGTTGAGACGGATCGGGAATTTCCCGCGAAGACACTGGTTTCTCTACGAGCCGACGCGAATCAGGAGGCTCTCATCAAGGACGCTAGTTTCCCTGAGTTGAGGAGTTTGCCAAAGACACTTGTTTCCCTGGTGTTGAAACGAATCGAGAATTTCTCACGGAGACACTGGTTTCTCTGCGAGTCGACCCGAATCAGGATTTTCTTCGTCAAGGACACTTGTTTCCCTGACTCGAAGGATTTTATCGAAGACACTGGTTTCTTCGGAGTTGAGAAGGATCGGGAATTTCCCGCGGAGACACTAGTTTCTCTGCGAGCCGACGCGAATCAGGAGACTCTCATCAAGGACGCTAGTTTCCCTGAGTTGAACTAATTTGTGGTGGTCTTTTAGGTTTTACATAAGTTACCGTCAAAACCGTGAAGCTAGGAATTTGATCTTCGCTTCATTTGCTGGCACTGCGTCTGCTGTATTGAGACGAATGTCGCGGTTATCTCTAGGCTGTTGATGAACCGTAGAGATTTGGCTTAGCTTTCCGGCGGAGCCTGTTGGGAAGGTACGGTTCCCTCTTTGTTTGTGCCCTTGGATTGTATACAGGGATCGATGTGATCTCAACTGTAGAGCAAAGGTTTCATTCATTTTTATTGCTTTATTTCCGCGATGCTCTATCATTTCAGCTTTTATATCGCGAAGGTCGCGATTGCCCAATCATTTCGGCTATTTTTCGCGGTGCCCAATCATTTCGGCTATTTATTTTATTTTTACTCGCTGCTTTTTATTGCGAGTTGCCCAATCATTTCGGCTATTTATTTTATTTTTACTCGCTGCTTTTTATTACGAGTTGCCCAATCATTTCGGCTGTTTATTTTATTTTTACTCGCTGCTTTTATTGCGAGTTGCCCAATCATTTCGGCTGTTTTATATGCATACGTTTTTACTTGCTGCTTTTTATTTCAAGTTGCCCAATCATTTCGGCTGTTTCGTATGCATGTACGGCCTACCGGCTTTTCACCGTAAACCTGAAATTAGACACTGATTTCGGCATCAGCACCGCTACAACTGGGATATTGCCAGGAGCGAATCATCATTTGCCTCTGTCGATGTCGACCAAAGGTGGCTTAGCGAACAGGGTTAAGGTCCTGTCGACTAAGGCTTTTAACTTCATGAGTCGTAAGGGTCTCACAAAGGTATTTCTCTCTACAAGTCGTAAGGATTTGTAGGTGTGTTTCTCCTTAGGAATTGTGAGGATTCCTAAGTGTATGTTCTTCTGTAAGTCGTAAGGATCCTACAAGAGAGTTTTCTCCTTATAAGTCGAGAGGACTTATAAGGGTTGGTCGTCATGCGTACATATCCCTAGTCACGGGTAGGACTTTGTTAGGGAAATGTTTATTCGCGCCCGTGGATTGTATACAAGGGTTAGTATTGAGCCACTTGTAGGGCAATATCGAAGGTTGTGGGGGTTGCTTAAGCACAGGTTTAGGTCTCTGTAACTTAAGACTTTCAAATCTTATGAGACGTGAGGGTCCCATAAGAGAGTTCTCCTTACGAGTCGTGAGGATCTCGCAAGTGTATTTTCTCCTTAGGAATCGTAGGGATCCCTAAGTGTGTTGCTCCCTTGTGAGTCGTAAGGATCTCACGTGGGTGGTTTCTCCTCACAAGGTCGAGAGGACCCTCTAAGTGTCTTTTAACGAGATTGCGCCCTTTCAGGTTTTCACAAACACTCGTCGGTAGTCCTGCTGTTTTTACTCACGGAGCCCATTCGGGTTTTCATCCGTGCCCATTTTGCTTATGGACATACCGTTTTTTTTTCTTCTTTTTATTCTCTTCTTCTCTCTTTTTTTTACGAGGTCGTGCCCTTTCGGGTTTTCACGAACACTCGCCGGTAGCCCTGCTGTTTTTACTCACGGAGCCCTTTCGGGTTTTCATCCGTGCCTATTTTGCTTATGGACATACCGTCGTTTTTTTATTTTATATTTATTTTTTTTATCTTTTTTTTTATCGGCTTTGTGATGTTTCAATCCACCGTAGTTTATCGACATCTCGGTCAACAGCCAGTTTTAGGACGTAGTGGTCCGTCATTAGTTTAAGGACGTTTCGGTCTGCCATTAGTTTAAGGACGTTTCGGTCCGCCGTTAGTTTAAGGACATTTCGGTCCATGGTGAAGAAGGTGGGCTACTACTTATAGAGTTCAGGCTTAGGAAGATAGCGAGCGGACATAGTCGTCGTCATCTATCATTGATCTAGGCTGTGGCTCATTAAGCGTAGTATTTCTTCAGGAAGCGACCGTTTACTGGCCTGAAAGGCCTTTCACCGTGCATATCCATGAGTAGATAGGCTCCACCCTGGTAGACCTTGTCTATTATGTACGGGCCTTCATAGTTCGGCTCGAATTTTCCCCGCTTGGCGCGATTGGGGATCATAGGCCTTTTGACCACTAGCATGAGTTCGCCTTGGCGGAATGTCCTCGGCCAGGTCAATCTTTCGTACGAGCGCATCATCTTTGCTTTATAGGCCTCTAGATTTTGTTGCGCTATGAGCCGGGATTCATCAAGGGCATCAAGTTCCTCAAGCCGAAGGTGAGCATTTTCTTCGTCCGTCAGCTCGTAGTGGACTGCCACTCGTAGAGAGGGTAACTCTATCTCGAGGGGAAGTACTGCTTCCGTACCGAATACCAAAGCGTATGGCGTTGTGTTCGTGGCTGTCTTGAACGTAGTTCGATATGCCCAAAGAGCCTCCTGCAGCCTCTCATGCCAGTCCTTCTTATTTTGGGACACCGTCTTCTCCATGATCTTTGTCAAGGTTTTGTTGAAGGCTTCAGCTAATCCGTTAGCTCGCGGATTATAAACTGAGGAATATCTCCAGTCTATATTATGTTGCTGCGCGAAGCGACTGATCCTGTGGCTTCTGTAGGCTGGCCCGTTGTCGGAGATGATCCGTCGCGGAGTTCCAAACCGGTAAATGACATGCGTTTTGAAGAAATGGAGGATATTCTGCGTCTTCACTGTAAGTCCACGTTGCCCACCCCGGTGCTTGCAGGGAGGCAGAAAACGGAATAAAAATCGGATTTTTATCACTTTAGGCAACATGGACTAGACAAAGAAGGATCTTTGCTAAACAAAAA
This sequence comes from Agapanthus africanus, assembly GCA_030015575.1. Classification (NCBI taxonomy): domain Eukaryota; kingdom Viridiplantae; phylum Streptophyta; class Magnoliopsida; order Asparagales; family Amaryllidaceae; genus Agapanthus; species Agapanthus africanus. Next base: position 236,816,345 of record JASDDO010000026.1, read on the forward strand.
CAAGCTAAAGCTAACTAGAAACTAGCTAAAGGTAGAATAGTTATACCTAGGGCTTTATGTCCTTCTCTCCTTGCTCCTTGGAGTAGTAGAAAGGGATCACCTTTGTCGTCTTCTCACGTCGAAGAAGGATCCACCCGAAAGCCTCAACCTTTGGCTTCAACTCCAAGCTAGAAGTAACTAGAGTGCTAGAAGTGATAATCCTAGAACCCTAGATGAGAGTAGAGATTATCAAGAAGAGGTTTTTCTCAAGCTCAAGTGTTTCTCAACACATGAGAGGGGAGAGCTTGAGGGAGAGGAAGAACAAGAGAGAGAAAGTAAAATGATAGAATGAGAGAATAAACAACCATTCTCACATATATGTGTGAATTATTATAAATTGATAATTAGCTAGATAATTGTCATGGTTAATCAAGACATGACCATTATCATTTCATTTTTAATGCAAATTGCAAGGATCAAAGAGCATCTTCCAAATGAAATGATGATGGTCAAAGTGTCAACCTAGGTCAACAAGTCAAGAAGGTCAAATGGTCAACAACCATAACCATGCACAATTATATTAAACTAATATCAATTAACCATAATACACACATAAGCATTAGGGTTAATAAAATGACAATGGTCATTAACCCTAATCGAAGTCCTCTCCCTCTGTCTCAAGCAACTGTGCATACGCACCCGTATTCGTGATCCGAGGAACACGAATACAATGAAATAAAACCAATCCTAAATCATATACTAGGATCCGGCTTAAACCAAAGCCCGCTAGTATAAGCTGTCCGGACAGCAAACGTGCACGAGTGCACGGATGTGAACGAACCCTGTCGCAAAACCATGCGACCTCTACTCATTTTGCCTAAAGGCGAAAAGCTCTCTGTGTGGGACTCTAAAGACTCGACTCTACGCTGGCAGTGGGTTTAACCACAGACCGCAAGCGGCACTAGCTGTACGTAACGGTCCCCAGGTAGATGCCGATAAGAAGACTGACGAGGTAACCCCATCTGAACTCCTACTGAGCCTGTATGTGACAGTCTCCGTACATTCCGGTCTGTTCGTCTGATACATCGCATGGCGGGCCTAGGGGGGCGGTGAATGTCAGTCCCCTAATAGCGGTACAAGTCATGTCGGAGTGTAGCCCAGAACACCCTGAGATAACACTGGAAACCTACCAGTATATCTCGCTTGCCCTGGCCAGGGACTACTCGTGTAATGGCTCTCCTGGACACAGCGCGATGTCAACCCCCAATACCGGGAGAGACGAATCCTGTCTAACCGTCACTGCCTCCAAGTGCTTCGGGACTGCACCCAAAAACTACCTGTTTGCACGACTCCTTTGAGCCGTGGTAGGGTAGTAATCAAAGTGCAGTGGGAACACACTTGAGGCGAAGTGACGGTGTCAAGTCAACGGACTAAGCTGTACTCATGTCACCTGGGAACTTTTAACTGACGATAGGTATAATACCAACCAACAGTCCCCGACGAGTCCTGTCCAGTGTACTCGTAACCTAACGAGCACCCGCATACTATCTCAAGTACGACGTACTGACGGCTGTGGGACAGACCATCTCCCACGCTGGGATGAGAAGCGCATACGCTAGTCTACTCTGGAGTATCGATGCCCTGTCTTGATAGTCCAACGACTAGGGACCTGTATAAGGATGTGCTTATGGATTACCCAGCCCCCACGAGTGTGAGCGCCATCACAACGCTGGTAATCAAGCAAAGATCCTAAGGGCTCTACTAATATGTATATCAGCGATATGCTAAAAGAAACACATGCACATATTAAAGCAGAGACTAACCAAGTAGCATACTACCATTTCGAGCAAGATTGTATATACAACTGTGAATATCCCAAGCTTCCATCAAGTAATATACAAACTAGCATGATACAGTAATGGCCTCTAGGGCATATACACTAACAATCTCCCACTTGCACTAAGGCCATGTACTGGCGTATCGAAGACCTATCATCTCGATCAGCCGCTCGAACTGAGTCTGGGGCAAGGCCTTGGTGAATGGATCTGCAGTGTTATCTTCTGAAGCAACCCTCCGAACCTCGATCTCCTGGCGATCCACGATCTCCCTGATCAGGTGATACCGCCTCAAGATGTGTCTGGATTTCTGATGGGACCTGGGTTCCTTCGCTAAAGCTATAGCCCCGTTGTTATCGCAATACAGAGGTATTAGGTCAATAATGGACGGAACCACCTGAAGTTCTTTCAAGAACTTCCTCATCCAGACAGCTTCTTTTGCGGCATCAGATGCAGCGATGTATTCCGCTTCCATAGTCGAGTCGGCAACGGTTTCCTGTTTGGAGCTCTTCCAACACACCGCCCCTCCATTGAGGGTGAAGACAAAACCCGATATGGACTTGGAATCATCCTTATTACTCTGGAAGCTGGAGTCAGCAAAGGCCTCAATCTGGAGGTCTTTTCCGCCATACACCAAGAACATCTCCTTAGTCCTTCTCAGGTACTTGAGAATGTTCTTTACTGCTATCCAATGTTTCTTCCCAGGGTTTGACTGATACCTGCTTACCACACTCAAAGCATAAGCCACATCTGGTCTGGTACACAACATCGCATACATTATAGAGCCTACCGCAGAAGCGTAGGGTATAATAGACATGCGATCCCTTTCCAAATCAGTCTTGGGAGACATCTCTTTGGAGAGGGTGATCCCGTGACAAGCCGGTAGATTACCGCGCTTTGAATCTTCCATACTGAATCTCTTCAGTATGGTGTCGATGTACCTGGACTGTGAAAGTCCTAATATCCTCTTGGATCTGTCACGGTAGATCCGGATACCCAGAATGTATGAGGCATCACCCAGGTCTTTCATGGAGAACCTGTGTGACAAGAACCCCTTGAAAGATTGTAGCATAGGAATGTCATTTCCTATTAAGAGAATGTCATCCACGTATAAAACGAGGAATACTACAGTTCTTGCTACAAATCTACAATAGATGCATGGTTCATCTGGATTTTTGATAAAGCCAAATTCCTTGACCGTCTCATTAAAACAGATGTTCCAACTCCGCGATGCCTGCTTCAGTCCATAAATGGACTTAAGCAACTTCCACACATTTCCGCTGCTCCCACTCTGAATGAAACACTCTGGCTGTTCCATATAGACACATTCCTCTAAATGTCCATTTAGAAAAGCCGTCTTTTCGTCCATTTGCCAAATCTCATAATCGTGGAAGGCAGCAATGGCAAGATGGATCCGAATGGATTTCAGCATAGCTACTGGAGAAAATGTTTCGTCAAAGTCCAAACCAGGTCGCTGACGAAAACCCTTTGAAAGATTGTAGCATAGGAATGTCATTTCCTATTAAGAGAATGTCATCCACGTATAAAACGAGGAATACTACAGTTCTTGCTACAAATCTACAATAGATGCATGGTTCATCTGGATTTTTGATAAAGCCAAATTCCTTGACCGTCTCATTAAAACAGATGTTCCAACTCCGCGATGCCTGCTTCAGTCCATAAATGGACTTAAGCAACTTCCACACATTTCCGCTGCTCCCACTCTGAATGAAACCCTCTGGCTGTTCCATATAGACACATTCCTCTAAATGTCCATTTAGAAAAGCCGTCTTTTCGTCCATTTGCCAAATCTCATAATCGTGGAAGGCAGCAATGGCAAGATGGATCCGAATGGATTTCAGCATAGCTACTGGAGAAAATGTTTCGTCAAAGTCCAAACCAGGTCGCTAACGAAAACCCTTTTCTACCAGTCTAGCTTTATAGGTCTTAACCTGTCCATCTACACCAATCTTCCTTTTGAAGATCCACTTGCATCCTACGGGTTTTACCCCATCTGGAGCAATGTCCAACGTCCATACTTTGTTGGTGTACATGGACTCCATTTTGGTCCGCATTGCATCCAGCCATTTTACCGAGTCGACGCTCTGAATGGCTTGCTGGAAGCTAGTAGGCTCATCACAATCTATGATGCAATCCTTCCTATCCCCGTCAATGAGAAAACCATAGTATCTCTTGGGCGGATGAGACTGCCTACTACTCCTGCGGAGTGGCGTGGGAATGTCCTGATCTTTCGAACCCTCTGGTTCTACTAAGCTTTCAGTAATAGCTTGTGGTTCTGGAATTTCTTCCAGTTCTATTGCGCTCCTACTTATTTCTTTTTCTAAGAACTGATGTTCCAGAAAATGGGCATTACGAGAAACAAGGACTTTTTGTTCCTCTGCGTAATAGAAAAGATACCCCCAGGAGTTCTTTGGGTATCCCACAAACTTGCACAGTACTGAGCGTGCCTCTAGTTTGTCCGCATGCTGCTTTTTGACATAAGCTGGACATCCCCAAATCTTCAAGTATTGAAGATAGAGTTTCTTCCCACTCCATAACTCATATGGTGTGGTAGGCACAGTCTTAGTGGGAACTCGGTTCAAAAGGTATGCAGCTGTTTCTAGCGCATATCCCCAGAACAATCGCGGCAACTCAGCGTTACTCATCATGGACCGTACCATATCCAATAGGGTTCGGTTCCGTCTCTCCGATACACCGTTATGTTGCGGAGTGTATGGAGGAGTAAGCTGAGAGAGAATTCCATTCTCTTTTGAGTAACCCAGGAACTCGGCACTCAAGTATTCACCACCTCGATCAGATCTCAGTGCCTTGATACATTTGCCTGTTTGTTTTTCTACTTCATTCTTGTATTCCTGAAATTTTTCAAAAGCCTCAGATTTATGTTTCATTAAGAAGACATAACCGTACCTTGAAAAGTCATCCGTAAAAGTAATGAAGTAAGAATAACCGCTTCGTGCATGTGTAGACATTGGACCGCACACGTCGCTGTGTACGAGTCCCAAGAGCTCGCTCGCTCTTACTCCGTGTCCAGTGAACGGAGTCTTTGTCATCTTTTCTTTGAGACAGGATTGACAAGTTGCATACGATTGATATTCGAACGGATCCAAATATCCTTCTGCATGTAAGTTAGTCAACCTTCTCTTAATGATGTGACCCAGTCTACAATGCCATAAGAAAGTTTTATTGATTTCTGGAGACTTTCTTTTGTGTGTATTCTGGACATTAAAAATCTGTGGTTGGTTTAATACGTATATACCGTTGTTCAATGTACCTGACCCAATCAAAACTTGATTCAATTGAATGTTCACTACATTACTTATAAATGCAAATTCATAACCTTTTTTAGATAATAAAGATACAGAAATGATATTACAGGTTGCATTTGGTACATAATAACAACTACACAAAACCAAAAAGTGTCCATCCGACAGTCCCAGGTGATAGTCTCCCACGGCCTCAGCATCTATGCTAGCACCGTTTGCAACTCTGAGGGTCATGTCACCTGCCTTCAAAACTCTACACTTTCTCAACGCCTGCAAAGAATTACAGATATGAGATCCTGATCCGGTATCCAATACCCAGGATGTAGAGTTTATTGATAGACAGTTTTCAATAACATACACACCTGAAGCTGAAGCCGCAACTCGCTTCAAATCCTATGTTCTAGCCTTCCACGCCTTGCAATTGTAACGTTTTGAAAATCGTTTCGGTGAAATTTCGAAAAATCGGTAAAATAAGGGAGTTTTCTGTAAAAAGTCAAAATACAAATATCTTATTATAAAAATTAAATATACATATTCTAGCTATGTAATTGCTATTATTTGGTGTTTATTGAGCCGCTGGTGAAATTTCAAATTTTCTGAAAAAAATTATTATTTTATTATTATTTTAAGCCGTCACTAATACATTTAATTAGGGAAAATTACAAATCGGAATGAGTTGAAACAAATTTTGTGCATCATAAAACATTAAATAAAATTTTATCATGTGGTTTTTGGAACGAAATCATTTTCCAAAACGGTTTAGAAATTATTGAAGAAAAAAGGCTTTTTTTTGCGTAAATGGATGTTTGGGGTATTGTATTTATCATTTTTCATCACCCCACACCCGTACCCACACCCACACACCCCTACTTACTTCTCCCCATGGTTGAATTCAGCACCCACCATAATTTTTCCCCACTTGATTTCAAAGGAAAAGAAATGAAAGAAAAGAAAAGAAAATGGGTGAATTAGGTGGACTTTTGACCTTACCTTGACCTTGACTTTCCTCCCTTGCATTTTCTCTACCTCCCTCTCTCTCCTCACTCCCATTTCTGGCCTCCCAACAGCAGCAGCCCCCCCCCCCTCAAATCCCACTCTTTCTTCATCAAAAAATCCACAAATCACTTCAAAATCCATGCAAATTCAAATCTAAATCCAAATCCGACTCCTACCCATTTTAGCTTAGCCCGTATAGCATGTATCCTTGTGAAAAGAGAGCATTTTGGAGGGCCATGGATGCTTGTGGATCTTCATATGTTTTTGGGTATAATTCTAAACTTTTTGTTGCTTAATTTGTTACTAATTTCTTAAGCTAATTTACTTAAGTGTTAATTTGGTTATGTGAGTTTAATTGCAAGTTTTGGAATTCAAGTTGTGAATTTGATTGCAAGTTAGGGTTTTATAAAATTGGTGTATGGTTGTGTGTTATATTTAGGCTTTGTTGTCATGATAATACAAGGTTAGTAGCTAGTGTGAATGGTTAGTTTTAAAATTGTGTTAATTTGCTAAATTGCTTACTAGGTTTTTGAAATTTGTTAAATTCTTGGGATTAAAAATGTGTTTAGGGTTTTCATGACTTCATTAACTTTATTAAGTGTGGTTTAATGCTTTAGATCATGCAAATCTAAGCTAGATTGTAGTTTGTACATTTTTGCTTTGAAATTGTTAAAAAGGGTATTTTTTTAAACTAGAATATTAGGATTTTTGGAATTTAATGAGATTAAATTCCGGAAATTGTTTATACGACTTATTTAAGATATTTAATAAATATATTGGCCGCTACATTCATTTAAACATCGTGTTTTGTACAAAAACGGCGAATTGTGCTTGCTAGATTTTCGGAAAAATGACTTTTTAAGTGAAATTGGCGTTTTTGTGAGTTTTAACCTAGTTTATATTAAAATTAGTGTTCGTGAATGTGCAAATGAGTGTGATTAGATTTTTCTCGATGGTTTGACGTTTGTACATCGACATCGAGGGTTGGTTTGACTATTCTTGCATGCGTAGGCGATAGGTTTGGACCTATGCGTGATACGCGTGCCGATTTGATTTTCGTATGCCGTTTCGATCTCGAATTTAGTTTTAATACGATATGGTGCGTTATGATATGTAGGTACCCCCATGTGGACTTCGAGACGACAAGCAGGCACGTGGCGACGTCGGCACCGGCTAGCGAGGACCAGGTGAGTAGATTTATATCTACGGGGAGAAGTCGGGTGGATGGCGTATAGCACCCCCGCAGTCCGTGGTGGTGTATACGGATGCGTATACACACCAACAATTATTATATGTTATTTGGGATTAATAACGATGCTTAGGATGGATATTGGTATGTTGGATTATTTTAGCGTTGCGAACCCTAGGGTAGTGTTGCACTACACATACACACACACATACACACATACATACTTGCATACATTTCTATTGATATGTGCTCATGGGATTCTTTATAGTTATGTGTTCACATGGGTATGAGACTATGTGTTCACATACGGATTGAGGATGATACTTGGGATTGAGCTGAGTCGATGAGATTTGATTTGAGGCCGTGAGATCGGTGATATAGCAGGGTTCGTATTTGAGATACGACATGACGTTGTAGCGGGTCCTTGACGTAGTGTTTCATACACGTCCATGCATATGTAGGCGGTATCAATATGGTACTAGACGTAGATCAGTATCCCGATCTTGATATTTGATAAAGAGGATACCAGGTGAATAGTATGATGAATGTGATATTGACCCGTACCCAGATTTGGGAGGCCGTACGACGGATTTACGTACGAGCTATATTGATGATTGATCCGCACTCTTGACTTGGGATGCCTGATTATAGATATGGTATCAGCTATGATATTATTGAGGCGGGATCACCGACTATACATATACAGGTAGGTATATGTATCGACTCAGATGTTAGGCGGTTTCCTTACCTGTAGTTCAGCTTGTTAGTTCAGCCGTATAGTTTAGTGTAGTTGTTAGATTAGATTAGACTTCTTACCTATTTCAAAAACTAACGAATCGTGGGTATTTTAAAAGACAGCCCAAGGGATCCTACGGATATTTCAAAAGACGTATCTTTTCATAAAAACACCGTAGCCCCTATTTTCAAAACCCCCATGATTCGTGTTATTTCAAAAGGCACCATTTGTAGGACTTATATTAGATTAATACTGATTAGTTATCGTTGTGTCTAGTATTCTGCTCCCGCACATTATTGCTGTTCGCTCTGCCCCGCATACTTATTTTGCTGCATACTCCATTATTGATATCATGCTGTTAGGACACCAGCACCATTACCGATGATGCGTATGTACCACATACACTTACTTGCCGGCTCACACACTTCATCGGTAATTGCCATGTCACGTACACTTAGAAAATACTATTGCTTGACTTAGGTTGTTAGTTAGTAGTAGATACGATATTAGTGTACCTGCCTTATATGCCAGTTTAGACATTGTAGTTATTACTTGTCACTTCATGCATACTGTTATTCCATTGTTCATGCCTAGTTATTAATCACACATTGCAACTTGGTTATTGATACCATATACATTCATTATCATTGACATATGCACTTGTGATGATTTCTTGAGATTTATGATATTTCTGGATTTCGGGGGAAAGCCGCAAAATTTCTAAACTTATTATATTTTTAAAATATGTAAATTGCGGTTTTCTAGTGATGTAAGTGTCGTCCACCATGAGTTTGCTGTGGTTTTCGAGATCCGTGTCGAGGAGTGGAGGAACCGTCACGGGTACATGGTGGGCCCGGTATGGTACCCCGGGGCAAGAGGAATGTGGTGTTGACGTTGAGCCTGGCTGGGGAGCACTACCTACCGGTGATATTACCGTCGTGGTCTTGAGATGGATGGTAGGGGCCGTTCTGGACTGACGGCGCCCTAGATATTGAGATTGAGACATTAATATTTCGAGACAGTGAGATTTATGTTTTGTGTCGATGCTAGACACTGTTGATACTGATTTCATTATGATACCTCAGTTTAAAAACCAGAAGGAAATCTCACTAATTTATGAAAACAGTTTCTTCATTTACATGTATTCTGTTTTCATGCATTCATACCTCATTCATATGATATATTGCTACCTGAGGCACTGACACGGGCACATGAGATTACACTCGGTTAGATATTACCCTAGCCATTGTTATAGGCTGCATGTTATACATATTTTTGAGGATATATTATGATCATTGACCTAGGATTGCGTTATTTATGCGATTTCTGTGCGTAGATGTTTTTCTATTCACGAGTTGGCAACTCACCCCCGTTGTGCCCCAGTTTCTTGCAGGTTTGCCGTACAGGTTTCATTACGGCTTTGCGGGCATCGTTTCATTCGGGTGATTTGCTAGTAGGTGGGTTTACTTGTATCATACCCCCATTATATATCTTGTATATCATTATTCTGTTGTATCTAGAATCTCCATTAACCAAACATGTATTTTTGAGATAGAGACCAGTGTTGTTTATTCTTTCGACCTTAGAGTCGCTCGTTATATTTCTGGTGGTTTTGAGTTTCCTTTTGAGTTTTGATCCTCGCCGTTGGCGTTGTATATTATATTGCTTGTGTGGTTGTGACCGTCGATTGACGAAGAGCTAGCTCCCGCTTGGGGATGCCTTTTTCTTAATTTCGTATACTATTCATGTTGTATCCCGTTTGGGGGCCAGTATTTACAAAGGAGACTCTGCCGAAATTTTCAGTAAATTTTTGATGTTTTTAAAAACCGCATAATTCGGCTTATGCTATTGAAACTACTTGCTTTAATTTGGTTTTTCCTGCACTCTACTTCTTTTCTTGGTTTGGATTTCTGGGTTTTCGGTTTACTTAGATTACGTACGCCTCGAGACGTTCGTAGTTTAAGTGCCGGTCATATTCCGTACTTTCGGGTCGTGACAGCAATCCTGTTTCCAGTGACCACTTTTGTGACAGTAGAAGCATTCTTCCTTCCCCACCAGCTTTCCCGCTACCTTTGTTGCTTTTCCTTTTCCCTTCGTATCCACTTTACTGACACCGCCTCTTGGTTTGGCGGGGGCTTTCTTCTTCTTACCCTTGGCTTTCGCCCTGGATCTAGAAGAGGAAGATCCTCCTACAAACAAAGTGGATGTCTCCCTACCTTTCTGTAGGGTACCCTCTGCACTCCTCAGCATGTTGAGGAGCTCTGAAAGTTCAACTTCCTTTTCCTGTAAGTTGAAGTTCAGGATGAACTGGGCGTAAGTAGAAGGAAGGGACTGGAGAATCAAGTCCGTATAGAGCTCATTCTCCAACGTGGTCCCAAGTTCTGCGAGCTCCTCTATGTAGCCAATCATCTTAAGCACGTGTTCCGCTACCGATGATCCGACAGCCAACCTTGCCGAAAACAACTTCTTCGACACTTCGTATCTGGCGATACGAGACTGCTCTCCATACAAGTCTTTTGTATGAAGAAATATGGACTCTAGGTCCATATTCTCGTGCCTCCTCTGATGTTCGTTGTCCATCGAGGCAAGTACGAGGCATTTGGCCTTCGCGCAATCTATTTCCTAGGTCTTATGGATTTCCCTATCTACGACACTGGTTTTGGGACCTGGGACAGGGGGAGATTTGGTGGTAAGGAGATACCCCAGCTTGTCGTAAGTGATTGCCATCTTGACATTCCTGAGCCAATCTTTGTAGTTCGGCCCTGTCATTATGTTCTTATCTAGTAATAACTTAAGTCCGGTCATGTTGAATGGTCGCTGCAATTAGGAGAGAGAAAAGAAACACTTTAGCATGATGCTCTTGCAAGTTTAGAGTGGTTTTTAGTTTGTCTAAACAGGATGGCTCCCACTGTCTCTCGAATCCCTTCTCAAACCATAAAGAAAGGATTAGTCAGGATCAATCTCACCGTACAATACTTGCTTAACCGTTCAGCCAGGCCAGTGTCGGTACTTCGAGGGAGGTTTTCCAACGCTTTCGCGAAGTTCCTTAATTAAGTAACCTCTTTTCCCTGTGGTCGTAGCCCCGCTAACACCTTTCTAGACACCTACTAGGTTTATAGCATTGATCGTTAAGTGAGAGTTTTCCCGAGGAGTAGCATATACTCACAGTAGGATCGGGATCCAAATATCATCGCGTGATAAAACCGAAGGAATCCTACCAGAATCATCACACTCCAAATGGTATGCAGCGCTAGCAAGTTTCAGTACTTACGAAACTCCCGATGTGGATTTTTGCCCCATGCTCTTATGACCTTGGCGTGAGGTTAAAATGTCATAAGTCACATGTCAAGTTCTTCCTATCATTATCCCGGTTAATTTGAACCCACCCGTACCTACCCTTGACGTAGGCCAAAATGGCAGTACGACTGTCTCAAACCAACACATTCTATCTATGCAACAGATAAATATCCGGCAGCTACCAATCACTATGCCTTGGCGTGAGGTTAAAATACATAGCTTGAATACTACCGAATATTTAACTGAAATGATGGAGGGCTACGAATGGTTTTGGCGAAACCGTGAACGTAGTGAACTTGATATAATCGATGGAACGAGATAGCTTTTAAAAGGAGTGGTTCAAGCTCCGCGTTTAAAAGTTTAGTTTTGAAAAGAACCGAGTGGTTTTCAAAGTGTTCCAATCGACTTTTACATGGTTTATTTTCTTGCATTAGTTATTTTAATGCGTCCCATCATTTAATCCTACCATTGCAGAAAACAACCAAAATATGACGTACGCTTATGCCATTCGCATTCGCCACGGGGCCCCGTCATCAACCGTTAGGTTACTTAACTAACGACAGAGCGGGGGCTGGGCTAGCACGGCTGTAAAACATAAGCAACGCCTAAATAGTTATAATATATAAATATATAGCAATGATAGACATTACAGATCACAGATGAATACATTGGATATACTAGGAATCCGCAATCCGTTCGAGCCTACAACGAAAAGCGGATTACACAGTCACGGTGAATAGCCAATACCCCACCCAAGACCCCTACGGGTGCGGCAAACTACCCGCCAAGCACCCGAAGCGAAGCAACCTCCCTCAACACCGTGAGTAGGCCACTCGGCACTTCGAGATACCCGGTAGTTTATGCACCCCCTCATGGGTCTATCCTAGGAGCAAAAACAGTAAAAAGAATTATACAATGACGGCTACAACCCCGACCCGGTTGTGCGGCCATACAAATAATATTACATCAATTTACATGTTACAATGAATGAAAGAAGAAGAAACACTCATCTCACATCCACCCCGGCTATTCACCCGCGACAATCCAACGCATTCATATACACATACCATCATCAAACACAGATCACAGATATGTATAACCCCCACTAATCGACATATAGCGATTAGCCGACGTTCAATACATATAAACATCACAGATATAACCCTTTAGTCAAAGTGTATTGAAGTTCGATCAAAAATACGGATTTATAGGCCCCCAAAAACAAATTTCTTTTCTGGAAAACCTGGGCACATATAAACCATCTTAAAAATCCCAAAACCATGCCAGAAGAACACTGCACCAAACTCGACCCAGAGCCGAGCCAAAACGGCCGCGGATGCGCGGCAATAGCTTGCTATTGCCGCGGAACCACGGCTCTTTGACCGAGTCACCGGATCGTTTTTGGTGGCTTTTTTCATAAAACCCTGAGATGATTTTTGATGTACGATTTATTTTATTTTGAACAGGAAAAATTTTAACAGAAACTTGGGTTTTTGTAAACTCGGTTTTGCAATTTTTTTCCGATTGAACTTCCATACACTTTACTACCTAGCTAGTTTATGTTTAGTTAGGCTCTGATACCACTGTAAGTCCACGTTGCCCACCCCGGTGCTTGCGGGGAGGCGGAAAACGGAATAAAAATCGGATTTTTATCACTTTATGCAACATGGACTAGACAAAGAAGGATCTTTGCTAAACAAAAACAAGCTAAAGCTAACTAGAAACTAGCTAAAGGTCGAATGGTTATACCTAGGCTTTATGTCCTTCTCTCCTTGCTCCTTGGAGTAGTAGAAAGGGATCACCTTTGTCGTCTTCTCACGTCGAAGAAGGATCCACCCGAAAGCCTCAACCTTTGGCTTCAACTCCAAGCTAGAAGTAACTAGGGTGCTAGAAGTGCTAATCCTAGAACCCTAGATGAGAGTAGAGATTATCAAGAAGAGGTTTTTCTCAAGCTTAAGTGTTTCTCAACACATGAGAGGGGAGAGCTTGAGGGAGAGGAAGAATAAGAGAGAGAAAGTAAAATGATAGAATGAGAGAATAAACAACCATTCTCACATATATGTGTGAATTATTATAAATTGATAATTAACTAGATAATTGTCATGGTTAATCAAGACATGACCATTATCATTTCATTTTTAATGCAAATTGCAAGGATCAAAGAGCATCTTCTAAATGAAATGATGATGGTCAAAGTGTCAACCTAGGTCAACAAGTCAAGAAGGTCAAATGGTCAACAACCATAACCATGCACAATTATATTAAACTAATATCAATTAACCATAATACACACATAAGCATTAGGGTTAATAAAATGACAATGGTCATTAACCCTAATCAAAGTCCTCTCCCTCTGTCTCAAGCAACTGTGCATACGCACCCGTATTCGTGATCTGAGGAACACGAATACAATGAGATAAAACCAATCCCAAATCATATACTAGGATCCGGCTTAAACCAAGCCCGCTAGTATAAGCTTTCCGGACAGCAAACGTGCACGAGTGCGCGGATGTGAACGAACCCTGTCGCAAAACCATGCGACCTCTACTCATTTTGCCTAAAGGCGAAAGCTCTCTGTGTGGGACTCTAAAGACTCGACTCTACGCTGATAGTGGGTTTAACCACAGACCGCAAGCGGCACTAGCTGTACGTAACGGTCCCCAGGTTAATGCCGATAAGAAGACTGACGAGGTAACCCCATCTGAACTCCTACTGAGCCTGTATGTGACAGTTTCCGTACAGTCCGGTCTGTTCGTCTGATACATCGCATGGCGGGCCTAAGGGGCGGTGAATGTCAGTCCCCTAATAGCGGTACAAGTCGTGTCGGAGTGTAGCCCAGAACACCCTGAGATAACACTGGAAACCTACCAGTATATCTCGCTTGCCCTGGCCAGGGACTACTTGTGTAATGGCTCTCCTGGACACAGCGCGATGTCAACCCCCAATACCGGGAGAAACGAATCCTGTCTAACTGTCACTGCCTCCAAGTGCTTCGGGACTGCACCCAAAAACTACCTGTTTGCACGACTCCTTTGAGCCGTGGTAGGGTAGTAATCAAAGTGCAGTGGGAACACACTTGAGGCGAAGTGACGGTGTCAAGTCAGTGGACTAAGCTGTACTCATGTCACCTGGGAACTGATAACTGATGATAGGTATAATACCAACCAACAGTCCCCGACGAGTCCTGTCCAGTGTACTCGTATCCTAACGAGCACCTGCATACTATCTCAAGTACGACGTACTGACGGCTGTGGGACAGACCGTCTTCCACGCTGGGATGAGAAGCGCATACGCTAGTCTACTCCGAAGTATCGATGCCCTGTCTCGATAGTCCAACGACTAGGGACCTGTATAAGATTGTGCTTATGGATTACCCAGCCCCCACGAGTGTGAGCGCCATCACAACACTGGTAATCAAGCAAAGATCCTAAGGGCTCTACTAATATGTATATCAGCGATATGCTAAAAGAAACACATGCACATATTACAGCAGTGACTAACCAAGTAGCATACTACCATTTCGAGCAAGATTGTATATACAACTGTGAATATCCCAAGCTTCCATCAAGTAATATACAAACTAGTATGATACAGTAATGGCCTCTAGGGCATATACACTAACATTCACTTCCCTCAGCGGTACTGCTTCTGCCCATTTGGAGAAGTAGTCAGTCGTCGCCAGGATGAAACGATGTCCTCTAGACGATGCTGGTTCAATGGGGCTGACTATGTCAGTTCCCCACATTTCGAATGGCCAGCTAGCCATTGTCGGGTGTAGAGGATTTGGGTGCTGGTGGATGAAGTCCCCATGGATTTGGCATGAGTGGCATTGCTTCGCATACTCGAGGCAGTCCTGAATCATCATTGGCCAATAATAGCCCATCCGTTTAATTTTCAATTTCATCTTTGGGCCTGCTTGGTGAGAACCGCAGAGTCCGTCGTGAACTTCCTGAACGACTCTCTTCGTCTCTTCAGGTCCCAGACATCTCAACCACAGAGAATCAAATGACCTCTTGTACAGAGTATCATTGACAAAGGCGAAAGACAGAGCTTGTTTCATAAGCTGATGTCTTGAGGACGCATCTTCGGGCGTTCGACGGTATTTGAAGTAGTCAATAAAGACTTCCCTCCAATCCTCGGCCTTTTCCCGGTCTTTTATTTGCATAGACTTTTGTTCAGTCGCTTCCTTCTCTTCGGGTGATTCCAGAGATATTTCCGCTGGGGCAAGTACCCGACGGTTTTGTACCATGATTCTTACGTCATCGAGGTTCTCATCGGCCAGTTCTTTAGCGAGCTTGGCCAACGCGTCCGCTTTGCTGTTTTCCGCACGCGGTATGTTCTCCAAAGTGTATGAGGGGATTTGGGTCAACAATTGTTGCACCTTTTCGCCGTACTTCACCAATTCTGGTTTGCACGTTTGGTAGTTGCCGTTTACTTGGCTAACGACCGGTTGAGAATCTCCATATATGAGAAGGTTTTCAATTCCCATGTCGATAGCGATCTCGAAGCCTACTATCAGAGCTTCATATTCGGCTTCATTGTTTGTTCTCGGCTCTTTTAGGGAGAAAGCAAAGTGCATTATCCCTCCTTGTGGAGTTACAAAGATGAGTCCTACCCCCGATTTGATTATAGGGGTACTTTTTTGCGCTTCTTCACGGAAGATACTCCATCGAAATAAAACTCCCATTGGGTATAACCACCGTCGATTGCGTCAAACGCATGTTCGTCTGGAAGATCGCAATTCAAAGGAGAATCGGCGGGTATCGGATGCTCAGCGAGGAAGTCGGCGATGGCCTGGCCTTTCACCGCCTTGAGAGGTTGATATGTTATCCAGAACTCCATCAAGAGCAGGGCCCATTTAGCGAGTCGCCCCGTCAATATGGCCTTTGACATTAAATATTTAAGGGGGTCCACCTTCAAAATGAGACGGACCTCATGCGCTAACGCATAGTGCCTGAGCTTTGTTATCGCAAAGATCAACGCCAAGCAGTGTTTTTCAATAGGGGAGTAGTTGCTTTCTGCCCCCAGTAGAACTCGACATAAGTAGTAGAGTGCTCTTTCCTTCCCTTGGTCGTTCTCTTGCGCCTATAATGCGCCTAAGGAACCTTCAAGGGCAGTTTTATAAAGAATGAGGGGCTTTTCCCTGACCGGAGCAGCCAACACTGGCGGGTTCTGCAGGTATTGCTTGATCTCGTCTAGCGCGCTTTGGCATTTTTGGTCCCAAACGAACGGGGTTCCCTTCTTCATCAGGTGGCTGTAAGGACGGCATTTGCCTGAAAGGTTGGCTATAAATCGCCATATATTTGCGAGCTTCCCTTGGAGAGACCGTAGCTGTTTGAGAGTCTTTGGCGGAGGCATTTCCATAATCGCTTTGATCTTCGAAGGATCTATCACAATACCTCGGTGTCGGACGATAAATCCCAGGAATTTTCCCGAGGAAACTCCGAATGCACACTTGAGAGGGTTCATCTTCAAGTTGAATTGTCGAAGACGTTGAAATACGGTCTTCAGATGCTCGAGATGATCCTCGTACGATTTACTTTTCACCACGAGGTCGTCGATATAGCATTCGACGATTTCGTGTATAAGGTCATCAAAGATCTTCGTCATGGCCCTTTGATAGGTGGCACCGGCATTCTTTAGACCGAAGGGCATCACCTTATAGCAGAATATGCCTAAAGGAGTCCTGATGGCGGTGTGCTTCTGGTCTTCGGGATGCATTTTTATCTGATTATACCCTGATGAGCCGTCCATGAAGGAGAAAACCTTGTGAGTGGACGTATTGTCTATCATCAGTTCCGTGACTGGCACTGGGAAATCGTCCTTCGGGCAGGCTTTTTTGAGATCCCGGAAGTCTACGCATATATGCACTGTCCCATTTTTCTTCATCATCGGGACGATGTTGGCAATCCACTCGGGATACTGGACCTCCTGGATGAAGCCAGAGTCGATCAGCTTCTTAACATCGGCGTTGATACTCATCTCAAGCTTGAGCCGCATTCTTCTTGGCGCTTGTTTGACCGGCTTGACGTTCAGAGATATCGCCAATTTATGCACAGCAATTTCTGGATCCAGTCCCGGCATTTCGGAATAGTTCCACTCGAAGCAATCTCTATGTTGTACAAGCAAGTCTTTTAACGCAGCCACCCTTTCTTCGGATAGCAGCTCGCTGACGAATGTCGGTCGTGGGTCATTCGCCGTCCCCAACTCAATTTTCTTGAGGTTATCCGCAGTGGTATGGATTCCATCTTCCAGCTCTTTTGGCGCTGGTGGAAATTCTGAGATCACCTCATCGTTGTTGTTTTCGAAGCACCAGGGAAGGTCATCCATGTTCTCGGGCTCTTCTTTTGATATTGTTATCATGTGACAAGTACGAATTCATTTACAAGCCCAATGTGGAACTGGTTCTTCTTTCGTGGCTTTGGGTTCGTGCTTCTGTGGCGGCGTCACCCTCCAGTTGTCAGACAGAGCGAACTTGCCAAGCTGATACTGATCTTCAACCCAATTCTTGAAGGTGAAGCGGTCCTCGAGAGGGTGCCCTATCACTCGGTGATAAGGGCAGTAGTCCGGATGAGAGACTTCGCTTGCTCGTTCGAGGTGTTTAGACTCCGGCAGTGTAAGCATCTAAAGTTTTAGAGCGAGGTCAAGTATTTTCTTTGTCTTGTCCCGAGGAAAAGAGTACGCTCGACCCATTTTCCTCATGAGGGATAGATCGGAACTGCTCGATTCCCGCTTGCGTGGCTTATTAGTCTCACTTTGTTGCTGTTGAGCGTCTTTTTCGCGTTTCGACTTGTTTCTGCCTCTGCGTCAAGCCTTTTTTACAACAGGTTGACAGGGAGTGGCACTTTCATCTTTCACGGCCTGTTGGAGGAGGCGTTGCGTCTTGGCTTTCTCGTAGATGGCCATCTCGTGGTTATGGTCGTCTCGGACTTTTTGACCAGCTTCCCTTATAAGTTTTTCCATTTGTTCTTCGAATGACGGACTGGGCACTTTTGCATCTGGAACTTTCACTGGTTCAAGATTAACATCCTCCCATTGAGCATCCGCTTCTTCATCGAAGTCATGCACGACGTAGCAGCCGTAGAGTAGCTCTCGTTTCTTGGACCGAATGTATCCAAGCCCAATTGTTTCCATTCTCCCATTAGGCAACTTGTGCTGAGTCCCGGGAACGTTCCAGACCTTGTCATAGAACTTGGCTTTTCGAGCGGTCTGTTTGAAGGATATCCCCTGGCGTTTCAATAGCCTTTTCAAGCCTTCTGTATAATATCTGGGAAGATGGATGGGCTGAATCCTGTCAAGCTTAGGATCCACGCCGTGCCAGATTTCTTTCTCCACTTTGGTTTCTTCAGAGCGGTAGAATAGAATTGCTTTTTTGCCTTCTCGCCTGGAAGGGATATAGAACGTCCGTAGCTCCTCTACACTGTAGATATCAAGTGCATCTAGTTCTTTATGGTGTTTAAATGGAACCATGGCGACTTGCAGACTTTGTTCTTCGTCAGCGGACGTTTGTATTGAAGGTCGAGCAGAGAATACAGCGTGGACCTCCTCTTCTGAGTCGCTACCAAAGATCAACGTAGGGGCGGATGGTCCTGGCTTGTTGTGTTGGGGTGGACCCGAATAAACCATCTCCTCTCCTTCCTCGGTATCACTGCCGAAGACAGGGATGGTAGCATTAGCTTTATTCTCCGGCCTGTGACACCTCTCCGTATCCTCGAAATCCGATAAGAAGTATTTGGCATCTTCATATTTGCGGACCTCGTTCACAGAGAATGGGTTTAGTTCTCCCGTCACGGTATACTCGAGACCATCCTTAAAATACTTCATACACTGATGTTGCGTAGAAGGGATGATGTTGTACTCGTGTAACCATGGTCGGCCGAGCAGAGCATTGTAGCATGTCTTGGTGTCTATGACGTGGAACTTAATGTCCGTGATGAGTAGCCCGAACCGTAGCGTCAGTATCACAGACCCAAGAGTTCTTGATGATTGGGAGTCGAACCTGGAGATGGTGATCTTGTCCCGAGCAAGGTGCTGGACGCTCATGCAGATTTCTTTTAACACCCGCACGTTGAGGAGATTAACGGAGGATCCATTGTCGATCAGGATTTTTCCTATCTTTATATCGTGGCAGTATCCTGAGACATAGAGGTGGCGATTGTGTTCGCACGTCCCAAGGAGAAGGTCCTCGTCGCCGAAAGTGACATCGGCCGTGTGCACTTCCTCCAATTTATCCTTCATCTTTTCTTCGGCCAGGAAAGCTTGGAATTGTTCCGGCTCCTGTAGTGCCTTGATTAACGAATCTCTCGCCTCTTTTGATAGTAAAAGGGCGTCAAGAATGCTAAGCTGCGAGGGTAGCTTCCTCAGATGTGCTAAGACGTTGTAATCCACCTTATTTCTCTTTTGTGGGTCCTTGACGGCTAGCTCTTCCATGACTTGGTCATCTAGGGCGATATCCTCAGCGACTTTTTCCTTCCCTTTATCTTTTTTATTTGAGGGTCCAAGATTCTTTTCGGGTAGCGTCCGATTACGCAGCCGGATATTTTCGTAGACCTTCAGCTCTTCTTCTTTTCCCGAGGTGGACTCTTTAAAAAGGGGGCTAAGAGACAGCTCCTCGTCAGAATCGCTCCTGAATGTGAGCACTTGCGATTCCCCGGCGTTAACCATGCGACAATTGCCGGTAGTTCTGTTAAGCTCTTCGGTCGTATTTCTCCGCTCCCGACGAGTTTTGCGCTTCTCCCGCTTAAAATGCTGTCGATGAGCAACATATCCTTGCCACCATCTATCGAAAGCTTTGCACTCTTCGGTGGGGTGCGAAATCTTCCGATGATACAAGCAGTAGGAGGGGTTCATTTCCACTTCACCAGTAATGCTTCTTTCAGAGGATGGCAGCTTCATGCCCATTGATATGGCCTTAGCAAACCTTTTCCTCGTCTTGAATTTGCTTTTATCCGTAGTGGATGTATTTTTCTCTAGCGGAAGTGTCTCAGCTCTTTCGTCAAGTCGCCGGCGCTTGGCCCTTTCAAATATAGCCATCTCGCGTTCCCGATCAGCTTTACTTTTCAACAGAGCTTTGTTGAGGAATGCGTCAATTACTTCATCTGATGGCCCCAGAATTTTTGGTTTGGGATCTGCCCCCAGCTTTTCAATGCAAGGAGTCTCCTCATCGTCTGTCAATGAATGGGAGATCATACGGCAGCTCGCCACGTATTCCTCAGACTCATCCGACGAACTTTCTCCCTCATCTTCCTCTTGAAAGACGTTGTTGAGAAACTCTTGGGGTGTAATGGGAGTCCGTGCTTTCTGGTTGTATTCCTCCAGCACGTCAATTTGTTTTTGCAAGTCCATGTGCTTGTCGCCAGGCTTCACGGGCTTCTTGGATCTCTTCTTCTTCTTCTTTGAAGATTTTGACGGCTGGTTGTGAGCGCTTGGGCCACCACCATCGGTCTTTGGAGTTGGACGCGGCTTCAACATCCCTTCAATGATCTGGGGTTCCAACGGGTTCTTCCACTTGATCACTGGGCATGCTTGAAGATCGTTCAGCATCCTCTTTGTCTTGGCCGACAGCACCCATGGGGCTTCTTCGATGAGAGAACACGTTGCCCCCGGCATATTCATCCTCTTGGAGGCGTGAGGTTGCGGCGGATTCACCTTCCATTTGTCGGATAACGCGAACTTGCCCTGTTGGTACTGGTCTTCAAGCCAATTTTTGAAGACATAGCAATCTTCGATCGGATGACCCAGTACTCGGTGATAGGGACAGTAGTTGGGCTCATTGACATCATTTGGTTATGACGGACGTTTTGGCTCCAGCAGATTTATGAGTCGGTTGCGCAACGCCAGCTTGAATAATCTTCTCGTTTTATCTCAGGAAAACGAGTAGGGACGTCCTAGCCTTTCCACAAGGGGTACCTGCGGACGTATATTATTTTGACGAACAACCGGCTTCGAGTTGCTCGGCTGTTGTTGAGCATTGGCGACAACGATCGCTTTCCCCTTTCCCTTCTCGTTTCGGGAGTCCGGCTTTGGAAGAGGAGGTCTATGGCCCATCTGATCTATTTGCGCTAGCTTGTCGATCAAGGCCTGGAAGGTAGTCGGCTTGAAGAACATCATAAATTGCGAGATTGTTGCATGCGGATCAAGGGTTCCCACAAACATACCCACTGTAGGAGCTTCTTCAATGCGTTGTTCGCATTTTGACCATAAGTTCCGCCACCGTATAGCGTATTGGACCCATGTTTCGCCTGGCTTCACCCTGGCATTAATCAATGCCGTCATCGGGGTACGTTCGCTGGCGCTTGCAAAACGCTGGGTAAACAACAACTCCATCTCCGCGAATGTCTTAATAGAGTCGTTTGGGATCTCAGAGTACCACTCGAACGCTGTATCTGACAAGCTGCCAACGAACTGGCGAAGCAACAATTTATCATCACCGCCGGTGTTGCCGCAGAGCGCCCTGAACTGGGCAACATGCTGGTGAGTATTGCTCGTCCCCTTATAGACATGGAACTTGGGTATTAGCCCGGCGGGTATTTTATCTGATCGTACCAGCTCGGATATGGTCGTCCTGTTTTTACGACTTGACCGACTGCTTCATTCGCATGATGAACCCGTATTTGTTGGGCTATATACTCGTCCAAGTCAACTTTGGAGATTGTATCCTCCTTGGCTGTTGATAGAGCCGGTGGAGGATTTGACGTTTCTCCCCTGTCGCCTTCGAGGACGATTGGGGGATCTTCAGCTGGAGGATCTTGTTGGATCATCGTTCCCACCATGTCTTGGAACAGGAGGGCCATACGCTTTATGTTGGCTTCTTGTTCAGCAGCCTCTTTATCCTTCTTCTCCAATATCCGACGAAGGAATTCAGCGTCAGTTTCTTGCTCCTGGCGTTCATCAGATGACGCTTCGGGGCTTTCTTTTGGCCCAGTGAGTGCAGCCATCGCGTTCATCATTTCCTGAAGCTTTTGTTGTTGCTCCTGAGCATTGGTCACTGACCGTGTAAGCAGTCTATGACCTGTAGATGCACGGCTGTCCTATTTACCAGATGCCATGTAGACGGTATGGACTACAATGCTCCCGGACTTAGGGCGTTTGGGCTCGCCGCCTTTGGCATTTGCCGCAGGCGTAGGGACCTTCTCTGGCCTTCTTCTCTTGTAGGCCGTCGAAGTTGAGAGGGCCGTTGCAGCGGGCACCCTGGCGGTTGTCGTCCTTTGCTGTTTGACAGGACGGTTCTTTTCTTCTTGAACCTTCGCCTTTTTCTGTTGACGAGAATGATCTGGGTCAATTACGAAGTCTTGAACCCTTCGCCAAACCTTGTATATTTTTGAGGACAGCCGTTGAGGAGGCTGCTCCCGCTTCGTTTCTGGAACTCTCTCCGCAGGTGGAGAAGATCTTTTCAGCATAGCAGTTGGAGAGTTCTTACGCACCCTACTTAATAGTTCAAAGCTGTTCCCAGTTGGAACAGCAGCATCAACTTCCACCATTGGAGCGGGTGGAGTTAGCCCCGAGAGGGAGTTACCCCCAGCCTTTCTTACTCGGCGCCAGTGGCGACGTCGAGCATGACGAGCAGTTAGGACTGGCTCGGAGATAGGGACAGCATCATCTTGCCCCCTGTCCGAATGAGGCGCTGCTGGTGCCAGCCTCTTAAAGACGGAGGTCGTACTCTGAGTGGTTATATTCAATCTGTCAAAGACAGATCCTCGAGCAGGTGCAGGAGCTAGAATAGTCAGCCTTGAAAAGACTGACTCCTTGACAGGAGAAACTGCTTTAGCGACTTCGGGAGCAGCCGTCTTCTTTTGGATGGCCTTCTCAGGTATCATGGGCTTTTGGCGGGCCCTTTGGAGTTCAGACTCAGTCTGGTGAAGACCGAGGAGTTGGACGACCCGTTGAGAGGGGCCGTGGGAGTAGCGAGTCGGTCGAAGACCGACTTCTTTGAAGCTTCCGGTACGGGTATTGGCAGGGTAAAGCATGCAGGAGGGATCATGGTCCCGAAAAACAGGCCGGTGGTGGCCTGAGTCATTTTCTCCACAGGCATGGTAAGGACGGAGGCCGCTTGAGGCCCATATGCTACACCCCCAGGTGAGGTGGAGCGTCGGTTGCATTGGCACTTCGAGCAGTTTGAGCAGTTAGAGGCCATTGATGCTTGATTTCTGCACCACGCAAGAGACCAAATCTTAGTAACTTGAAATCCAAAGGCAACCATTAACAAACCGCGATTCGTTCGCGAAAATGACACACGAAGTGTGGAGTGGAAAGAGGAAAAGGTCCCACCGGGCATGCCAGAATCTGTTCCCCTCCGAACGGCGGCCAAAACATGGACGTCTTGCCTGAAATTCGGGGCAGATGCTATTTGGTTTTATCCGTCCACCTCTCCGAAGATGCTAAGTTGATTTATGGCACCGTATATCGGAGGTTTGGATGGATGCGGCTGATGTAGCAGACTTCGTCAGATTCCTCCTCGCTTGAGGGGTTTTTGATTGTGGGGACGCTCTTCCCTGCAGGCGCAAGCCCCTGCAGTTAATTACGCTACCACATCGCGGTAACAACTTTCTATTTCTCCAGAATTTCACTTCGTGTCGTGTGTGTTTGTTTTGTTTGTAGATGCCTTTGGATTGTATACGGAGACTAAGTTATGCCGTCGTCCGTAGGACGTGGATTAGTCCAAATCCGTATTTACTTAGATTTGGGTTTGGTGTTTTAGTTTAAGGATACGTTAGCCCTATTTAAGGCTAAGATCAACTTAAACTTTTGTTAAGGATACATTAGCCTAATTTCCAGACTAAGATCAACATAACGGGATCGTTTAGACCCGACAAAAGAGCATTTGGGGGCTCTATTGTTCTAGTTTAGGGACGTAGTGGTCCATAGGTAGTTTAAGGACGTTGCGGTCCATATTCCAGTTTAGGGACATGGTGGTCCATATTCCAGTTTAGGGTCATGGTGGTCCATAGGTTTAAGGACGCTTAAGTCCATGAGTTTAAAGACCCCACAGTCCGTGTTGATGTGTGGTTGCCAGGACCCGTCACCTCTCTGACGTCGTTGAAGGATTACAACGATAGGTGTCAGAGGTGTTCGGAGATGTACCCTCTGTAGCGTCTTGAAAAGTCGTTTTGGTGTTTTCCTGAAATTCGGTGAAAATTCGGTATTTTTCCGAAAACCGTCTTTCTCGTTATTTTGCAGTTTAGGGCTAATTATACCTAAAATGGATAGGTAATTGCTTTTTTTTAGTAGCTAATGAGTTTCTTATGAAATTCTGGTCGTTTAAAAAAAATTTCCCTATTTTTCAATTTTTTAATATTATTTTAAGCCGGTAAGAAAATACATTAAATTAGCGATAAATACAAATTTTTCCGGGCTAATTTTAATCTTTAAAATTATGATAATTAAAATATAGTTGTAAAATAAATTTTTAGTATTTTATTTTGATTTTTAACAAATTTTTATGATAGGAAACGAATTTTTTGAATTTTAAGCTAAAACTTGCAATTTTTGACTTGTAGGGGGTCTTTTTGCATAAAACTTCTTTTGTAAAACCCCTCTCTCTCTTCCCTCAGCCCTAGGACAGCCCCACCTTGAGCAGGTCCAGAAATTTCTGGCCTCATTTTGGTCTTCTTTCATGTGTTGATTTGGGTTGTTTATGAATTTATTTTAAATATAATTGTTGAAGTATGGTGCATTGACTTTTGGGGAGTTGACTCTTGACCTTTCCCACACACCCACACCCCTCCCCCTTACCTCATATCTGGCCGAAACCTGCACCTCCCTCCTCTTCATCTCTTTTCTTTTCATTTCTTCAAAATTCTTCATGTTTAATTCAACAAAATTGCAATTTCAAGCTTACAAATTAAACCCATCCTTCATCTTTCTTTTCCTTCACCTCCCTAGCTTGGATCTTGATGCTTGAGGCCATCATTTGGGGCAAATTTATTCTTGCTAGATCTCAAATTGAGGTATAATTTCCATCAAGTTAATTTCTTTTGGCTAAATTCCTTTAATTATATGGTTTTAGTGTTAAAGGTTTTAGTTAATTTCTAATCCAGTTTATAAAAGAGTAGTTTGTTTTAAACTAGGGTTTGTTAGCACACCATTATGTGGTTAATTAAATTTATTTTGCTTGCTAGTTCCTACACAACCAAATCAAAGAAGTTACCTTGTTTATGTGGTCTTCAAATTATGCTAATTTAGTTAATTTTAAAAGTTTGATTTTGGTTGTAAATTGTTGTTTTAGGAAATTCAAGAGAGGGTTTATGTATGGAAAATGGGTTGTGAAGCATGATAAATGAGTTGAATTAGGGTTTAGAAACCATTATTTAGTTGATTAAATCTAATTTGTTATCTAGTTGTTTTGCTAACCTAATCTAGAAGGTTAACTTGCTAATTGAGTTATAAATTAGTGTTAATTTAAGGTTTTCATATATAGTTTGGATTAAGAATTGCTAGGTTATATAATTCAAGTAATGGTTGTTTATGGAAAATAGGTTTTGAATCTTTGCTAATGTGTTGTAATTATAGTGTTTGTAGATTGCTTGTTGTGTGGTTGGATTGTGATAACCGTATCGCTAAGTTTCGATTTTTGCACCAAAATTGCTAGTTTGTGCTTACTAGGTTTTTATTAAAATTATTTGGTGAATTATTTGTGATACCTTGGGGATATTTTTAGCATCTCCTATGACGTTTAGGATGCGTGAGTGCGGATTTTTGGGTAGTCGGGTTTTAGTTTTGCCGGGCGACCAAATCGGCGTTTTTTGGCAGTTTTTGCGATTTTCGCGTGTGTTCCGCGCACTTTGTGCACGTTGTACCTAGCTAGCGAACATTAGTAGTTTCGTTGGGGTTTTGCGTCATTCTTGATATGTAACCTTATGTTTGGTATTGATGTAAATTCCAGGTTCGGTCGCGGAGACGTCAGACGCGGCACGAAAGGGGAAGGCGGTGATTGGACACAGCTAGCCAGGGATTCCGGTGAGTAGATGTAACATCTACGGGGGACTATCGTTGGATGGCGCAAGCCGCCCGATAGTTTTAGTAACTTACAAGATCCTTAGTGATGTTAGTAATTAGGGGTGAAATACTTAGTTGACTATTTGCTGCATCCATGCATTATATTGACATACCTATACGAAACCATTTTATAGGACACCTGCACCATTGCCAGGGTTTTTATATGCAGCACGAGCACTATTCATGCTTACACACATACCCTGGTAATTGCCATGCCACCACACTAGATAACCTTTAAATTGAAACCTTTTACTAATTGATACTTAAACTTGTGCTATTGCCTTTAATTCCTTAAAACGAAACCGTAGGATTGCTATTCATGTGCATGTACTTCATCATATTAATTGTTCATGCTTAATCCATTAATCACACATCGCAACTTGATTATTGATACCATATGCATTCATTATCACTGATATATGCACTTAAGAGGATTTCTTGAGATTTTATGATATTGCTGGATTTCGGGGAAAAGCCGCAAAATTTCTAAACTTATTATATTTTTAAAATATGTAAATTGCGGTTTTCTCGTGATGTAAGTGTCGTCCACCATGAGTTTGCTGTGGTTTTGGAAATCCGTGTCGAGGAGTGGAGGAACCGGCACGGGTACATGGTGGGCCCGGTAAGGTACCCCGGGGCAAGAGGAATGTGGTGTTGACGTTGAGCCTGGCAGGGGACGGATTACCTACCGGTGACTGTTTGGGACGGCGGATATCCAGAGGATACCGACCGTGGCCGCTAGATGATGAGATATTGATATTTGAGATGGGTCAGCCGGACGGCTGAGGCCAGAGATACATTTATGAGATTTGAGACAGCTTTTGGGTGTCGTTGCTGGACACCGGTTCTCGTCGATTCTTTGAGTATTATGCTGGCATTCTAAAAGAGTTTCAAAAACAAAAAGAGATAAATGTTTCTTATATATACCTATTGAGACCTCAGATATTCATGTTGCATACATATTCATACACTGATGTTGTATACACACCTGCTAGTGCACCCATTCATACCTGTATTTTAGATGCTAGGATGCTTGTGTGCATGCATACGATAGCCTTTGTAGGTGTTATTTTTTACTCACGAGTTGGCAACTCACCCCCGTTGTGCCACAGTCTTTTGCAGGTCCGCTCCGTCAGTTCAGTAGCGGCGGGCGCACTTGTTCTTTTGCCTCCTTTGCCTGGACTCGAGGTTTTGCTCTTAGGTGGGTTATGTTACTATTTTTGTACCACCTTGTATATTCTTTGTATCTAGTGCACTCCATCTACTGTATCTACCAGTATTGTTGTATATTGACTTAGAGATGAGACTGTGAGGTTTGTGGACTTTTATGCTGTATTTTGGGGTCGAGCTCACTTGAGTCGACATGCTGTTTTTCTTATGCTTCATTATGATTATTTTGCATGCTGTCGTTTTATATTGCGTGGGATTTGTGACCGCTTTGTGGCGAAGAGCTAGCTCCCGCTTGGGGATGCCCTATTTTGTTGGATTCATATATATTTTGTTGTACCCATTTTGGGGGCCAGTATTTACAAAGGAGACTCTGCCGAAATTTTCGGAAAAATTGGTATTGTTTTTAAAAAGGGTTTTACATGAATTATTTGATAAACTCGCTTTCAATTGATTGGGTTTTCTTCACTCTTTTGCTTAATTGGTTTTGTTTTCTGGGCTTTGGCTTACTTATTTTACGGACGTCTTTAGACGTTTCGTAAACTTAAGTGCCAGTCACGTTCCGTACCCTGCGGGTCGTGACAAAGTTGGTATCAGAGCGATAGGTTTTACCTTTTTGAGTGTAGGATGACCCTTGGTAGATGGAGTAAGTGACTTAAGCAGGGTAACGTAGCGTGCGTATGTCCGCGACATACTTACGATACGGTACCCCGCCTAAGTGACTTTAGGATATACTTGCTTGAAAATTCCTTCTTCAATTCCGTGTATCCTATGATCCTATTGCACTGTTCTTATTACCCATTTTCCTGTAACAGCCACTATGCCGCCGAAGGCTACGAGGGCACAGAGGGCTGCCGCCAGAGACGAGATTCGAGCTGGCTCTTCCGAGACTAGGACTGAGCAGGGTGGTATGCCTATGCCGCAGGGACAGACCGATCCACCTTCCCCAGGCCGTATGGATAGGCTCGAGACTGGTATAGAGGAGTTGCGACAGATGATGGGAGGCATGCAGGAGCTACGTCAGATGGTAGGATCCCTAGTTGCAGCCAGTCGTACACCGAGGCCGGATGACGTACCTACTACATCACAGACGACCATGATACCTGCTCCTACTACTACCACCGTGGCCATTCCGGTTTCACTACAGGATTTCATGAGGCTGAGACCTCCAGTATTCACCGGCACCGAGGCAGCGGAGGACCCACGGACGTTCCTTGACAGTTTAGCCAGGATCTGCCGTTCGCTGAGATGTTCGGATGATCGATGGGTAGAGCTTGCGAGTTTCCGACTAGAGGGTCTCGCGTAGACATGGTGGGAGTCAGTCTTGAGAGGTCGAGCTTCAGGTCTACCGCCTATGACGTGGGCCGAGTTTACAGCGGTCTTTCTAGCCCGTTTCCTTCCAGAGAGCGTTCGTGACGCCAGAGCTCATAGCTTCGAGGCCTTAGTCAAGACACCTAGGATGACGGTGTCTGAGTATGACATCCAGTTTACACAGTTATCCCGATATGCTCAGTATTTGGTGGATACCGAGGAGAAGATGGTGAAGAGGTTCGTACAGGGACTTGATGCCCAGCTATATCTTGCCATTGGCGCCCAGCACTACGACACTTATTCAGCTGCTATGGATACGGCATTGCGGATGGAGGCACGCATATCACGGACTTCGGCCGTTTCTGGGCCGAAGAGGATTCGCACCGATGTACTGTCTCAGAGGCAACGCGCCAGATTCTTTCCGAGAGATAGGCCTGGCAGAGGATTTAGGCGGGGACAGTTATATGGTTCTTATCCCCAGGGGCAGCAGCCGTCGCCAGGGTGTTTTGGGTGCGGGAGTCCGCACCATCTTGTCAGAGACTGTCCGGTGAGACGACAGGGAGCAGCGACAGTTCCGCATGTGACCCTACCACCATCACCACCCCCTCCTCAGAGAGCCCTACTTCCTACCCCAGGCGATGCTCCACGCCAGTTAGGTGCACCGAGAGGCCGTGGATGCGGCGGTCCTGGTCAGAGAGGACGAGGAGGCAGAGGCCGAGGTCGAGGTCAGCCCGCTATCGGTGGAGGACAGGCCCGAGTTTTTGCTTTGACACCGCAGGATGCGCAGGCATCCAATGCCGTTGTGACAGGTACCTTGCCAGTTTGTTCTTTCGACGCACGGGTATTATTCGACCCAGGTTCCACACATTCGTACGTCTCTACACACTTTGCACCGATGTTGGGCCGTGAGTCGTCGTCGTTAGATCAGCCGCTTGTTGTTGTTACTCCGGTAGGCGAGTCGTTTGTCGCTCGTTTTGTTTTTCGATTGTGTTCCATTCGTATCGGGGAGAGGGATTCATCGGTTGATTTGATTCTCCTCGATATGTTGGACTTTGATGTGCTTCTGGGCATGGATTGGCTAGCCACTTGTTATGCTTTGGTGGACTGCCGTGAGAAGGCAGTCAGATTTAGCTTTCCGGGAGAGCCAGTCCTTGTTATTTAGGGAGACCGCAGTGTCACCCTTCCCAGCTTAATTTCGTCTCTTCGCGCTGGTCAGCTCTTGCGGAAGGGATGTCAGGGATTCTTAGCGTGTATTTGTGATACTCGAGCTGCAGAGGTTCCGTTAGACCGGGTCCCGGTAGTTTGTGAGTTCCCTGATATTTTCCCTGATGAGCTACCAGGGCTACCGCCTGAGCGCGATGTTGAGTTCTGCATTGATTTGATTCCCGGTTCGGGGCCTATTTCTATACCGCCTTATCGGATGGCCCCGGCAGAGCTTCGAGAGCTGAAGGATCAGTTGTAGGATTTGTTAGATAAGGGGCTTATTCGACCGAGTGTTTCTCCGTGGGGTGCTCCGGTCCTGTTTGTCAAGAAGAAGGATGGAAGTTTGCGCTTATGTATCGACTACCGCCAGCTGAACAAAGTTACCGTTCGGAACAGATATCCGTTGCCGCGCATTGATGATTTGTTCGACCAGCTTCAGGGTGCGGGGTATTTTTCGAGGATCGACTTGCGATCAGGATACCATCAGTTGCGAGTTCGACAGGAGGATATACCGAGGACAGCTTTCCGCACGCGCTACGGCCACTACGAGTTTTTGGTGATGTCGTTCGGACTCACCAACGCCCTAGCAGCATTCATGGATTTGATGAACCGTACATTCAGGCCGTATCTTGACTTTTTCATCATCGTGTTTATCGACGATATCTTGGTGTACTCCCGGAGCAGAGAGGAGCACGAGCAGCACTTGCGGATTATGTTACAGACTCTGAGGGAGCACCAGCTGTTCGCGAAGTTCTCCAATTGTGCATTCTGGCTGGACAGCGTCGGATTCTTGGGTCACGTGGTTACGAGAGACGGCATTTGTGTGGACCCGAAGAAGATTGAGGCTGTTCAGCAGTGGCCCCGACCTACATCGGTTACTGAGATCCGTAGTTTTCTAGGCTTGGCGGGCTACTACAGGCGTTTTGTTCAGGACTTCTCCCGTATAGCTGCACCGTTGACCGGTTTGACCCGGAAGGGAGTTCCTTTCGTTTGGACAGAGGAGTGCGAGCGCAGTTTTCAGCAGCTACGGACTTGTTTGACTACGGCGCCGGTATTATCTTTGCCTTCGGGATCAGGCGGATTTGTTGTCTACTGTGATGCTTCGCGAGTGGGATTAGGATGCGTATTGATGCAGCATGGCCGGGTGATCGCTTATGCTTCTCGGCAGTTGAAGAAGCATGAACAGAACTACCCCACTCATGATTTGGAGATGGCTGCAGTGGTCTTTGCACTGAAGATTTGGCGACATTACCTATACGGCGAGTCGTGTCAGATATTCACCGATCACAAGAGCTTAAAGTACATATTTCAGCAGCGAGACCTGAACCTTAGACAGCGTCGTTGGATGGAGTTGGTGAAAGACTACGACTGCGAGATCTTATATCACCCCGGCAAGGCAAATGTGGTGGCAGATGCGTTGAGTAGGAGGCCCGGGGGTAGTCTATCCTTTTTGCGCGCAGTGCAGAGGCAGTCGTCAGCAGATTGGCAGATGTTATGCGACAGCCGAGTTGAGTTCGAGTTCACTCAGACAGGGGGACAGCTCGCGCATGTTCGTGCACGCCCACAGTTGCTTGACCGTATATATAAGGCACAGCGCAGTGACGACCGTTGCTCAGAGATCGTGGCACAGATGGGACAGGGCAGATTTTCCGAGTTCGTGATTGACGATCAGGGGATTTTACGATATGGATCTAGACTGTGCGTACCAGATGCTGATGGATTGCGGCGCGACATTCTTGAGGAGGCACACCGATCAGTGTATAGTGTCCACCCCGGTTCCACCAAGATGTACCATGATATGAGAGAGACCTACTGGTGGGACGGGATGAAGAGGGACATTGCGGAGTTCGTTTCGAGATGCCTGACTTGTCAGCAAGTCAAGGCCGAGCACCAGAGGCCCGCAGGAGAGCTACAGCCGTTACCCATTCCAGAGTGGAAATGGGAACAGATTTCGATGGACTTCGTTGTGGGTCTATCCAGGACCAGTCGAGGGTACGACTCCATCTGGGTGATCGTGGATAGATTGACGAAAGCGGCTCACTTCCTGCCAGTGAAGACGACTTTCAGTTTCGCTCAGTATGCTCAGCTCTATATTGACGAGATCGTGTGACTACATGGCGTACCGACTTGTATCGTGTCAGATCGAGGCACTCAGTTCACCAGCCGACTTTGGCAGAGACTTCAGGAGGCTTTGGGCACTCGTTTGAGCTTCAGCACAGCGTTCCATCCGCAGACCGACGGACAGTCAGAGCGGACCATTCAGACACTCGAGGACATGCTCAGAGCGTGCGTTTTAGACTTTGGTGGTAGCTGGGATCGTCATTTACCTCTAGTGGAGTTCTCCTACAACAACAGCTTCCAGGATACTATTCATATGGCACCTTTCGAGGCATTGTATGGGAGGAGTGCAGATCGCCCGTCTGTTGGACAGAGCTCAGCGAGAGCAGCATTTTGGGGCCGCAGCTTGTTGAGGAGACGACAGCGAAGATACAGTTGATCCGAGACCGGATGAGAGCGGCTCAGAGCATGCAGAAATCGTATGCAGACAGGCGCCGTCGCAGATTAGAGTTCGCAGTTGGCGACCATGTTTTTCTGAAAGTCTCTCCGATGAAGGGCGTGATGCGTTTTGGGCGAAAGGGGAAGCTTAGCCCTAGATTCGTAGGTCCCTTCGAGATCCTCGAGCGGGTTGGCGCTGTTGCTTATCGTTTGGCTCTTCCTCCCAGCTTTCCCGATGTTCACCCCGTCTTCCATGTTTCGATGCTCCGCAAGTACCTTCACGACCCTTCGCATGCGATTCAGCACCCGACAGTCCAGCTAGAGCGCGACCTTTCTTTTGCAGAGCAGCCGGTGGCCATCTTGGATCGGCAGGTGAAGAAGTTGAGGTCGAAGATTATACCAACCGTCAAGGTCCTTTGGCGTAGCCCGAGCAGCGAGGAGGTTACCTAGGAGACCGAGGGCGAGATGAGGAAGAAATATCCCCATCTCTTTGAAGGTACGCGTAGCTATAGTTTTTTTTAAATTCGGGGACCGAATTTCTTTAAGGGGGGAAGATTGTAGCGTCTTGAAAAGTCGTTTTGGTGTTTTCCTGAAATTCGGTGAAAATTCGGTATTTTTCCGAAAACCGTCTTTCTCGTTATTTTGCAGTTTAGGGCTAATTATACCTAAAATGGATAGGTAATTGCTTTTTTTTAGTAGCTAATGAGTTACTTATGAAATTCTGGTCGTTTAAAAAATTTTTCCCTATTTTTCAATTTTTCAATATTATTTTAAGCCGGTAAGAAAATACATTAAATTAGCGATAAATACAAATTTTTCCGGGCTAATTTTAATCTTTAAAATTATGATAATTAAAATCTAGTTGTAACATAAATTTTTAGTATTTTATTTTGATTTTTAGAATAATTTTTATGATAGAAAACGAATTTATTGAATTTTAAGCTAAAACTTGCAATTTTTGACTTGTAGGGGGTCTTTTTGCATAAAACTTCTTTTGTAAAACCCCTCTCTCTCTTCCCTCAGCCCTAGGACAGCCCCACCTTGAGCAGGTCCAGAAATTTCTGGCCTCATTTTGGTCTTCTTTCATGTGTTGATTTGGGTTGTTTATGAATTTATTTTAAATATAATTGTTGAAGTATGGTGCATTGACTTTTGGGGAGTTGACTCTTGACCTTTCCCACACACCCACACCCCTCCCCCTTACCTCATATCTGGCCGAAACCTGCACCTCCCTCCTCTTCATCTCTTTTCTTTTCATTTCTTCAAAATTCTTCATGTTTAATTCAACAAAATTGCAATTTCAAGCTTACAAATTAAACCCATCCTTCATCCTTCTTTTCCTTCACCTCCCTAGCTTAGATCTTGATGCTTGAGGCCATCATTTGGGGCAAATTTATTCTTGCTAGATCTCAAATTGAGGTATAATTTCCATCAAGTAATTTCTTTTGGCTAAATTCCTTTAATTATATGGTTTTAGTGTTAAAGGTTTTAGTTAATTTTAAAAGTTTGATTTTGGTTGTAAATTGTTGTTTTAGGAAATTCAAGAGAGGGTTTATGTATGGAAAATGGGTTGTGAAGCATGATAAATGAGTTGAATTAGGGTTTAGAAACCATTATTTAGTTGATTAAATCTAATTTGTTATCTAGTTGTTTTGCTAACCTAATCTAGAAGGTTAACTTGCTAATTGAGTTATAAATTAGTGTTAATTTAAGGTTTTCATATATAGTTTGGATTAAGAATTGCTAGGTTATATAATTCAAGTAATGGTTGTTTATGGAAAATAGGTTTTGAATCTTTGCTAATGTGTTGTAATTATAGTGTTTGTAGATTGCTTGTTGTGTGGTTGGATTGTGATAACCGTATCGCTAAGTTTCGATTTTTGCACCAAAATTGCTAGTTTGTGCTTACTAGGTTTTTATTAAAATTATTTGGTGAATTATTTGTGATACCTTGGGGATATTTTTAGCATCTCCTATGACGTTTAGGATGCGTGAGTGCGGATTTTTGGGTAGTCGGGTTTTAGTTTTGCCGGGCGACCAAATCGGCGTTTTTTGGCAGTTTTTGCGATTTTCGCGTGTGTTCCGCGCACTTTGTGCACGTTGTACCTAGCTAGCGAACATTAGTAGTTTCGTTGGGGTTTTGCGTCGTTCTTGATATGTAACCTTATGTTTGGTATTGATGTAAATTCCAGGTTCGGTCGCGGAGACGTCAGACGCGGCACGAAAGGGGAAGGCGGTGATTGGACACAGCTAGCCAGGGATTCCGGTGAGTAGATGTAACATCTACGGGGGACTATCGTTGGATGGCGCAAGCCGCCCGATAGTTTTAGTAACTTACAAGATCCTTAGTGATGTTAGTAATTAGGGGTGAAATACTTAGTTGACTATTTGCTGCATCCATGCATTATATTGACATACCTATACGAAACCATTTTATAGGACACCTGCACCATTGCCAGGGTTTTTATATGCAGCACGAGCACTATTCATGCTTACACACACACCCTGGTAATTGCCATGCCACCACACTAGATAACCTTTAAATTGAAACCTTTTACTATTTGATACTTAAACTTGTGCTATTGCCTTTAATTCCTTAAAATGAAACCGTAGGATTGCTATTCATGTGCATGTACTTCATCATATTAATTGTTCATGCTTAATCCATTAATCACACATCGCAACTTGATTATTGATACCATATGCATTCATTATCACTGATATATGCACTTATGAGGATTTCTTGAGATTTTATGATATTGCTGGATTTCGGGGAAAGGCCGCAAAATTTCTAAACTTATTATATTTTTAAAATATGTAAATTGCGGTTTTCTAGTGATGTAAGTGTCGTCCACCATGAGTTTGCTGTGGTTTTGGAAATCCGTGTCGAGGAGTGGAGGAACCGGCACGGGTACATGGTGGGCCCGGTAAGGTACCCCGGGGCAAGAGGAATGTGGTGTTGACGTTGAGCCTGGCAGGGGACGGATTACCTACCGGTGACTTTTTGGGACGGCGGATATCCAGAGGATACCGACCGTGGCCGCTAGATGATGAGATATTGATATTTGAGATGGGTCAGCCGGACGGCTGAGGCCAGAGATACATTTATGAGATTTGAGACAGCTTTTGGGTGTCGTTGCTGGACACCGGTTCTCGTCGATTCTTTGAGTATTATGCTGGCATTCTAAAAGAGTTTCAAAAACAAAAAGAGATAAATGTTTCTTATATATACCTATTGAGACCTCAGATATTCATGTTGCATACATATTCGTACACTGATGTTGTATACACACCTGCTAGTGCACCCATTCATACCTGTATTTTAGATGCTAGGATGCTTGTGTGCATGCATACGATAGCCTTTGTAGGTGTTATTTATTACTCACGAGTTGGCAACTCACCCCCGTTGTGCCACAGTCTTTTGCAGGTCCGCTCCGTCAGTTCAGTAGCGGCGGGCGCACTTGTTCTTTTGCCTCCTTTGCCTGGACTCGAGGTTTTGCTCTTAGGTGGGTTATGTTACTATTTTTGTACCACCTTGTATATTCTTTGTATCTAGTGCACTCCATCTACTGTATCTACCAGTATTATTGTATATTGACTTAGAGATGAGACTGTGAGGTTTGTGGACTTTTATGCTGTATTTTGGGGTCGAGCCCACTTGAGTCGACATGCTGTTTTTCTTATGCTTCATTATGATTATTTTGCATGCTATCGTTTTATATTGCGTGGGATTTGTGACCGCCTTGTGGCGAAGAGCTAGCTCCCGCTTGGGGATGCCCTATTTTGTTGGATTCATATATATTTTGTTGTACCCATTTTGGGGGCCAGTATTTACAAAGGAGACTCTGCCGAAATTTTCGGAAAAATTGGTATTGTTTTTAAAAAGGGTTTTACATGACTTATTTGATAAACTCACTTTCAATTGATTGGGTTTTCTTCACTCTTTTGCTTAATTGGTTTTGTTTTCTGGGCTTTGGCTTACTTATTTTACGGACGTCTTTAGACGTTTCGTAAACTTAAGTGCCAGTCACGTTCCGTACCCTGCGGGTCGTGACACCCTCGAACCGGATATAAATTGATTTAGGAGAGCAGCCGTGCTCAGTCAATTTAATTTGAGGACTTACGGCCATGATTGGGCTAAGTCCAGTTGAAAAATGTTCAACATTTTTATTTGTTTTTGGCCTATTAGGCCTGTGCTAGGGCTTTGCCCCTTCTTAAATAATGAATTGCATTTTTTTATTTTGTTTGGGCTCTGCTCATTTATAAATGGTGCAGAGCATCAATTTTGTTTGGGCTCTACCCTTTAATTGCATTTGTTTGGGCTCTGCTCTTTTATAAAGGATGCAGAGCATCAGTTTTGTTTGGGCTCTGCCCTTTTATTGCATTGCAATTTATTTTGGGTTACTAGGCCTTTTTGATTTGGGCCTGACCCTTCAGTAAACAATGCAGTGCATTTGTCAGGCGCTTTGCACCAATCACTGAGCGCAAGCGCTTGTGGTGATGACACGTGTCACGCAGGCACAGTGCACTGCGCCAATGCACTGCGCTTGCGCTGCTGACACGTGTCGCGCTCTGGTGAG
Organism: Agapanthus africanus; assembly: GCA_030015575.1. NCBI lineage: Eukaryota > Viridiplantae > Streptophyta > Magnoliopsida > Asparagales > Amaryllidaceae > Agapanthus > Agapanthus africanus. The sequence goes on from JASDDO010000026.1 coordinate 236,853,412, forward strand.
TTGCGCCAATTTCAGAGAGCAAGGCTCTTTCTTAAAAGCGCATAGCGCAAGTGGTTCAGGTGCTGACACGTGGCGCTCTCTGGTGGCTTGCGCCAACCCAGGAGCGCAACAGAGCAGATTTACAAGTGTAAGGCACTGTTTTAATTTCTTGATCCAACTTAGATCAAAGAAAACAAGTTTTTCTTATTTTCAAAGAACCAGTGGTTCATAAAAAGTGCAAAGCACTATTATTATTTGTTTTTTATTGCAGATCATTGATCTTGTTCCTAGATCAATGATCTATTAGAAGAAATTCTTCTATTTTAAAGGTTTTTACCTTTTTCTTGAGTCTCTTTTCAAGTTTCTTCAGAGTTGAAGTTCTTGATGATTCTTGATGTTGATGATTTTTGAATTGGGGTCTAAGGGCCTTTATATAGTGCCGATAAATTTGTTAAATTTGTTAAAGAGATCTTTCTCTGAGTGATTTGGGGAATTTTCCCCACCGTTGGATCTTTGATCCAAGGGCTTTTGTTTTACAGAAGACAATCTTCTTGTTTTAACAAGAACAGAAAGTTCTTATTAGAATTTTAATTCTGTTTGGCGCAGATGCGCCAGCGCTTGACATGTGTCACGCAGCGCAGAGCGCAGCGCCACTGCGCTGACACGTGTCGCGCAGCGCACGGCGCGGCGCAGCGCGTCTGCGCTGACACGTGTCGCGCAGCGCACGGCGCGGCGCAGCGCCTCTTGCGCTGACACGTGTCGCGCAGCGCAGCGTTTACGCAACTGCACTGACACGTGTCGTGCAGCGCAGCACTTGCGCAACTGAAGCGTTGCTTCCTTTAATTCTGTTTTAAAAAGAGATTTGCTCTGGTTGGGCGCTGCGCTGACGTATCAGCTTTTGATACGTGGCGCGTTGCGCGCAGCGCATGGAATTTGAAGCATTACTTCAAATTTTGAATTTTTGAAATTCAAACAGAGCTTTGCTCTGATTGGGGGAAACAGTCCTGAGCCACATGGAGGCAGTGAGCGGATCGGCTGGGGTTTCGTCTCTCCTGGTATTGGGGTGAGATCGCGTTGTGTCTAGGAGAGCCATTACATGAAGTCCTTGGCCAAGGCAGGAGATTTACTTATAGGTATTCCAGTAGTATCTCAGGGTGTTCTGGGCTACACTCCGACACGACTTGTACCTCTTTTTGGGGTCGGACTTTTACCAACCCCCTAGACCCGCCATGCGATGCTCATAGACGAACGGACCGGACTGTACGGATATTGTCACTAACAGGCTCAGTAGGGTGTTAGGATGAGTTCGCTCATCGACCTCCCTTTTGGTCAATACCTGGTAGCCCGTTAATTACGGCTAGTACCTCTGACGTGCTAGTGGTTAAATCTATAGCCAAAGTATTGACGAGTCTTTAGAGTCCCCCACAGACAGTTTCTCAAGTTTCGGGCGAAACGTTGTAGAGGCCGTATAATATATAGCAGGGTTCGATCATATACGTGCAGTAGTGCGCGGATCATGATCGGACGGATCATACTAGTGGGCTTTGGTTTAAGCCGGATCCTAGTATTAGATTTGTTGGATTACTTTAGTCACATCATATTCGCATTAAGTCGGAATGTGGATTCAGGTATGTATATACAGGTGAGGGGTATCCTTGTGATCCATCACGAGTTTACTTTAGATGTTGCCGTATCTTTTTATTGTTGTAAACATTTGGATTAATGTTTACAAATGGAAATTGTGAGCTTAAATCATCATTTTGTACATTTAATGTTACATAAACTTCATTAGTGACTCATGGTCTCTTTTCTTGTGCTAATGTCACATTATTTGATAGATTTTGTGTTGATATGATGAGAAGAGAGAGAGGGCAGCCAAGAGGGAAGTTTGGTCTTGTATTTTTCACTTCTCACTTTCTCATTTCATCATAAGAAACACATATGAAAAAGGGCTCTTCTTTTTCTTCTTGCTCTAGCTCACAACCTCCATTGATGGTTTCATCTTCAACCTCCATCCATACAATGGATGCAAGAGACAAAGTTGTCACACACATTCTCTACTTCACCTTGGACACGTCGGCTAGCGAACTTCGTTCTCGAGTTGCTTCGGATGAAGCGGGAGCCCGTAAAAAGACTCGATGATGTGGTGTCCTTTCCGATGAGGAGATCGAGATCGGAGATGCCGCGAGGAGCTTGGGATGGTGACCAAAGACCGAAGGACATGGATCGATCGGTATAGCTTTTCTATCCTTTCTCTAGTTGCTTGTTGTAGTTTAATGGTTCGATCCGGGATTTAAAGTCTGCGATAGCGCCGGTTTCTAGTTTAGAAAATGTTTTCGTTTCCGCATTTTGGCCTCGGACAGACTGTCGGGGCGCTACCGTAGACATACATGGTATCAGAGCCATGCCATTAACCTTTACTAGCTTTCTCTAACGTGTTTAAAATATCGATCGAATGAAATTTTCCAAAACCGCATTTCCAATTCTGCAGTTTCTGTCGAAATTTTTTGTGCTCTAAAATTTTTTTTGGGTATTGCAGAAAATCAAGCAGGCTTTTCTTAGAACAATGCAGAAATTTCGTAGCCTGAGCCCACTGTAGCGCCGCGGACCCGCGGCATGACCCATGTTTTGGCCGCGGTTCCGCCGCACTACTGTAGCATTAGGGCACCAAAATTTCTACAGTGGTCTCTGAGCTGGAATTGGAGTTTCTGGTATTTTTTGTTTGGGCCCAGATTTGTTTGAGTACTGGGAATTGTGCTTGGGGCCCACTTCGGGAAGTTTTGTCGATCGGAATTTTAAATATGTTAGTTCACAGTGCTTACTTTATATCTGTGACCATGAATGTCATTTGATCGGTAAATTTTGTCTAATTGCTATAGTTCTTTTAGACGGATTTGCAAACGTGACATTCACGTTGATGTTCTGTGTTGTGATGTGATATTGCGGATTTGTCGTGGTGGATAGCCTGGATGCAATGGTGGTACAGTTTGGTTGTATTTGTACATTTGATATTGCGGGGCGAGCGTCCGACATGTGGACTTCCGTCACTGCCTGTTTGTATATTCTTTTGGGGCACGACGGGGCTGAGGTCGATGTACCCGTTGTATATATTTTACTTTCTGTACTAGAATTACACCGTGGAGGGGTGCACGGGTAGCTGGGTTCTAGAGGGCAACGGGCCCGCCTCTCATGGCTTTGAGACGGAGGGGGCTTCACTCTAGAACTGGCAGGCTATTCTCCGCACTCGTAGGGGGTACAGGTTGACCCAAGGAGGGGCGCTCAAGTTACCGGATTCCGTGAAGTGCTGGGTGGTCCATTCACTTTGTTGAAGGGGGATGCCTCCCTTCAGGTTTTGGCAGGTAACTTGCCGCGCCCGTAGGGGTCTAGGATTTCATTGCACAGGCTATCCACACGACCAGGGGAACGTCGGGTTTCAGTAGCGGCTCTATGAAACTTGGGGATCCCAGATCATCTGTATTGTTCTGTGATGCTTATTACATTTCTGTGATGTTGCATTTATCACGCCTTGAGCGATTATTATATATTGATATATATACTAGTAGATGTTGTATATTTTTTACACCCGCACTAGTCCAGTCCCCACTCTGTCGTTAGTTAAGTAACCTAACGAGTGATGACGGGACCCTGTGGCGTATGTGGATGGCATATACGTACATCATATTTTCGTTCTTTTTTGGTGTGATTAATTGATGGGACTGCATTGATTCGGATCAATACAAGCTAAACAAACCTATTCTGATGTTGTTGGAACATTTTTCAAAAACTTGTTATTACAAGGACGTTCTCTTTTGTTTTGTACAGTGGTATTCGGTTATGGATACCCAACACCTCAGTCGACGAGGCAAGGGCCGATATACCTTCACCCGGAGTGACCCCTTGGACAGAAGTTTGCGTCAGGGTAATAACTTCACTATACCCGATTGCCTTTTGCTTTGCATCGTGGTATTCAGTTGGAATATCCTGCACCTCATTCTACGGGGAAAGAGCCGAGATCCCTTCTCCGGGAGTGATCTCTTTAGCAAAGGTTTTCGCCACTATATTTTTATAAAAAGCTATCCGGTTTCCTTCAACGATATCAAGTTCATTACGTTAAAGGTTTTTTGCCAAAAACCATTCGTAGCCCTCCGTCATTTCAGAAAGGTAGCACTTAGTATTCATGCTATGTATGTTGGCCTTCGTCAAGGCATAGTGTATGGTAGCTATTTATTACTTTTCTACTGCATAGATAGATGCGTTAGTTTGGGACAGTCGTACTACTATTTTGGCCTTCGTCAAGGGTATGTACCGGTGGGTTCAAATTAATCTGGACAATGACGGGTGGAACTTGACATGTGACTTATGATATGTTGGCCTTCGTCAAGGTCATAAGAGCCTGGGGTAAAAATCATATTGGGAGTTTCTAAAGAAACTGAAACTTGCCAGATATGCGCATACCTTCTGGAGTGTGATAACGTGAGTGGATTCCATCACGTTTTCATGCGATGATAGTTGGATCCCGATTCCTACTGATGAGTTGGTTTACTCCTCGGGTGATCCCGACTAATTCTTCTTTCAGGTTAGGAGGAGAATTTGACGATACAGTGGGAGGTTTCCTGATTAGATAAATTGATAACCATTCTGATCTAGGTTAGAGTGCACGCTGAGTGTTTCTTTTCTCTCTCTTTGGCAGCGACCATGACCCGACCCTTGACTATGAATCAGTGACCAAGTTAACCGAACCTTCTTAAAACAATGGCCTTTTGGACTGTCAGAGTTGCAAACCTCATTGCCACTCCTACTTTTACCTTTTTTCTCCAGAACACCCCGTATTACTACGAACATCCACTTCTGTTGGATAAAACCATCGTATGGTTATATACGAACTCGAAGGAACTTATTCCAGATTCGAGGATGGTTTCTGGTTCTGGAGAAAATGAATAGGACTATTCAGTTGTCTTTTCCTCTTACCTTCTCTCAGGTTGCGAGTGCTCCTTGGATTAGGACAGTACACCTATTACGCTTATTGGATAGTCTTCATTCAAACCATAGGCAGGTGCCGAACGGTATGGAATGAAGAAAACCATTTAGCCTAAAATGGTGTACAGAAGGTATTAAGTAAAGACAAATAAAGGGATTAGTAAGAGGACAAAGTAAATTGCGACTGCTATTCACGACAAAACCAAGTATTTCATCGCTACTCCTACTTCACCTTTGTATTTCTCTGGAACACCCCGTATCACTACGAAGATCCACAGTTATTTGGATACTCCATCGTATGGTTATATACGAACTCGAAGGAACTAGTTCCAGTTCGGTGATGTATTCTGGTTCAGGAGAAATAGGAATAAGGTTTTATTCAGTTGTCTTTTATCTTTACCTTCTCTCGGGTTGCGAGTACTCCTAAGATTAGGAGAGTACACCCATAATCCTTATTGGATAGTCTTCTTCCAAACCATAGGCTAGTGCCGAACGGTAGGGAAGGAAGAAAACCATTTGGCCTAAAGGGGTGTACAGAAGGTAATGACTAAAGACATATAAAGGGATTTGGAGAGATGGCAAAGAAATATACGGTTATAGTTGTGAATCTGATAATGGAAGAGGCATTACTAGGAATACCTGGATACCCCTTCGAAACATTTATATATTTCAGTTTCACTGTGTATTGTTAAACGAAAACTGATTTCCTAATTAGCCCTTGCTCCAGGGTATGTATTTACTAGGTTTGATTCTCACATCTGTATGGTTTTACAGATGATGAGTGGGAGTAAGTTTTTGGGAATTGGGTGATCATCCTCATTATATCGGGATTCGTTGTAATTGGTGATATTTGAGGAGATCGCCTGGGTTGTTTGCCGGACGGCAAATATTTGGTTTTGAATATCCGTTGTTATGCACCAATTTCAAATTGATATATCTGTACGTTTATTTTATAGAGTGAGATATAACTTTTTGAAATTATGTCCATGACATTTACCTATATCAGTGGATGGTTAGGTAAGGGGCATTAAACAGCGGTGTAATTCTTCTTAACCATAAGTACAGTTTTTAACCTACAACACGCAGGGAATGAGTTATTAGACTCAGGGGACTTATACAGAGTATTGTATGTTGTCCATTGTCCATGAGGACAGAGGGGTTGGTACTCGTACTATATTCTGTTTACTTATGACTTCTCTAGTTCTTAGACATGTGTTTCGCAGAAATGCAAGGTCTAAGTTTTGAGAAGTTATAGGTATAAGAATAAAGTAAAGAACCTGGTGTTGCAAGTATCAGGATTCTTCAAGATGATCGAAGATGTAGATACTTGTGTATGGTATTCAGTTGATAGTAATGATTAGGAGAACTTGCTTCTTTTTCAGGTTACTCATAATTGGAAGCACTCCTAAGTTGAGTAATGCTGATCGGCTTCTCTCCATTTAGTTGACATGTACTGGAGATAGTGTAGGGTTCCTAGGCACCCTAATGAGGTCTCGCAAGGCATCGAACATGCCAATTTCAAAATATCTAGGTGCCGAGAAACCCTAACAAGGACCGTTGGCTAGAAAACTAGGCGAAACAACAATCTAATTAACAACTTAACTAATGAGATACGGAAATACAACCTTTGTAGATCTGGTTCTCCACCTCCATAGCTCCGCAATGAAGTCTCCTCGCTGTCCATAACAAGTCCCGGGCTCTAGCGTCGGCTTCATCGGAGAAGAAGCGGGCTAGGTCATCGACGACGTGCCGAAGATGATCTACGTCGAAGCATCGCTAGATCAAGCTCTCACTTCACCAAGTCAAGAAACTTGTGAAGAAAACACACTCTACTACTTGGCAAGAGGTAGAGGATGAAGAAATAGGAAGTGGGTAGACTTTAGAATTGGATTTCTCACTTGTTTTCATCAATCACCATTGATGAAGTAAGCTTCTTCATGAAGTGAAGAAGAAGAAGAAGATGATAATTGTTATGATAAGAATAATAAAATAGAAAAGAAAATCAATTCTTATCATAAGCAAACCATGGTCAAGTGTAGAGATTAAACCAAGGTTAGTGGGAATGGTTAGGGTTAAGGATGAGATAAGAATGGTTGACTTGATCAAAGTTTCATGAAGCTTCATGAACAAAACAAAAGAAGCCACCATTTTCTCATTTGCTTTTCATTTTCCAAAAATGAATAAATGAATAAATAAATAGATATGAAAATGTAAACACTAACCATTACATAACCATGGTTTAAACTTTACACAAAACACAAGTAAACATGTATCATCAAACATGATACAATTAAGTGCACAAAAAAAACATATCGCATATGCAATGCGCACACCCGAGTGAGAAAATCCATTTAAAGTGAACCGATACTAGTTAATGCAAAGTAATATATCAAATATATAATTATGCATTAAATCATTAAATCAACTCTTGATTTAACGATCCGGTCATATCGCATATAACCGGCTAGTATCCAATGTATCGGCTTATCGAATCAATCCTTGATTCGATAATTAGGTTATATCGCATACAACCATTCGACACATTGATCGCGAGAATGAAATACGGTATCACATACACGCATTACTCTCGGTCCCACACATATCTCATATGCGCTCCTATTTCGTTTCGCTTGAGCCAGGAAACCTCTGTGTAGGACTCTAAAGACTCGTCAATACGCCGGCAGCGGATGATGATCATATCAAACATCCACAAGCCGCAAGCGGTCTGCTAAACGTAACGGCCACCCGGGTATTGAGCGATCTGAAGATCGACGAGCAAGCCCGCTCACACTCCAGTGAATCCGACCAGTAACACTACCGTACAGTCCGGTCTGATCGTCTGATATGTCGCATATCTTGCCTAGGGGTGGTAAACGTCAGACCCCAATAGCTCAATAAGTCGTGTCGATATGAGGTCTATAACAATTCGAGAAACTACTGGTAACACTTACCAGTAAATCTCAGCAACCCTGGCCAGGGATTTCCTGTTATAGCCAATCGAACACAGCGCAACATCAACCCCCTATACCGGGAGAGACGAATCCCCTCCTATCGCTCATTGCCTCCATATGACTCGGGACTGTACCCAAAAACCACCGTTTTGCATGCCCTCTTGGACGTGGTAAGATGGAAATCAAAGCACAGTGGGAACCACACGAGACTCTATGATGATCTCGGGTCAACAGACTACTCTGTACCAGTGTCACCAGAGAACTGCCATCTGACGTGAGGTATAATACCATCTGGGAGTTCTCGGCGAATCCGTCCAGTGTACCCAGTCTCTACTGAGCACCCGTATATCATCTCTGATGTCAAACACCAATGGATATGGGATCATCCATCGCCCATCTGTATGGGTCGAGAAGGTATACGCTAGTCTACTCTGGTATATCGATGCCCCGTCTCGATACACCCACGACTAGGGACTTTGAAGGATGTACTTATGGACTACCATGTCCCCACTAGTATGATCCGCATCATAGTCCAGGTAGTCAAGTACAGATCCTAAGGGCTTTACCAACATGTAACAGAGAGACAATCAGCATACACGTTAAGGTAAAGGGTAACCAGATAGCATACTATCATGTCGAGCAAGAAAGTCCTCCCTATATATGTCCCAGCATCCACTACAATATACATCCTATGTATAGTAATGGCCTCTAGGGCATACATATAACTAACAATCTCCCACTTGCACTAGGGCCATCTGATAGCAGTGGTTGTAGTATCTCATACTCAACCATCCCATAAAAGTCTCTCTCTGGGAACAGGCCTTTGTGAGTGGATCCGCTGTGTTGTCCTCTGAGTCTACTCTCCAAACCTCGATCACCCTGGAGATCAACCATCTCCATGATCAAGTGATACTGCCTTAGAATATGTCTGGATCACTGATGGGACCGGCGTTCCTTGGCATAAGCCACAACTCCATTGTCACACAATGGGAGGAACATAGTTCATCTCATGAACCAATATACACCCAAACAGCCTCTTTGGTAGCATCTTAAGTAGCGATGTATCTAGCCTTTATCGTCTAGTATGTCACGGTATCTAGCTTGGAACTCTTCCAACATACCGTCCCTCCACTGAGGGTAAAGACAATGCCTGTGACTGACATTCAGTCGTCTTTATCACTCTGGAACACTTCCAGCGATTCTCCCCAGGATCATTTGATATCATCTCACTACAACTAGTGAGAATCCTAACATCCAATTAAATCTATCTCATAGATCCAAAATCCAGGATTTAGTAGGTATCACTTTGATCCTATATGGAGAATCCTTGTGATAAACGGAGATTGATCGAGCGTAGCATAAGAAACTCCTTTCTTATCAAGAGTATGTCATCCACGTACTATACGAGGATCACCACTATACTCCCTACTACCTTTTTGTTTATACAAGGTTCATCTACCATTTTGATGTCAAACTCTTTGATTAATCCATCAAAACAGATGTTCCAACTCCGCGATGCCTGCTTTAATCCTATAAAGCATCTTGCACACGTTTCCGCTGCTCCTACTGTCTACGAAGCCCTCTGGCTGTGTACTTATAGACGATCTCTTCTAAATCATCATTTAGAAAAGCAGTCAAGACACCCAACCACCAGATATCGCAGTCATGGTATGTAGCCGTGGCAAGTAGGATCTGGATGGACTTAAGCATAGCCACTTGAAAAGGTTTCATCATCATCCACGCCTGGTCGATGACGAAAAGCTTTAACAAGTCTAGCTTTGAAAGTCTCAACTTTTCCATTTACACCAAGTAATCTTCTCAAGATATACTTGCTCCTGATGGGAATTTAACCCTTCAGATATAGCAACCAAAGTCCATACTTTGTTGGTGTATAAGGATTCCATCTCAGATCGCTAAACATCCAGCCATTCTTATAGAGTCTCACTCCTGATGGCCAGCTCGAAGCTAGTTGGGTCATCATCTCATGATGCAATCCTCGTTCCCACTTTCATAGAGAAACAGAAGTATCTCTCAGGTGGGTGAGGTACCCTACTAGATCGGCGGAGAGGCTGAGGTTCATTGGTAACTATTGAATCCTTTGGTTCTTTCAAATCATCAGCTGCAGTTTGTATAGCTAGAACATTTCCAGTTCTACATAACAGTCCTTGCCTCGAGCTTGTCCGGATTTTGCTTTTAGACATAGCCCGGACAACCCCAAATCTTAACCAACTTAAGATATGGGCTCTTCCCTTTCCATATCACATATGAAGTGGTAGGCATCTGATTTGATTTGAACCCTATTCAATAGGTATGCAGCTTCTCAAGTGCATAACCCCAAAAGGAAATAGGTATCTCAGTAGTACTCATCATAGAGCACACCTTATCAAATAGGGTGTGTCTGCTCCGCCCCGATATACCATCGTGCTATGGTGTATACAGAGGAGTAATGCTGAGAGAGAATCTCATTCTCCTTTAGAATAGTCCAGGATTTCCATGCTCAAGTATTCTCATCCTTGATTTCATCATAGGACATAATACTTTTACCCGTATCGGTTCTCTACTTCTAACTTATATTCTGTGAATATCTCAAAAGGTTCAGACTTGTGTTTCAACAGGAACATATGTCTGAATCTTGAGAGATTATCAGAGAACGTAGTGAAGTATAAAAAACCAGTCCTGGCATGTGTAGACAGGGGATCTTTATACATCAACATGTATCAGTCCCAAGAGTGAACTAACTCTTTCTCTGTTTCTAGTAAACAGAGCTATGGTCATCTTATCTTTGTGACATGACTGGCGAGTTTCACAAGATGTAAATTCAAACTAATTTAAATATGCATCTAAATGTAACTTCAGCCAGTCGGGTCGCATTGATATGACCTAGTCTACAATGCCTCAAGAAGGATTCGTTCATTTCTGAACTCTTCCCCTTGTGTGTGTTCCGTATACTAAGAACTGTGGTTTGATTTAGAACATTAATGCTTTTAGATAACGTGCCTGAACCGATCAACTGTTGATATAGGAAATGTTCAAAACATTATCCAACAATACAAAATTTTATCATTTCTTTACTAATAAAGAGATAGATATGATTTTGTATATCAGGTTCGGTATCTAATAACATTTGTTCAGAATCAATGTATTTGGAATACAGGGTGACAGTGACCGACAGACTTGGCTGCAACTCTTGCCCCGTTTTCTGCCTCATGAAACTTATCACCCGTTCTCAGTTCTCTACCTTTCTGTAGCCCTATGTAACAAATTACATATCTGGGATCCTGATCTGGTATCACATACCCAGGACGTAAAGGATACTGAGAAACAGTTCTCTGTAATGAACACACCCGAAGATGATGCATCAGCATGCACTCTCTTCGTTTGGGCGGCACGGGAATTCTGGTAATCCCCAATTTCCTGCTCTGTCTTATAACAATTATAAGTTGGAGCGGGACCAACGTTCCCTAGCTCAGTATAACAAGCGGGTTCAGTCAATAATCCGTTTTATTATCTTGATTAAGGCGTGACATGGTCGCTACCAGGAGAGAGAGAAGAAAACACTCAGCGTGCGCTCTTGCAAGAATAGATTGGTTATTATTTTATCTAATCAGGATGATTCCCACTGCTTTTTATCAAATCTTCCTTCAAACCCTAAAAGGAAAGACTAGCCGGGATTAATTACACACTACAAGTTCGCCAATCTTTCAGCCAGGCCAGTGTCGGTACTTTGAGGGAGGTCCCCCGTGCTTTCGCACGAACCTAATTAATGTAAACCTCGTTTTCCTAGAGGCGTAACCTCGTTAACACCTTTCTAGACACCTACTTGATCGGCTAATTGTAATGTATAAAACTCTCCCAGGAGTAACTCTTACTCGCAGCGGGTATCGGGATCCAACTATCTCATAGAAGGTATGCAATCTCATTGCAAATTTCAACACTTGAAATTCCCGATAATATTTTGCCCCTAACGTGCTATGACCTTGACGAAAGTCAACAAACCATAGCCCGCTAGTCAAGTTCAACCCGTACATTTCTTGATCGAATTAAACCCACCCGCACGACCCTTGACGAAAGCCAACAAAGCCGCACGACTACCCTAATCCAATCGCATCATATGCTAGCAGATAAGCAGCATATAGCTACCGCACACTGCACCTTGACGAAAGCCAACAAATGCAGCACGAATACTATATACAACTTATCTGAAATGTCGGAGGGCTACGACAGGTTTTTCTGAAAACCTATTGCGTAATGAACTTGATATCGTTGTAGAATCAAATGATTTTGAAATGGAGTGCTTTTGAGGCTTTTCTAGTTTTGCTAAAGGAGTCACTCCCGGTGAAGGGATCGTCGGTCCTTTCCTCGTCGAATGAGGTGCGGGATATATCATATATATCACTGTGCAAAGCAAAAACACTTAAAAGCAATCAAAAAGACAAACCGAGTGTGTAGCATCTACCAGTCATTGCTAAAGGAGTCACTCCCGGTGAAGGGATCTCGGTCCTTTCCTTATCGAATAAGGTGCAGGATATATCGTATATACCGCTGTGCAAAGCAAGAACTGTAGCTACCTGTTTTTTTTTGAAATTCGATTCTACAACATCTTAGGTTTCTTTTATTTCATTAATCACATTAATGAAGTCCCATCATTTAAGTACCTAAACATCACAGATAAATACGACGTAACTTATGCCATCCGCATTCGCCTCGATGTCCCCTCGTGCACCGTTAGGTTAGGTAACTAACGGCAGAGCGGGGCAGGGCTAGCGCGGGTGTAAAACATAAGTAACGTCTATATAATATATCATATATACTATATACTGTATCTATCACAGAACATCACATGATCACATCACAGATATCGCAGCAGAAGAAACATATGAAATATTGGATATACTAGGACGTCCGTGTTTTCAATACGAGCCAGTATAAAACACGGATTCCACGGTTGCAATGAATAGCCAAACCCACACCCCTAGACCCCTACGAGAGCGGCAAGCAACCCTACCCATTCTAGAGTTAGGAGACCCGGACTCGACTCCTCGAGTTGGTCTCCCACTGGACTCCAGAACCCGGTTACTTGTGCTCCCCTCCTTAGGTCTATCCTAGTGCGGAAAAGTAAATAATATACAAACGGTGACAACTTCCGCAACCTGGAAGCGCCCCAATAAAAGAATATTACATACAAGTTTTTACTTGAATGAAAATGAAAAACACTCATCTCACATAAAAACCCCCGGCTATTCAAACACGACGATCCAATATAACATATCCAGCAACACATAACATCACATGTCATCAACGTAAGTAAATATGCGCATCCCAATTGTCGTTGACATATAGCAACGAAACCGGCGATATCACATATTACACTTACGGTCACAGAAAAGAAAGTCCAAAACTACAACAGTTGGAATCCGCAATCTTTTCAGACATCGCATGCCTGACTAAATGAATTCCTTAGACATCGCATGCCTAACAATTATAAACCCCGCATTTTAGTCTCAAAATCGAAAACACTTTTCAATGTCAAGTCGGGCAATTCAACAAGATTCCCGAAAAACTGATCGAATGCTCGTCGCAAACTTTAGTAGACGGCCGCACCCCAGATACCGTCGACGAAGTGCACCAAGGCGGAACACCGCTACCGCGAGCACCCGGACGGATGCTTTCGGCGACGGGGTTCTCCTACAGTCACTTGGTCGGGGCTATGGGATGTAGCTGTCTATTAAGTTTGTCCGGCGAATATCCGCGTACGCTACGTGATTGCGACGGACTTTTGATCGCATCAAAATTCCGTGGCAACCGATCAAGTGAGACTAAAGTGCTATGTTTATAACATTCATTCAGTTATCTCATAACTTCTTGTGAATTCCAATTATTGTATCCCATTCCAGATAATTAGAAAATTTTAAACTTTCCGATTGAATATTCGAACACCCAAGTTTTCCCGAAATAGGTCAACACATGAAATATGAGTCTAACGACATTCAGTTCGTGCCTCAGTACCAACGGTCCAGCCGTAGAAGGGTCAAGCCAACGCCTCACATGTGGCACGCCGTACTGCCCCAAACCCGAAGGTTCAAAGGGCAGTTCAAGACGGTCACATAATCGAGTTAAGGTTTGTTGTCTTCTAGAGGGTCCATCGCGTTACTTGCACTACTTAGAACGTCGTTAAACTACGGAAAAATCCAACACTTGGAAATTTCCCGACAGGGGAAAAATTGGGTATTTATATCCGGTCGAACTTTTTAACATATTCTAAAATTTATCCGGAAAGCCACATAGACAAAATTTGATGCTCCGATCGAAACACCGAATCCCCAAAACAATCCCAGATTATTCAACTCTTGAATAAATTTTAAAAATTCCCAGAAAACTCAGAAGAATTTATCAGGAATTACTGTGCAAAAATATAGGGCTGACGTCACCAGAGAGCCGCGGAACCGCCGCAGAAGCTAGGCTTCTGCCGCGGTTCCGCCGCACTAATTACTGTTCACCGAAATATTTTTGCATCGTAATTCTTATTTTTCCCTGCTGAATTTTTTAGTAATTTTTAATTTGGAAAAATCCCTGTTTTTAGAAAAAGGACAGAGAGCATTTTGTATTGGGGTTTCGGGTTCGTTCGGACTTCAAATTCCGTCTAGACTTCGCCTAAGGCTCTAGCTAGGCTCTGATACCACTGTAGGGTTCCTAGGCACCCTAATGAGGTCTCGCAAGGCATCGAACATGCCAATTTCAAAATATCTAGGTGCCGAGAAACCCTAACAAGGACCGTTGGCTAGAAAACTAGGCGAAACAACAATCTAATTAACAACTTAACTAATGAGATACGGAAATACAACCTTTGTAGATCTGGTTCTCCACCTCCATAGCTCCGCAATGAAGTCTCCTCGCTGTCCATAACAAGTCCCGGGCTCTAGCGTCGGCTTCATCGGAGAAGAAGCGGGCTAGGTCATCGACGACGTGCCGAAGATGATCTACGTCGAAGCATCGCTAGATCAATCTCTCACTTCACCAAGTCAAGAAACTTGTGAAGAAAACACACTCTACTACTTGGCAAGAGGTAGAGGATGAAGAAATAGGAAGTGGGTAGACTTTAGAATTGGATTTCTCACTTGTTTTCATCAATCACCATTGATGAAGTAAGCTTCTTCATGAAGTGAAGAAGAAGAAGAAGATGATAATTGTTATGATAAGAATAATAAAATAGAAAAGAAAATCAATTCTTATCATAAGCAAACCATGGTCAAGTGTAGAGATTAAACCAAGGTTAGTGGGAATGGTTAGGGTTAAGGATGAGATAAGAATGATTGACTTGATCAAAGTTTCATGAAGCTTCATGAACAAAACAAAAGAAGCCACCATTTTCTCATTTGCTTTTCATTTTCCAAAAATGAATAAATGAATAAATAAATAGATATGAAAATGTAAACCCTAACCATTACATAACCATGGTTTAAACTTTACACAAAACACAAGTAAACATGTATCATCAAACATGATACAATTAAGTGCACAAAAAAACATATCGCATATGCAATGCGCACACCCGAGTGAGAAAATCCATTTAAAGTGAACCAATACTAGTTAATGCAAAGTAATATATCAAATATATAATTATGCATTAAATCATTAAATCAACTCTTGATTTAACGATCCGGTCATATCGCATATAACCGGCTAGTATCCAATGTATCGGCTTATCGAATCAATCCTTGATTCGATAATTAGGTTATATCGCATACAACAATTCGACACATTGATCGCGAGAATGAAATACGGTATCACATACACGCATTACTCTCGGTCCCACACATATCTCATATGTGCTCCTATTTCGTTTCGCTTGAGCCAGGAAACCTCTGTGTAGGACTCTAAAGACTCGTCAATACGCCGGCAGCGGATGATGATCATATCAAACATCCACAAGCCGCAAGCGGTCTGCTAAACGTAACGGCCACCCGGGTATTGAGCGATCTGAAGATCGACGAGCAAGCCCGCTCACACTCCAGTGAATCCGACCAGTAACACTACCGTACAGTCCGGTCTGATCGTCTGATATGTCGCATATCTTGCCTAGGGGTGGTAAACGTCAGACCCCAATAGCTCAATAAGTCGTGTCGATATGAGGTCTATAACAATTCGAGAAACTACTGGTAACACTTACCAGTAAATCTCAGCAACCCTGGCCAGGGATTTCCTGTTATAGCCAATCGAACACAGCGCAACATCAACCCCCTATACCGGGAGAGACGAATCCCCTCCTATCGCTCATTGCCTCCATGTGACTCGGGACTGTACCCAAAAACCACCGTTTTGCACGCCCTCTTGGACGTGGTAAGATGGAAATCAAAGCACAGTGGGAACCACACGAGACTCTATGACGATCTCGGGTCAACAGACTACTCTG
Organism: Agapanthus africanus; assembly: GCA_030015575.1. Lineage (NCBI taxonomy): Eukaryota > Viridiplantae > Streptophyta > Magnoliopsida > Asparagales > Amaryllidaceae > Agapanthus > Agapanthus africanus. The sequence continues at coordinate 236,869,729 of JASDDO010000026.1, forward strand.
TACCAGTGTCACCAGAGAACTGCCATCTGACGTGAGGTATAATACCATCTGGGAGTTCTCGGCGAGTCCGTCCAGTGTACCCAGTCTCTACTGAGCACCCGTATATCATCTCTGATGTCAAACACCAATGGATATGGGATCATCCATCGCCCATCTGTATGGGTCGAGAAGGTATACGCTAGTCTACTCTGGTATATCGATGCCCCGTCTCGATACACCCACGACTAGGGACTTTGAAGGATGTACTTATGGACTACCATGTCCCCACTAGTATGATCCGCATCATAGTCCAGGTAGTCAAGTACAGATCCTAAGGGCTTTACCAACATGTAACAGAGAGACAATCAGCATACACGTTAAGGTAAAGGGTAACCAGATAGCATACTATCATGTCGAGCAAGAAAGTCCTCCCTATATATGTCCCAGCATCCACTACAATATACATCCTATGTATAGTAATGGCCTCTAGGGCATACATATAACTAACAGATAGCTGCATGATTTGAATCTGGTTCCAATTAAATCAGTGCCTCTATTTCTATATTGGATATAGAATAGTTCATATCTTAACAATGTTAAGGTATGGGGAGTTGTCCGGCTTATGCATAAAACCAGACTCTGGATAACTCAAGGCACGTTTCTGTAATGGCAGTTTATGGGTTGACCCGGGCTGTGACGATGGTTGACTTTCTACCATCTGGAAGATCAATAGTGATATTGTTCTTGACTAGCCACATTTTTAATAAAAATGGATTTTTTCAGAAAACAGTAGTGGGAGTATGGTAGAACTGGAAGTGATTCCAGAACCACAAACGATTACTGAAAATTTGATAAGAACCTAAAGATTCAATCTGGTTTGATATTCCATTGGCCACTCCGCAGATATGGTGGGTAACCTCAGGCACTCGAGAGGTACTTCGGTATGCTCGAAGACGGTGACAAGGAGGTTCTTGTTTACCCAGACTTACTGATGCTGTTGTTCCAGACTGTAAGACCCGGCAAGAGGATGAGTATAGCGCCGTTCTAAACTAGCTTTAGAAGTGTACGTGTATATGACTCTGCCAGAGGGTTGTCGTAGTCAGTGGGAGCAGCGGAAGCATAGTGGACAAGTAGCTTATGTCTATTTATAGACTAAAGCAGATATAGCGGAGATAGATCATCTATTTCTGATGTGACAGTCATAGGTTTGACTTCATCAGAATAGGGGATGGATCTGTTAAGAAGGTAGTAGGGTGTGATGTCCTGGTATTTGGATGACATACACAGAGTAGGAAGTGAAATTCCTATACTACGATCGGTTATACTTTGGTTGTCACACAGTGGTTTCTCCACATAGGACTTGGATATTATATCAGACATTCTGGTTACTAGATCTATGGTTTTAGATCTAGATTTGGGTAGTTTCCCAATCAGGGTACTTAGACAGCATTCTACAGGTGTTTTAGAATGGACGACTCCTGACACGGTAGTGTACCTGCAGGTGATGGAGTCACCCTCTCTAAAGGTGTCTTACAGACTAAAGGGGAGAGGGATGTGCATGATTGACATATTACTTACTTAGGCAATTGAGTCAATCATGAGATGTCAAGTACCACACCAGACGTTGTTTTTTGCACTAGATGCAATAAGTTGACATTAATCCTGTCCTGGAGAAACGTTCGGAAGCAGTCTTAGAACATAAGTGAATGTTCTAGGGATATGATAACAACAGCCCCTTTTGGGAGACGGTTATCATTCGAGGCTTCCAAGGTGACCTGGATGACAGAGTGGCTATCAGAGTTATAGTTTTCCCTCTGATGAGGGGCAGTATTTTGGACAGGTGGTCCAAATCGATACTGAGGGAGGTGTGGCGCAGGATACTGATTAAGTTCAGTTAACGATACAGTCTAAGAAGTTTGGATTTGGAGTTCATTTATGAACTAGGTCCCATCAGATATCCAGACATATTCTAAGACAGGTATTGCTCATTTCGGGAGATGGCTTTCTCTGCAAACTTGAGATAAAGAGAGACATAGAAAGAAACATCAGGGCGGATCCACTCACTGAGGCTATTACTCGAACGCAATAGTTTCGCAAACGGGCTTTGTGAGACTGATTAGTAGAGGAGTTGGGTGTTCGGTATCACACGGGCTGTGAGTATGCGACATCGCAATAAATAGCCTTGAGTGCAAGTGGGAGATTGTTAGATATAGTGCCCTCAGAGTCAATTATTGGATCACAGGCACGTGATTGCAATGATTGAGGGAGGACCTATACCGGTAGGACGGTTTTACTCAAGATGATAGTATGCTATCTGGTTTATCTTTATTATCGTGTACTGCTTCAGGTGACCTTACAGGTCACTATTGCGCGTTGATAGAGCCCTTAGGATTTTTGCTTGACGGCCAGCAGTATGGTGGCGATCATATACGTGGGATCTAGGGTCTACAAGCACATCCTTAAAAGGTCCTTAGTCGTGGGAGTTTCAAGACTGGGCATCGATACTCCATTACTAGACTAGTGTATACAGTCGAGACCCCGACGAGGGGCGGTGGCCCGTCTTACAAGCCATTGGTGTCAGTTGGTTCACCTAAGATGTATAGAGGTGCTCATTAGGTTATGAGTACACCGGATAGGAATCGCCGGGAACATGCTAGTTGGTATTATACCTGACGTCAGATAGCAGTTCCCTGGTGACATATGTACAAGTTAGTTCATCGACCTGAGATCGTCATTTGTCTCGTGTGAGTTTCCACTGTGCTTTGATTACTACCCTACCATGGCTCAAAGGAGTCGTGCAAACAGGTTTTAGTTGGGTACAGTCCCGAGCCACATGGAGGCAGTGAGCGGATCGGCAGGGGTTTCGTCTCTCCCGTTATTAGGGGTGAGATCGCGCTGTGTCTAGGAGAGCCATTACACGAAGTCCTTGGCCAAGGCAAAAGATTTACTGGTAGGTATTGCAGTAGTATCTCAGAGTGTTCTGGGCTACACTCCGACATGACTTGTACCGCTTTTGGGGGTCTGACTTTTACCAACCCCCTAGGCCCACCATGCGATGCTCATAGACGAACGGACTGGACTGTACGGATATTGTCACTGACAGGCTCAGTAGGGTGTCAGGATGAGTTTTCTCATCGACCTCCCTTTTGGTCAATACCTGGTAGCCCGTTACGTACGGCTAGTACCTCTGACGTGCTAGTGGTTAAATCTACAACCAAAATATTGACGAGTCTTTAAAGTCCCCCACAGACAGTTTCTCAAGTTTCGGGCGAAACGTTGTAGAGGCCGTATGATATATGGCAGGGTTCGATCATATACATGCAGTAGTGCGTCGATCATGATCGGACGGATCATACTAGTGGGTTTTGGTTTAAGCCGGATCCTAGTATTAGATTTGTTGGATTACTTTAATCTCATCGTATTCGATTCAGTCGGAATGTGGATTCAGGTATGTATATACAGGTGAGGGGTATCCTTGTGATCCGTCACGAGTTTACTTTAGATGTTGCCCTATCTTTTTATTGTTGTAAACATTTGGATTAATGTTTACAAATGGAAATTGTGAGCTTAAATCATCATTTTGTACATTTAATGTGACATAGACTTCATTAGTGACTCATGGTCTCTTTTCTTGTGCTAATGTCACATTATTTGATTGATTTTGTGTTGATATGATGAGAAGAGAGAGTGAGGGAAGCTAAGAGGGAAGTTTGGTCTTGTATTTTTCACTTCTCACTCTCTCATTTCATCATAAGAAACACATATGAAAAAGGGCTCTTCTTTTTCTTCTTTCTCTAGCTCACAAGCTCCATTGATGGCTTCATCTTCAACCTCCATCCATACAATGGATGCAAGAGACAAAATTATCACACACATTCTCTACTTCACCTTGGACATGTCGGCTAGCGAACATCATGCCCGAGTTGCTTCGGATGAAGCGGGAGCCCGTAAAAAGACTCGATAATGTGGTGCCCTTTCCGACGAGGAGATCGAGATCGGAGATGCCGCGAGGAGCTTAGGATGGTGGCCAAAGACCGAAGGACACGGATCGATCGGTATAGCTTTTCTAACCTTTCTCTAGTTGCTAGTTGTAGGTTAATGGTTCGATCCGGGATTTAAAGTCTGCGATAGCGCCGGTTTCTAGTTTAGAAAAAAATTTCGTTTCCGCATTTTGGCCTCGGACAGACGGCCGGGGCGCTACCGTAGACTTACAAATGAAAGTATGATCATGGAGACGAACAGAATCAAGGATCTTAAATGGATGTATAATCATGGGTACGAAGAGAATCACAGATCTCAGAATATGTACATCCTAAGGTTTCTTAAGTGGAGTATCGTATCGTAAATATGCCGCGGAACATACGTACGGTACGTCACTCTATCCAAGCTACCTACTCCATCAATCAGGTTCAGCCTATGAAATGAATGTTCGGGTCAAATACCTCCCCGTTCAAGTCTAAGTTCCATAAGGTCAAGCCTAGGTTCCGAAATATACATACGCCCTAGACTCCGCATAGTCAAACATAAACTCGAACCAAGGTTAAACCTAGCGCTCTGATACCAATTTTGTCATGACCCGAAATATTAGCTCGTGACCGGCACTTAAAACACGTAACGTCTAAAGGCGTAACGTAATTCAAGTAAGCTGAAACCCAGAAATCTAAACCTTTTTAATGGAAATAAAAGATGTGAAGTTTTTAAATAAAGGTATAATGAAACCATGTTTTCTTACATGCATAGATAAGGAACATGAATAATGCAAATGAAATTTACCAGTTTTGAAAACAGGTTCGTCTTTTAAAAATTAGGGCAGCACCTCCTTTGTATTTTTTTGATCCAAAACCACAATACATGATAATATAAAAGGCATCCCCAAGCGAGAGCTAGCTCTTCGCCAATCGGCGGATCCACAACCACAGAAGCATAAGCATAAGTATACGACGCCCAACGGCAGTATACGACGCCCAACGGCGAAGATCATCACAAAATATAATGAATAAAGCGAGATATCAAAACCACAAGTAGCGAAAAAACCCTCGCTCTAAGTCTCGTAACCACAAGTTTCACTAAGTCTCAATACTTATACAATTACAAATTTTGATTGATGGAGTTGACTAGATACAATATGAATAATAATACGAGAGTGGGTATGATATAAATGTCCCACCTACCAAGCAAAATACCCAAATGAAGCTATGTGCGAGCGATGCCGCTACGGATCCATACGGTCAACCTGCAAGAACTGTGGCACAAAGGGGGTGAGTTGCCAACTCGTGAGTAGAAAAACATCTACAAGTAGAAATCGAATAAACAACGACTCCTAGGTCAACTAAATCAAAAAGGTAATACTATGATATCTAGGGTGACGATATCATCATATGTGCCAAAAAAATAGTAATCAATGCCTAACAGCATGTGGATATCATCCAATCATAAAATCAATGTATGTATGCATGTGAATCCCATCCACGTGTCAACCACTGACACAACTACATCATGCACGTAAATATCATAAAAGCATATGCATGAAAATATGAAGATATAAATCAACGTGTGTCCCTCGCGACACATCAAAATCATCGAACTGGAGTGTCCAACCTCGACACTCGAAAACATCATGAAACCCATGTCTAGCATCGACATGTAAATCCTCATATAACTCAGGCTCCGTTTGCGGGATTGGCCCATGGGCTTCGGCAGACGAGTCAGCCTATATCCATCTCTCGACTCCGGTCGGTATCCTCCAGATAACCGCTAGGTCCAACCAATCACCGGTAGGTACTCGCCACCCTGCCAGGCTCATCGTCTAATCCACGAAAAACATTTCTCGCCCCGGGGAACCATACCGAGTCCACCATGAACCCATAAACGGATCATCCAACCCCTCGAATCGGGTTTCAAGAACACGTCTCAGAACCGAGAAATCGCATGGGGGACGCACTGAAATATCATATCAAGAGAAACCGGGTTTTTAAAACAGCACATCACCTCTTATAAATGTCCACGGTTCTCAAATCCAGAAATCTCATGAAAACAGCATATCTCATCATCAAGCATAATGTATGCGACATATGATAGAAAAGTAATCATATCCGTATAACATGCAACATGGAACAGTGATATGCACTTATTATGGGAGGACCGCTCTTTAAAATGAATCCAGTTTTAAAATACAACATGTGGTTCCCAAATTCTTTAAAGTCAACGCAGCATCGTATAAAGGTGCATATGCAACTATAGAAGGTAATCTATGCAGGGAGTCATATCATGATGCAGCAATTCTACCGTGTAGTGACATGGCAATTATCGGTGATGAAGTGTGTGAGCCGGCAAATCTGTGTACGTGTAACATACACATCATTGATAATGGTGTATGTGTACTAGCACAGGTATATGCAATGCACTGAAAATAACATGAATGCAGCACAAGGTAAATCATATCTAAAAGCTGACAGGTATACGTATCTAGTATGACTGAGTCGGTGAATCTATCAACCGGCATCCAGCCTCACAACAATACGTCCGGTATAATCCATCGTACGGCATCCTCTAGCCAAGGGTATGAATCAATCATCTGTTAAGTTTACCTAGCACCTCATGAAGGGTTTGGAAGTATCACATGTACCAAAGATTAAAAATTTATGGTGCTAAGTAAGCATACAAAGAATCATTCCTAGAAAAATTAGGGTTTCTAAAACTACACATCATTACAAGTAACTAAGGCTAGGGTTTTGAGAGTACAACCTTTGTAGCTCCTTACGCTAGACTCCTTGACCACTTGAGGGTTGGAAAAGGGTTCGCTTGAGGTCTTCTAATGCCCACGACGATCCACCCGAAGCTCCTTTGTCCAAGCTTGCAACTTCACTTGATCAAGAGAAAGAAATGAAGCTAACACTCTAAACAAGTGGGCAAGACTTGTGTAGAATGATGTTGTGGTGGCTTTTCTCACTTCAAAATCCTAACTTGGTGAGTAATTTGCTCACAAGAAAAATCTAGAGAGCAAAAGGAGAAGGAGGAAGAAGATGATGGCCTTTTTAGAACAAGAGAAAAGATAATATCTAATGGAAAAATAGAAAATATATGTATATATATTTTCCACTTCTCATCTCAAACCATGGTTAAATGATAAAGATATTATTCAATTTGAATTAAAACACAAAGGGAAAGTTAATCCATGGTTTAAAGTAGGTGAGCATGGTTAGGTCAAAGAAGAGTGTAGAAACTAATCCATGAATTACCATTTTCCTTTTTCTTTTTGTTTTAACACAAATAGAAATAATAAACCATATTATTTAACCAAGGTATGAGTCTTATATTGCCATCATTTTCAATATATATACAACCATGAAAGATGATGTATGTATGTATGTGTGAATGCACATCCATATGTGCATGAATCAAGAAGGAATGCATACATGCATGCATACATCCAAAAATACAAGAAAGGATTTCTAGCGAAAATCTAATGGTTAAATGATAAATCAACACTTGATTTATCAATCCGGCCATATCACATACGACCCAACCAAAAGCAAGAAACCCGATTAATATACGGTATCTAATACGCGTATTTTAACCGGGTCCATGCGCATATCGCATACGCGCACCACAACGTTTCGCCTGGACTAGGTAACTCCTTTGTGGGACTCTAAGACTCATCAATACGCCGGCAGTGGGTGATGATCATATCAAGCACCCCCAAGCCGCAAGCGGTATGCTAAACGTAACGGCCATCCGGGTATTGAGCGATCAGAAGAAAACAAGCGAACCTGCTACAACTCCCGTCGAGCCAACCGGCAACACTACTGTACAGTCCGGTCTCTTCGTCAGATATGCTGCATATCGAGCCTAGGGATGGTAAACGTCAGACCTCAATAACCGATAAGTTGTGCCGATGTGAGGCCCATAACGGGTCGAGAAACTACTGGTAACACTTACCAGTAAATCTCTAAAACAGCCCTGGCCAGGGACTTCCCTGTTACGGCCAATCGAGCACAGCGCAACATCAACCCCCAATACCGGGAGAGACGAAACCCCTCCTATCGCTCATTGCCTCCATGTGACTCGGGACTGTACCCAAAAATCACCGTTTTGCATGCCCTCATGGACGTGGTAAGGTGGAAATCAAAGCACAGTGGGAATCACAGAAGACTCTATGACGATCTCGGGTCTACAGACTAACCTGCACAAGTGTCACCAGAGAACGACAATCTGACGTGTGGTATAATACCATCTGGGAGTTCTCGGCGAGTCCGTCCAGTGTACCCAGTCTCCACTGAGCACCCGTATACCATCTCTGTTGTCAAACACCAATGGATATGGGATCATCCATCGCCCATCTCATGGGTCGGGAAGCGTATGTGCTAGTCTACACTGGTATATCGATGCCCCGTCTTGATACACCTACGACTAGGGACCTTGAAAGATGTACTTATGAACTACCATGTCCCCACTAGTATGATCCGCATCATAGTCCAGGTAGTCAAGTACTCATCCGAAGGGCTTTACCAACATGTAACTATAAGACAGTATAAAGAGACAAGTATACATGTTAAGATAAAGAGCAACCAGATAGCATACTATCATATCGAGCAAGAAAGTCATCTCTATATATGTCCAAGCATCCAATATAATATACATCATCTGTACAATACTGGCCTCTAGGGCATACATACAACTAATAATCTCCCACTTGCACAAGAGCCAGCTGCTATAGTATCGCATACCGAGCATCCCGAAAAGTCTCTCAAACTGTATCTGGGGAATGGCCTTCATGAGTGGATCCGCTGTGTTGTTCTTCGTGTCAACCCTCCTGACCTCGATCTCCCGGCAATCAACTATCTCCCGGATCAGGTGATATCGCCTCAGAATATGCCTGGATCGCTGATGGGACCTGGGTTTCTTGGCCAAAGCCACTGCTCCATTGTTATCGCAATACAAAGGTATTGGATGCTTAATGGATGGAACCACTCCAAGTTCAGTAATGAACTTCTTGATCCAGACAGCCTCTTTGGCAGAATCGTTGGCAGCGATGTATTCAGCCTCCATCGTCGAGTCTGCCACGGTTTCCTGCTTGGAACTCTGCCAGCTAACCGCCCCTCCGTAAAGGGTAAAGAAAAATCCCGACTGCGACTTAGAGTCGTCCTTATCACTCTGGAAGCTTGAATCGGTAAAGGACTCTACTTGGAGTTCTCCATTACCATACACCAAGAGCATCTCTTTAGTCCTTCGTAAGTACTTGAGAATGCTCTTCACAGCTGTCCAGTGACTCTCTCCAGGATCAGCTTGATACCTACTCACTACACTTAGTGAGTATGCTACATCGGGTCTGGTACATAGCATCGCGTACATGATAGAGCCTACTGCCGAAGCATAGGGTATCCCTTGCATGCGAGCTCTCTCCAAATCAGTCTTGGGAGACATCTCTTTGGAGAGAGTGACTCCAGAGATCGTGGGTAAGTTTCCACGCTTGGATTCTTCCATACTAAACCTCTTTAGTATGGTGTCAATGTACCTGGACTGGGACAATAGCAATATCCTTTTAGATCTATCTCTATAGATCTTAATCCCCAATATGCAGGAGGCATCACCAAGATCTTTCATTGAGAATCTTTGTGATAAGAAGATCTTGACTGATTGTAGCATAGGAATGTCATTTCCTATCAAGAGTATGTCGTCCACGTACAATACGAGGAAGACAACCTTACTCTCTGCCACCTTCTTGTAGATACAAGGTTCATCTACGTTTTTGACGAAATCAAACTCTTTGATAACGACGTCAAAGCAGATGTTCCAACTCTGCGATGCTTGTTTTAATCCATAAATGGATTTAAGCAGCCTGCACACCTTCCTGCTGCTCCCACTATCTACGAAGCCCTCTGGCTGAGTCATGTACACGCACTCTTCTAAATCTCCGTTTAGAAAGGCGGTCTTAACATCCATTTGCCAGATTTCATAGCCATGATATGCAGCGATGGCAAGCATGATCCAGATGGATTTAAGCATAGCCGCTGGAGAAAAGGTTTCGTCATAGTCCACACCTGGTCTTTAACGAAAACCCTTTGCAACAAGTCTAGCTTTGAAAGTCTCCACTTTCCCATCTACACCAAGTTTTTTCTTGAAGATCCACTTGCTCCCAATGTGTTTTACCCCTTCAGGAGCATCCTCCAATGTCCATACTTTGTTGGTGTACATGTATTCCCACTCGTGATGGCCTGCTCGAAGCTAGTTGGGTCATCATCCTCCATGATACAATCCTTGCTCCCACCATCCATGACAAAACCGTAGTATCTCTCAGGTTGGCGAGGAACCCTACTAGATCGGCGGAGAGGCTGAGGTTCATTGGGATCTACTGAATCCTCTGGTTCCACTAAATCTTCAGTCGTAGTCTGTATTGCTGGAACCTCTTCCAGTTCTACCTCCTTGCCACTAATCTCTTTTTCAAGAAATTCCTTTTCTAAAAAGGTGGCATGTAGAGAAACAAACACCTTTTGTTCCTCGGTGTGGTAGAAGATATACCCGCGCGAATGTTTGGGATATCCAATAAACTTACACAGAATGGACCTTGCCGCGAGTTTGTCCGGATTCTGCATTTTTACATATGCCGGACAACCCCATATCTTAACATAATTAAGACATGGTCTCTTTCCTTTCCATATCTCATATGGAGTGGTTGGCACGGATTTGGTGGGAACCATATTCAATAGGTCTGCAGCTGTTTCTAGTGCATACCCCCAGAAGGAAATAGGTAACTCAGCTGTGCTCATCATAGAGCGCACCATATCTAATAGGGTGCGGTTCCTCCGTTCCGATACACCGTTGTGTTGTGGTGTATATGGAGGAGTCAGCTGAGAGAGAATCCCATTCTCTTTTAGGAAGTCCAGGAATTCATTGCTCAAGTATTCACCTCCTCGATCAGATCGAAGGATTTTAATACTTTTTCCGGTTTGGTTCTCGACTTCTTGTTTATATTCTTTAAATTTCTCAAAAGCTTCTGATTTGTGTTTCATCAGGAACACATATCCGAATCTAGAGAGATCGTCAGTGAATGTAATGAAGTACGCAGAACCATTCCTGGTATGTGTAGACATTGGACCGCATACATCACTATGCACCAGTCTCAAGAGTTCCGTAACTCTTTCTCCGTGTCCCGTAAACGGAGTTTTGGTCATCTGTCCTTTGAGACATGACTGGCAAGTGTCATAAGATGAAAATTCAAACAGATTCAAATATCCATCCTTATGCAACTTACCTAGTCGCGTCGCATTGATGTGACCCAGTCTACAATAACACAAGAAGGATTCGTTCAGTTCTGAACTCTTCCTCTTGTGTGTGTTTGTTATGCTCAGAACTGTTGATTGATTTAGAACATAAATGCCATTGCACAACGTGCCTGATCCAACCAACTTTTGGTTACGGAAAATGTTCATAACATTATCCTGTAATACAAAATTATATCCCTCTTTACTCAACAAAGAAACCGATATAATGTTGCATATCAGGTTCGGCATGTAATAGCATTCGTTCAGAATCAATGTATTACCAGTTGGTAATACAAGGTGATATTCCCCGACGGTTTTAGCTGCAACAATTGCACCATTTCCAACTCTTATGTCTTTATCACCTTCTCCAAGTTCTCTACCTTTCTTCAGCCCATGTAACTGATTATATATATGGGATCCTGACCGGATATCCAATACCCAGAACGTAGAGGAAATGGAGAAACAGTTCTCTGTAACGAACACACCCGAAGAAAATGCATCATTATGTACTTTCTTCACTCGGGTGGCATGGGAATCCTAGTATTCCTCTATGTCCTGTTCAGTCCTATAACTTTTATAAGAAAGAACGGAACCAACGTTCCCCAGCACAGTATAACATGCGGGTTCGGTCAATACATCCATATTATTATCTTGATTAAGGCATGACATGGTCGCTACCTGGAGAGAGAGAGAAGAAAACACTTTAGCGTATGCTCTTGCATGATCAGATTTGGTTATTATCTTATCTAATCAGGATGGCTCCCACTGTTTTTATCAAATCTTCCTTCAAACCCTAAAAGGAAAGACTAGCCGGGATTAATTACACCTTACAATTTCGCCAATCTTTCAGCCAGGCCAGTGTCGGTACTTTGAGGGAGGTTCCCCGTGCTTTCGCACGGACCTAATTAAAGTAAACCTCGTTTTTCCAGAGGCGTAACCCTGTTGACACCTTTCTAGACACCTACTTGATCGGCTAATTGTCCTGTGTAAAACTCTCCCAGGAGTAACAATTACTCACAGTGGGTATCGGGATCCAACTATCTCATAGAAGGTATGCAATCTCATTGCAAATTTCAACAATTGAAATTTCCGATAATATTTTGCCCCTAGCGTCCCATGACCTTGACGCAGGCCAACAAACCATAGTGCGCTAGTCAAGTTCAACCCGTCATTTCTTGATTGAATTAAACCCACCCGTACGACCCTTGACGCAGGCCAACAAAGTCGCACGACTACCCTAATCCAATCTGCATCATATGCACAAACAGATAAATACTAGTTAGCTACCGCACACTACGCCTTGACGCAGGCCAACAAATGTAGCGCGAATACTAAGTAGGACTTATCTGAAATGACGGAGGGCTACGACAGGTTTTTCTGAAAACCTATTGCGTAATGAACTTGATATCGTTATAGAATCGAGTGAATTTTGAAAACGGAGTGATTTTGAGGCTTTCATTAGTTTTGCTAAAGAGGTCACTCCCGGTGAAGGGATCTCGGCTCTTTCCTCATCGAATAAGGTGCGGGATATATGATATATATCGCTATGCAAAGCAAAAACTCCAAAAGCAATCAAAAACAAATCGAGTGTTGTAGCATCTGCCAGTTTTGCTAAAGAGGTCACTCCCGGTGAAGGGATCTCGGCTCTTTCCTCATCGAATAAGGTGCGGGATATATCATATATATCGCTATACAAAGCAAAACTGTAGCTACTCCTTTTTGAAAAAAATTGATTCTACAATATCTTTTAGGTTTCTTTTTTTTCATTAATCACATTAATGAAGTCCCATCATATAAGTCACCTAAACATCACAGATAAATACGACGTACACTTATGCCATCCGCATTCACCTTAATGTCCCCTCGTGCACCGTTAGGTTAGGTAACTAACGACAGAGAAGGGCAAGGCTAGTGCGGGTGTAAAACATAAGTAACGTCTATATAATATATCATATATACTATATACTGTATCCATCACAACATATCAAATGATCACATCACAGATATCGCAGCAGAAATATAGATATAATGTGGGATATACAAGGATGTCCATATTTAGTATTTAGCCAACAATAGAAAATACGGATTCCACAGTCGCGATGAATAGCCAAGCCCACACCCTGGACCCCTACGAGAGCGGCAAGCAACCCTACCAATTCTGGAGTTTAGGAGACCCGGTCTCGACTCCTCGAGATGGCCTCCCACTGAACCCCAGAACCCGGTCACCTGTGCTCCCCTCCTTGGGTCCATCCTAATGCGGAAAAGTTAATAATATACAACACTGGTGGCATCAAGCTCAACCCGGAAGTGCCCCAAATAAAAGAATATTACATTACATTTGAATATACATGAATGAAAACATAAAACTCTCATCTCACATAAAACCCCCCGGCTATTCAATTGCGACAATCCTACACATCATATCTCAGCAACACATAATATCTCATATCATCAACGTAAGTAAGTATGCATACACCGATCGTCGTCGATGTATAGCAACGACAATCGGCAATAGCACTACATACTACACTTACAGTCACAGAAAAGAAAGTGTAAAACTGCAATATCTGGAATCCACATTCTCTTTAGACATCGTAAATGCGAAATATCACATACTTCGTATTTCATGTCTAGCTATATGAATTCCACACATTGCATCACATTCCAGATAAATAGACAGTATTAAAGTTTTCGAACGAATGATCAAATACCCAAAATTCCCTAAAGCTCAACACTTGAGCGGAGTTCAAAAAACCTGGAGTGTGACACAGTAGTAGCGGTCCAGCCGTAGAAGGGTCAAGCCAACGCCTCACATATGGCACGTCGTACTGCCCCAAATCCAAAGGTTCAAAAGGCGGTTCAAGACGGTCACATAATCGAGTTAATGTGTGTTGTCTTCTAGAGGGTCCACCACAAAACTTGCACGTATTTCCGAAAGATTTAAACCCCGTGAAAAGTGAGCAAATGATACTCGTTCGAACAATTCAATACTTTCTAATTTACCCGGAAAAGACACGAAATCAAAATTCCGATCGAATCACCGACTCCAAAACAATCTCCAGAACATACAGCACTAAATTCAGATTAAAAATACCCCAAAAAATATAAAAGCAGACAAAATAATTACTGTACAAAAACGACACAATGATTCATCCGTACGGCCGCGGAACCGCGGCCCAAGTAGGCTCTTTCCGCGGTTCCGCGGTGGAAACTACTGTTCATGGCATCGTTTTTTTACATTTGTGCTTAGATTTCCCTGCTGAATTTTTTAAGGATTTTTAATACTGAAAAATCACAGTTTCAAAAAATTGTCCAGAGAGTGTCCCGAAAATTCGTATTTTCATTCGATCGGAGTTTTAACTTCGTAAAAGTGTCACCTAATGTTCTAGGTCAGCACTGATACCAATGTTAAGGGTTTGGAAGCATCACATGTACCAAAGATTAAAATTTTAGGATGCTAAGTAAGCATACAAATAAATCATTCCAAGAAAAATTAGGGTTTCTAAAACTACACATCATTACAAGTAACTAAGGCTAGGGTTTTGAGAGTACAACCTTTGTAGCTCCCTACGCTAGACTCCTTAGCCACTTGAGGGTTGGAAAAGGGTTCGCTTGAGGTCTTCTAATGTCCATGACGATCCACCCGAAGCTCTTTTGTCCAAGCTTGCAACTTCACTTGATCAAGAGAAAGAAATGAAGCCTAAACTCTAAACAAGTGGGCAAGACTTGTGTAGAATGATGTTGTGGTGGCTTTTCTCACTTCAAAATCCTAACTTGGCAAGTAATTTGCTCACTAGAGAAATCTAGAGAGCAAAAGAAGAAGGAGGAATAAGATGATGGCCTTTTTAGAACAAGAGAAAAGATAATGTCTAATGGAAAAATAGAAAATATATGTATATATATTTTCCACTTCTCATCTCAAACCATGGTTAAATGATAAAGATATTATTCAATTTGAGTTAAAACACAAAGGGAAAGTTAATCCATGGTTAAAAGTAGGTGAGCATGGTTAGGTCAAAGAAGAGTGTAGAAACTAATCCATGAATTACCATTTTCCTTTTTCTTTTTGTTTTAACACAAATAGAAATAATAAACCATATTATTTAACCAAGGTGTGAGTCTTATATTGCTATCATTTTCAATGTATATACAACCATGAAAGATGATGTATGTATGTATGTGTGCATGCACATCCATATGTGCATGAATCAAGAAGGAATGCATACATGCATGCATACAACCAAAAATACAAGAAAGGATTTCTAGTGAGAATCTAATGGTTAAATGATAAATCAACACTTGATTTATCAATCCGGCCATATCACATACGACCCAACCAAAAGCAAGCCGCCCGATTAATATACGGTATCTAATACGCGCATTTTAACCGGGCCCATGCGCATATCGCATACGCGCACCACAACGTTTCGCCTGGACTAGGTAACTCCTTTGTGGGACTCTAAGACTGGTCAATACGCCGGCAGTGGGTGATGATCATATCAACCACCCCAAGCCGCAAGCGGTCAGCTAAACGTAACGGCCACCCGGGTATTGAGCGATCAAAAGAAAACAAGCGAACCTGCAACAACTCCCGTCGAGCCAACCGGCAACACTACCGTACAGTCCGGTCTCTTCGTCAGATATGCTGCATATCGAGCCTAGGGATGGTAAACATCAGACCCCAATAACCGATAAGTCGTGCCGATGTGAGGCCCATAACGGGTCGAGAAACTACTGGTAACACTTACCAGTAAATCTCTAAAACAGCCCTGGCCAGGGACTTCCCTGTTACGGCCAATCTAGCACAGCGCAACATCAACCCCCAATACCGGGAGAGACGAAACCCCTCCTATCGCTCATTGCCTCCATGTGACTCGGTACTGTACCTAAAAACCACCGTTTTGCACGCCCTCATGGACGTGGTAAGGTGGAAATCAAAGCACAGTGGGAATCACACAAGTCTCTATGACGATCTCGGGTCTACAGACTAACCTGCATAAGTGTCACCAGAGAACTGCCATCTGACGTGAGGTATAATACCATCTGGGAGTTCTCGGCGAGTCCGTCCAGTGTACCCAGTCCCCACTGAGCACCCGTATACCATCTCTGATGTCAAAAACCAATGGATATAGGATCATCCATCGCCCATCTCATGGGTCGAGAAGCGTATACGCTAGTCTACACTGGTATATCGATGCCCCGTCTCGATACACCCACGACTAGGGACCTTGAAGGATGTACTTATGGACTACCATGTCCCCACTAGTATGATCCACATCATAGTCCAGGTAGTCAAGTACTCATCCTACGGGCTTTACCAACATATAACTATAAGACAGTATAAAGAGACAAGTATACATGTTAAGATAAAGAGCAAGCAGATAGCATACTATCATATCGAGCAAGAAAGTCATCTCTATATATGTCCAAGCATCCAATATAATATACATCATCTGTACAATACTGGCCTCTAGGGCTGTCACGACCCGAAAGTACGGAACGTGACCAGCACTTAGATTACGAAGCGTCTAGAGGCGCCACGTAACCTAAGTAAGCCGAAGCCCAGAAATCTAAACCATGAAAAAGAAGAAGAAGCAGTAAAAGAAAACAAGTATAAAATCATCAGCAAATTTTATCAAAAATTTCGGCAGAGTCTCCTCTGTAAAAACTGGCCTCCAAACGGGTATAACAAGTATAATATACATAAACAATAAAAAGCATCCCCAAACGGGAGCTAGCATCAACGCCAACAGGCGGAAACAACCACAACAAGCACAATAATATACAACGCCAAAGGGCGAGGCTCAAAACTCAAAAGAAAACAAAACCACCAGATCAGAATAATACATGCGCGACTCTAAGGTCGAAATAAAAGACTGGCCCAATAAACTTATCAAGTAATACAAATATGGTTGATGGAGCTTACTAGATACAAATGAATGAATAAAAGTACAATGGTGGTTCGGATACAAGTGAACCAACCTACCGTGCAAATCACCCTGAAGAAAAGATGTGCCAACAAGCTGCCACGGAAACCTGTACATCGAACCTGAAAAGAATTTGGCACAACGGGGGTGAGTTGCTAACTCGTGAGTAGAAGACATCAACGAAAAGAAATCGAATGCACGACGCTATCCTAGGTCATAATAATACACTACTATATCCCAAACATCTAGTAATAGCAGGGTAATACTACGTGTAAGTGCAAATACTCCGTGTCGTGTCAGTACCTTATTTAGTACTATGTCATATGAATGGATATGCATGCACCACGAATGTAAAATAAACAAATCCTGAAATCCAGGTATATCTGTATAAGCATCTGAAATCTCAACAATGAAATCCATGGAAATCTGTACAACACATGTAATCTCAAGTCTCAATATGTCGGGCTCCGTCAGTCCGGATCGGCCCATATCATCAAATCTCACGACAACGGTCGGTATCCTCCGGATATCCGCCGCGCCAGACATCACCGGTAGGTAGTCTTCCCCTGCCAGGCTCATCGTCTACAACTCGATCTTCTTGCCCCAGGGTACCATACCGGGCCCACCATGTACCCGAGACGGTTCATCCACTCCTCGAATCGGGTCTCGAAATCCAACAGAAAACATGAAATCTCAGGGTGGACGACACATACATCACGAGAAAACCGCATCTTATTTTAAAAAGAGAAGAGGAGAGAGAGAGAAGTTTTATATATTTTTGCGGTTTTCCCCAAAAATCCAGAAATCTCATAGAAATCCAAATCTCAAAATCATGAATAAGTATATGATAAGTGTCGGCATATGCCCATAATACTGCATGATAACATGAAAATATGAATGCATGAATGTCTAAGCAATGAATATCATGTCTGTACTAATGTCAGAGAATAATCACAATATTATATCTGTCTAGTTATTAACTGATTCTATCCATAAAAGACAATATGATCTAAAGTGTACATGACATAGCAATTACCGATGATGATGTGTGTGAGCCGGAAAATAAGTGTGCGTGGAATATGCGCATCATCGGTAATAGTGCTGGTGTCCTAACAGGTAAAGTTTATACTGATTATAGCAACATATAAAAGAACATGCACCATGATGATTACAGTATGAATGTAAATACAGGTGTGCATTATCCACTCCTCTGCGAGATACGAGTACAACTACCACTATGTGAGTCGAACCAAAACCAGTGTCCGTCTAACATCCTAAGGAACTAAACCTAATAGACTAGTCAGTAAGAAACAAGAGTCTACCTAAGGTCTGAATCAATATCTCTAATAGTCTGCGATCCCGCCTCAATAGCGTCACGTACGTAGTACGGCTTCCTCGAATCAAGAGTGCGGATCAATCATCAAATTTAAGCCTCGTACGGCAAAATCCATCGTACGGTATCCCAATATCGGGGTACGGTCAAGTATCTCCTAGGTGTCTCCTCATTCGTATAATGTCATCATCAACACATCTCATGATCAAGGTGCTAAACTGTGATCGCATACATCAATCATATATCATTGCCATCATGATAAGCATCATTAGTTTATCCTCAGAAATATCATATCATATGTATCATATTGTGATTAAGTCATACTTATATGATATCGGCATCAGGTCACACCAATATAATGTCGTAATCAAGTTATACATATATCATATCGTGATCAGTCACAAGTTACAGTCCGGGTACTATTCTAGCGTCCCATGTACATCAATATCACCACCACTCTTTATAATTTATATATTCATGTTCATTATCTCATTCTATAATAATCCGCTAACACTTTAATACGACTGTATAGTCAAGAATCACGGCATCAAGCCCAGTCATACTGTTTCATCATACCTCAGATATCATATCACATCAACGAATCCCATATACGTGTTGTGTATATATATACACCTATACCTAGTTTTATATATATACACACATATACGTATACGCCATGTCAAGTTTTAGTGTTTGCGTGTGTGTTTCTATCAGAAACCTACGAACCTCTCCCAAAGTATTCATCCTCAGGTATGGTTTTCCTAAATCAGTCTAGTCCCGCCTAGGGTCATTACTAGGGTCCTGCTCAGTAAGAATCTAGGGTCATATCGGGTTTCCTAATGTCAATAAGTACTATTCATATTCTACGTTGCGGGGGTGCTAAACGCCATCCACCCGACTTCCCCCCGTAGATATGCATCTACTCACCTGGTCCATGTCTGCCGAAGACAGTGTCGCCATCCTCCTCTTCATCGCCCGCAGTCCACATGAGTGGTACCTAAACGCAAGCATATAAATAGCATCGTAAACCGAATCACATACAAAAGTCAAACGATACAAGGAACAAGCACAGGTTAAAACCTATGTCCCGTCCCCGCAAAAGAACCAAATATCGCTCGATATCGGCGTACAAACTCCGATGGATCGAGATAAACATTAACAAATAACTCGTAGTTTTAAAACACATTACTTATATTATAAAACATGATTAAATCCATCGAAACCCTAAAATCCATCAAACCGTCCAATTTCGTAAAAACCGAAATTGCCAATTTACCGTTTTTCATCAAAACTTGACATTTAAATGAAACCAATAGTTATAAAACTCATTATATAGAATAACTAGACTATACAAACCGTTACTATATTTTTATTACACAAATTTATATTGATTTGAAATTTCTAGTTTGCAACATTTAACAATTTTCAACATTTTTCAAGCAAAACACCACAATTCCACCACAAAACATGATTTTGCATGAATTAATGTCTTAAATTACAATTCATGATGATAATGATATAATGAAATCATAATTATAATTTAAATCCCTTTTATTTAGTAATTTCCAAAATCTAGTTTACAAAATAATAGCATTTTATTACTATTTTTCCAATTATCAAAGTAATCTAGTGATCAAACTAAGTTTTTCATTCAATTAATATGCTAATATTTCCACTAAAACTACATTCCAATGATAACAACCCAAATCTAAATTTTATATCAACCACAAACACATTTTGCAAAATCCTAGTTAGCTAATTTCCTTATTTAAAAAGATTTTAAAAGAAAATTTTACAATTCAACAACCATGCAATATTTTCCAATTCTAAAAGTGTTAAACTAACTATTATAACCCTAATTAATTATTAAAAACCCTAACTTGAATTTACAACCCTAACTTGTATTTTAAAAATTAAACATAGAATTAATATAATAATTCTAATTATGCTTTAAAAGAACATTTAATAGAAATAATTCAAAAGAGAAAGATTTATACCTCCACAATCTCATGTCCAAACTTGAAAATGAACCTCAAAAATACATGCTTTCCCACTCCAAAATCGATGTAAAGAAGAGTAGAGAATAAAGGGTATGAAATAATTAGGATTTTGTGTATTTTTTGTTGAATTTTTGATGTAATTTGATGGATTTTTGTGCAAAAATGAGGTGAGAAATGGGGAGGGGCAGCCATGGGGGGTTGTGGCCGGCCTTGGTGAGGTGAGGGAGAGAAATAAGTGAGTGTGAAAGTGTGTAGAAGTTTCAAAAGGGGAAATATCACTTAAAGGTCTTTTCATGGTTTATTTAATTATTTATTTATTTGTTTACTATAGCAACTCAAGAAAGCTCTAGAAAATAGGAAAAATTTGCAAATAATTTTTGCATGATACATACTAAATTCTAACATGCCATGGTTCATTTTTACAAATTAAAACCATTTAAATTTGTAATTTACACTAATTTAGTGTAAAAATAAAGCTTATGTTAATATTTAAAATAATTAATTTAGGAATTTTTTTTAATTAAACTAAAAATTATAAGTGGATAAATAAACACTATTTACTAGTAATTACATAATTAAATAGGTATTTTTGAATTTATAATGAAAAACAATTTCGGTTTGATTTTACGAAAAATACATTTTGCTTTACCGAAAATCATAAAATTCACTTAAACAATTTTATTCATTTAATTATTTATTTAATTATTTTTAAAACGTTACAATCTTCCCCCCTTTAGGAAATTCGGTCCCCGAATTTAAATTAAAACTCCCCTTCCAAATACTAAAATATTTAGCAAAACACTCAAATCGTCGGGGCTCCGAAATCATCAATACATAACAAAAATCAACTCCGTCAAGCATAACGCAATCATCGGAGTTATGGCAAGAACAAAATTCCAAAACTCAATATGAAAACCATCATAATATACATCAATCTATAACTTATATATAATTCGCATCCTAGTAAAATCGCTGAATCGTCATAATAAAGAAGCATACAAAAAACCCCTCTTGAAAATCGCCGTGCAATGCACGTGTCACGGCATAAGTAGCGGACGTTTAAATTTTTTTTAAAATAACTGTATATATATCTTTTATTTAACATACATGTCCCGCCTGGTTACTAAATCAAATAATAATGATTATGAAAACATACTGCTCAAACTAAAATCAATCCCAATCACATCAATAAAATATCATGTGCGTCCGGTGCGCACTGAAATCGAAACCAAATGCAGAAACCATGAATACTCACAAAACAAAACTAAGTGCAACAGGTGTGCACCAAAAACATCTGTCAAGTGCAACGGGCGTGCACGACTCAATATCAGGTGCATCTAATCTGCACAAAACCCCGATTTAGTGCATCTGGTGTGCACGAAATCGCATCAAGTGCGCCAAGTATGAGCAAGAATCCTAATCAGGTGCACATGGTGCACGAAAACATACATCGAATATCAAAATCGAAATCACAGTACAAAAATGCATGAAAACTAGGTCGAAACATATGTCAAAATCATGTGTAACCCCTATGCACGAAATCAAATCAAAAATCTCAATATATATAAAACCAAATCAAGTGTACTGGGTGTGTACTAAACAACATCAATACAACCGATACATGAAACACAGATAGAATGTAATGAAGGTACACACATGAAATACCAATCGTAGAACAAAGTCCTCAAAATACCAAAATCCAATCAACGAAAATATGAAATTCAAATCACTAAATCACAATCGTAAACACTATCGTCAATTGCTTCGAACTCGTCTCTTCGTAGCTGTGCTGACTGCGCTACCAACGGTAATACTCATGTCTAGAGCCTCCCACATAGTCGATCCCTTCACTTGATATCCGGACTACATTAAACTTTTCGATCGATCCATCAAAATCCCATAATTCCCCGAGAGCTCAACACTCAAGTACAGTTTAAAAATATCCGGTACATACCCCAGTATCGATGATCCAGCTGTAGAAGGGCAAACCCAAGCCTCACTAATGGCACCGCGGAACTGCCGTAAACCGTAAGGTTCAAGGGCGTTCTCGTGGTCATTATGTCGAGTTAGGGTTTCATTCTTCTAGAGGGTCCATCGAAATACCTGCATGTTCTTCCGAATACTTTAAACTTAGGAAAATGGTTTTCTGATAATCGTTCGAACCCTTTAACTTCATCCGGACGGCATGTGAATACCCTTCGTCCGCATGCTAAGCAATGCTTCAATCCTCAAGAATAACCAATACTCTAATGGTTATCGCATTCGAGCCGCAGCTCCCTCTGCCCGTGCGCCCGTGGTAACAGAACCACCCTCCGACATCGACGAAGATAGATCAAAGGAACGAATGAAATACGGTGCAAACAAATGTGCATCCTAAGGCTCCTTAAGCAGAGTAGCGTATCGTAAGTATGCCGCGGACCATACCCACGATACGTTACTCTACCTAAATCGCCTACTCCATCAACCAAGGGTCACCTAGACTTATACAAGGTTAAACCTAGTGCTCTGATACCAATTTTGTCACGACCCGAAAGTACGGAACGTGACCGGCACTTAGATTACGAAGCGTCTAGAGGAGCCACGTAACCTAAGTAAGCCGAAGCCCAGAAATCTAAACCATGAAAAAGAAGAAGAAGCAGTAAAAGAAAACAAGTATAAAATCATCAGCAAATTTTATCAAAAATTTCGGCAGAGTCTCCTCTGTAAAAACTGGCCTCCAAACGGGTACAACAAGTATAATATACATAAATAATAAAAAGCATCCCCAAACGGGAGCTAGCATCAACGCCAACAGGCGGAAACAACCACAACAAGCACAATAATATACAATGCCAAAGGGCGAGGCTCAAAACTCAAAAGAAAACAAAACCACCAGATCAGAATAATACATGCGCGACTCTAAGGTCGAAATAAAAGACTGGCCCAATAAACTTATCAAGTAATACAAATATGGTTGATGGAGCTTACTAGATACAAATGAATGAATAAAAGTACAATGGTGGTTCGGATACAAGTGAACCAACCTACCGTGCAAATCACCCTGAAGAAAAGATGTGCCAACAAGCTGCCACGGAAACCTGTACATCGAACCTGAAAAGAATTTGGCACAACGGGGGTGAGTTGCCAACTCGTGAGTAGAAGACATCAACGAAAAGAAATCGAATGCACGACGCTATCCTAGGTCATAATAATACACTACTATATCCCAAACATCTAGTAATAGCAGGGTAATACTACGTGTAAGTGCAAATACTCCGTGTCGTGTCAGTACCTCATATAGTACTATGTCATATGAATGGATATGCATGCACCACGAATGTAAAATAAACAAATCCTGAAATCCAGGTATATCTGTATAAGCATCTGAAATCTCAACAATGAAATCCATGGAAATCTGTACAACACATGTAATCTCAAGTCTCAATATGTCGGGCTCCGGCAGTCCGGATCGGCCCATATCATCAAATCTCACGACAACGGTCGGTATCCTCCGGATATCCGCCGCGCCAGACATCACCGGTAGGTAGTCTTTCCCTGCCAGGCTCATCGTCTACAACTCGATCTTCTTGCCCCGGGGTACCATACCGGGCCCACCATATACCCGAGACGGTTCATCCACTCCTCGAATCGGGTCTCGAAATCCAACAGAAAACATGAAATCTCATGGTGGACGACACATACATCATGAGAAAACCGCATCTTATTTTAAAAAGAGAAGAGGAGAGAGAGAGAAGTTTTATATATTTTTGCGGTTTTCCCCAAAAATCCAGAAATCTCATAGAAATCCAAATCTCAAAATCATGAATAAGTATATGATAAGTGTCGGCATATGCCCATAATACTGCATGATAACATGAAAATATGAATGCATGAATGTCTAAGCAATGAATATCATGTCTGTACTAATGTCAGAGAATAATCACAATATTATATCCGTCTAGTTATTAACTGATTCTATCCATAAAAGACAATATGATCTAAAGTGTACGTGACATAGCAATTACCGATGATGATGTGTGTGAGCCGGCAAATAAGTGTGCGTGGAATATGCGCATCATCGGTAATAGTGCTGGTGTCATAACAGGTAAAGTTTATACTGATTATAGCAACATATAAAAGAACATGCACCATGATGATTACAGTATGAATGTAAATACAGGTGTGCATTATCCACTCCTCTGCGAGATACGAGTACAACTACCACTATGTGAGTCGAACCTAAACCAGTGTCCGTCTAACATCCTAAGGAACTAAACCTAATAGACTAGTCAGTAAGAAACTAGAGTCTACCTAAGGTCTGAATCAATATCTCTAATAGTCGGCGATCCCGCCTCAATAGCGTCACGTACGTAGTACGGCTTCCTCGAATCAAGAGTGCGGATCAATCATCAAATCTAAGCCTCGTACGGCAAAATCCATCGTACGGCATCCCAATATCGGGGTACGGTCAAGTATCTCCTAGGTGTCTCCTCATTCGTATAATGTCATCATCAACACATCTCATGATCAAGGTGCTAAACTGTGATCGCATACATCAATCATATATCATTGCCATCATGATAAGCATCATTAGTTTATCCTCAGAAATATCATGTCATATGTATCATATTGTGATTACGTCATACTTATATGATATCGGCATCAGGTCACACCAATAAAATGTCGTAATCAAGTTATACATATATCATATCGTGATCAGTCACAAGTTACAGTCCGGGTACTATTCTAGCGTCCCATGTACATCAATATCACCACCACTCTTTATAATTTATATATTCATGTTCATTATCACATTCTCTAATGATCCGCTAACACTTTAATACGACTGTATAGTCAAGAATCACGGCATCAAGCCCAGTCATACTGTTTCATCATACCTCAGATATCATATCACATCAACGAATCCCATATACGTGTTGTGTATATATATACACCTATACCTAGTTATATATATATATACACACATATACGTATACGCCATGTCAAGTTTTAGTGTGTGCGTGTGTGTTTCTATCAGAAACCTACGAACCTCTCCCAAAGTATTCATCCTCAGGTATGGTTTTCCTAAATCAGTCTAGTCCCGCCTAGGGTCATTACTAGGGTCCTGCTCAGTAAGAATCTAGGGTCACATCGGGTTTCCTAATGTCAATAAGTACTATTCATATTCTACGTTGCGGGGGTGCTAAACGCCATCCACCCGACTTCCCCCCGTAGATATGCATCTACTCACCTGGTCCATGTCTGCCGAAGACAGTGTCGCCATCCTTCTCTTCATCGCCCGCAGTCCACATGAGGGGTACCTAAACGCAAGCATATAAATAGCATCGTAAACCGAATCACATACAAAAGTCAAACGATACAAGGAACAAGCACAGGTTAAAACCTATGTCCCGTCCCCGCAAAAGAACCAAATATCGCTCGATATCGGCGTACAAACTCCGATGGATCGAGATAAACATTAACAAATAACTCGTAGTTTTAAAACACATTACTTATATTATAAAACATGATTAAATCCATCGAAACCCTAAAATCCATCAAACCGTCCAATTTCGTAAAAACCGAAATTGCCAATTTACCGTTTTTCATCAAAACTTGACATTTAAATGAAATCAATAGTTATAAAACTCATTATATAGCATAACTAGACTATACAAACCGTTACTATATTTTTATTACACAAATTTATATTGATTTGAAATTTCTAGTTTGCAACATTTAACAATTTTCAACATTTTTCAAGCAAAACACCACAATTCCACCACAAAACATGATTTTGCATGAATTAATGTCTTAAATTACAATTCATGATGATAATGATATAATGAAACCATAATTATAATTTAAATCTCTTTTATTTAGTAATTTCCAAAATCTAGTTTACAAAATAATAGCATTTTATTACTATTTTTCCAATTATCAAAATAATCTAGTGATCAAACTAAGTTTTTCATTCAATTAATATGCTAATATTTCCACTAAAACTACATTCCAATGATAACAACCCAAATCTAAATTTTATATCAACCACAAACACATTTTGCAAAAACCTAGTTAGCTAATTTCCTTATTTAAAAAGATTTTAAAAGAAAATTTTACAATTCAACAACCATGCAATATTTTCCAATTCTAAAAGTGTTAAACTAACTATTATAACCCTAATTAATTATTAAAAACCCTAACTTTAATTTACAACCCTAACTTGTATTTTAAAAATTAAACATAGAATTAATATAATAATTCTAATTATGCTTTAAAAGAACATTTAATAGAAATAATTCAAAAGAGAAAGATTTATACCTCCACAATCTCATGTCCAAACTTGAAAATGAACCTCAAAAATACATGCTTTCCCACTCCAAAATCCATGTAAAGAAGAGTAGAGAATAAAGGGTATGAAATAATTAGGATTTTGTGTATTTTTTGTTGAATTTTTGATGTAATTTGATGGATTTTTGTGCAAAAATGAGGTGGGAAATGGGGAGGGGCAGCCATGGGGGGTTGTGGCCGGCCTTGGTGAGGTGAGGGAGAGAAAGAAGTGAGTGTGAAAGTGTGTAGAAGTTTCAAGAGGGGAAATATCACTTAAAGGTCTTTTCATGGTTTATTTAATTAATTATTTATTTGTTTACTATAGCAACTCAAGAAAGCTCTAGAAAATAGGAAAAATTTGCAAATAATTTTTGCATGATACATACTAAATTCTAACATGCCATGGTTCATTTTTACAAATTAAAACAATTTAAATTTGTAATTTACACTAATTTAGTGTAAAAATAAAGCTTATGTTAATATTTAAAATAATTAATTTAGGAAATTTTTTTAATTAAACTGAAAAATTATAAGTGGCTAAATAAACACTATTTACTAGTAATTACATAATTAAATAGGTATTTTTGAATTTATAATGAAAAACAATTGCGGTTTGATTTTACGAAAAATACATTTTGCTTTACCGAAAATCATAAAATTCACTTAAACAATTTTATTCGTTTAATTATTTATTTAATTATTTTTAAAACGTTACAAGGGCATACATACAACTAACATCATCAAGTCAAACTCATCACGTATGGAAAATCATCGTACGACGGTATTAAACCACTAGGGATCCTATCAACCTATATGACAATGACGGGTACGGACCTAACGTCACGTACGACATATCACTCACGATTCACCACAATCTATATATAAATATCTATATACCTATGCTCCAGGTCACATCCATAATAATCTCATATCAGGGGACTGGTAAGGTATTAATCAGATCACATCCGTATACCAACATATCATCGGATCACATATCAAATCATATTCTCTTCTCATAGCATTTATATCTCGCAATAAGTAAATTTACATATGCAATCTACACTATACATCAAAGGTCATTATATTCTAAACTCATACTGATTCTAGGGTAATTACATTGCTATAAGTCGTGATTCACCATTCGCTTTTTCCTATCCCCAAAGCTTCAACTAATATCCCAAAATATATTCAATCATCAGTAACCATCTTTAGTTTATAATATGTGTTAGGTTAACCTAGCACCCTATGTAGAGTTTGGAAGCATCACATGTCACAAAGTTCAAATTTTTATGGTGCTAAGCATCATACAAAGGATCGATCCTAGAAAATTAGGGTTTCTAAACAATAAAGGCAACAAAGACTAGGGTTTCGAGACTACAACCTTTGTATCTCCCTTCGCTAGACTCTTTGGCCTCTTGAGTGTTGGAGGAAGGTTCTCTTGAAGTCTTATAGCGTCCACGACGATCCACCCGAAGCTCCTAGTCCAAGCTTGCAACTTCACTTTTCAAGAGGAGAAATGAAGAGAACATTCTAAACAAGTGGGCTAAACTTGTGTAGAATGATGTTGTGGTGACTTTTCTCACTTCAAAAACCTAACTTGATGAGTATATTTCTCACTACAAAAGTCTAGAGAGCAAATGGTGAAGGAGGAAGAAGATGATAGCTTTCTTTTTAACAAGAGTAAAAAGATAACTCATGAAAAGAAATGAAAATATATCCTTATATATTTATTTCTTCTCATCTCAAACCATGGTTAAATGTTTGAGTTATTATTTAATTAGAGTTTAAAACATAGAAGGAAAGTTTAATCCAAGGTTAAGGGTAGGTGAGGATGGTTAGGTTAAAGAAGAATGTAGAAACAAGTCAAGAATTATCCTTTCCTTTTCCATTTTGTTTTAAACACAAAATCAAATAATAATCCATATATTTATCCATGGTGTGAGTCTTATATTGTCATCATTTTCAATGTGTAATCAACCATGATAGATGATGTATGTATGTATGTATGTATGTATGTATGTATGCACAACCATATGTGCATGAAACTAGAAAGAAAGAAAGAAAAACATACATGCATGTATACATCCATCATATACAAGAAAAGGTTTTAAGTGAGAAAACTAATGGTTAAATGATAAATCAACACTTGATTTATCAATCCGGCCATATCACATATGATCCCACCAACAGCAAGCCGCCCGATCAATGTACGGTATCCTATACGCGCATTTTAATCGGGTCCA
Source organism: Agapanthus africanus (assembly GCA_030015575.1). Lineage (NCBI taxonomy): Eukaryota > Viridiplantae > Streptophyta > Magnoliopsida > Asparagales > Amaryllidaceae > Agapanthus > Agapanthus africanus. The sequence continues at coordinate 236,898,781 of JASDDO010000026.1, forward strand.
TGCGCATATCGCATACGCGCACCACAACGTTTCGCCTGGACTAGGTAACTCCTTTTTAGGACTCTAAGACTCTTCAATATGCCGGCAGTGGGTGATGATCAAACCAAGCACCCCCAAGCTGCAAGCGGTCAGCTAAACATAACGGCCACCCGGGTATTGAGCGATCAGAAGAAAACAAGCGAACCTGCTACAACTCCCGTCGAGCCAACCGGCAACACTACCGTACAGTCCGGTCTCTTCGTCAGATATGCTGCATATCGAGCCTAGGGATGGTCATGTCGACTCTAATAACTCAATAAGTCGTGCCGGTGAATGGTCTATAACAGATCGAGAAACTACTGATAACACTTATCAGCAAATCTCAGCAGCCCTGGCCAGGGACTTACTGATATAACCAGCCGGGCACAGTACAGCATCAACTCCCAATACCGGGAGAGACGAAACCCCTCCTATCACTCATTGCCTTCGTGTGTCTCGGGACTGTACCCAACGGCCACCTGTTTGCACGACTCAGTAGAGCCGTGGTAAGGTGGCAATCAAAGTACAGTGGGAGAACACACAAGACTCTATGACGATTTCGGGTATACAGACTAACCTGTACCAGTGTCACCTGAGAACTGCTATCCGACGATAGATATAATTCCATATAGGAGTTCTCGGTGAGTCCGTCCATTGTACCCAGTCACCACTGAGCACCCGTATATGATTTTGATGTCAAACATCGATGAATGTGGGAACATTCATCGCCCATCGTATGGGTCTAGTATCATATACGCTAGTCTACTCTGGTATATCAATGCCCCGTCTCGATATACTTACGACTAGGGACTTTCCAGGATATGCTTATAGACTACAGATGTCCCACTAGTATGATCTCCATCATAATCACAGCAGTCAAGTCGATATCCTCAGGGCTTTATCAGCATGTATGAATGAATAAAAGCATGATCAAATCAACATGTCAGATAAAGAAGAACCAGATAGCATACTATCATGTCGAGCAAGAATGCATACTGAATATATATATACATGTATAGATACATCCACTATCATATAATGGCCTCTAGGACATACATATATCCAACAATCTCCCAATTGCACTAAGGCCAGTTATTGGCGTATCTCATACCCAACATCTCAAAAAGTCGCTCATGCTGCGGCTGAGGGAGGGCCTTAGTGAATGGAGCCGCGGCGTTATTCTTTGTGTCTACTCTCCTAATCTCGATCTCGCGGCGATCTAAAATCTCCCGGATCAAATGAAAACGCCTCAGGATGTGTCTGGACCGCTGATGGGATCTGGGCTCCTTGACTAATGCCATAGCCCCATTATTATCACAATACAAAGGTATTGGATCAATAATGGTTGGAACTACTCCTAGCTCCGAGAAGAACTTCATCCAGACGGCTTCCTTGGCGGCATCATTCGCAGCAATGTACTCAGCTTCCATCATAAAGTCTGCAACGGTATCTTGTTTGGAACTCTTCCAACTCACCGCCCCTCTATTGAGGGTAAATACAAACCCAGAGATAGATTTGCTGTCGTCCTTATCGCTCTGGAAGCTCGAATAGGTAAAGGCCTCCATTTGGAGATCTCCATTACCATACACCAAGAACAATTCTTTATTCTTTCGTAAGTACTTAAGAATGTTCTTCACAGCTGTCCAGTGATTCTCCCCTGGGTTGGATTGATACCTGCTTACAACACTAAGTGCATAAGCCACATCTGGGCGTGTACATAACATCGCATGCATTATAGATCCTACTGCCGAAGCATAGGGTATAACACTCATGCGAGCTCTCTCTTCATCGGTCTTTGGGCAAGAATCCTTGGAGAGAGTGACCCCATGGCAAGCGGGTAAGGCACCCCGCTTGGAGTCTTCCATACTAAACCTTTTTAGGATGGTGTCAATGTACCTGGTTTGGGACAATACCAATAACCTTTTGGATCTATCCCTATAGATCCTTATGCCCAGAATGTATGTGGCATCACCCAGGTCCTTCATGGAGAACCTCCGTGATAAGAAAGATTTGACCGACTGTAGCATAGGAATATCATTTCCTATCAGAAGAATGTCGTCCACGTACAATACGAGGAATATGACAGCTCTCCCTACAGCCTTCTTATAAACAAAAGGTTCATCTGGATTCTTGATGAAGTCAAACTCTTTGATGATATCATCGAAACAGATGTTCCAACTCCGTGATGCCTGCTTTAACCCATATATGGATTTAAGCAATTTACATGCTTTCCCGCTGCTCCCACTGTCAATGAAGCCCTCTGGCTGATCCATATAAACGCATTCTTCTAAATTTCCATTTGGAAATACGGTTTTAACGTCCATCTGCCAGATTTCATAGTCGTAGTGAGAAGCAATAGCAAGTAGGATCCGAATGGATTTAAGCATGGCTACGGGAGAAAAAGTCTCTTCATAGTCCAAACCTGGTCTTTGACGAAAGCCCTTCGCCACAAGTCTTGCCTTATAGGTCTCCACCTGCCCATCTACACCAATCTTTCTTTTAAAGATCCATTTGCACCCCACAGGTTTTACCCCAAGGGGTACAACGTCTAAAGTCCATACTTTGTTGGTGTACATAGACTCCACTTCGGATCTCATGGCATCCAGCCACTTCACAGAGTCTCTACTCATGATAGCTTGCTGAAAACTGGTAGGATCATCATCATCCATGATGCAGTCTTCTCCATCACCATCAATGAGGAAACCGTAGTACCTCTCTGGTGGGCGAGAAGTCCTACCAGACTTACGGAGTGGCCGAGGTTCCTCAGTTTTTATTTCAACAGCCGGTTCAACAAAATCGTCATTTGTAGTTTGTGTTTCTAGAACCTCTTCTAGATCCACCACCTTGCCATCATCTTTATCTGTGAAAAACTCTTTTTCTAAGAATGTGGCATACTGAGAAACAAACACATTTTGTTCCTCTTTGTGGTAGAATAAATATCCATAAGAATTCTTTGGATATCCCGCAAAGTTACACATGACTGACCGTGTCTCGAGTTTGTCTGGATTCTGCTTTTTAACATAGGCCGGGCAACCCCAAATCTTAATTCTCTTAAGAGATGGTCTCTTCCCATGCCATATCTCATATGGCGTGGTAGACACGGTTTTGGTTGGAACCCTGTTTAGTAGAAACGCTGCAGTCTCCAATGAATGCCCCCAAAACGAGACTGGTAACTCAGCGTCACTCATCATGGACCGGACCATATCTAATAGGGTCATATTCCGTCGTTCTGACACACCGTTGTGCTGTGGTGTGTAAGGAGGAGTGAGCTGAGAGAGAATCCCATTCTCTTTTAGGAAGTTTGCAAATTCTGTACTGAGATACTCACCACCTCGATCTGATCGAAGCATCTTGATACTCAAGCCGGTTTGTTTTTCTACTTCTTGTTTATATTCAATGAACTTCTCGAAAGCTTCGGACTTGTGCTTTAATAAAAATACATGACCGAATCTTGAGAAATCGTCGGTGAATGTAATGAAGTATGAAAAACCGCCTCTAGCCTGTGTAGACATTGGCCCACATACATCACTATGTATGAGGCCTAGGAGCTCAGTAGCTCTTTCTCCGTGTCCGGTAAACGGAGTTTTGGTCTTTTACCTTTGATACAAGACTGGCAAGTCGCATAAGATTTATACTCAAAAGAGTTTAAATATCTATCTTTGTGTAACTTGTTTTGTCTTGTTTCATTAATATGACCAAGTCTACAGTGCCAAAGAAAAGCTTCATTTAATTCTGAAAGTTTTCTTTTATTAGTGTGTTGTATACAGAAAACTGTGTGTTGATTTAGGACATATATTCCGTTATTAAGCGTACCATACCCAACCAACATTTGATTCAGGTGAATGTTCATAACATTGTTCTGCAATACAAAATTATATCCTTCATTGTCTAACAAAGAAACGGATATTATATTACAAAGCATACTTGGTACAAAATAACATGGATTCAAAACCAAAATACATCCAGATGGCAACCCCAAGTGATACTCTCCCACTGCGACTGTATGTACATTGGAACCATTTCCAACGCAGAGAGTATGGTCACCTGTCTTCAAAACTTTGCTATTTCTCAGCCCCTGTATAGAATTGCAAATGTGAGAACTTGAACTGGTATCCAATACCCAGGAAGCAGAGTTTATTGAAAAACAGTTTTCTGTCACAAACGCACCTGAAGCAGAAGCATCCCCATGCTTCTTCTTGAGACTTAAGTACTCCGTGTAGTTGCGCTTCCAATGTCCTGTCTTGTGGCAATGAAAACATTCGCCTTTCCCCGAGTTTCCAGTTTTGGACTTTTCCTTTTCCTTCACCTTTTTAACTCCACCCTTAGGATTGGTGGGCTTCTTCTTTTTCTTTCCTTTGGCCTTAGCTTTCGGGCGAGAAGAGGAAGATTGTCCAACAGTCATAACGGGAGTTTTTGCTGACTTCATAGTGCTCTCTGCACTCCTTAATATGTTAAGGAGTTCAGGGAGTTCCTTCTCCATGCCGTGCATATTGAAGTTCACTATGAATTGAGCAAAGGTGGAGGGGAGGGACTGCAGAATAATATCTATATATTGTTCATTGTCCATTGTCCATCCAAGGTCCTCAAGCTCTTCTATAAGAGCTATCATCTTCAGAACATGGTCTCCTACTGGTGTGCCAGGGGCCATTCGCATCTGAAACAATTTCTTTGATGCTTCGTATCGTAATACGTAGGATTGCTCTCCATACAACTCCTTTGTATGGAGCAATATACCGTAAATGTCCATATCCTCGTGCTGCTTTTGATGTGTGTTATCCATCGATGCAAGCGCGAGGCATTTGGCCGTGGCACAGTCAGCGTCCCATGTCTTGCGGACTTCAATGTCCGTAACTGAGGATTTTGGACCTGGGACGGGCGGGGCTGAAGCCGTGAAGACATATGATACTTTATCATAAGTCAAGGCTATTTTCAGATTCTTCAGCCAGTCTTTATAATTGGTCCCATTCAGTTTGTTTTTATCTAGTAGAAGCTTGTGTCCAGTCATGGGTATCTGCCATTAAGAGAGAGAAAAGAATACACTCAGCGAAAGCTCTTGCATGGATCAGATTGGTTATTATCTTGTCTAATCGATGTTTCCCACTGCTTTTATCGAGTTTTTCTTTCAAACCTTAAAAAGAAAAACTAGCCAGGATTAATTACAGTCTACAACTTCGCTAACCGTTCAGCCAGGCCAGTGTCGGTACTTGAGGGAGGTTCCCCGTGCTTTCGCACGGACCTAATTAGAGTAAACCTCGTTTTCCCAGAGGCAGAGCCCCGTTAACACCTTTCTAGACACCTAATGAGTTAGCTGATTGTAAACTGTAAAACTCTCCTAGGAGCAACTATTGCCCATAGTGGGATCGAGATTCAACTATCTCATAGGAGGTATGCAATCTCATTGCAAATTTCAAAACTTGAAATTCCGATGTGGTTTTTACCCCTAGTACTTATGACCTTAACTAAGGTCAACAAATCATAAGTACCAGTCAAGTTCTACCCATCATTTCTTGATTAATTAGACCCACTCATATGACCCTTAACTATGGTCAACAAAGTCAGAAGAATGTCCTAATTAATCTGCATCATATGCAATGTAGGAAGACATCACTTAGCTACCGTACACTACGCCTTAATTATAGTCAACAAACGTAGCACGAATACTAAGTACTCTACTTCCTAAAATGACGGAGGGTTGCGGATGATTTTTAAGAAAATCTTTAACGCTTTGAACTTGATATTGTTGTAGAATCAAATGGTTTTCAAAAGGAGTGGTTTAAGCTCCGCAGTTTTGAAATATAGCTTTTTCATAAATAGCCGAGTGGTTTTCAAATCCGATTCTACAACATCTTTTTAGGTTTATTTTCTTTACATTAATCACATTAATGTAATCCCATCATTTAAGTCCTTAAGCCAATCACAGAAAAGAAACGAAAATAACACGTACGCTTATGCCATTCGCATTCGCCGCAATGTTCCGTTATGCACCGTTAGGTTACTTAACTAACGGCATACCGGGACGGGACTAGCGCGGGTGTAAAACATAAGCAACGTCTACTATATATCATATATATAATATGTCATTCGTCACAGATATCACAGAACACAGGCAGCAGAAACATAGATATAATGTGGGATATACTAGGACGTCCGTATTTAGTATTTTAGCCAGAATAGAAAATACGGATTCCACAGTCGTGATGAACAGCCAAGCCCACACCCTGGACCCCTACGAGAGCGGCAAGCGATCCTACCAATTCTGGAGTTTAGGAGACCCGGTCTCGACTCCTCGAGATGGCCTCCCACTGAACCCCATAACCCGGTCACCTGTGCTCCCCTCCTTGGGTCCATCCTAATGCGGAAAAGTAAATAATATACAACACTGGTGACACAACCTCAACCCGGAAGTGCCCCAAATAAAAGAATATTACATTACATTTGAATTTACATGAATGAAAATATAAAACTCTCATCTCACATAAAAACCCCCGGCTATTCAATCGCGACAATCCTGCACATCATATCTCAGCAACACATAATATCTCATATCATCAACGTAAGTAAGTATGCGTACCCCGATTGTCGTTGATGTATAGCAACGAAACCGGCGATATCGAACATACTACACTTACGGTCACAGAAAAGAAAGTGTAAAACTGCAATATCTGGAATCCACATTCTCTTTAGACATCGCAAATGCGAAATATCACATACTTCGTATTTCATGTCTAGTAATATGAATTCCACACATTGCATCACATTCCAGATAAACAGACAGTATTAAAATTTTCGAACGAACGATCAAGTACCCAAGATTCACTAAAGCTCAACACTTGAGCAGAGTTCAAAAACCCGGAGTATGACACAGTAGTAGCGGTCCAGCCGTAGAAAGGTCAAGCCAACGCCTCACATGTGGCACGCCGTACTGCCCCAAACCCTAAGGTTCAAAGGGCAGTTCAAGACGGTCACATAATCGAGTTAAGGTTTGTTGTCTTTTAGAGGGTCCACCACAAAACTTGCACGTATCTCCAAAGTATTTACACCCCGTGAATAGTGAGCAAATGATACTCGTTCAAACACTTCAATACTTTCTAATTTACCCGGAAAAGCAACGAAATGAAAATTCCGATCGAATCGACGAGTCCAAAACCATCTCCAGAAAATACAGTACAATATTCAGATTAAACATACCTAAAACACTATACAATCAGTTATAAGAATTACTGTGCAAATTTGAAGCAATGATGCCTTTGTACGGCCGCGGAGTCGCGGCCTAAGCAAGGATTTGCCGCGGTTCCGCGACGATTTGTACGGATCAGGGCTTCGAATTTCACAGTGTTTCTTAGTTTTTCCTGCTGTATTTTTTAAGTATTTTTAATTCTAAAAAATGTCAGATTTTAAAATTTGACCAGAGAAGGTCTCGAAAAGTCGTATTTTGATCCGATCGGGATTTTTACTTCGTACAAGTGTCGCCTAATGTTCTAGGTCGGCTCTGATACCAATGTTAGGTTTACCTAGCACCCTATTTAGAGTTTGGAAGCATCACATGTCACAAAGTTCAAATTTTTATGGTGCTAAGCAAGCATACAAAGGACCGATCCTAGAAAATTAGGGTTTCTAAACAATAAAGGCAACAAAGACTAGGGTTTCGAGACTACAACCTTTGTAGCTCCCTTCACTAGACTCTTTGGCCTCTTGAGTGTTGGAGGAAGGTTCTCTTGAAGTCTTCTAGCATCCACGACGATCCACCCGAAGCTCCTAGTCCAAGCTTGCAACTTCACTTTTCAAGAGGAGAAATGAAGAGAACATTCTAAACAAGTGGGCTAAACTTGTGTAGAATGATGTTGTGGTGGCTTTTCTCACTTCAAAAGCCTAACTTGATGAGTATATTGCTCACTACAAAAGTCTAGAGAGCAAATGGTGAAGGAGGAAGAAGATGATAGCTTTCTTTTTAACAAGAGTAAAAAGATAACTCATGAAAAGAAATGAAAATATATCCTTATATATTTATTTCTTCTCATCTCAAACCATGGTTAAATGTTTGAGTTATTATTTAATTAGAGTTTAAAACATAGAAGGAATGTTTAATCCAAGGTTAAGGGTAGGTGAGGATGGTTAGGTTAAAGAAGGATGTAGAAACAAGTCAAGAATTATCCTTTCCTTTTCCATTTTGTTTTAAACACAAAATCAAATAATAATCCATATATTTATCCATGGTGTGAGTCTTATATTGCCATCATTTTCAATGTGTAATCAACCATGATAGATGATATATGTATGTATGTATGTATGCACATCCATATGTGCATGAAACTAGAAAGAAAGAAAGAAAAACATACATGCATGCATACATCCATCATATACAAAAAAATGTTTTAAGTGAGAAAACTAATGGTTAAATGATAAATCAACACTTGATTTATCAATCCGGCCATATCACATATGACCCCACCAAAAGCAAGCCGCCCGATCAATGTACGGTATCCTATACGCGCATTTTAATCGGGTCCATGCGCATATCGCATACGTGCACCACAACGTTTCGCCTGGACTAGGTAACTCCTTTGTGGGACTCTAAGACTCGTCAATACGCCGGCAGTGGGTGATGATCATATCAAGCACCCCCAAGCCGCAAGCGGTCAGCTAAACGTAACGGCCACCCGGGTATTGAGCGATCAGAAGAAAACAAGCGAACCTGCTACAACTCCCGTCGAGCCAACCGGCAACACTACCGTACAGTCCGGTCTCTTCGTCAGATCTGCTGCATATTGAGCCTAGGGATGGTCACGTCGACTCCAATAACTCAATAAGTCGTGCCGGTGAATGGTCTATAACAGATCGAGAAACTACTGATAACACTTATCAGCAAATCTCAGCAGCCCTGGCTAGGGAATTACTGATATAACCAGTCGGGCACAGCACAGCATCAACTCCCAATACCGGGAGAGGCGAAACCCCTCCTATCGCTCATTGCCTTCGTGTGTCTCGGGACTGTACCCAACGGCCACCTGTTTGCATGACTCAGTAGAGCCGTGGTAGGGTGGCAATCAAAGTACAGCGGGAGAACACACAAGACTCTATGACGATCTCGGGTCTACAGACTAACCTGTACCAGTGTCACCTGAGAACTGCTATCCGACGATAGATATGATTCCATATAGGAGTTCTCGGTGAGTCCGTCCAGTGTACCCAGTCACCACTGAGCACCCGTATATGATCTTGATGTCAAACATCGATGAATGTGGGAACATTCATCGCCCATCGTATGGGTCTAGTATCATATATGCTAGTCTACTCTGGTATATCAATGCCCCGTCTCGATATACCTACGACTTGGGACTTTCCAGGATATGCTTATAAACTACAGATGTCCCACTAGTATGATCTCCATCATAATCACAGCAGTCAAGTCGATATCCTCAGGGCTTTATCAGCATGTATGAATGAATAAAAGCATGATCAAATCAACATGTCAGATAAAGAAGAACCAGATAGCATACTATCATGTCGAGCAAGAATGCATACTGAATATATATATACATGTATAGATACATCCACTATCATATAATGGCCTCTACGGCATACATATATCCAACAATATGTTTTCTCTAACTATCATTTAATTCTAACCCTCATTTTCTATTAAAGGTTTCCTTAACCATAAACTATGAATCGGTTTCCATCAAAAACTTGCGGGGGTGCTATACGCCATCCACCCGACTTTCCCCGTGGATATAGATCCACTCACCTGATCCAAGCTTGCCGAAGTTGATGTGCTTGTCGTCTCGGGATCCACGCAAGGGTACCTATAACAAATATACAATCGTAATGCATATTAAAATCAAGTCGGAAACCAAAACGGCACACGTTTCGCCTATAGGTCATAACCTGTAGCCTCGCGTGCAAAAGACGACCAATAGCCCAAGCCGTTGGCGTTCAAACGCCACACGACGGAAACACAATATCAAATACCAAAACCAATTTCATTAAAAGTCGCAAAACAAAATCGGAAACTTACAAATATGCTCCATATTTTTCCATATATGAAGTTAGCTAATTTTGCATATGTAAAGGGTCTAGTTAACTGATAAAGGAGCCACAAAACAAACACGAGACACATTGGCCAATACCTGGCCGCAATTTGCTGCCAGAAGGCATTAATTTGCAGCCAAGAAGAGGGTGCAGGGGTTGGGGGTCTTGGGATTACCATCTAAGTTGCCTGCACTACTCACTGTACTTACTAAATAATTTTCAGGTCACCCGGGTGTTGGCAAATCTCCAAAACTCACCAAAATTCTCACATTTTCCCGATATCGAGGTTTCTAAGTTTGGGTTAAGGGGTTCTAGTCTCTGTTTTTCTCCATAAAACTAACACTAAAGAGGGTTTAAGGTCACCACTACACTCAATTGCACCCTTGGAATCAATTCCAAACCCTAACGTCAACTTTAAATTTTCAAAGTTCACATTTCTTCACTAAATCGGTTAAAACAAATATGGGTGCTAAAGTAAATGAAATACAATGCAATTGGTATAGGAATTATCTCATTTGGCAACTCAAGAATTTTCTTGAGTTGCCCCAAGTCTCCAAAATGCAAACTTTCTTGGTCCAAAGTGATTGTAATGGTCTTGTGCATGTTTTTTTATGAAATGGAGATGGATTTTTGAGTTGATTTTGGGGGTGTTTTGAAACTTGAAGAGGGGGAGGGAGTGAGGGCAGCAGCCCTAGAGAGGAGAGAGACAAGGAAGGATGAAGATGATGAATGAAACAAAGGGCCAAGGCCAAGGTTTGACCCCTCACCTCTCTCTTCTCTCTGATGCTCATACTTTTATATTATATTCCCTTTTCTTTTCATTTCTTTTCTTTTCTTTTCATTTAAACCAAAACATGCTTGAAAATGAAGAAAAGCCATGCTAGGAAAAATGTAAAAATGCCAAAATGACATGTGCATGTCATGTGCACAAAACACGCTTAATGCGCGATTAGCGATATTTAATCGCGATTAGTATTAAAAGAAATATAATTAATTATATAATAATCTAGAAAAGCTCAAATCTTATAAAACACTCTCTTTTCAGTAATTTTCCAAATTTTCCAAATTTTTTATCGATTTATCGGTACTTAATTATACCGCATTACTAAAATATTCATTATATTTATTATTTAATTATAAAAATTCCCAAAAATAATATTTTATTTTTCAGAAATGTTACACCATGCCTCCCTCAGTATCTGCTTGGACCACATGTCCAAACTACTGCCCCTCAAAAGAGAGAAAACTATAACTCTGACAGTCACTCTGTCATCCAGGTCACCTTGGAAGCCAGGAATGATAACCGTCTCTCGAAGGAAGCTGCTGTTATCATGACCCTAGAACATCCACTTATGTTCATAAACAGCTTCTGAACGTTTCTCCAGGGTTGGATTAATATATTAACTTATTGCATGTAGTGAAAAAACAACATCTGGTGTGGTACTTGACATCTCATGATTGACTCAATTGCCTAAGCAAGAGATATGCCAATCATGCACATCCCTCTCCCCTTTAGTCTGTGAGACACATTTAGAGAGGGTGACTCCATCACCTGCAGGTACACCACCATACCAGGAGTCGTCCGTTCCAAAACACCTTTAGAATACTGTCTAAGTACCAAGATTGGGAAGCTACCCAAATCTAGATCTAAAACCATAATTCTAATTACCTGAATGCCAGATATAATATCTATATCTTATGTGGAGAAACTACTGTATGACAGCCACAGTATAACTGATCGTAGTGTAAGAATTTCTCTTCCTACAAAGTGTATGTCATCCAAATACCAGGACATACCATCCTACTACCTTCTTAACAGATCCATATTCTATTTTGATGAGGTCAAAGCCTATGACTGTCACATCAAAAATAGATGATCTATCTCCGCTATACCTGATTTAGTCTATAAATAGACATAAGCAACTTGTGCACTATATTTCCGCTACTTCCACTGACTACAACAACCCTCTAGCGGAGTCATATAACGTACACTTCTAAAGCTTGTTTAGAACGACGCTATAGTCATTCTCTTACCGGGTCTCATAGTCTAGAACAGCAGTAATGGCAAGTCTGGGTAAACAAGAACCTCCCTGTCATCGTCTTTTAAGATATCGAAGTACCTCTCGGGTGCCTGAGGTTACCCACCGTATCTACGGAGTGGCTAATTGAATGTCAAACCCGATTGAATATTTAGGTTCTATTAAATTTTCAGTAATCGTTTGTGATTCTGGAATCACTTCCAGTTCTACCATACTCCCACTACTGTTTTCTGAAAAAATCCATTTTGGTAAAACTGTGGTGAGTCAAGATCAATATCACTATTGATCTTCCATATGTTAGAAAGTTAACCCTCGTCATAGCCCGGGATAACCCACAAAATGCCATTACTGAAATGTGCCTTGAGTTATCCAGAGTCTGGATTTAAGGATAAGCCGTACAACTCCATATACTTTAACATCGTTAAGATATGAACCATTCTATATACAATATAGAAACAGAGGCACTTATTTAATTGGAACCAGATTCAAATCATGCAGCTGTCTCCAGTGCATGTCAACTAAATGGAAGGAGGCCGATCAGCATTACTCAACTAGGAGTGCATCCAAATATAAGTAACCTGAAAGAGAAACAAGTTTCTCAAAACCATTACTATCAACTGAATACCAAATACGAGTATCTACATCTTCGACCACCTTGAAGAATCCTGATATTTGCATCACGTGGTTCTCTACTTTATTCTTATACCTACAACTTCTCAAAACTTGGACCTTGTATTTCTACGAAACACTTATCTAAAACAAGTGAAGTCACAAGTAAACAGAATATAGTACGAGCACTGATTGATAGAGTTTTTGCATGCTTAGTTTATTACCGCAATCAAGACGGTTTCGCTTGTAGCTAGCCGGTTGAGTACGGGTCGTCCGCAGGGAGATGGGAATCTTTTTCTATGTGCTTTAACGAGTTAAGTCCAAATGTCCAGGTTTGTTTGAGATTAACTATGTGCTAAAATGTTATTTAAAGAGAGCTTGTTAGGGTTATGTCACGACCCGAAAGAGCACGTGACTGGCCCTTGAACCATATGAAGTCTATAGGACTCCATCTGATCCAAGTAAACCAAAGCCCAGAAAACTAAAAACATTTAAGGAGTAAATAAAGAGAACCCAGAAATCCAACTTTGTCACCACCACGCAAGTAATATGATATACAACGCCGAATGGCGAGGATCAAACTCAAAAGAAACTCACAATAACCTGAAAACCGTAACACTACTAAGAGCGACTCTAAGGTCGAAATAATACATCACTAGTGTCTGAGTCTGAAACAATTTACATGTTTTGGTTGATGGAATTTCTAGATACAAAAGAATAATACATATACAAGGGTGGTTCTGATGCAAAGAACCCACCTACTAAGCAAATCACCCGCAAAGGAAGTAATGTGCCGTAAATGCCGCTATGGAACCTGTACGGCAAAACCTGCAAGAACTGTGGCAAAACGGGATTAGTTGCCAACTCGTGAATAGAAAATATCTACAAGCAGAAATTGAATGCCTGATATAATCCTAAGTCAAAACGATCAGATATAATATAAACCTCAAATGAATAAGTCTGAAGCATGGTAAAGTGGCAATGTAACATCTGAACATAAGTGTAATGCCAAGTACTCGTGCCAGTGCCTCACGTAATAACATATCATAAATATGATGTATGTATACGGTAAAATAGGAACAGGAGATATCATGAATGAAAACATTAGAAAATCAGTGTCGAGCATCGACACAAACTATATATCTCACTATCAAATGAAACCCATATATCATGTATCCGATATGTATGCAGCATTCATGAAGGTACTCTATCCGGTACTACTAATATATGATGCGATGCATATAAAATAAAGGTGGGGTAGGGGAGATATAATATGCCATCAACCATAAAGGCCCCTCACATCGACCATAAAGGCCCCGAGCACATAGGCTCCTCTCAAATCGAGCACATAGGCTCCTCTCATATCGAGTTCATAGGCTCCGAGCACATAGGCTCCTCTCACATCGAGCTCATAGGCTCCGAGCACATAGGCTCCTCTCACATCGAGCTCATAGGCTCCGAGCACATTGGCTCTTCTCACACCGAGCTCATAGGCTCCGAGCACATAGGCTCCTCTCATAATGCATATGTAAATTTGCATAGATCATCATGATGATATATTAAGTAGGCGTATATATATATCGGCATCCCATACCACTAATATATATATATACTCTATAGGTATACATATATATTTCAGCGTCCCATACCACTGATATATATACGCAGGAGTAAAACAATCCAGAATCATCATATGCAACCAAATCACAGTACGAAATCCATGAATTATAATACATGCAACATGAACACTAATATGAGCATGCAACTATGTAAAGGCATATGCACAAAGGAATATGAATCAATAACATATAAGCATGCAATGCAATGCGAGCCGTAGAGTAAATGGTAAATGAATAGTAATGCAGCTTGCCATTTGAAATAAGACAAATCGGGGTTTTTAGTAAAATAAGGGCTACAGTGTTTTTAAGATATTCCCGATTTGTTAGTTTTTGAAATAGGTATGACACAGGTCTAGTCTAACATCTACTATGCAAACTACAGATCTAAGTATCAAGTCAGCCGGGAGGGGTATGGAATCCACCAAAATCTGCGTCGATATAAATATATATAAATATAATAGTCGGTGATCCCGCCTCAATAGTATCGCGTACGATACAGCATACCATATGACAATCCTCAAGTCATGAGTGCGGATCTATCATCAATATAATGCTTGTACGGTAAATCGTCGTACGACATCCCAATAGCTGGGTACGGGTAAAAATCATATTATCTCATCAATTAACTGGTATTCTTATCATCATATCACATAATCTGGGATACTGATCTAAGTCTAGTACAAATCGATACCCTCTATATAAGTATGAATGCGTGTGTAAAACACACGTCCAAAGGCCCACTAAAATCACATGCCGTATCCCAAATACAAATCATATCTAATCACCGATCTCACGGCACTTTGCCCAATATCATCGACTCATCTCCAATGTCATCCAGTATCATCATCAAACACAGTGCAAGTATAATGAATATGCAAGGGTGTACGTGTGGGTGTAAATCTATTCTAGGGTTCGCAACTATGAACTACACTAGCTTTCTTCTAACCATAATCTATACATAATACCCCTGACACAATATCTACGACACACTATAACTCTTATATATATATATATATATATAATATATATAAGGTATATTAACTACGGGCTGCGGGGGTGCTATACGCCATCCACCCGACTTCCCAAGTAGATATAATCTACTCACCTCGCGTCTTCATTGTCGACGTCACCACGCGTTTGCTTGTCGTCCCGAAGTCTTCATGGGGTACCTACACATTAACGTATCGCAAATGTGTATCAAAACCAATTCCAAACTAAAACGGCATACGAATCTCCAAACGATACGCTATGATCTATAGGTTAGAACCTATGGACAACGCCTTCCAAAACCATCAACTCCCTCTATATCGTCGTATAAACGCCAAATAGTCGAGGTAAAACAAAATACACAAATTCAGACTTAAAAATACGGAATACGGAAACACGAATCCAAAAAGCAGCTAAGGAAATAGGCTCCAGATTTTACCTTAGGTCAAATTAGACAAATCCACATATACCAGGGGTCTAATCTATACATGTAGTGGCTACAGAACAAAAAAGACACAAAATGGGGCAGGTCTGGCCGCAAATTGCGGCTGATGGGATTACATCTGCGGCCGGGTCATAGAGTTAGGGGCTAGGGTCTTCGGGTTAGCTTCCTGGGTGCCTGCACATGTCACTGTCCATTCAAAACAATTTTCAGAGTCTCGGCTTGATAGCAGATCTCAAATAATCTTCCCAGATTTCACAATTTTTCTGATATCGGTTTCTAAATCCGTATTCTGGGTTTACGCTTCAGGTTTGGGTCTCAATTCATGCACTAGGGTATTTATCTAATCTCTACTGAGCTCAATTTCACATTACAACCCAAAATTCCCTCAAACCCTAACTAGGTGTAACGTTTTGAAAATCGTTTCGGTGAAATTTCGAAAAAACGGTAAAATAAAGGGGTTTTCTGTAAAAAGTCAAAATACAAATATCTTTATTATAAAATTAAATATACATATTCTAGTAATGTAATTGCTAGTATTTGGTGTTTATTGACCCACTGGTGAAATTTCAAATTTTCTGAAAATTTTTCCGAAATTAATTATTTTAATATTATTTTAAGCCGTCACTAATACATTTAATTAGGGAAAATTACAAATTAGAATGAGTTGAAACAAATTTTGTGCATCATAAAATATTAAATAAAATTTTATCATGTGGTTTTTGAAATGAAATCGTTTGCCAAAACGGTTTAGAAAATATCGAAGAAAAAGGCTTTTTTTCCGGTGAATTTAGTGTTAACGAGAATTGGGGTAATACATTTATCTTTTTTCCTAACCCACACACCCACACCTCACCCTCTATCCCTCTCCCTATGTGTCCGGCCCCACCATGACAGCCCTCTCTCTCTCTCTCTCCAATCACCAAGAAAAGATAAGAAAAGAAAAGAAATTGATAAAAGAAATGGTGGACTTTGACTTTCCCACTTTCTCTACCTCACTCTCTCTCCTCCCTCACCCATTTTCCCTCCCCATTTTGGCCGAATCTGTAGAATTCCTGCAGCCCTCCCCTCTCATTCCTCATCTCATCTCTTCTCAAAAAATAATTTCACAAAAATTTCATGAAAAATCAACTAAAACTCAAAACCGAAATCCAACTCCTACCCATTATTTATTTGCCTATGTAGCATGGATTTTGGGAGCAAGAGAGCAATTTGGGAGGCTTATATCCTTGCTAGATCTCTAATTGGGAGGTATAAATCTTAACCCATGTCTTAATTGTTGGTTAATTACTCCAATTTAACTAAATTTGGTGTTTAATTTGTGTACATATTGCAAACTTGAACTGTGGGGTTAATGGTTATATGTGAGATTAAAATCAAGATAGGGTTTTATCACATCATTAAGGTTGCCATGAGTAGATTAACATGTTAATTCTTGCTAAAACCTAATCTAGTTACTAATTTCAAAATTTGTTAGTTGGAAATTGTGATAAATGTGCTTTTTGCTAACTAGGTTTTTTTGAAATTGTTTTATATTGGGATTAAAATATAAATTAAGATTTCATGTCATTATTAATATTATAATGAGTGGTTTAATGATTTTGGATCATGCAAAACCAAGCTTAATTGATGAATTGTGAATTTTGCTTTAAAAGGTGTTAAAAATTGATATTTTTGCAAACTAGGATTTTGGAAATTATGCAAATTTATGAGATTAAATTATGGAAATGGTTTTTATGACTTATTTAAGATGTTTAATAAGTATTATGTCCATTAGATTTGTTTAAATATCGAGTTTTGTACTAAAACGGATAATTTGTGCTTGCTAGATTTTCGGAAAAATGGCTTTTAAAGTGAATTTGGGGTTTTTGTGAATTTTAAGCTATTTTATATTATAATTAGTGCTTGTGATTGTACAAATGAGCGTGTTTAGGTTTTTCTCGATGGTTTGTCGTTTGTACGCCGACGTCGAGGGTTTTTGGGTTGATTTATGAAAGCAACCATAGGTTTTGACCTATGTGGGTTTCGTGTGTCGTTTTGGTCATGAGTCGGATTATAATACGATACGGTGCGTTATGATATGTAGGTACCCATGTAGACTTCGAGACGACAAGCAAGCGCGTGGCGACGTCGGCACCGGCGAGCGAGGACCAGGTGAGTAGATTTATATCTACGGGGAGAAGTCGGGTGGATGGCGTATAGCACCCCCGCAGTTCGTGGTGATGTATACGAATACGTATACACACATATATGTATATTGATTATATTTTGTTTGAGTATATTGATGATAATATGGATATTTGGTGTTCTTGGATGATTTAGTGTCGCGAAACCCTAGAGTAGTGGTCGCACCACACATGCACACAACCACCCATACTTGCATACTTTCTTCTTTCATTTGTGCTTATTCGAGAATATATAGTTATGTGTTCACACGGGTATGGGACTATGTGTTCACATACAGATTTGAGGATGATACTTGGGTTTGAGATGAGTCGATGAGATTTGTGTTGAGGTTGTGATATCGGTGATATGGCAGGATTCGTATTTGAGATACGTCCTGATGTTATAGCGGGTCTTTGAATGACGATACGGGTGAATAGTACTATAAATAAAATGGTCGACATGTGATCGTGATATGAGATATGATATGCTAGGATATTGATTCTAGGCCGTATTGGGCGATGTATACCCCTTGATGATGATATGTGCTGATGATATCGGTTTGTACGAGACTGTCGATCAGTAGTCAGATCATGACTATATTGATGATATTAGTATTCTACTAGACATAGGTCAGTACCCTGGACTATGATCTTGGATAAAGAGGATACCAGATGAATAGTGTGATGAATATGATATTGACCCGTATCCAGATTTGGGATGCCGTACGACGGATTTACGTACGAGCTATATATTGATGATTGATCCGCACTCTTGACTTGGGATTCCTGATTATACATATGGTATCGGATATGATATTATTGAGGCGGGATCACCGACTATACATATACAGGTATGTATATGTATCGACTCAGATGATAGGCGGTTTCCTTACCTGTAGTTCAGCTTGTTAGTTCAGCCGTATAGTTTAGTGTAGTTGTTAGATTAGATTAGACTCCTACCTATTTCAAAACTAGCGGATCGTGGGTATTTTAAAAGACAGGTCAAGGGATCCACGGATATTTCAAAAGACGTATCCTTTCTTAAAACCACCGTAGCCCCTATTTTCAAACCCCCACGATTCGTGTTATTTCAAATGGCACCATTGTTTAATATTTAGCTCCCGCTCATTTTGGTTGCTCGCTCCGCATTGCACACTTACATTGTTATTTCATTTTGCATTGTTGACATTATGCTGTTAGGACACCAGCACCATTACCGATGATGCGTATGTACCACGTACACTTACTTGCCGGCTCACACACATCTTCATCGGTAATTGCCATGTCACGTACACCTTAGAAAATATTATTGCTTGACTTAGCTTGTTAGTTAGTAATTTGACATGATATTAGTATACCTGCCTTATATGCCAGCTTAACATTGCACTTATTACTTGTCACTTCATGCATACTGTTATTCATTGTTATGCCTATATTCATGGTTTTACATGCTATTGATGATTTGGATTAGGATTTCCATGAGATTTTCTGGATTTGGGGGGGGGGAAACCGCAAAACTTATATAAACTGCTTTCTCTCTTTTTAAATAAAAAGTGCGGTTTTTCCCATGATGTATGAGTCGTCCACCATGAGTTTGCTGATGGATTTCGAGACCCGATTCGAGGAGTGGAGGAACCATTTCGGGTACATGGTGGGCCCGGTGCGGTACCCCGAGGCAAGAGGATCGTGTTGTTGACGTTGAGCCTGGCAGGGGAGCACTACCTACCGGTGATATTACCCGACGCGTCGGATATCCGGAGGATACCGTCGTGGTCTTGAGATGGATGGTAGGGGCCGGTCTGGACTGACGGCGCCCTAGATATTGAGACATTGAGATTTCGAGATATTGAGGTACTGAGATTTGATGATACAGGCCAGTCCGGATAACCGGAGCCTTAGATTTCGAGACATTGAGATTTATGTTTTGTGTCAATGCTAGACACTGTTGATGCTGATTCATTTATGATACCTCATTTTAAAAATACAAAGGAAATCTCACTAAATTATGAAAACAGTTTCTTCATTAACATGTATTCTGTTTTCATGCATTCATACCTCATTCATATGATATATTGCTACCTGAGGCACTGACACGGGAACATGAGATTACACTCGGGTTAGATATTACCCTAGCCATTGTTATAGGCTGCATGTTATACATATATTTGAGGATATATTATGATCATTGACCTAGGATTGCGTTATTTATGCGATTTCTGTGCGTAGATGTTTTTCTACTCACGAGTTGGCAACTCACCCCCGTTGTGCCACAGTTCTTGCAGGTTTCGCCGTACAGGTTTCTTTACGGCTTTGCTGGCACTATTTCCATCTCCGGGTGACTTGCTAGTAGGTGGGTTTATTTATATCGTACCCATCATTATATCTTGTATATTATTATTCTGTTGTATCTAGAAGTTCCATCAACCAAACATGTATTTATTTTTGAGATAGAGACCAGTGATGTTATTCTTTCGACCTTAGAGTCGCGCGTTGTATTTCTGTGGATTTCTTGTTGTTTTGCGTTTCCTTTTGAGTTTTGATCCTCGCCCTTGGCGTTGTATATTATATTACTTGTGTGGTTGTGATCGTCGATTGACGAAGAGCTAGCTCCCGCTTGGGGATGCCTTTTTATTGATTTCATATACTATTCATGTTGTATCCTGTTTGGGGGCCAGTATTTACAAAGGAGACTCTGCCGAAATTTTCGGGAAATATTTGATGTTTTTTAAAAACCGCATAATTCGGCTTATGCTATTAAAACTACTTGTTTTAAATTGGTTTTCCTTCACTCTACTACTTTTCTTGGTTTGGATTTCTGGGTTTTCAGCTTACTTAGATTACGTACGCCTCGAGACGTTCGTAGTTTAAGTGCCGGTCATATTCCGTACTTTCGGGACGTGACAAAGTTGGTATCAGAGCGTTAGGTTTTACCTTCGGAGCGTAGGATGACTCTTGGTTGATGGAATAGGTGACTAAAGTAGAGTGACGTACCGTGGGTATGTTCCGTGGCATACTTACGATACGCTACTCCACTTAAGGAGCCTTAGGATATACATTTCTTTATTCAGTATCATATTCATTCCTGATCTAGCCTCATCGGTACCAGTTGCGGTTTGCTGCCACGATTACGGGCAGGGAGAGCTACGGTTAGAATTGCGGTCAGCACGAGCTCGTTACGGACGAGGACTGACCAAGACGTAATTTCGGCGACACACGATTGCGGAGATGTGTCTTTTTACTGTGTCTCGCGCCACGAGCGTTTGGCGGATCGCCTTTATGAGATTTCTCGGACGTGCCGATCAGTACCAGAGGATTGGGCCACTGACAGAGGCCAGCCAGATTTTGATGACCGTTGGTGTATTGCTTATTCATGATGGTCGAGGCACTGTTCAGCATGCAGACGAGCGAGCCAGTTATTGCTGCGAACGACGAGATATTGCCCCAGATGCTGGAGCTAGTGCAGAAAGAGTTGTACTAAGAGATGATAGAAGGTCGCTAGTCATCGAGGATGAATGACTAGGACATGTGGATCGTTCGCCTACCCCGATGCGAGGTCATCAGATAGATTGATTCCAGCTAGAGTCGACAGAGACGATCGAATGTCAGAAACCTATTATTCCATGTTTAAAGTATTCGGAAAGACATGCAGGCAATTCTATGGACCCTTTAGAAGAATGAAACCCTAACTCGACTTAATGACCGTGTGAAAGCCTTTGAACCTTCGGGTTTGCGGCAGTTCTACGGCGCCATTAGTGAGGCTTGGGTTTGCCCTTCTACGGCTGGACCACCGATGCTGTGGTATGTACTCGATACTATTAAACTGTGCCCAAGATGTTGAGCTCTTGGGGGATTATGAGGTTTTGACGACTCGATCGGATGGCTCGACTTAATTTGGATGCTAGGTGGTGAGATGCATTTCTTGGGAGACTCCCGATACGAGGATAGCCGTTGGAGCTCAGTCCATGCAGCCGCGACGAGACGAGTCCAAAGCAGACGACATTAGATAAAAGTGAAGTAAGAGGTTCGTACCAGATCTAGATGAGATGACGTTCCACTCCGCCGACATCAGAGATGCGATGCGCATGCCAAGGCATGGTACTTGGATTTACCTTTCAGAAGGAGTCGCGATGAGTATGCAGTCGTTCCAGAGCAAGATGCAGATATAGGAAAGGACGATGACTTCCGGACAGTTGGCAGAGACGAAACATGGAAGAGACCATGAGCAGGATTCCTTCCAGGACACTGCTGCAATGATACTTGCACCCAGGATCAGATGTGTCACGTACATTCAGAGAGCCAGAGGCTGACGCCAGTGATATGCTGTCTTACGAGTGGTCGCGATGATTGACCGAGAGATGACCAGAGAAGTGCCAGAACGGGATCATCCCCGTTAGCACACCTGACAGGGCCGATGAGCCGATGGACCAAGAGATTGGTAATTCACAGTGAAGACCTTGACCCAGGAGTGGTCATTGTTACGCACACCAGCAGGCCAGAGTTTATGATCATCGACGAGACGTCCCACTAGTGACCGCGACAGTTGGCCCGAGATTCTTAGAGGATGCACTTGAGCGGTACTATTCCGCCATTATTGATTTCGATATTTTGGGTGATTTATTCACATGATTTGATTTTGATGATTGAGGATTTACGATCTTTGCACAGTGTTGCACTTGATATCGTTTTCGTGCTTTGGTTTCACATGTTTGTGATTTTACGGTTTTAGACATTTGAGTTGATTTTGTGCGTATGCACGCACACGATTTGGTTCCTGCACTCTGTAGTTTATATATGCTTGCAGAGCAGTGATACGCCTTTTGTGCACTCAGATACACTGGACTTCGATTTCGATTGTGATACTCGATATTTGTTTTGTGCACCTTGTGCACCTGATTTGATTTTGCGCATGTTCAGCGCTTGATATTGGATTTCATGATTTCGTGCATGATGGATGCCCCTGGTTTTGGGTTTTCGCGCATGTTGAGCGCATGTCTTGAGATGCGATTTTTGTGCACACCAGATGCACTAAATCGAGATTTTTTCGTGCATGTCAGATGCACCTGATTTTGCTGTCAGGCACACACGTTGCCTACGACAGATGCTTTGTGCACACCCGATGCACTTAGATCTTGTTTCTGTGCACTTGTATGGCACGTATATGGATTTTGATTGTCGTGCGCACCAGACGCACGTAGTTTTCATACGCGTATTTTGGGATTGATTTCTTATAGAGCAGTACGTTTTTTTTTTATGATAATTGCGACGTGTTTTCGTACTAAGCAGGACTAGTCAGAGGACAGTACCTGAATGTATTTTGCATGCATTGATAGCTATTAAAGGGAATTCCAAAAAGCGAGCTATAGTCTCAGTATTTACCTACGTATCTGATATGACGCGAAACGTTTAAAACAAGGAAAACCCTTCTAAATTGTTTCCCAAAATGGCGGAACGTACATTTCAAACAAAGGTATATATGTATATAGTTATTTTCTTATGATAGACGTCCGCCACTGTGCAATGTTATGTGCATTGCACAGCAACTTAAAAGATTTGGCATGCATTTCCTCCTGATATTTGCATGTATAGTTCCGATTTATAGCATATCGGTCTTGCTTGAGATTTGGAATTCGTGTCTTCACCTTGACTCCGATAATTGCGGGATGCTTGACGGAGTTTTGATTTCGAGTTATCTACTCATTACTCATGCGCATGCATTGCGCTATGATGTGTTTATCTATTTATGATTTCGGAGCCCCGGCGATTTGATGGTTTTGGCTGAAATATTTTAGTATTTGAGGGGGGAGTTTTAATTTAAATTCGGGGACCGAATTTCTTTAAGGGGGGAAGATTGTAACGTTTTGAAAATCGTTTCGGTGAAATTTCGAAAAAAAACGGTAAAATAAGGGGGTTTTCTGTAAAAAGTCAAAATACAAATATCTTTATTATAAAATTAAATATACATATTCTAGCTATGTAATTGCTAGTATTTGGTGTTTATTGACCCACTGGTGAAATTTCAAATTTTCTGAAAAATTTTCCGAAATTAATTATTTTAATATTATTTTAAGCCGTCACTAATACATTTAATTAGGGAAAATTACAAATTAGAATGAGTTGAAACAAATTTTGTGCATCATAAAACATTAAATAAAATTTTATCATGTAGTTTTTGAAATAAAATCGTTTGCCAAAACGGTTTAGAAAATATCGAAGAAAAAGGCTTTTTTCCGGTGAATTTAGTGTTAACGGGAATTGGGGTAATACATTTATCTTTTTCCTAACCCACACACCCACACCTCACCCTCTCTCCCTCTCCCCATGTGTCCGGCCCCACCATGATAGCCCTCTCTCTCTCTCTCTCTCCAATCACCAAGAAAAGATAAGAAAAGAAAAGAAATTGAGAAAAGAAATGGTGGACTTTGACTTTCCCACTTTCTCTACCTCACTCTCTCTCCTCCCTCACCCATTTCCCCTCCCCATTTCGGCCGAATCTGTAGAATTCCTGCAGCCCTCCCCTCTCATTCCTCATCTCATCTCTTCTCAAAAAAAAAATTCACAAAAATTTCATGAAAAATCAACTAAAACTCAAAACCGAAATCCAACTCTTACCCATTATTTATTTGCCTATCTAGCATGGATTTTGGGAGCAAGAGAGCAATTTGGGAGGCTTAGATCCTTGTTAGATCTCTAATTGGGAGGTATAAATCTTAACCCATGTCTTAATTGTTGGTTAATTACTCCAATTTAACTAATTTTTGTGTTTAGTTTGTGTACATATTGCAAACTTGAACTGTGGGGTTAATGGTTATATGTGAGATTAAAATCAATATAGGGTTTTATCACATCATTAAGGTTGCCATGAGTAGATTAACATGTTAATTCTTGCTAAAACCTAATCTAGTTACTAATTTCAAAATTTGTTAGTTGGAAATTGTGATAAATGTGCTTTTTTCTAACTAGGTTTTTTTGAAATTGTTTTATATTGGGATTAAAATCTAAATTAAGGTTTCATGTCATTATTAATATTATAATGAGTGGTTTAATGATTTTGGATCATGCAAAACCAAGCTTAATTGATGAATTGTGAATTTTGCTTTAAAAGATGTTAAAAATTGATATTTTTGAAAACTAGGATTTTGGAAATTATGCAAATTTATGAGATTAAATTATGGAAATGGTTTTTATGACTTATTAAAGATGTTTAATAAGTATTATGGCCATTAGATTTATTTAAACATCGAGTTTTGTACTAAAATGGGTAATTTGTGCTTGCTAGATTTTCGGAAAAATGGCTTTTAAAGTGAATTTGGGGTTTTTGTGAATTTTAAGCTATTTTATATTATAATTAGTGCTTGTGATTGTACAAATGAGTGTGTTTAGGTTTTTCTCGATGGTTTGGCGTTTGTACGCCGACGTCAAGGGTTTTTGGGTTGATTTGTGAAAGCAACCATAGGTTTTGACCTATGTGAGTTTCGTGTGTCGTTTTGGTCATGAGTCGGATTATAATGCGATACGGTGCGTTATGATATGTAGGTACCCATGTGGACTTCGAGACGATAAGCAAGCGCGTGGCGACGTCGGCACCGGCGAGCGAGGACCAAGTGAGTAGATTTATATCTACGGGGAGAAGTCGGGTGGATGGCGTATAGCACCCCCGCAGTTCGTGGTGATGTATACGAATACGTATACACACATATATATATTGATTATATTTTGTTTGAGTATATTGATGATAATATGGATATTTGGTGTTCTTGGATGATTTAGTGTCACGAAACCCTAGAGTAGTGGTCGCACCACACATGCACACAACCACCCATACTTGCATACTTTCTTCTTTCATTTGTGCTTATTCGGGAATATATAGTTATGTGTTCACACGGGTATGGGACTATGTGTTCACATACAGATTTGAGAATGATACTTGGGTTTGAGATGAGTCGATGAGATTTGTGTTGAGGTTGTGATATCGGTGATATGGCAGGATTCGTATTTGAGATACGTCCTGATGTTATAGCGGGTCTTTGAACGACGATACGGGTGAATAGTGCTATAAATAAAATGGTCAACATGTGATCGTGATATGAGATATGATATGCTAGGATATTGATACTAGGCCGTATTGGGCGATGTATACCCCTTGATGATGATATGTGCTGATGATATCGGTTTGTACGAGACTGTCGATCAGTAGTCAGATCATGACTATATTGATGATATTAGTATTGTACTAGACATAGGTCAGTACCCTGGACTATGATCTTGGATAAAGTGGATACCAGATGAATATGATATTGACCCGTACCCAAATTTGGGATGCCGTATGACGGATATACGTACGAGCTATATATTGATGATTGATCCGCACTCTTGACTTGGGATTCCTGATTATAGATATGGTATCGGATATGATATTATTGAGGCGGGATCACCGACTATACATATACAGGTATGTATATGTATCGACTCAGATGATAGGCGGTTTCCTTACCTGTAGTTCAGCTTGTTAGTTCAGCCGTATAGTTTAGTGTAGTTGTTAGATTAGATTAGACTCCTACCTATTTCAAAACTAGCGGATCGTGGGTATTTTAAAAGACAGGTCAAGGGTTCTACGGATATTTCAAAAGACGTATCCTTTCTTAAAACCACCGTAGCCCCTATTTTCAAAACCCCACGATTCGTGTTATTTCAAATGGCACCATTGTTTAATATTTAGCTCCCGCTCATTTTCGTTGCTCGCTCCACATCGCATACTTACATTGTTATTTCATTTTGCATTGTTGACATTATGCTGTTAGGACACCAGCACCATTACCGATGATGCGTATGTACCACGTACACTTACTTGCGGCTCACACACATCTTCATCGATAATTGCCATGTCACGTACACCTTAGAAAATATTATTGCTTGACTTAGCTTGTTAGTTAGTAATTTGACATGATATTAGTGTTAGTTATATGTATGCCCTAGAGGCCATTACTGTACATAGGATGTATATTGTAGTGGATACTGGGACATATATAGGGAGGACTTTTTTGCTCGACATGATAGTATGCTATCTGGTTGCTCTTTACCTTAACGTGTATACTGATTGTCTCTCTGTTACATGTTGGTAAAGCCCTTAGGATGTGTACTTGACTACCTGGACTATGATACGGATCATACTGGTGGGGACATGGTAGTCCATAAGTACATCCTTCAAAGTCCCTAGTCGTGGGTATATCGAGACAGGGCATCGATATACCAGAGTAGACTAGCGTATACCTTCTCGACCCATACAGATTGGCGATGGATGATCCCATATCCATCGGTGTTTGACATCAGAGATGATATACGGGTGCTCAGTGGAGACTGGGTACACTGGACGGACTCACCGAGAACTCCCAGATGGTATTATACCTTACGTCAGATGGCAGTTCTCTGGTGACACTGGTACAGAGTAGTCTGTTGACCCGAGATCGTCATAGAGTCTTGTGTGGTTCCCACTCTGCTTTGATTTCCATCTTACCACGTCCAAGAGGGCGTGCAAAACGGTGGTTTTTGGGTACAGTCCCGAATCACATGGAGGCAATGAGCGATAGGAGGGGATTCTTCTCTCCCGGTATAGGGAGTTGATGTTGCGCTGTGTTCGATTGGCTATAACCGGAAATCCCTGGCCAGGGTTGCTGAGATTTACTGGTAAGTGTTACCAGTAGTATCTCGAATAGTTATAGACCTCATATCGACACGACTTATCGAGCTATTGGGGTCTGACGTTTACCACCCCTAGGCGAGATATGCGACATATCAGACGATCAGACCGGACTGTACGGTAGTGTTACTGGTTGGATTCACTGGAGTGTGAGCGGGCTTGCTCGTCGATCTTCTGATCGCTCAATACCCGGGTGGCCGTTACGTTTAGCAGACCGCTTGCGGCTTGTGGATGTTTGATATGATCATCATCCGCTGCCGGTGTATTGACGAGTCTTTAGAGTCCTACACAGAGGTTTCCTGGCTCAAGCGAAACGAAATAGGAGCGCATATGAGATATGTGCGGGACCGAGAATAATGCGTGTATGTGATACCGTATTTCATTCTCGCGATGAATGTGTCGAATGGTTGTATGCGATATAACCTAGTTATCGAATCGAGGATTGATTCGATAAGCCGATACATTGGATACTAGTCGGTTATATGCGATATGACCGGATCGTTAAATCAAGTGTTGATTTAATGATTTAATGTATAATTATATATTTGATATATTACTTTGCATTAACTAGTATTGGTTCACTTTAAATGGATTTTCTCACTTGTATGTGCACATTGTATATGTGATATATTTTTGTGCACATGTTTGTATCATGTTTGATGATACTTGCTTCTTTGGTTAAGTGTATAGAATTAATCCATGATTAAGATGATGGTTAGGGTTTTGCATAATCTTTTATTTATTTATTGATTTATTTGGAAAAGATTTTGGAGAGAATGGTGGCTTTCTTTGTTTCTAGTCAAAGCTTCATGAAGCTTTGACCTTGTAACCATTCTTGTCTCCATGCTTAACCCTAACCATTCCTTTAACCTTGGTCAATTCTCTACACATAACTATAGTTAAAATTATGATAAGTATTGATTTTCTATTCTATTCAAAGAACTTATCATAATATTATCTTCTTCTTCTTCATCTTCTTCATTGAAGAAAACCTTTCTTCATCAATGGTGATTGATGAAATAAAGTGAGAAATCCAATTCTAAAGTGTACCCACTTCCTATTTCTTCATCCTCTACCTCTTGCCAATTAGTAGATTGTGTTTCCTTCATAAGTTTTCTAGACTTGGTGAAGTTGGAGCTTGATCTAGCGATGCCTCGACGTAGATCATCTTCGGCACGTCGTCGATGACCTAGCCCGCTCTTTCTCCGATGAAGCCGACGCTAGAGCCCGGGATTTGATATGGACAGCGAGAAGACTTCATTGCGGAGCTATGGAGGTGGAGAACCGGATCTACAAAGGTTGTATTTTCGTATTCTCTTAGTAAAGTAGTTTACTAGTTGCTTATTCGCCTAGAATTCTAGTTAACGATCCGTATTAGGGTTTCTCGGCACCCGTAAATTTTGAAATTGGCATGGTTGATGCCTTGTGAGACCTCTTGAGAGTGCCTAGGAACCCTACAGTGGTATCAGAGCCTAGCTAGAGCCTTAGGCGAAGTCTAGACGACGTTTGAAACCCGATCGAACCAAAACCCTAGCTCTCAAAATGCTCTCTGTCCAATTTTTAAAAATCTGGATTTTTCAATATTAAAAATATGCAGAAAAATTAGCAGGGTCTTATTTGAATTACTGTGAAATACGATGGTCTAATTCAAATATTCCACCGCGGAACCGCGGCATAAGCCCTTACATGCGGCGGTTCCGCGGCCGTACAGTCCCTTTAACCAATGTTTTCTGCACAGTAATTCATATAATTGAATGCTATATTTTCTGGTTATTTTTAATGTGACTCTATAGTTGAGTATTCTGGGGTTGTTTTGGGGATTCGGTGTTTCGATCGGGGTATCAGATTTTGTCTATGTGGCTTTCCGGATAAATTTTAGAATATGTTAAAAAGTTCGACCGGATATAAATACCCAACTTTTCCCCTGTCGGGAAATTTCCAAGTGTTGGATCTTTCCGTAGTTTAACGACGTTCTAAGTAGTGCAAGTAACGCGATGGTCCCTCTAGAAGACAACAAACCTTAACTCGATTATGTGACCGTCTTGAACTGCCCTTTGAACCTTCGGGTTTGGGGCAGTACGGCGTGCCACATGTGAGGCGTTGGCTTGACCCTTCTACGGCTGGACCGTTGGTACTGAGGCACGAACTGAATGTTTTTAGACTTGTTTCATGTGTTGATCTGTTTTGGGAAAACTTGGGTGTTCGACTGTTCGATCGGAAAGTTTAACATTTTCTATTTATCTGGAATGGGATACAATAATTGGAATTCACAATAAGTTATGAGATAACTGAATGAATACTATAAGCATAGCAGTTTAGTCTCACTTGATCGGTTGCTACGGAATTTTGATGTGATCAAAAGTCCGTCGCAATCACGTAGCGTACGCGGATACTCGCCGGGTAAACTTAATAGACAGCCTCACTCCATAGCCCCGACCAAGTGACTGTAGGAGAACCCCGTCGCCGAAAGCATCCGTTCGGGTGCTCACGGTAGCGGTGTTCCGCCTTGGTGCACTTCGTCGACGGTATCGGGGGTGAGGCCGTCTACTGAAGTTTGCGACGAGCATTCGATCAGGATGTCGGGAATCTTGTTGAATTGCCCGACTTGACATTGAAAAGTGTTTTCGATTTTGAGACTAAAATGCGGGATTTATAATTGTTAGGCATGCGATGTCTAAGTAATTCATTTGGTCAGGCATGCGATGTCTGAGGTGGTTGCGGATTCCAACTGTTGTTGTTTTACACTTTCTTTTCTGTGACCGTAAGTGTAATATGTCATATCGCCGGTTTCGTTGCTATATGTCAATGACAATTGGGATACGCATGTTTACTTACGTTGATGACATGTGATGTTATGTGTTGCTGGATATGTTATATTGGATCGTCGTGTTTGAATAGCCGGGGTTTTTTTATGTGAGATGGGTGTTTTCATTTTCATTCATGTAAAAACTTGTATGTAATATTCTTTTATTGGGGCACTTCCAGGTTGCGGAAGATGTCACCTTTTGTATATTATTTACTTTTCCGCACTAGGATAGACCCAAGGAGGAGGGCACAAGTAACCGAGTTCTGGAGTCCAGTGGGAGACCAACTCGAGGAGTCGAGTCCGGGTCTCCTAACTCTAGAATTGGTAGGGTTGCTTGCCGCTCTCGTAGGGGTCTAGGGGTGTGGGTTTGGCTATTCATCACGACCGTGGAATCCGTGTTTTAACTGGCTCGTATTGAAAACACGGACGTCCTAGTATATCCAATATTTCATATATTTCTTCTGCTGCGTTATCTGTGATGTGATCATGTGATATGTTCTGTGATAGATACTTTATATAGTATATATGATATATTATATAGGCGTTACTTATGTTTTACACCCGCGCTAGCCCTGCCCCGCTCTGCCGTTAGTTACCTAACCTAACGGTGCACGAGGGGACATCGAGGTGAATGCGGATGGCATAAGTATACGTCGTATTTATCTGTGATGTTTAGGTATTTAAATGATGGGACTTCATTAATGTGATTAATGAAATAAAAGAAACCTAAGATGTTGCAGAATCGAATTTCAAAATAAAACAGGTAGCTACAGTTCTTGCTTTGCACAGCGGTATATGTGATATATCCTGCACCTTATTCGATGAGGAAAGGGCCGAGATCCCTTCACCGGGAGTGACTCCTTTAGCAATAACTGGCAGATGCTACACACTCGGTTTGTCTTTTGATTGCTTTTAAGAGTTTTTGCTTTGCACAGTGATATATATGATATATCCCGCACCTCATTCGACGAGGAAAGGACCGACGATCCCTTCACCGGGAGTGACTCCTTTAGCAAAACTAGAAAAGCCTCAAAAGCACTTCATTTTAAAATCATTTGATTCTACAACGATATAAAGTTCATTACGCAAAAGGTTTTTTTAAAAACCTGATGTAGCCCTCCGTCATTTCAGATAAGTCCTAGTTAGTATTCGTGCTGCGTTTGTTGACTCAGTCAAGGCGTAGTGTGCGGTAGCTGATTAGTGCTTATCTGCAAAGCATATGATGCGATTGGATTAGGGTAGTCGTGCGGCCTTGTTGACTCAGTCAAGGGTCGTGCGGGTGGGTTTAATTCAATCGAGAAATGACGGGTTGAATTTTACTTGTGGTCTATGATTTGTTGACTCAGTCAAGGTCATAGATCGCTTGGGGCAAAATATTATCGGGAATTTCAAGTGTTGAAATTTGCAATGAGATTGCATACCTTCTATGAGATAATTGGATCCCGATACCCACTGTGAGTAAGAGTTACTCCTGGGAGAGTTTTATACATTACAATTAGCCGATCAAGTAGGTGTCTAGAAAGGTGTTAACGAGGTTACGCCTCTGGGAAAATGAGGTTTACACTAATTAGGTTCGTGCGAAAGCACGGGGGACCTCCCTCAAAGTACCGACACTGGCCTGGCTGAAAGATTGGTGAACTTGTAGTGTGTAATTAATCCCAGCTAGTCTTTCCTTTTCGGGTTTGAAGGAAGATTTGATAAAAAGCAGTGGGAGCCATCCTGATTAGATAAAATCATAACCAATCTGATCTTGCAAGAGCGCACGCTGAGTGTTTTCTTCTCTCTCTCTCCAGGTAGCGACCATATCACGCCTTAATCAAGATAATAATACGGAATATTGACCGAACCCGCTTGTTATACTGAGCTGGGGAACGTTGGTCCCGCTCCAACTTATAATTGTTATAAGACAGAGTAGAAAATTCGGGAATACCAGATTTCCCGTGCCGCCCAAACGAAGAAAGTGCATATGATGCATCTTCTTCGGGTGTGTTCATTACAGAGAACTGTTTCTCAGTATCCTTTACGTCCTGGGTATGTGATACTAGATCAGGATCCCAGATATGTAATCTGTTACATAGGGCTACAGAAGGGTAGAAAACTGAGAACGGGTGATAAGTTTCATGAGACAGAAAACGGGGCAAGTGTTGCAGCCAAGTCTGTTGGTCACTGTCACCCTGTATTCCAAATACATTGATTCTGAACGAATGTTATTAGATACCGAACCTGATATACAAAATCATATCTATCTCTTTATTAGTAAAGAAATGATAAAATTTTGTATAGATGGATAATGTTTTGAACATTTTCTATATCAAAAGTTGATCGGTTCAGGCACGTTATCTAAAAGCATTGATGTTCTAAATCAAACTACAGTTCTTAGTATACGGAACACACACAAGAGGAAGAGTTCAGAAATGAACGAATCATTCTTGAGGTATTGTAGACTAGGTCATATCGATGCGATACGACTAGCTGAAGTTACATGTAGATGCATATTTAAATCAGTTTGAATTTACATCTTGTGAAACTTGCCAGTCATGTCACAGAGATAAGATGACCATAGCTCCGTTTACTGGAAACAGAGAAAGAGTTAGTGAACTCTTGGGGATGATACATGTTGATGTATGTAGGTCCCCTGTCTACATTTGCCAAGACCGGTTCTTTGTACTTCATTAAATTCTCTGATGATCTCTTTTGATTCAGACATATGTTCCTGTTGAAACACAAGTCAGAACCTTTTGAGATATTCACTGAATATAATTTAGAATTAGAGAACCAATACGGGTATAAGTATTATGTCCTTTGATGCGATCAAGGAGGAGAATACTTGAGCACGGAGCTCCTGGACTATTCTAAAGGAGAATGAGATTCCCTCTCAGCATTACTCCTCCGTATACACCATAGCACGATGATATATCGGGGCGGAGCAATTACACCCTATTTGATATGGTGTGCTCTATGATGAGTACTACTGAGTTTCCTATTTTCCTTAAGGGAGTTATGCACTTGAGAAGCTGCATACCTATTGAATAGGGTTCAAATCAAATCAGTTGCCTACCACTTCATATGTGATATGGAAATGGAAGAGCCCATCTCTTAAGTTAGTTAAGATTTGGGGTTGTCCGGCCTATGTCTAAAAGCAAAATCCGGACAAGCTCGAGGCAAGATCTATTATGTAGAACTGGAAAGGTTCCAGCTATACAAACTGCAGCTGATGATTTGATAGAACCAAAGGATTCAGTTGATTCCAACGAACCTCAGCCTCTCCGCCGATCTAGTAGGGTTCCTCACCCACCTGAGAGTTACTTCGGTTTCTCTATGACAGTGGGAGCGAGGATTACATCATGAGATGATGACCCAACTAGTTTCGAGCAGGCCATCGAGAGTAGTGACTCTGTAAGAATGGCTGGATGCTTAGCGATCTGAGATGGAATCCATGTACAACAACAAAGTATGGACTTTGGCTGCTATATCTGAAGGGTTAAATCCCCATCAGGAGCAAGTATATCTTGAGAAGATTACTAGGTGTAGATGGAAAAGTTGAGACTTTCAAAGCTAGACTTGTTAAAGCTTTTCGTCATCGACCAGGCGTGGATTATGATGAAACCTTTTCAAGTAGCTATTCTTAAGTCCATCCAGATCCTACTTGCCACGGCTGCATACCATGACTACGATATCTGGCGGTTGGGTGCCATGACTGCTTTTCTAAATGATGTTTTAGAAGAGTGCGTCTATAAGTACACAGCCAGAGGGCCTCGTAGACAGTGGGAGCAGCGGAAACGTGTGCAAGATGTTTTATAGGATAAAGCAGGCATCACGGAGTTGGAACATCTGTTTTGATGGATTAGTCAAAGAAGTTGGCATCATCAAAATGGTAGATGAACCTTGTATAAACAAAAGGGTAGTAGGTAGTATGGTGACGATCCTCGTAGAGTACGTGGATGACATACTCATGATAGGGAAGGAGTTTCCTATGCTACGCTCGGTCAATCCCCGCTTATCACAATGATTCTCCATATAGGATCAAAGTGATACCTCCTAAATCCTGGGTTTTGGATCTATGAGATAGATCTAATTGGATGTTAGGATTCTCACTAGTTGTAGTGAGATGGTATCAATCGATCCTGGGGAGAATCACTAGAAGGGTTCCAGGGTGATAAAGACGACTGAATGTCAGTCGCAGGCATTGTCTTTACCCTCAGTAAAGGGACGGTATGTTGGAAGAGTTCCAAGCTAGATACCGTGGCATACTAGACGATAAAGGTTGGATACATCGCTACTTAAGATGCTACCAAAGAGGATGTTTGGGTGTATATTGGTTCATGAGATGAACTACGTTCCAACCATTGTGAGACAATGGAGTTGTGGCTTATGCCAAGGAACGCCGGTCCCATCAGTGATCCAGACATATTCTAAGGCAGTGTCACCTGATCATGGAGATGGTTGATCTCCATGGTGATCGAGGTTAGGAGAGTAGACTCAGAGGACAACACGGCGGATCCACTCACGAAGGCCTATTCCCAGAGAGAGATTTTTATGGGATGGTTGAGTATGAGATACTGCAACCACTGCTACTGATGGCCCTAGTTCAAGTGGGAGATTGTTAGTTATATGTATGCCCTAGAGGCCATTACTGTACATAGGATGTATATTATAGTGGATATTGGGACATATATAGGGAGTACTTTCTTGCTCGACATGATAGTATGCAATCTGGTTGCTCTTTACCTTAACGTGTATACTGATTGTCTCTCTGTTACATGTTGGTAAAGCCCTTAGGATGTGTACTTGACTACCTGGACTATGATGCGGATCATACTAGTGGGGACATGGTAGTCCATAAGTACATCCTTCAAAGTCCCTAGTCGTGGGTATATCGAGACAGGGCATCGATATACCAGAGTAGACTAGCGTATACCTTCTCGACCCATACAGATGGGCGATGGATGATCCCATATCCATCGGTGTTTGACATCAGAGATGATATACGGGTGCTCAGTGGAGACTGGGTACACTGGACGGACTCGCTGAGAACTCCCAGATGGTATTATACCTTACGTCAGATGGCAGTTCTCTGGTGACACTGGTACAGAGTAGTCTGTTGACCCGAAATCGTCATAGAGTCTTGTGTGGTTCCCACTGTGCTTTGATTTCCATCTTACCACGTCCAAGAGGGCGTGCAAAACGGTGGTTTTTGGGTACAGTCCCGAATCACATGGAGGCAATGAGCGATAGGAGGGGATTCGTCTCTCCCGGTATAGGGAGTTGATGTTGCGCTGTGTTCGATTGGCTATAACCGGAAATCCCTGGCCAGGGTTGCTGAGATTTACTGGTAAGTGTTACCAGTAGTATCTCGAATAGTTATAGACCTCATATCGACACGACTTATCGAGCTATTGGGGTCTGACGTTTACCACCCTTAGGCGAGATATGCGACATATCAGACGATCAGACCGGACTGTACGGTAGTGTTACTGGTTGGATTCACTGGAGTGTGAGCGGGCTTGCTCGTCGATCTTCTGATTGCTCAATACCCGGGTGGCCGTTACGTTTAGCAGACCGCTTGCGGCTTGTGGATGTTTGATTTGATCATCATCCGCTGCCGGCGTATTGACGAGTCTTTAGAGTCCTACACAGAGGTTTCCTGGCTCAAGCGAAACGAAATAGGAGCGCATATGAGATATGTGCGGGACCGAGAATAATGCGTGTATGTGATACTGTATTTCATTCTCGCGATGAATGTGTCGAATGGTTGTATGCGATATAACCTAGTTATCGAATCGAGGATTGATTCGATAAGCCGATACATTGGATACTAGTCGGTTATATGCGATATGACCGGATCGTTAAATCAAGTGTTGATTTAATGATTTAATGTATAATTATATATTTGATATATTACTTTGCATTAACTAGTATTGGTTCACTTTAAATGGATTTTCTCACTTGTATGTGCACATTGTATATGTGATATATTTTTGTGCACATGTTTGTATCATGTTTGATGATACTTGCTTCTTTGGTTAAGTGTATAGAATTAAACCATGATTAAGATGATGATTAGGGTTTTGCATAATCTTTTATTTATTTATTGATTTATTTGGAAAAGATTTTGGAGAGAATGGTGGCTTTCTTTGTTTCTAGTCAAAGCTTCATGAAGCTTTGACTTTGTAACCATTCTTGTCTCCATGCTTAACCCTAACCATTCCTTTAACCTTGGTCAATTCTCTACACATAACTATAGTTAAAATTATGATAAGTATTGATTTTCTATTCTATTCAAAGAACTTATCATAATATTATCTTCTTCTTCATCATCTTCTTCATTGAAGAAAACCTTTCTTCATCAATGGTGATTGATGAAATAAAGTGAGAAATCCAATTCTAAAGTGTACCCACTTCCTATTTCTTCATCCTCTACCTCTTGCCAATTAGTAGATTGTGTTTCCTTCACAAGTTTTCTAGACTTGGTGAAGTTGGAGCTTGATCTAGCGATGCCTCGACGTAGATCATCTTCGGCACGTCGTCGATGACCTAGCCCGCTCTTTCTCCGATGAAGCCGACGCTAGAGCCCGGGATTTGATATGGACAGCGAGAAGACTTCATTGCGGAGCTATGGAGGTGGAGAACCGGATCTACAAAGGTTGTATTTTCGTATTCTCTTAGTAAAGTAGTTTACTAGTTGCTTATTCGCCTAGAATTCTAGTTAACGATCCGTATTAGGGTTTCTCGGCACCCGTAAATTTTGAAATTGGCATGGTTGATGCCTTGTGAGACCTCTTGAGAGTGCCTAGGAACCCTACAATTAGTGTACCTGC
Organism: Agapanthus africanus; assembly: GCA_030015575.1. Lineage (NCBI taxonomy): Eukaryota > Viridiplantae > Streptophyta > Magnoliopsida > Asparagales > Amaryllidaceae > Agapanthus > Agapanthus africanus. The sequence goes on from JASDDO010000026.1 coordinate 236,936,007, forward strand.
CTTATATGCCAGCTTAACATTGTAGTTATTACTTGTCACTTCATGCATACCGTTATTCATTGTTATGCCTATATTCATGGTTTTACATGCTATTGATGATTTGGATTCGGATTTCCATGAGATTTTCTGGATTTGGGGGGGGGGGGGGAGGAACCCGCAAAACTTATATAAACTGCTTTCTCTCTTTTTAAATAAAAAGTGCGGTTTTTCCCATGATGTATGAGTCGTCCACCATGAGTTTGCTGATGGATTTCGAGACCCGATTCGATGAGTGGAGGAACTGTTTCGGGTACATGGTGGGCCCGGTGCGGTACCCCGGGGCAAAAGGATCGTGTTGTTGACGTTGAGCCTGGCAAGGGAGCACTACCTACCGGTGATATTACCCGACGCGTCGGATATCCGGAGGATACCGTCGTGGTCTTGAGATGGATGGTAGGGGCCGGTCTGGACTGACGGCGCCTTAGATATTGAGATATTGAGATTTCGAGATATTGATGTACTGAGATTTTATGATACAGGCCAGTCCGGATAGCCGGAGCCTGAGATTTCGAGACATTGAGATTTATGTTTTGTGTCGATGCTAGACACTGTTGATGCTGATTTCATTTATGATACCTCATTTTAAAAATACAAAGAAAATTTCGCTAAATTATGAAAACAGTTTCTTCATTTACATGTATTCTGTTTTCAGGCATTCATACCTCATTCATATGATATATTGCTACCTGAGGCACTGACACGGGCACATGAGATTACACTCGGGTTAGATATTACCCTAGCCATTGTTATAGGCTGCATGTTATACATATATTTGAGGATATATTATGATCATTGACCTAGGATTGCGTTATTTATGCGATTTCTGTGCGTAGATGTTTTTCTACTCACGAGTTGGCAACTCACCCCCGTTGTGCCACAGTTCTTGCAGGTTTCGTCGTACAGGTTTCTTTACGGCTTTGCTGGCACTATTTCCATCTCCGGGTGACTTGCTAGTAGGTGGGTTTATTTATATCGTACCAATCATTATATCTTGTATATTATTATTCTGTTGTATCTAGAAGTTCCATCAGCCAAACATGTATTTATTTTTGAGATAGAGACCAGTGATGTTATTCTTTCGACCTTAGAGTCACGCGTTGTATTTCTGTGGATTTCTTGTTGTTTTGCGTTTCCTTTTGAGTTTTGATCCTCGCCCTTGGCGTTGTATATTATATTACTTGTGTGGTTGTGACCGTCGATTGACGAAGAGCTAGCTCCCGCTAGGGGATGCCTTTTTATTGATTTCGTATATATTCATGTTGTATCCCGTTTGGGGGCCAGTATTTACAAAGGAGACTCTGCCGAAATTTTCGGGAAATATTTGATGTTTTTTAAAAACCGCATAATTCGGCTTATGCTATTAAAACTACTTGTTTTAAATTGGTTTTCCTTCACTCTACTACTTTTCTTGGTTTGGATTTCTGGGTTTTCAGCTTACTTAGATTATGTACGCCTCGAGACGTTCGTAGTTTAAGTGCCGGTCATATTCCGTACTTTCGGGACGTGACACTAGGTTTTCCTCAAATCCACAAAAACACACAATATCGGTTCTAAACTAAACATGGGGTATAAGTAATACTAAAACTAAGCTAAGGGTTCAGTAAATATCTCATTTGGCAACTCAAGAATTTTCTTGAGTTGCCCTTAGTGGCCAAAATCCTCGCTTTTTTGCTCCAATGTATAGATCTTGAGCTTGTGCACATTTTTTGTGAAATGAAAATAGGGTTTTGGTGTAGTTTTCATGGTAATTTGGGGCTATTGAAGAGGGGAGGGAGGTGAAGAGCAGCAGCAGCAGCAAGGGCTGAAGGGGGAGAGAGATGAGTGAAGGATATGAAGGAGATGGCTAAGTCCTTGGGTCAAAGGAGACCATACCTCTCTCTCTCACCAAACCTCATTTTTTTTCCAAAACCTTTTCTTTTCTTTTCCTTTCTTTTTCCTTTCTCACAAGAATAGTAACCCCAAAATAAAACCATGGTAAGAAAAATTGTAACACAAGTGTGGAAAAAGATATGTGCATGTTTTGCACAAAAATGCCAAAAACCGATTAGCGATTTTTAATCGCGATTAGCACTAAAGTAGCATATAACTAATCAATTAAACTTGGAACCCTATTTTAGAATTTTCCATAATATTCCAAAATTTCCCCCCATTAATTTGTATTTAATTATACCGAATTATCAAAATGTTCTATAAATTAATATTAAATTATAAAAATTCCCAAAAATAATATTTTATTATTTGAAATGTTATAATCTACCCCCCTTAAATAAATTCGGTCCCCGAATTTAAATTTAAACCCCCAACTACTAAAATATTCAGTAAAAATCCACGTTATCGGATACGTGATAATTGAATCACAAAATCACAAATCATAAATACCGTCGTCGGTAGTCCCTCCTTCAAAGTCGAGAAGGTGTCAGGTGCATCCAGCATCCAATGCTAGAAGCGCAAAATATCTACTTGCCTCTTGCTCATGGTCTGGCGTCCTCTGTCTTTAGGTCCTTATCTTCTCTGCGGATTACCTATCTCGCAATCAATCGGCTCATCGGCCCTGTCAGATGTGCTAACGGGGACGATTCCGTTCTGGCACTTCTCTGGTCATCTCTCGGTCAATCCTCACGACCACTCGTAAAGCAGCATGTCACCAGCGTCGGCCTCTGGTCCTCTGAATACACATTACACATCCGATCCTGGGTGCAAATATCATTACAGCAGTGTTCTGGAAGGAATCCCGCTCAAGGTCTATTCCGATCTTGCCTATACCGGTCTATACGGAGGCTGGTACTTTTGCATATCTCTTTTCTCGCTCGATGGACATCTGCATCCTCAGCACAGCATTTTCTCAGAAATTGGTCACATCCCAACGCCTCTGTAAGCATATCAGGTCTCTAGTCTCGATGGGAAGTAATGACAGCTCGTCAGCGTCTCGCACGAACCTCTGATTCCACTTATCTCTATCGTCGTCCACTATGACGTCACGCCATGCTATCTACGCACTGCACTGTTCTCGGCCTCGGTCAATCCAAAGTCTCTCGCACGAACTCGAAATCGCGTACTCTGTAGCTTCACCATTCTATAGAAGATGTCTGGCCGAACAGGTCCTCAGGAACGCGTCCCAACCATCAGAGGAATACTCAATACTTATCCGTCCTTGATCAATTCGCAACGCATCTGGGTAAGGTCCTTTATCCGAACCTAGTCATCTACCTCGTCGACGATGCCGAACTCTGGCCTGCTGGGTGTACGCAATATGACCACTCCTGGGTCCAGGTCTTCTCGTATAGTATTCCAGAAAGGTCCTGTCGAGGTCTCTTTCAAATCTCATTCCTGCCGAATTGCCCGGAAGTCATCATCTATTACTGAAGTAAATTCTTGTTCCGGAATGGCTGCATACTCGCCACAACTCCTTCTGGAAGGTATATCCATATACAACGCCTCTGCGTGCGTATCACATCTCTGATGTCCGCGGAGTGGGACGTCATCTCGTCGAAATCTCTTGCGAACTCTTCCCTTCACTCTGCTTCAATGTCGACTGCTTCGGACTCATCTCATCGTGGCTGCATGGACTGCGCTCCAACGGCTATGCTCGTATCTGGAGTCTCCCAAGTAGTGTGTCCTATCACATGATATCCGAATGATGTCGAATCATCCGACCGAATCATTAGACCCTCATAATCCCCCAAGAGATCAATATCTTGGGTACAGTTTAATAGTATCGAGTACATACCACAGCGTCAGGGGTCCAGCCGTAGAAGGGCAAACCCAAGCCTCACTAATGGCGCCGCGGAACTGCCGCAAACCCTAAGGTTTAAAGGCTTTCATACGGTCATTAAGTCGAGTTAGGGTTTCATTCTTCTAGAGGGTCCATAGAATCGCTTGCATGTCTTTTCGAATACTTTAAACATGGAAAATGGGCTCCTGACATTCAATCGTCTCCATCGACTCTCAACGAATCTGCGTGAAGACGCCTCTAGCTGGAATCAATCTATCTGATGACCTCGCATCGGTAAGCGAACGAACCACATGTCCTAGTCATTCGTCCTCGATGACTAGCGACCTTCTATCATCTCCAAGTACAACTCGTACCGCAATAACTTCAACATCTGGGGCGATATCTCGTCGTTCGCAGCAACAACTGGCTCCTTCGCCTGTACGCTGAACAACGCCTCAATCCTCCAGGAAAGGCGATACATTGGCAGTCATCTCTAAATCGGTCTGCTCTAGATCTGAGTAAGACTCTCCACACTGGAAATCTTCGACTCAACTGGGCCTGCTCCGGCGCATAAATCGGACGAATCACCATCGTCTCTCAAATCGGGTAGACAAGCTATCATCTGTCTCATATCTGTCTGGAAGCTCCGGCGATCTCAGCTCGTAAGCTCCGGAAGCGACATCCTATCAATCTCAGCAACAGCTGGTTCATCTGTCTGCACGGTAGGCGACATCATAATCTCTGAGGTATGCTGTACATTAACAGTCCTCTCTCAACTGGCAGCTCTAACAATGGCCCGATCATCCAGTGTAAAACCAAGCACTCGCCTCCACAAGAGGTCACAATCACCAATACTAATGCGAGACGTTCCCATGTCACCAAAAAAACAATGGTCAGCCCTCGTACCAGACGAGCTCGCCCTGACCGTAGCACTAGCAGCAGCTCACTGCGCTCAAACAATGGCGACAAGAACCTCGATCGAGTATCGAAGAGAGCAGATCAATGGGAAGAAGAAAACAACAGATCCAGAATGGATACATGATCATAATAAGGAACAACATCAATGAAAGTATGATCATGGAACTAATAGAATCGATGATCTCAAATGGATGTATAATCATGGAAATAAAGAGAATCACTGATCTCGAAAATATGTACATCGTAAGGTTCCTTAAGCGGAGTAGCGTATCGTATGTATGCCGCGGAACATACCCACGGTACGTCACTCTACTTTAGTCACCTATTCCATCAACCAAGGGTCATCCTACGCGACGAAAGTTCGGGTCTAATACACCCTCGACTAAGTCTAAGTTCCGTAAGGTCAAGCCTAAGTTCTGTGTATATATAGAAGCCCTAGGCTCTACATAGTCAAACTTAGACTCTAACTAAGATTAACCTAGCGCTCTGATACCAACTTTGTCACGACCCGAAAGAGCGCGTGACTGGCCCATGAACCATATGAAGTCTATAAGACTCCATCTGATCCAAGTAAGCCAAAGCCCAGAAATCTAAAACCATTTAAGGAGTAAATAAAGAGAACCCAGAAATCCAACTTTGTCACCACCACGTAAGTAATATGATATACAACGCCGAATGGCGATGATCAAACTCAAAAGAAACTTAAAATAACATGGAAACCGTAACACTATTAAGCGCGACTCTATGGTCGAAATAATACATCACTAGTGTCTGAGTCTGAAACAATATACAAGTTTTGGTTGATGGAATTTCTAGATACAAAAGAATAATACATATACAAGGGTGGTTCTGATGCAAAGAACCCACCTACCGAGCAAATCACCCGCAAAGGAAGCAATGTGCCGGAAATGCCGCTATGGAACATGTACGGCAAAACCTACAAGAACTGTGGCACAACGGGGGTGAGTTGCCAACTCGTGAATAGAAAATATCTACAAGCAGAAATTGAATGCATGATATAATCCTAAGTCAAAACGATCAGATATAATATAAACCTCAAATGAATAAGTCTGAAGCATGGTAAAGTGGCAATGTAACATCTGAACATAAGTGTAGTTCCAAGTACCCGTGCCAGTGCCTCACGTAATAACATATCATAAATATAATGTATGTATGCGGTAAAATGGGAACAGGAGATATCATGAATGAAAACATTAGAAAATCAGTGTCGAGCATCGACACAAACTATATATCTCACTATCAAATGAAACCCATATATCATGTATCCGATATGTATGCAGCATTCATGAAGGTACTCTATCAGGTACTACTAATATATGATGCAATGCATATAAAATAAAGGTGGGGTAGGGGAGATATAATATGCCATCGACCATAAAGGCCCCGAGCACATAGGCTCCTCTCAAATCGAGCACATAGGCTCCTCTCATATCGAGCTCATAGGCTCTGAGCACATACACATAGGCTCCTCTCACATCGAGCTCATAGGCTCCGAGCACATAGGCTCCTCTCACATCGAGCTCATAGGCTCCGAGCATATAGGCTCCTCTCATAATGCATATGTAAATTTGCAAAGATCATCATGATGATATATTAAGTAGGCGTATATATATATATCAGCGTCCCATACCACTAATATATATATACTCTATGGGTATACATATATATTTCAGCGTCCCATAGCACTGATATATATACGCAGGAGTAAAACAATCCGGAATCATCATATGCAACCATATCACAGTGCGAAATCCATGAATTATAATACATGCAACATGAACACTAATATGAGCATGCAACTATGTAAAGGAATATGAATCAATAACATATAAGCATGCAATGCAATGCGAGCCGTAGAGTAAATGGTAAATGAATAGTAATGCAGCTTGCCATTTGAAATAAGACAAATCGGGGTTTTTAGTAAAATAAAGGCTACAGTGTTTTTAAGATATTTCCAATTCGTTAGTTTTTGAAATAGGTATGACTCGGGTCTAGTCTAACATCTACTATGCAAACTACAGATCTAAGTATCAAGTCAGCCGGGAGGGGTATGGAATCCACCTAAATCTGAGTTGATATAAATATATATAAATATAATAGTCGGTGATCCCGCCTCAATAGTATCGCTTACGATACAAAATACCATATGATAATCCTCAAGTCATGAGTGCGGATCTATCATCAATATAAAGCTCGTACGGTAAATCGTCGTACGGCATCCCAATAGCTGGGTACGGGTCAAAATCACATTATCTCATCAATTACCTGGTATTCTTATCATTATATCACATAATCTGGGGTACTGATCTAAGTCTAGTACAAATCGATACCCTCTATATAAGTATGAATGCGTGTGTAAAACACACGTCCAAAGGCCCGCTAAAATCACATGTCGTATCCCAAATACGAATCATATCTAATCACCGATCTCACGGCACTATGCCCAATATAATCGACTCGTCTCCAATGTCATCCAGTATCATCATCAAACACAGTGCAAGTATAATGAATATGCAAGGGTGTACGTGTGGGTGTAAATCTATTCTAGAGTTCGCGACTATGAACTACACTAGCTTACTTCTAACCCTAATCTATGCATAATACACCTAACACAATATCTACGACACACTATAACTCTTATATATATAATATATATATATATATAAGATATATTAACTACGGACTGCGGGGGTGCTATACGCCATCCACCCGACTTCCCCCTGTAGATATAATCTACTCACCTTGCGTCTTCATTGTCGACGTCACCACGCGTTTGCTTGTCGTCCCGAAGTCTTCATGGGGTACCTACACATTAACGTATCGCAAATGCGTATCAAAACCAATTCCAAACTAAAATGGCATACGAATATCAAAACATTACGCTATGATCTATAGGTTAGAACCTATGGACAACGCCTTCCAAAACCATCAACTCCCTCGATATCGTCGTATAAACGCCAAATAGTCGAGGTAAAACACAATACACAAATTCAGACTTAAAAATAGAAACACGAATCCAAAACAGCAACTAAGGAAATAGGCTCCAGATTTTACCTTAGGTCAAATTAGACAAATATACATATACTAGGGGTCTAATCTATACATGTAGGGGCTACATAACCAAAACGACACAAAATGGGGCAGGTCTGGCCTCAAATTGCAGCCAATGGGATTAAATCTGCGGCCGGGTCATAGAGTTAGGGGCTAGGGTCTTGGGGTTAGCTTCCTGGGTGCCTGCATATGTCACTGTCCATTCAAAACAATTTTCAGAGTCTCGGGTTGATAGCAGATCTCAAATAACCTTCCCAGATTTTACAATTTTTCCGATATCGTTTTCTAAATCCGTATTCTGGGTTTACGCTTCAGGTTTGGGTCTCAATTCATGCACTAGGATATTTATCTAACCTCTACCGAGCTCAATTTCATATTACAACCCAAAATTCCCTCAAACCCTAACTAGGTTTTCCTCAAATCCACAAAAACACACAATATCGGTTCTAAACTAAACATGGGGTATAAGTAATACTAAAACTAAGCTAAGGGTTCAGTAAATACCTCATTTGGCAACTCAAGAATTTTCTTGAGTTGCCCCTAGTGGCCAAAATCCTCGCTTTCTTGGTCCAATGTATAGATCTTGAGCTTGTGCAAATTTTTTGTGAAATGAAGATGGGGTTTTGGTGTAGTTTTCATAGTGATTTGGGGCTATTGAAGAGGGGAGGGAGGTGAAGAGCAGCAACAGCAGCAAGGGCTGAAAGGGGAGAGAGATGAGTGAAGGAAATGAAGGAGCTGGCTAAGTCCTTGGGTCGAAGGAGACCATACCTCTCTCTCTCACCAAACCTCATATTTTATTCCAAAACCTTTTCTTTTCTTTTCCTTTCTTTTTCCTTTCTCACAAGAATAGTAACCCCAAAATAAAACCATGGCAAGAAAAATTGTAACACAAGTGTGGAAAAAGATATGTACATGTTTTGCACAAAAATGCCAAAAACCGATTAGCGATTTTTAATCGCGATTAGCACTAAAGTAGCATATAACTAATCAATTAAACTTGGAAATGGCATAATTCCCTAAAATACCCTATTTTAGAATTTTCCATAATTTTCCAAAAATTTCCCCCATTAATTTGTATTTAATTATACCGAATTATTAAAATGTTCCATAAAATAATATTAAATTATAAAAATTCCCAAAAATAATATTTTATTATTTTGAAATGTTACAGGTTAGGATTAGGTTAGTTTGAGTTAGGAGTCGCTCACTTCTTTCGTTGCCACTCTTAATATCGGTGTTACGGTAATCGGCAACAACGGGGATTAACACGACTAGGAAAGAACTTGCGAGTATAAGCTAGGCTTTCCAACGCTTAAGTTCTTCCTTTTGGTGCTTGTCCGTCTGTTCTTAGCTCTTAGCCTTAACCTCCGGTTAATTCAACCACAACCGGTCTCACCAAGGAATCACCGCTATCATGTAGGATAGGGTGCCGTAGGGAGCGGATTGTGGTTTAATTAACGAGAGTCCGAATTAAGATGTTGGGAAATGAAAGAGTGAGAGAGATTTTCTTCTCTCAAACTTTCCTTATCCTACCCTAACAAGTAAGAAAACTACTCACCCATTACAAGAAAAAGAAAATACAGCAAAAGGAGGAAGATAGAAAGAAAGAGGTTAGAAGATTACAACTAGTTATTTGAGACCTCACCTTGGCAAGGATCAAACTTAGGCATCATTGTTGTTGATGATAAAGAAAAAGAGAACAAGAAAGAAACAAACAACAAATAACAACAACTAGATTAGCAAATGAAAAATACAAGCAATTATAATTAACAACATAACAAGACAAGTATGATAACAAAAAGAACTCTTTTATTCATCACTTCACTCATGAAACCTCACTTCAAGATTTTAATGGAGAATAGATGAAAAGAGGAAGAAGAACTACAAAATATATCCAAAAATTTTACACAAGAATAAGCACCATTTGGCTTGGCAAGTTCTGAGCTATTTTTAGGCAGGAAACTGAAACCCTAGGGCCACATTCTGACCCTTCATGAAAAGACCAAACTGCCCCTAAAATATTATCATCTGATGAGCCACCATGGCCGCGGATCCGCGGCCTAGACCCCATGTTGGCCGCGGATCTGCGGCCATATAGAGGAATTGGCTCCACGGTTTTTGTGGGGTTCCCTGGTTTGATGTTGTCATCAGTGTGGTATATGTTTTTTCTCAGAAACTTTTCACAATTTTTCCAGAATTTCAGCAGATCAAAAGGTGATTTGATGTGGATCTTTTGCCATGATTTCCTTGAGCTCCGCATAGATTTCTTGGATTTTGTGTTGCCATTGTGCTTTGTGCATGAAAATGACAATCGATTTGCCCTTTTGTCCCTTAAACTGGTGTGCGGCAACATACGGATAGAGAGCGGAGACCCGTGTTTTATCTGTGGTTGGCAGTAATCCAGTATTTGTCGTGCTTTTCCATGAATTTCACTATTTAGAGCTGAGAACCTGTATCCTGCAATTAACTAGCAAACACAGCTCAAGAGTATCTACCGATAAGCAATGTGATAAAAAATGGGCGGTATAAAAATGCAAAAATTTGATATGAACAAATACCCCCAAACTTATCATTTGCTCGTCTCGAGCAAAGCCAATTTATTCATAAAAAATCCTAACCTCACTTTCGCAGGGAACGCGATTGCACTAAGCATGTGCAACAAGCCGTTAAACCTCTAGGTGTCCCTAGTAGGAGGAGTGTTGTCTCCTGAGGGTTTTCAGCGGATACTACCCACAAAATCCGGTCAAGCTAGTTTTGCAAAATAACTCTGATTCAAACCCTAAGGTTTTGTTTCAGAAAATAACAATTCTATTATCCTAAGTCTAGACTATCGAACCTTTATTTTTCACATCTCGCTTCTTATTTAACTTAAGATTTTATATGTCTTTACGTGAAGTGCAAATAGTGTCGTTAAGTTCCAGAAGGATCGATTAAAGTCATCATGTCACAAAATAAAGCCCAGATAAAAATTTTAAAAGGATCACATAAGTTTTATAAAGAGTTAAGTATTTTTCAAGTTTCGTTTTCCAGTAAGGTTTCAATTTCAGAATTTCTATCTTCCTTAACAGGAAACCATGTCTTATTTTTCACTCCACCTTTTTCTTGTTTTCATTTCATACACACCTCTGTGAACGTGCAATAGTCTTTATCATAGAATAAAACCTTCATATCTTCGCTAGAAATATTTTTTTTATAAAGACCTGTCTTTTGTCAAGATTATTCTCACACAAAGAACCGTTAGGAATTTTAACTTGGAGAGAACACTTGCTTGACTTTGTTTTAATCTGGACTTTCTAGGCTTCTTAACGAGTTTTGGGCCAATGCACCCAAACCAGTTGGATTTAGGGCATTAGGTGTAGAGACACCCCAGCGGACTTAATTACTCAAGTTACCTAGTCCCAAAAACAAAAGACAATTTAGCGTGAAAATCATGATGATTCAATGCGAACGGAGATATAAGCGGCAGTTCAGTTATTTTTTTGGATAAAAGACGTGTTTAGTGGATTAGGTGTGTAATCATTCCAATCAAGTTTCAGATGGGTTATTTTTCAGAATTAGTTCCAATTAAGGCATCAATAACATCCCTTCATATTCACTTCACTTCATAAACTTTTCTTGATATTACTTATTTCAGAACAAACCTATTTGATCCTCAAAAAATAATTTATCCATTTAAAAGTTTTTAGACACAATAGACTTGTCATCTAATTTTCGAAAACTTATGACACATGTAGTATGATGTAAAGACGTATATCAGTTATAGTTAACTTCAAAGGAGAGTTATCTTTCGGGTTTTCAAAATCTAAAAATAAGATTTAGTTATTCTTATCTTATCAAACAAAACCGTTGAAATGATGAATCTGAGTTCTCCTACTAGCTAACTTGACGAAAAAGTTTTTATGATTTTAGAAAATTTTCTGATTTTTATGGATTTTATGGATTTTAGTATGCAGATGCAAAATATACATATGAATACGAAGGTTAGAAATGCGTACCGAGCATACCCCCAAACTTAAACTGGACAGTGTATTCACTGTCATTGCATGAAGAGATCATTGAAGGGTCAAAATTGTCGGTTAGATATACACAATTTTTTTTTGCTTTTAAAGAAAAGAAAAATAGTAAAAATGGAAATGAATATCCATAAATATATACAAAATGGTATATACATACCCCCAAACTTATTTGGAACAGTGTCCGCTGTTTTGGCTGGATAACCGAAGTTTGGTGGTAGGCAGAGGAAGATTATGCAGGGTAAACCGGCTCCTGTAAGACCAGGAGCTCCTCTGTTGGTTCGGCACTAATGTACGGTTTTAGTCTGTGTCCGTTTACTTTGAAAAATGAACCGTCCTTTGGATTCTCCAAATCCACAGCGCCATGCGGATACACATTCCGCACAAAATATGGCCCTTTCCAGCAAGATCTGAGCTTACCTGGATAGAAATGTAGCCGGGTGTCGTAAAGCAGCACCTGTTGACCAGGTGTGAATGTTTTGCGCAAAAGGTGTTTATCGTGAAACACCTTCATTCTGTTCTTAACGACAACCGCGTTTTCATAAGCCTCATCCCGAAGCTCGCTCAATTCGTTCAACTGCAGCTTCCGATGGCTGCCCGCATCTTCGAGAGACAGATTCAGCTCCTTTATCGCCCAAAATGCACGATGCTCTATTTCTACAGGGAGGTGGCAAGCCTTTCCGTATACAAGCCGATAGGGAGACATGCCAAGATCGGTCTTATAAGCAGTTCGAAATGCCCAAAGGGCATCAGTGAGTTTTAACGACCAATCTTTACGGTTCTTGGAAACCGTCATTTCCAGTGTCACGCCCCGCTTCCCAGAGTACGCAAGATTGAGCACGTGACATAGCCAACCATGCTACCTGTGGGTAGGAAGTATCCATCCACAGTCACATTATGGCTGTAGAGATATCAAGAACAAGATAAATAAACTATCAAACACATGTCCAAATCCAGAATAACAAGAGTCAAAATAAATAAGTGCGGAAGCAAATGATCCAATACAATAAGTAGAAAAGTACGTCCCATAATGCGGGCTCACATCTGGAAATGAAATGCAAGAAATAAACTAATTACTACAGAACTCACAAATCAGCCTGCTGGCTGAAGTACTCCTGCTCGGTCGTCGACAGTGGTAAAGAATCTGGGCCATGCAAAACCCAGACGTCAGCGAGTCATGTCAACCAATAATATAATATGAACATGGTAATAAGCAATGCAGAAAGTAAACATAAATAAGCAGTAATATGGAGAAAGCAGTGCAGGGTGGTGTACAGTGGGGAACTAAACTGTTCTATCAGGTTTTCTATTCTAAAGTCTTTGAAATCAATTGATGACTCGTCGATGTAACTCAATAGTATCCCGTGCATGCCCGGGACCACGGTCAAGACCCTCGGGGCTGAATCCGAGACGTGCCGCTAGGCAGTAATAGGTAGCAGGATGGACGAGTGATGTCAGCATCATCACTCCCGGACTGGCCGAGCCCGTAAGACTGATCAGAACAGGTATCGAACTGTTGAGTTACAAGTCGGTTTCACCTTTGATTTCCCCATACCCCCAAGTTATGTATGTCAGGTCAGGTATTAAGTAATCAAGAACTAATGCCAACACAGGATCAGGTAAAAGCAGGTTTGTCTGGATAGACAACAGGAATGGTCCATGAGGGCCCCAAGTCAGGTTTGTTGGCATTAGGCATGAGATCAGGTAACAAGTCAGGTCATGGTACAACAGGTTGAGTTGGTAGTAAAGGGTACCATGTCCGGTGCATCGGTATGTATATATATGTCATGTGTAGCAAGGTCAGGTCAATATGTAATGCAATCGAAGGTGTGGTCATAACAGGTATAGAAGCGAATAAGGAACAATCAGCAGGAAATAAAGTAAATAACAATAACAGTTCATTTAATCGCAATGGTGCATTACTATAGTGCAATTTGTATTATCATATTAACAGGTTCGAGCACCCTTGGGGTGCAATAATCACAGGGTAGCGCAATATTAATAACAGAAAGTAATGAAGATATATGTGTACGGCTATCGTCCTTTAAATAGCAAAATGATTAACCGGTAGTTTTGTTATTAGGGTTACAGTGGCAAAATACGGTTTAGGTTGCAGTATCATGATATATATCATATTTTGTCCAAATGAGAAAATAACAACACTAGCTAATCTTTGCAGGTCTTATGAGTCAAGCACAGTTAATTAGCATAACATAGCATGTAGCAAGTAATACTTGCCTCGACGGTTTCGTAAACCGGAAAACACGAACGTAACGTCGGCGGAAAACACGCGACGGATGCACGGGTCACGGATCGAGTCCAAACGACGAACAGCGGGGCCACACGGACTGGAGTACTTCGCTGGAGAGTCGGGTCAAGTCATCGGCACGGCCGGAATCCGGCGAAATGTCAAAACGGCGACGATGGTTAGCAAACTACGCACGGAAAAAACGCGACCAGCGAAGGGAAAAGGGAAGGGAGAAGGTAAAGAGATGCTTACAGGGATAGCAAGGGTGGCAATCGCGACGGGTTCGACGGCGATGGGGCGCCGGCGGCGAACAGGGAACGCGGCCGTAGGCTGAAAGTGGCTGGATCGGGTGGTGCAGCGATGAGGGGAGGTACTGGCCTGGTCTGGGTTGTAGGGGGGAGAGGAGGTGGTCGGCGGTGTGCTGGCGGCGACGACGAGAGTCGACGGTGGCGATCTCCGGCGAACCAGAGGAGGTGCTAGGGTTCGGGCGTCGGGTTCTGTTGCAGCGCCGGCGAGGGAAGGAGGAGGAAGGTCGGGGCTGGTGCGTAGGTGATGAGGAGGACGAGTGGATGCCGACGAGGAAGTGGGGTCGCCGGCGGTGGAAGGTGCAGGTGACGGTGGCGTTGGCTGCAGGCTGGAAGGAGAGGAGAACGGAGGAAAGATGAAGAAGGAGGTGCGGTGTAGGCAAGGGTGATGGTGGTGGTGTCGTCGGCGCGGGGACTGCGGCGGCGACGGGCACGACGAGGCTAGGGTTTGCTGCGGGGGGGATTTTCTGGTGAGGTTTCTCGTGAAGACGAGGACGAAGGCAAAATATATAAAGATAGAGAGAGAGAGAGGTTATAGGAGAGATAGAGAGGATTTATAGGAAGAGAGAGAGAGACAGAGAAGAGAGAGATAGAGAGACGGAGAGAGAGAGAGAGAGAGAGATTAGAGACAGAGAGAGAGGGTGAGGCGGGGACCACGAGGGATGGAGCCTCGTGATTGGCTGGGAGATGAAAAGGAAAACAAAATAAAGATTTAAAAGATTGAAATCGTTAGTATATTTAACAGAATATATATATATTATATAGTTTTAGATTATTTAATTAAATGGGTATTTTGGCGCTAAATGAAACATTTCCAAATCGCGCCCGGGTTGCGCCCAAATATTTGAAATTCAAATAATAGGATTTTAAGCGGGTTCCAAATTTTAAAATGAGATGTCTTATGATTAAAATGCATGCCCCCAAGTCGGACACTTGCACGCACGCGTAGCCGTCCAAACTCGTCCGTTTCACCGAACGGGATGAAATCTCGACGCGCGGACGCTACCACGCGACTAGTGGTGACGAGTAGGCCAATGTGGATATTTTTAATTTCATTTTAGGTGTTAAAATTTGTTATAGGCAAAATGACTTAGCCGGTTAAAATTTTGCAACAAGAACCAAACAAGCAAGATAATTGAAATGAGCAATGTCTAACACTCAACCAGTAACAGAAATAGTATTATTGGGCTCGGGTGTTACATCATACCCAACTACAAAAAAATTTCGTCCTCGAAATTCCAAGAATACAAGATAGCTAACTACAGGAAAAGGTGAGGAAACTTCTGCCGGATCTCATCTTCTCGCTCCTAAGTGGATTCTCCATGCGATCGATTACCCCAAGAAACTAGCACAAGAGGGATAACCTTGTTCTTAAGGACCTTTTCTCTTCGATCCTTGATCTCAACCGGTCGCTCCTCAAAAGTTAGGTCCTCCCGTACAGTCAACTCCGAATGATCCAAGACGTGAGTTTCATCTTGAACATACCTCCGTAGTTGAGATACATGAAACACATCGTGCACTCCTGCCAAGGACTGTGGTAACGCCAAACGGTACGCTACCTCTCCAACACGCTCCAATATCTCGAAGGGTCCAACGAATCGAGGACTAAGCTTTCCCCGACTCCCAAAGCGAATCACCCCTCTAGTCGGTGATATCTTCAGGAATACCAAATCACCCACGGCGAACTCTAGAGGTCTTCTTGACGTGTCGGCCCAACTTTTCTGTCTGTCTTGAGCTGCCTTCATATGCTTCCTGATTGTATTCACCTTCTCGACTGTCTGTACTACCAAATCTGGTCCCAGTAACCTTCGTTCACCAACATCATCCCAACAAACAGGTGAACGGCACTTACGACCATACAACGCTTCAAACGGAGCCATCTGAATAGTCGCTTGGAAGCTATTGTTATACGAAAACTCCACCAAGTGTAGGTGATCCTCCCAAGAACCTTTGAAGTCCAACATGCAAGCTCTCAACATGTCTTCAAGAGTTTGGATCGTTCTCTCCGATTGTCCATCAGTTTGAGGATGATAAGCTGTGCTAAACTTCAATCGAGTCCCCAAACTTTCATGTAAACTCCTCCAGAAGTGTGACAAGAACCGAGTGTCCCGATCGGACACGATGCTCACCGGTACTCCATGCAATCTTACAATCTCCTGCATGTACCGCTCTGCCAAAGTCTCCGTCGATTGACCAACCCGAAAAGGAATAAAGTGAGCTGCCTTGGTCAATCGGTCGACAATCACCCATACTGCATTGTTGCCCTTTGGACTCCGCGGTAAAGCCGTCACGAAATCCATGGTTATATGTTCCCACTTCCACTGAGGAATCGGAAGTGGTTGCAACAAACCAGCAACCCTTTGGTGTTCAGCCTTGACTTGCTAACACACCAAGCACTTAGCCACGAAGCGAGCAATCTCCCGTTTCATACCTTCCCACCAGAAGTGCTGTCGAATATCTCGGTACATCTTTGTCCCTCCTGGATGTACAGAGTACGCTGAACTGTGTGCCTCCTTCATAAGCTCTTCACGCACATCCCCTTTTGGCACACACACACGGCTACCATACCTCAACGAACCATCTTCGTGGATCAGTAAATCGGTTCGTAGTCCGGCTTCAACCTGCTCTCGAAACTATTGCAATCTAGGATCCTGCGATTGTGCTGCTTTAATCTTTTCAACTAAGGACGACTGTACTTGCAACTGCATCAACTGTCCCGTAGCATGTGGTAGCACAACCTCCAAGTCAAATCTCCGAAAATCCGTGATGATCTCCCTCTGTGCAGTCAATACATGAATCGCTGGTAACCGACTAAGCGCATCCGGCACGACGTTAACCTTTCCCGGATGGTACTTAAGATCAAGGTCGTAGTCGGCCATCAGCTCCAACCATCTGCGTTGCCTCATGTTTAACTCCTTCTGAGTGAACACATACTTCAAACTCTTGTGATCTGTAAAGACTTCGACTCTCTCGCCCAAAAGGTAATGTCTCCAAATATTCAAGGCGAAGATCACGGCCGCAAGCTCCAAGTCATGAGTCGGGTAATTCTTCTCATGAGTCTTCAGTTGTCTTGATGCGTAAGCTACGACCATCCCATTCTGCATCAAAACACATCCCAATCCTTTTCCAGATGCGTCGCTGTGAATCACTAGTCCTCCTGAATTGTCTGGTACGGTCAGGATCGGGGCGGTTATCAACTTCTGCTTCAACGTCTCGAAGGCCAATGCACATCCATCCGTCCAAATAAAAGGTACCTCCTTGCGCGTAAGCTTGGTTAACGGTTCTGCCAAACGAGCGAAGTTCTCCACAAATCTCCTGTAGTATCCGGCCAAACCAAGGAAACTCCTTATCTCAGCCACATTTCTTGGAATAGGCCAATCTCGAACCGCTGCAATCTTCTCGGGATCGACGGCGATTCCATCGCCCGACACAACATGCCCCAGAAACTTCACTTCTTCCAGCCAAAATTCGCACTTACTCATCTTCGCATACAATTTCTCCTGTCTTAGCGTCTGCAGTGCGATCTTCAAATGCTCAGTATGCTCCTCCGGACTCTTCGAGTACACCAGGATATCGTCAATGAATACCACAATAAACTGGTCCAAGAATGGTGAAAAGATGTTGTTCATCAAATCCATGAATATTGCCGGCGCATTCGTCACTCCGAAGGGCATCACCAGATACTCGAAATGTCCATATCGAGTTCGAAACGCCGTCTTGCAAATTTCCTCTGCTTTCACTCGGACCTGATGATATCCGGATCGCAAATCCAGTTTCGAGAATACTCTCGCGCCACTAAGCTGCTCAAAAAGTTCTCTAATGCGAGGGATCGGGTACTTGTTCTTAATAGTCACCCGGTTCAATTCTCGGTAATCAATGCACATCCTTCTCGTGCCATCCTTCTTCTTTACTAAAAGAACTGGAGCTCCCCAAGGCGAGTTGCTGCTTCGAATCCAACCCTTCTCAAGTAATTCACCAACTTGTTTCTTAACTTCTTCCAATTCCACTGGTGCCATCGGATAATAAGATTTTGATACTGGCGCTGCACCAGGAATAAGGTCAATCGCGAACTCCACGTCTCGCTTCGGCGGTAAGCCTGATATATCTTCAAATACATCCATAAAGTCGCGAACAACTGTCGGCTCTTCATTACTATCAACTTCCATAGCTGCAAGAACACTGTTTGTCGGCCTAGCCCTAAACTCGACTGGCCCGACAGAACTGCTTCCCCCAGTGAAGGTAAACTCAGGATGTCCGGGAATCTGGAAAATTACCTTCCTTGCCCTACAGTCAATGTGGGCGTGGAAAGTGCCAAGAAAATCCATTCCCAAGACAACTTCATAGCTGCCCGTATCTATCACCAAGAAATCTGCAAAGAGCTCCCGTCCGCATACAACAACTGTACAATCTCTACACTCCTTACTAGCTATGATTTTCCCATTCCCAGTGTGTATGTCCCAAAAACTAGACAGGGCCGTGCAGGTAATCGAGTGTGTAGTTATAAATTTGGATGACATAAAACAGTGGGATGCTCCGGAATCAAATAATGCCAATGCGGGAAAACCATGAACGAGTAAAGTACCTGAAACCACTTCTCCTGATGCCTTAGCTTCCTCAGCTATCAACGTGAAAGCTCGAGCCTGATTAGGTCCTTGAGTCAGCTGTTTCTGCCCTTGGAACGGTCTCTGCGGAGGCTTCTGTATATCATCTCTCGTGCGAAGCTTCGACGGACAGGCACCAACTGCGTGATCGGCCGCTCCACAAACCAGACAAAGTCTCAGTCTCCTTCGACACTCCTTATGCACGTGCCCCGGTAAATGGCAGTAGTCACAGATCACGCTCTTTCCTCGATCAACGATCACAGGCTTCTTCATGGGTGCTACACCTCGACGGTCCACTGGAATACCTCTGTGCCCATGATCTCGGTTAGGTACAAATGCGGGCTTTCTGGCCGCAACCGCTGTCTGCTGTAGGTTCCCTTTCAATCCCGATAAACTCTGCTGCTCCCTGGCTGTCGTAAGAACCTGCGAGAAAGTGGTCAAACCCAAGGAGACGATCTGCCTCTGGATGTCCACATCCAAACTGCGCAAGAACCTTCGCGCCCTGTCTGCCTCGTTGGCGACCAAGGGTCCAGCGAAGCGGCTGAGTCTCGTCCATTCCGCTGCATGTACGTCCACAGATGCTCCATTTTGCCTCAGCCCAATAAATTTCTCTTCCATTTCCTCCCGTGCGGTCCGCGGGAAGAACTTCTCCAGGAAACTTTTAGAGAAATCCGCCCAACTGATTGGCTTGGGCAAGCGGGTCTCCTCCACAAGCCACCACTCTCGGGCGTAATCCACCAGCTGAATGCGCACCACATCAACTCTTTTGTCCTCTGGGATCTGTGCCGCAATCAGCAAATTCTCCGTGTCCACTAGCCACTGCTCGGCTGGCAACGGCTCCTCCAGACCAGTGAAAGTAGTAGGACCCAACCGTCTGAAATCTGCCACGGTCCCTACTCGGTCAACTGGCTTCGCTACAGCGGTGTTTACAGACTGCCGAATGGCCTGCAAACCCTCCTGAAATGAATCTGCTTGCTGCTGGATCAGCTCAGTTTGCCTCTTCTGATTTTCCAACATCCCACGTATCACTCCCAACATGGTGGCTTCATCCACGCGCCTCTGATATGTCTTGAAATTCTTATCTGCCATAGTCCTGAAATCAAAACACCCAACATTAGCATGATGATAGATTCAATATATAAATCAAGGCTAGAACTCCAAGATACTTAAATAGAGTACCGCATTGTAACTATGCCGCGGTATCATAGCCACAATTACTTAACTCCACCCAAGTCGCCTAAGCCCTAGAGATAACAAGAATTTAGGTTTTCGAGTCGACAATGCAAGTAAGTTTGCACGCCCTAAAAGATATAATCAGGAAGAATGTGATTCAAGAATGGTAAAATGGTCAAGGTGGCAGGACATGTTTCCTAAGCACGGGTATTCTGATTCGTGTATCGGGTACAATACCCAACTACAAAAGAATCAACCCAACTAACCTATGGCTCTGATACCAAAAGAACCATGTCACGCCCCGCTTCCCAGAGTACGCAAGATTGAGCACGTGACATAGCCAACCATGCTACCTGTGGGTAGGAAGTATCCATCCCAGTCACATTACGGCTGTAGAGATATCAAGAACAAGATAAATAAACTATCTAACACATGTCCAAATCCAGAATAACAAGAGTCAAAATAAATAAGTGCGGAAGCAAATGATCCAATACAATAAGTAGAAAAGTACGTCCCATAATGCGGGCTCACATCTGGAAATGAAATGCAAGAAATAAACTAATTACTACAGAACTCACAAATCAGCCTGCTGGCTGAAGTACTCCTGCTCGGTCGTCGACAGTGGTAAAGAATCTGGGCCATGCAAAACCCAGACGTCAGCGCGTCATGTCAACCAATAATATAATATGAACATGGTAATAAGCAATGCAGAAAGTAAACATGAATAAGCAGTAATATGGAGCAAACAGTGCAGGGTGGTGTACAGTGGGGAACTAAACTGTTCTATCAGGTTTTCTATTCTAAAGTCTTTGAAATCAATTGATGACTCGTCGATGTAACTCAATAGTATCCCGTGCATGCCCGGGACCACGGTCAAGACCCTCGGGGCTGAATCCGAGACGTGCCGCTAGGCAGTAATAGGTTGCAGGATGGACGAGTGATGTCAGCATCATCACTCCCGGACTGGCCGAGCCCGTAAGACTGATCAGAACAGTATCGAACTGTTGAGTTATAAGTCGGTTTCACCTTTGATTTCCCCATACCCCCAAGTTATGTATGTCAGGTCAGGTATTAAGTAATCAAGAACTAATGCCAACACAGGATCAGGTAAAAGCAGGTTTGTCTAGATAGACAACAGGAATGGTCCATGAGGGCCCCAAGTCAGGTTTGTTGGCATTAGGCATGAGATCAGGTGACAAGTCAGGTCATGGTACAACAGGTTGAGTTGGTAGTAAAGGGTACCATGTCCGGTGCATCGGTATGTATATATATGTCATGTGTAGCAAGGTCAGGTCAATATGTAATGCAATCGAAGGTGTGCTCATAACAGGTATAGAAGCGAATAAGGAACAATCAGCAGGAAATAAAGTAAATAACAATAACAGTTCATTTAATCGCAATGGTGCATTACTATAGTGCAATTTGTATTATCATATTAACAGGTTCGAGCACCTTTGGGGTGCAATAATCACAGGGTAGCGCAATATTAATAACAGAAAGTAATGAAGATATATGTGTACGGCTATCGTCCTTTAAATAGCAAAATGATTAACCGGTAGTTTTGTTATTAGGGTTACAGTGGCAAAATACGGTTTAGGTTGCAGTATCATGATATATAGCATATTTCGTCAAATGAGAAAATAACAACACTAGCTAATCTTTGCAGGTCTTATCAGTCAAGCACACTTAAGTAGCATAACATAGCATGTAGCAAGTAATACTTGCCTCGACGGTTTCGCAAAACGGAAAACACGAACGTAACGTCGGCGGAAAACACGCGACGGATGCACGGGTCACGGATCGAGTCCAAACGACGAACAGCGGGGCCACACGGACTGGAGTACTTCGCTGGAGAGTCGGGTCAAGTCATCGGCACGGCCGGAATCTGGCGAAATGTCAAAACGGCGACGATGGTTAGCAAACTACGCACGGACAAAACGCGACCAGCGAAGGGAAAAGGGAAGGGAGAAGGTAAAGAGATGCTTACAGGGATAGCAAGGGTGGCAATCGCGACGGGTTCGACGGCGATGTGGTGCCGGCGGCGAACAGGGAACGCGGCTGTAGGCTGAAAGTGGCTGGATCGGGTGGTGCAGCGATGAGGGGAGGTACTGGCCTGGTCTGGGTTGTAGGGGGGAGAGGAGGTGGTCGGCGGTGCGCTGGCGGCGACGACGAGAGTCGACGGCGGCGATCTCCGGCGAACCAGAGGAGGTGCTAGGGTTCGGGCGTCGGGTTCTGTTGCAGCGCCGGCGAGGGAAGGAGGAGGAAGGTCGGGGCTGGTGCTTAAGTGATGAGGAGGACGAGTGGATGCCGACGAGGAAGTGGGGTCGCCGGCGGTGGAAGGTGCAGGTGACGGTGGCGTTGGCTGCAGGCTGGAAGGAGAGGAGAACGGAGGAAAGATGAAGAAGGAGTTGCGGTGTAGGCAAAGGTGATGGTGGTGGTGTCGTCGGGGCGGGGACTGCGGCGGCGACGGGCACGACGAGGCTAGGGTTTGCTGCGGGGGGATTTTCTGGTGAGGTTTCTCGTGAAGACGAGGACGAAGGCAAAATATATAAAGATAAAGAGAGAGAGAGGTTATAGGAGAGAGAGAGAGGATTTATAGGAAGAGAGAGAGAGAGACAGAGAAGAGAGAGATAGAGAGACGGAGAGAGAGAGAGAGAGAGATTAGAGACAGAGAGAGAGGGTGAGGCGGGGCCCACGAGGGATGGAGCCTCGTGATTGGCTGGGAGATGAAAAGGAAAACAAAATAAAGATTTAAAAGATTGAAATCGTTAGTATATTTAACAGAATATATATATATTATATAGTTTTAGATTATTTAATTAAATGGGTATTTTGGCGCTAAATGAAACATTTCCAAATCGCGCCCGGGTTGCGCCCAAATATTTGAAATTCAAATAATAGGATTTTAAGCGGGTTCCAAATTTTAAAATGAGATGTCTTATGATTAAAATGCATGCCCCCAAGTCGGACACTTGCACGCGCGCGTAGCCGTCTAAACTCGTCCGTTTCACCGAACGGGATGAAATCTCGACGCGCGGACGCTACCACGCGACTAGTGGTGACGAGTAGGCCAATGTGGATATTTTTAATTTCATTTTAGCTGTTAAAATTTGTTATAGGTAAAATGACTTAGCCGGTTAAAATTTTGCAACAAGAACCAAACCAAGCAAGATAATTGAAATGAGCAATGTCTAACACTCAACCAGTAATAGAAATAGTATTATTGGGCTCGGGTGTTACATCCAGTATCTGCTTGCTTTGCCAATTTGAATCTTCGTCTTGCCCACAGGTTTGGGGGTGGTAGGGCGTAGATAACTTATGATTAATGAATATTTCCGCATCAAGGCCTCGAAAGTCTTATTGCAGAAATGAGTTCCATTGTCGCTAATGATCGCTCGGGGGTGCCCAAACCGGGAGAAAATGTTTTCCTTAAGAAATCTAACGACAACCTTATTGTCGTTAGTCCGGCTGGGCACAGGTTCGACCCACTTAGAGACATAATCAACAGCGAGAAGGATGTACAAGTTCCCAAAAGAGCTGGGAAACGGCCCCATGAAATCGATCCCCCAAACATCGAAAATCTCCACAACCAAGATTGGTTGGAGCGGAATCTCGTTTCTCCTGGATATCCGGCCCAAGTGTTGGTACCAGGGAGCAAGTCTTGCAGTAGTCATGAGCGTCCTTGAAGAGTTGTGGCCAGTAGAAACCACACTGCAAGATTTTCTCAGCTGTCTTTCTGGGGCCAAAATGCCCGCCACATGCTTGATCATGGCAAAATGACAGCACACTCTTGAATTCATCATCAGGGGACACACCGACGAATAATCTGGTCGGGACAGTACTTGAACAGATAGTATTCGTCCCAGTAAAGTATTTTACTTGGGATAAGAATCGAAGTCTGTCCTGACTTGACCATTCAGTCGGTAGTAATCCTGTGGCCAAATAGTTCACAATATCTGCGAACCAGGGTTCGCAAGATACGGTCAAGAGCTGTTCATCCGGAAAAACGTCGTTGATCGGAATTTCAAGCGACAGCAAAGAAGGAAGTCATGAGAGATGGTCGGACGACTACATTTTCACATCCTCTTTTGTCCTTGATGACAAGGTCAAACTCTTGAAGCAAGAGGATCCAACGTATCAGCCAAGATTTTGCATCTTTCTTCGCAAAAAGATGGCGCAGAGCAGAATGGTCCGTATAGACGATGACTGGAGAGCCGATGAGGTAGGGCCTGAACTTTTCTAAAGCAAATACAACAGCCAAGAATTCCTTCTCAGTTGTTGTATAATTCAGTTGGGCGTCGTTCAGGGTTCGGCTAGCATAATAGATTACGTGCGGCATCTTGTTGATGTGTTGTCCAAGGACAGCACCGATGGCAAAGTCGGATGCATCGCACATAATCTCAAATGGGTGAGTCCAGTCAGGAGAAGAAAGCACGGGAGCAGAAGTGAGTGAGCTTTTTAATGACTCGAACGCAGTCACACAGCTCGAGTTGAAGTCGAATGGCGTGTCCTTGGCCAGCAAAAGAGTCAAGGGCCTAGCAATGTTGCTAAAGTCCTTGATGAACCGTTTATAGAAACCGGCATGGCCAAGGAAGGCTCGGATATCTCTGACGCATTGGGGAGGAGAGAGATTGGAAATGACTTCAATCTTCGCTTTATCTACCTCAATGCCAGTTTGTGAGATGATATGTCCTAAGACAATACCTTCGCGCATCATGAAGTGGCATTTCTCCCAATTCAAAGTGAGGTTCTTGTCCTTACACCGGGTAAGGACAGCGTCGAGATGCAGCAAACACTCTTTAAAGGAATCGCCGAAAATGGAGAAATCGTCCATGAAGATCTCCAAGAATTTTTCCACCATGTCTGAGAAGATTCCCATCATACACCGCTGGAAGGTAGCGGGCGCATTGCATAACCCAAAGGGCATGCGACGATATGCAAACGTGCCGAAAGGACAAGTGAATGTGGTCTTGTCCTGGTCTTTTTCGGTGATGGGAATCTGATTATAGCCGGAGTAGCCATCAAGAAAGCAGTAGTACTCGTGTCCGGCCAATCGTTCATGCATCTGGTCAATGAAAGGTAGCGGAAAGTGGTCCTTCCGCGTTGCGGCGTTGAGTTTTCTGTAATTGATGCATACTCGCCACCCAGTCTGGGTGAGAGTAGGGATTAACTCGTTCGCCTCGTTGGTTTTGACCGTTATGCCTGATTTCTTGGGGACAACGTGAATGGGGCTAACCCATTGGCTATCAGAGATAGGGTAAATGATACCACTATCCAGACACTTTACGATCTCCTTTTTTACAGCCTCCTTCATGACTGGGTTGAGTCGCCTTTTGGATCCTGGCTGGTTTGGAATCATACATCAGATGAATGTGATATTCAACGATCAGGGGACTAATCCCCTTGATGTCCGCCATGGACCAGCCAAAAGCTTGCCTATTGCTGTGCAAGACCGCAAGAAGGGCTCTCTCTTCCTCGGGAGCTAGAGTAGCCGAGATGATAACAGGGAGGGTCTCGTTTTCACCTAAGTAAGCGTACTTAAGGTGAGACGGCAGGGGCTTGAGTTCAAGCGTTGGAGGTGAAACGATTGAAGCAAGATTGGTGAAAAGGTCTTGAACTCAAAGGATTCTAGCAGAGGTTCAAAACGAGTGTAAGCGACCGAGTTGGATGGTTTAGGTAACTCATCCGAAAATTCGAAGGATTCAAAATCGGGTGGTGAGTGGCTAAGATCGTTCGAGAAAGTGAAACACTCGTAGTCATTGTCGGGCGCAGAAACAGCAGCAGGTTCGAAGAGGAACGCACTAGCGGCGTTAAGGTTATCGTGATCGAACAAAAACTCCTCGAATTCACACTCCTCCGGGGTGATCTCCTGGATTGAGCAAACGTCTAGTATATGAGCATTAGGTTCGAGGGCTGATTCCCCAACCTAAATATGTTGAGTTCAATTGTCATGTTTCCAAAAGATAGGTTCATCGAACCATTTCGACAATTGATCACAGCATTTGAGGTTGCAAGGAATGGGCGACTGAGTATCACCGGAATTTGATTCCAGGGGTTAGCTACAGGCTGTGTGTCTAAAGCAATGAAGTCAACGGGGAATATGAAGTCTCCAACCTTAATTAACACATCCTCTAGCTCACCCCTAGGATGGGTGATTGATCGGTCGGTCTTTTGGAGAGTGCAGTGTGTGGGTTTCAGCTCTCCAACACCTAGTTTCTCATATACTGAGTACGGATGCAGGTTAACACTGGCACCAAGATCTAATAGTGCGCGGTTGATGTTCTTATCCCCAATAGTAATAGAAATTATAGGACAACCATGGTCCTTCCGTTTTTGAGGTAAAGATTGGGTAAGAGCATCACTCACAGCACTAGCCATGAAAACTTTCTTAGGGACTTGAGATTTCCTCTTTTTCGTGCACAAGTCCTTTAAGATTTTCGCGTAGGATGGGACTTGTTGGACAGCATCTAAAAGCGGAATGTTGATGTTAACCTGCTTAAACAACTCCGGAATCTTCTCCATTTGTGGATTTTGTTTATTGGACTTCAACCGGTTTGGAAATGGAACGTTTTTAAAATTGTTGAATCTAATGCTTGTGGAGGAGATTGTGGAGTTGGAACGGATCCCAGAGCTGGTGTTTTCGTGGAGTGAGAAATGGGTCCATTTAGAGCAGAAGAAGAGCCTTTTGAAGAATGGAGATTGGGCTCAGAAGACGAAGGAGAAGAAGAAGAAGAAGAAGCGGCCGGGGTGTCATCGTCGATCCGTGTGCCAATATTGTTTTGCAGCATCCTTCCTGATCTCAATGTAGTCACGGCACTCACATTATGGTTCAGTTTTCAAGAGCAACCATGTACATTATGTGGGTGACCGAATTTGGGAGTGGTTGAGATGGAAGCTTCCCCTTTTCTCGCTCGCTTAACGCCGCATTCAGCTGTGCAATCTGGGCTTCGATGGTCTTGATGCTTTGCCCGTGTGCAGCAGTGTGTTGCACCAAAGACTGAATAGACGACTGGATGTTTGCGGTGGATTGTGTCGATTGTTTAACGAACGCCTCCAGACTTTGTTCTAGCGAGGAAACCTTATCGTTGTTTGACGAAACAAAGTTGTTTTTGCGGAAAAGAATTGTTGGGTGCAAAGTTGTTCGTCTGATTTTGAAAAGGTTGGGGTTGGAAGGGCTGCTGAAATTGATGTTGAGTTTGTTGTTAAGCTTGTTGTTGCGGCGGAGGGGGCGTTTGGAAATTGTTTCCTTGGAATTGATGCGGGTTCTGATTCCAGGCGAAATTGGGGTGGTTCCTCCAACCGGGATTATAGGTGGAAGAGTATGGATCATTTCTCGGTCTTTGCTGAAATGTAGCATTAACCTGATCCTGTCCTTGAGATGGTGGATTGTAAGGACACCTTTCAGTTAAGTGAGAAGGACCGGAACAATAAGCACAAATGGTACGAAGGGGGAAAGAACAGGGGCAGGAGCAGGAGATGAAAATTTTCTCTCTATCGCTTCAAGTTTTCTCGTTATTGCAGCCATTTTAGCTTTCATTGCAATAGAGACATCGAGTTGGTGAATTCCTACCCTAGACTGACCAGTAGAAGTGGAGGAGGAAGAAGAAGAAGTTGGTCTGGTGCTCTCCCATTGAAGCGTTTGTTCCGCAAGGTCGTCGAAGAATTGCCATGCTTCCTCGTCAGATTTCAATTGGAAGTGGCCCTGAAAAATGGTTTCCAACAACTGCTTAGTTGCTGGGTTCAGACCCTCGTATAAGGTTTGGCAAAGTTGCCATTTCTCAGTAACGTGGAGAGGGCACTGAACAAGAAGGTCTTTATACTGGTCAAAGCACTTCCAAAAGGGTTCAGTAGGAAGCTGAGAGAATTGGTTGATTTCGTTACGGATCCTCGCGGTCTTATGATTCGGATAGAATTTCTTGAGAAACGCTTTCACAAACTCGTCCCAACTGGTTATGGAGTGGGAAGCAGTGCTATACAGCCACTTTTCAGCAAGATCGCACAAAGTGAACGGAATGACCCGTAGCCGTATAGCATCGTCTGACAGCTGGGTAGTTTTCATCATGGCACAAACTTTTTGGAACTTGTTGATGAAGATATAGGCATCTTCAGATTCAAGCCCAAGAAATTTTGGAAGCATGTTAATGAAGTGGGGCTTAATTTCAAAATTATCCCCATTGGCCGGTGGAAGGGAAAGATAGGTGGGAAGTGCAGAGCGGGTGGGATAGAAACGATCCTGGAGCGTGATTCGCTGTGGCGCTACAAAAGGCGGTGGTGGTGGGTTATTCGCATCCATAGGAGGTGGAATCAATCCCGGGGAGTCAAAGGGATGTTTGGATTAAATCCTGACATCGCGGAAGAAGAGGTTGGTGATAGTGAAGGTGAGGATGTATGAACAGAATTCCGGTCAACGTCGGAGTTGGTCGGCAAAGGTAACGGTGAAAGAGGCGTGGAAGGAGTTTGGACGTCTGAGTCGATCGCATAGTCGGTAGCGATAACGTAACGCGGACTAGGCGGGCGCTAGTGTCCCAAGTCCAAGCGGACATACACTAAACTAGTTTAGTGTAGTCAAAGCGGAGAAGGTGAGGGTAAGAAAACGTCAATGGAGAAATACGATGGGTGCTGGGTGAAAAAATGGATTCTGGCGACAAAGGGCAAGTTTTTATAAAAGTTTTTGTTTTGTGTTTTTTTTAGAAAGAGCTTTACAGAAATATGTACGGACTTACGGATTCAAACAATCACAAACAAAATATGCGCAATCACACCTAGATCTAGGGTCACCTAGGTCAGCTAGACAGCTCCAAACTGTTCCAAAGGGCTAGAAATAGGACCTCAAACCGCCTCTTCTCCGCCAATTGCGGCCAGGTAAGTGCCAGGTAAGTGGGAGGCTCCCCACTACGTAAGTAGTGGTCCTTATTAAGTAACCACTTGCCTTGGACACACTTGCCTAGATACCGCAAAGTCAGGATAGGATAAACGGCCGATGCCTACAACCAGTCCTCTGTCCTATTGAGCGCGACGTCCTTAGGGCTGAGTCTAGTATTTTTTAATTAAATAATGGTCAATGCATATGCTTTTTGTGATTTCTGGGGTCCTGGGAAGGGTGATGAAATCCCGACCCAATCTGGATTGGTTTCAAGCCCCTTAAAGTCCGATTAAAATATGCAAAGCAGTAACAATCAACTGCAATCAATTTTTTTATTTTTTAGCGCAGCGGAAAGAATCCTGCACAAAAACAATTTATTGGAAGGGGGAAGAGAGTTTGCGCAAAGAATGCTGCAGAAAACATAGTTCAGTGGAGTTCAGAGGAGTGGGGAGAAGGCTAGAGACACTCACAGGGATTTTTGGGAAACGACAGCCACAAATGGCCGCGGTTCCGCAGCAATAGAGCGCTTATGCCGCGGTTCCGCGGCTAGAATGAGGAGTTGGAACTTCAAAATTCTGGTCTGTGCTGGTTTGGGTGTCCTCTTTTCTGGAGCTCCTGAATCTTGATTTGCTCACTGGATCTGCTCCAGAATTTTACACTAGGCCGTTGGTTCCGTCTTGATCACCCGCGGTGTAGCCGCAAGATATGGGTCTAACTTCCCACGTCTTTGGCACTGAACTCGACCTTTCCTTTTCTCCTGCACACTTGCACAAAAACTAATCAAAAAAAAACAAGATGATTTTTACAATATATTTTTTTTGTTTTGTTTTTCGGTTAGATTTATATTCACAAATTAACCCGAAATTACACAAAGAAATAAACTACCGTCTCCCCGGTAACGGCGCCATTTGATTGATAGAGTTTTTGTGTGCTTAGTTTATTACCGCAATCAAGACGGTTTCGCTTGTAGCTAGCCGGTTGAGTACGGGTCGTCCGAAGGGAGATGGGAATCTTTTTCTATGTGCTTTAACGAGTTAAGTCCAAATGTCCAGGTTTTTTGAGATTAACTATGTACTAAAATGTTATATAAAGAGAGCTTGTTAAGGTTAGGATTAGGTTAGTTTGAGTTAGGAGTCGCTCACTTCTTTCGTTGCCACTCTTAATATCGGTGTTACGGTAATCGGCAACAACGGGGATTAGCACGACTAGGAAGGAACTTGCGAGTATAAGCTAGGCTTTCCAATGCTTAAGTTCTTCCTTTTGGTGCTTTTCCCTCTGTTCTTGGCTCTTATCCTTAACCTCCGGTTAATTCAAACACAACCGGTCTCACTAAGGAATCACCGCTATCATGTAGGATAGGATGCCGTAGGGAGCGGATTGTAGTTCAATTAACGGGAGTCCGAATTAAGATGTTGGGCAAGGAAAGAGTGAGAGAGATTTCTTTCTCTCAAACTTTCCTTATCCTACCCTAACAAGTAAGAAAACTACTCACCCATTACAAGAAAAAGAAAATACAACAAAAGGAGGAAGATAGAAAGAAAGACGTTAGAAGATTACAACTAGCTATTTGAGACCTCACCTTGGCAAGGATCAAGCTTAAGCATCATTGTTGTTAAGGATAAAGAAAAAGAGAACAAGAAAGAAACAAACAACAAATAACAACAACTAGATTAGCAAATGAAAAATACAAGCAATTATAATTAACAACATAACAAGACAAGCATGATAACAAAATGAACTCTTTTATTCATCACTTCACTCATGAAACCTCACTACAAGATTTTAATGGAGAAAAGAGGAAAAGAGGAAGAAGAACTACAAAATATATCCTAAAATTTTACACAAGAATAAGCACCATTTGGCTTGGCAAGTTCTGGGCTATTTATAGGCAGGAACCTGAAACCCTAGGGCCACATTCTGACCCTTCATGAAAAGACCAAACTGCCCCTGAAATATTATCATCTGATGAGCCACCATGGCCGTGGATCCACGGCCTAGACCCCATGTTGGCCGCGGATCCGCGGCCATATAGAGGAATTGGCTCCTCGGTTTTTGTGGGGCTCCCTGGTTTGGTGTTGTCTGCAGTGTGGTATATGTTTTTTCTCAGAAACACTTCACAATTTTTCCAGAATTTCAGCAGATCAAAAGGTGATTTGATGTGGATCTTTTTCCATGATTTCCTTGAGCTCCGCATAGATTTCTTGGATTTTGTGTTTCCATTGTGCTTTGTGCATGAAAATGACAATCGATTTGCCCTTTTGTCCCTTAAACTGGTGTGTGGCAACATACGGATAGAGAGCGGAGACCCGTGTTTTATCTGTGGTTGGCAGTAATCCAGTATTTGTCGTGCTTTTCCATGAATTTCACTGTTTAGAGCTGAGAACCTGTATCCTGCAATTAACTAGCAAACACGGCTTAAAAGTACCTACCGATAAGCAATATGATAAAAAATGAACGGTATAAAAATGCAAAAATCTTATATGAACAAGCACCAACCCCTTTGTCCTAATGGACACTGGACAACTTACAATACTTTGTATAAGTTCTCTGATTTGAATAACTCAGACCCTGTGCGTCGTAGGTTGAAAACTGTACTATGGTTAAGAAGAATTACACCGATGTTTAATGCTCCTTACCTAACTATCAACCGATATAGGTAAATGTCATGGACATAATTTCAAAAAGTTATATCTCACTTTATGAAATAAATTTACATATATATCAGTTTGAAATTGGTGCACAACAACGGATATTCAAAACCAAATATCTGCCATCAGGTAAAACTCCAGGTGATTTCCTCAAATATCACCAATTACAATGAATTCCGATATAATGAGGATATAATCACCTAACTCCCAATAACTTATTCCCACGCATCATCTGTAAAACCATACAGATGTGAGAATTAAATCTGGTAAATACATACCCTGGAGTAAGGATCTAATTGGGAAATCAGTTTTTAATTAACAACGCATAGTAAAACTGAAACATGAAAATGTTTTGAAAGGGTAGCCGGGTATTCCTAGTAATGCCTCTACCATTATCCAGATTCATGACTATGACCGTATATTCCTTGCCATGTCTCCAAATCCCTTTATTTGTCTTTACTCATTACCTTCTGTACACCATCCTTAGGCTAAATGGTTTTCTTCCTTCCCTACCGTTCGACACCAGCCTATGGTTTGGAAGAAGACTATCCGATAAGCGTAATAGGTGTACTCTCCTAATCCTAGGAGTACTCACAACTTGAAAGAAGGTAAAGATAAAAGACAACTGAATAAACCTTATTCTGTTTCTCCTGAACTAGAATCCATTCTCGAACTGGAAAAAGTTCCTTCGAGTTCGTAAATAACTATACGATGGATTATCCAATAAATGTGGATCTTCGTAGTGATACGGGGTGTTCTGGAGAAATGCAAAGGTGAAGTAGGAGTGGCGATGAAATACGCGGTTTCGTCTTGAATGATAGCAGCCGCAATTTACTTTTCTCTCTTTCTAAACACTTTATTTATCTTTACTTATTACCTTCTGTACACCACACTTAGGCTAATTGGTTTTCTTCCTTCCCCACCATTCGACACCTGCCTGTGGTTTGGAAGAAGACTATCCAATAAGCACAATAGGTGTACCCTCTCCTAATCCTAGGAGCCTTCACAACCTGAGAGAAGCTAAAAGGAAAATACAAATGAATAGTCCCATTCAATTTCACCAGAACCGGAAACCATTCTCGAATCTGAAACAAGTTTCTTCGAGTTCGTATCTAAATATACGATGGTCATATCCATAAATGTGGATCTTTCTAGTGATACGGAATGTTCCAGATAAAAGCAAAGGGTAAAATTAGGAGTGGCAATGAAGTATGCAACTCTGACAATCCAAAAATCAGTGTGTTTTAAGAAGTTTCGGTTAACTTGGTTTATGAGTTCTATTCTAGGGTTGGGACATGGTCGCTGCCAAAGGGAGAGAGAAAAGAAACACTCAGCGTGCACTCTAACCTAGATCAGAATGGTCAATCACTTTATCTAATCAGGATGTCTCCCACTATATCCTCAAATTCTCCTCCAAACCTGAAAAAAGAATTAGTCAGAATCATCTAAATCACCCGAGGAGTAAACCAACTCATCAGTGGTTATCGGGATCCAACTATCATCGCATGATAACCTGATGGAATCCACTCAAGTTAACACACTCTAGAAGGTATGCGCATGCCTGGAAAGTTTCTTGTATGTTTGAAACTCCCGATGTGACTTCTACCCCATGCTCTTATGACCTTGACGAAGGCCAACATATCATAAGTCACATGTCAAGTTCTACCCGTCATTGTCCAGGTTAATTTGAACCGACCCATACATACCCTTGATGAAGGCCAAAATAGTAGTACGACTGTTCCAAACCAATGCATCTATCTATGCAACAGAAAAGTAACAATTAGCTACCATACACTATGCCATGACGATAGCCAACAAACATAACATGAATACTAAGTGCTACCCATCTGAAATGATGGAGGGCTACGAATGGTTTTTGGCGAAAAACCTTTAATGTAATAAACATGATATCGTTGAAGGAACCGGATAGTTTTTACAAATATATAGTGGTGAAATCCTTTCTAAAGTGGTCACTCCCGATGAAGGGATCTCGGCTCTTTCCTCGTGGAATGAGGTGCAGGATATTCCAACTGAATACCGAGATGAAAAGCAAAAAGTAATCAACTATAGTAAAGTTATTACCCTGACACAAACTTCTGCCGAAGAGGTCACTCCCGGTGAGGGGATCTCGGCTCTTGCCTCGTCGAATGAGGTGCTGGATATCCATAACTGAATACCGCTGTGCAAAACAAAAGAAAACGCCCTTGTAAGAACAGCTTTTGAAAAATTTGTTCCAACAACATCGAATAGGTCTGTTTTCCTTGCATTGATCAAAATCAACGCGGTCCCATCAATTAATCACACCACAAAAGAACGAAAATATGATGTACGTATACGCCATCCGCATTCGCCAATGGGTCCCGTCATCACCCGTTAGGTTACTTAACTAACGACAGAACGGGGACTGGACTAGCGCCGGTGTAAAACATATACAACATCTACTAGTATTTATATATATCAATATACAATAATCGCTCAAGGCGTGATAAATGCAACATCACAGATAAGCAATAAGCATCAGAGAACAATACAGATAATCTGGAAGCCCCGGGTTTCCTTTGAGCCGCAAGTGAAACCCGACATTTCCCTGGTCGTATGGATAGCCTGTGCAATGAAAACTTGGACCCCTAAGAGCGCTGCAAGTTACTCACCAAAACCAGAAGCGAGGAAGCCCCCTTCATCAAAGTGAATATGCCATCCGACACTTCATGGAATCCGGTAACTTGAGCACCCCTTTGGGTCAACGTGTACCGCCTACGAGTGCGGCGAATAGCATGCCAATTCTAGAGTGAGGCCCCCTCCTTCTCAACGCCATGAGATGCGGACATGTTGCCCTCCAGAACCCGGCTATCCGTGCACTCCATCGCGGGGTAAACCTAGTATAGAAAAGAAAATATATACAATGGTGACATCGACCTCAACCCGGTCGTGCCCCAAACAAAAAATATACAAACAGGCAGTGACGGCAGTCCACATGTCGGACGCTCGCCCCGCGATATCAAATATACAAATAAAACTAAACTGTACTATCATTGCACCCAAGCTATCCACCACAACAAATCCGCAACAACACAGCACTACACAGAAAATCAACTTGAATGTCACGTTCGCAAACCCGTCTAAAAGAACTATAGCAAATAGACAAGTTGTACCGCTCTAATGACATTCACGGTCGCAGATAGTAATGCATGTACTGAAAACTTTAAACAGTGTTAGAAATATCGACTTCGAAATAACCCCGAATAGCCCCAAACAACTATATAAAACCATATCCAAACTGGGCTAAACTTGAAATACCACTGAGCCAATATTCCAGAGACCAGACGACTCACAAAATACGAACTCCCAACTCCTTAATCTGGCCGTCCAGCTCGGATTTTAGAGCAATGTGCTCGGGTCAAATTGGGAGAAAGAGGCTCGTATTTGGGGTGCAGTCCAGTGGTCACCATAGTAGTCTTCTGCAGTTGCTAAAATATTTTTAGAAGACATTGAAAAAATGACAGAAACTGGAATACTATGGGTATTGTTTCGGAGTTGTTTCGGTTTCAATACTTTAACATCATCTAAACCAACTAGAATGTTGTTAATGGGTTAGCTCTGATACCATATAGGGTTATGGCAGTGCCTCGGCCACCAATCCGTGGCTCAACGTGGAACTAAAACTTTAAAAATCCGGCACTAACGGAACCCTAATCGACGGATCGTACCATTAACCCTATACTGGTTCTATAAAAAAAAGTTTAGAGAGTTTATACCGATCGATCTGTGTCCTTCGGTCTTCAACCTCTGCCCAAGCTCCTCACGGCTAACTCGATGAAGTTCGGTCTCCGGTCTCCCTCGTCGAAGACGATCCACGTCGATGATTAGTAATACGGGCTCCCGCTTCAAAAACCGAAGCAACTCGGGCATCCAGTTTGCTAGCCTAGATATCCAAGATGAAGTAGAGAGAGTGTGTGATTATTTTGGCTCAAAACACCCAAGGATTCTCAACACATGAGAGGGAATGGGTGGAGGTTGAAGAAGAAGCCATTGGAGGGAATGTGTGAGCTCAAGACTTATCTCAAAAGAAAAAGCAAGTGAAGAAAAAATGTTCTCTGCTCTTTTCTTTAGTAGTGAGGAATTTGTGATTGGCTTGCAAAGAAAAAATCCCAGCACATAATAATGAATTTCCCCACACAAATATCTCACCTCATGAATCACACAAGGCCTAACAACATGAGTCACCATTCCACAATCAATGCACTATGCCAAGACTGGCACTCACACTTTCCATCACAACAATATTAAACATTTAAATAAAACCCTAAATGTTTAATACTAGAAAAAGAAATGGCATCTTCAAAAGTAATCTTGCAACGGATTACAAGAATACCCCTCATCCATATATACATACCCGCATCCGTATTCCGACTGAATATGAATACAACGAGATGAGAATAATCCAACAATATAATACTAGGATCCGGCTTAATCCAAAGCCACTAGTATTATACGTCCGATCATGATCCGTGCACTAGTGTACGAATATGATTAAACCCTGCCATAAAACCATACGGCCTCTACAACGTTTCGCCCGAATCAGGGAAACCCTCTGTGTGGGACTCTAAAGACTCGTCAATACGCTGGAAGTGGGTTTAACCACAATTATGTCAGTGGCACTAACTGTACGTAATGGCTACCCAGGTATTGACCGAAAGGGAGGCCGACGAGCAAACTCATCCAGAAACCCTACTGAGCTTGACAGTGACAATATCCTTAGAGTCCGGTCCGTTCGTCTATGAGTGTCGCATATCGAGTCTAGAGGGTGGATAAAGTCAGACCCCTAATAACTTGACATCTAGTGTCGGCATGAAGCCTATCACCAACTGAGAAACTACTGAACCGAATCAGTAATTCTCGTCTAGCCCGGCCGAGGATTTCTGGTGATGGCCACCCGTGCACTCCTCGATATCAACCCCCAATATCGGGAGAGTCGAATCCCCTGACGATCCGCTCACTGCCTCCATGTAGCTTAGGACTGTACCCAACTAAAACCTGTTTGCATGACTCCTTTGAGCCGTGGTAGGGTAGTAATCAAAGCATAGTGGGAACTCACACGAGACAAATGACGATCTCAGGTCGATAGACTAACCTGTACACATGTCACCAAGGAACTGCTATCTGATAATAGGTATAATACCAACTAGTATATTCCCGGCGAGTCCGTCCGGTGTACTCATAACCCAATGAGCACCTGTATACATCTTAAGTGAACCAACTGACACCAATGGCTTGTAAGATCGGCAACCGCCCCTCGTCGGGGTCTTGATCCGTATACACTAGTCTACTCTTGGAGTATCGATGCCCAGTTTCGAAACTTCCACGACTAGGGACACTTTAACGATGTGCTTATAGACCACCCAACTCTTACGTATATGATCCCGATCATACTGCTGGTAGTCAAGCAAGAATCCAATGGGCTCTATCAACATGTAATAGTGATCTGTAATGTCACCTGAAGTATGTACACGATGAGAAAGACACACCAGATAGCATACTATCATCTTGAGTAAGACTGTTCTACCGGTATAGGTCCTCCCTCAATCATTGCAATCACGTGCCTGCGATCCAATAATTGACTTGAGGGCACTATAGCCATCAAACAGAACGTACTGTACGGAGATTGTCACGGACAGGCTGAGTAGGGCTTGGATGAGTTTGCTCGCCGGCCTTCCTTTAATTCAATACCTGGGTATCTGTTACGTACAGCTAGTGCCGCTGACGTACTTGTGGTTAAACCTACTACCAACGTATTGACAAGTCTTTAGAGTCTCATACAGAGGGTTTCACTGGTTCAGGAGAAATGATGTAATAGCCGTATTTTAATACGTGTAGGGCTCCGATCGAATAATTGTACTATGTACCCAAACTTTCGATCGGACGGTTGATAATACTAGCCGGCTCGGGTTTAAGCCAGATTATTAAATCGGGTATTGATTTAATAATTTATGTATATGTATTTCGATATGTATATTATATTATTATGTTCTTTGTGTTATTCTATCTCTTCGGGTATTCGTATTTCGGTACAAATACATGTATGTATATACAGTATAGTGTAATCCATATTTGTACAGATAACATTCTATAAGGTGGACACCTCATTTAGATTTTTGCCCATTTAGTTTAATGGGAAATGAGGTGGAAAAGGAGAGAGGGGAGTATGGTGAGAACCATGCTTGTATAGTGTTGCACAAATGAATTGTTAATTCATTTGAGCAAACTATTCAAGCATGGGTTGCATTTTATATTTGAAAAATGAGTTTGTTAAAACCATGCTTCATGTTATTTTCACACATGATGTTGTATGAGGAAAATGTATGGTTGGTTTTTCTTCACCTCACCATCATGCTTCACTCTCCTCTCTAGTTTCTTGAGTTCATCCACCTTCATCCTCAACCTCCTCTCTACAATCTCATGAGTTGAGAATCAAGAGAGAAGGTGAGATAGATATACTCTTTGAACACTTCACTACATACTAGGCACTCCAGATTAGCAACCTAGAGTCCCTAGTTGCTTCACTTGATCATTAGTGCGAAGCTAGAGCCATGAGCTATATCCCTCGGGTGGATCATCTTCGACGGAGTAAGACCGGCAGCCAAGTTCAATCGAGGACGCCTCAAAGAGCCAAGGAAAATGTTCATTCTGTATAACCATTTCTTACCTTGTAGTTTTCTAGTATAGGTTTATGGTTCGATTCTAGACGGGTTCGTTAACGCCAAGTTTTTTTTAATGTCATTTTTGTTCCGCATCGGCCACGGTAGATGGTCAGGATGCTATCGTAACCCAACAGTTACATCCAGCTAGTACCGCTGACGGATTTTGGGTATCTGATATGATCATTACTTACTGCTGGCGTATTGACGAGTCTTTAGAGTCCCACATAGAGGTTTCCTAGCTCTTGCGAAATGAAGTAGGGCACGCATGGAGATATGTGCGGGTGCTTAATTAAATACGAGTATATGATATCGTATTCTAATCTAGCAATATTTGATATCAACCAGGTTATACATGATATAACCGGATTATTGAATCAAGCGTTGATTCAATAATTTGATATATATATATATATATATATATATATATATTAAATATTGGCCGGTTATATATGATATGATCGGATTATTGAATTAAGTGTTGATTTAATATCTAATATTGAATATTAGCCGGTTATATGTGATATAACCGGATAATTGAATCAAGTGTTGATTTAATGTTTTGATTTACATATATATATATGAAATTAGTCAGTTATATATGATATAACCGGATTATTGAATCAAGTGTTGATTTAATAATTTGATATATATTTATATATTTGATATATATATATATATATGTATATATATCACATATATAAATATATATATAAATATATATAAAGAGAAGAAAATCTTAAGTATATATTAACTAATATTAAGCTCACTTAAGATTTTCTTCTCTTTATATATATATATATATATGTATATGTATATATGTATGTATGTGTATATATGTATGTATGAGTATATATATACATACATATATATATATATACACATATATATATGTATGTATGTATGTATGTATTTAATTGTATCATGGTTGATGATACATATAACTAGGATGCATGAGAATCACACATGAGGTTAGGATGAGAAAATAAAGGTTGCATTTATGAATTAAACAAAAAAGAATAACGAGTCATAGTTTGTAGAAGTTTATAGAAGCCATGACTCATCTCTTTTTTTGTTTGATTCATAGATATTTATTCACATCTCATTCATATCTCTTAGCTCATGGTTGATTCTCATAAGTCTAAGTTCATCTCCTTCTTCCTTTCCTCTCTAGATTTTTCTTGAGTTGAGAAATGAAAAATAGAAAAATATTTTTAATGAGAAAATCTCGTGCTTCATCAACCTACACTAATATAGCCCATTGGTTTAGGTTATTAACTTCACTAATACCTTTATTAGTGAAGTGGGAGCTTGAGTGAAAGAGACTTCAAGGTGGATCATCTTCGGCGACGAAGACTACAAGCAAGCTCGATCCTTTCTTCAAGTGGAGTCAAAGAAGAGTTTTAGGGACTACTACTTGGAGCTTTAGAAGTGAAGGACC
Source organism: Agapanthus africanus (assembly GCA_030015575.1). Taxonomy (NCBI): domain Eukaryota; kingdom Viridiplantae; phylum Streptophyta; class Magnoliopsida; order Asparagales; family Amaryllidaceae; genus Agapanthus; species Agapanthus africanus. Next base: position 236,975,735 of record JASDDO010000026.1, read on the forward strand.
GGTCTACAAAGGTTGTAAACTCTCTTCACTTAGTTTAGAACTTGCTTGCTTACTTTGAAACCCAAATTCTCTAGTTCGATTCTAGGTTAGTATGATTAGCACTCTAAATTTTTTAAAATTGCATACTTGATGCTCATATAAACCTAGTAGAGGTGCTAAGACATACTTTCATAATGATCTACCTGTAAGTTCACGGTAACGCCCCGGCCGTCTAACAGACGCCAAATGCGGAACAAAAACTTTTTACGAACTGGCGCTATCGTGTACCGTAACCCGGATCTGCCATTAAAGCTAAACTAACAAAGTACAAAGTGGGTAGAAATGTTATACCGAACGATCCGAGTCCTTCGGTCTTCAACCATCATCCCACGCTTGTTGCGGCTGCTCCGATCTCCTAAATCTCCAGTCTCGTCGTCCAGGTGGCACCACGTCGACGGATCTTTAAACGGGCTCCCGCCTCTGAACCGAGGCAACTCGATCGTCAAGTTTGCTAAAAGAGACGACCAAGATGTTGTAGAGAATGAGTAGAACACTTTGTCTCGTTACGTCCAAGGCTATGGACGAACGGTTAATGAAGTTGCCATTTTGGGTCGGGTGGAATGAGAAATGAGGCTTTGAAATTTCCATGAATCTAATTCCTAGTCTTTTTCCCAAAAGAACAACCATAATTTCCCCACCATGAGGGGCCGGCCACTTATAGGGAAGGAGGGGGTTAGTGTAGGAGAGGGGGAGGTGATCACAAGGAAAAGATCAAGAAGAAAATATCTAAGCTCAAACAAAACCCCATTAATGAACTAATGAATCATCACCCTTAGTCATCATAATCATTAATGCCCCATTAATGCACTAATGAGTCACTATCCTCATCACCACTTCTAGAAGCATCCACACACATCTCCTCATGACTCACCCAAAAAGATAAATCCGTATTTAACCGACTGGTAAATACGGCTGATAGAAAACTGGAAACTGGCAACTTCCAAAAACGATCCTGAAATGAATTTCAGGATAACCCCGTATCAGTATAAACATACCCGCATTTGTATTACGACCGAATACAAATGCAACTGAGACAAAGATATTATATTTACACAGCATAATACTCAGATCCGGCTTAAACCAAAGCCGACCAGTATTATCTGCCCGAAAAACGACACGTGCGAAAACGCACGTGCATTTTCCGAACCTTGCCATAAACCCATATGGCCTCTACAACGTTTCGCCCGAACTTGGGAAAGTGTCTGTGGGGGACTCTAATGACTCATCAACACACTAGCACTGGGTATAACCTCTAGCACGTCAGAGGTACAAGCTGTACGTAACGGTTTTCCTATGTATTGATTGGAAGGGAAGCTGACGAGCGAACTCATCTATAAACCCTACCGAGCCTGACAGTGACAATGTATATACAGTCCGGTCCGTTCGTCTAAAGAGTATCGCATATCGAGTCTAGGGGGTGGATAAAGTCAGACCCCTAATAACGCGATAAATCGTGTCGGTATGAAGCCCATCACCACCTAAGAAACTACTGATCCAAATCAGTAATTGTCACGACCCGCAGGGTACGGAACGTAACTGGCACTTAAGTTACGAAACGTCTCAAGACGTCCGTAAAATAAGTAAGCCAAAGCCCAGAAACCAAAACCAAATAAGCAAAAGAGTGAAGGAAAACCAATCAATTGAAAGCGAGTTTATCAAATGAGTCATATCAAGCCTTTTTAAAAACAATATCAATTTTTCCGAAAATTTCGGCAGAGTCTCCTTTGTAAATACTGGCCCCCAAAATGGGTACAATAAGAATATATATAAATACAACAAATAAGGCATCCCCAAGCGGGAGCTAGCTCTTCACCACAAGGCGGTCACAAATCCCACGCAATATAAATCAGCAATGTGCGTAATAAACATAAAAAGCCCAAGTAAAATATCATGTCGACTCAAGTGAGCTCGACCCCAAAATTACAGCATGAAAAGTCCACAAATCTCACAGTCTCGTCTCTAGGTCAATATACAACAATACTGGTAGATACAGTAGATGGAGTACTCTAGATAGAAAGAATATACAAGGTGGTACAAAAATAACAATACAACCCACCTACGAGCAAAAGCCTCGAGTCCAGGCAAAGGAGGCAAAAGAAGCAAGTGCGCCCGCCGCTATTGTACTGACGGAGCGGACCTGCAAAAGGCTGTGGCACAACGGGGGTGAGTTGCCAACTCGTGAGTAATAAATAACATCTATATAGGCTATCGCAAGCATGCACACAAGCATCCTAGCATCTATAATACAGGTATGGCAGGATATACTAGCAGGTATGTATGAAATATGAATATACTAGCAGGTATGAATGCAATATGAATCAACTCGTGATCTGAATATATAGGTACAAGAAGTCATATTTTTCATTTAGGAATCTCTTTTCTTTTTGAATATCAGCACAATACCAATAGAATCAACAAGAATCCGTGTCCAGCATCGACACCTCAAAACTGTCTCAATCTCATGTATCCATATCATAGTATCTCTGGCCTCAGCCGTCCGGATGACCCATCTTAAATATCAATATCTCATCATCTCGCGACCACGGTCGGTATCCTCTGGATATCCGCCGTGCCAAAAAGTCACCTGTAGGTAGTCTATCCCCTGCCAGGCTCAACGTCAGCAACACGACCTTCTTGCCCGGGATGCCTTACCGGGCCCACCATGTGCCTGAGACGGTTCATCCAACTCCTCGAAACGGGTCTCGAAAACCACAACAAACTCATGGTGGACGACACTCACACCACTAGAAAACCGCAATTTACATATTTTAAAAAGGTAATAAGTTTAGAAATTTTGCGGCTTTCCCCCGAAATCCAGAAATATCATAAAATCTCAAGAAATCCTCATAAGTGCAAATGTCAATGATAATGAATACATATGGTATCAATAATCAAGTTGCGATGTATGATTAATAGACTAGGCATGAACAAATGATATGATAAGGTACATGCACATGAATAGCAATCCTACGATTTCATTTTAAGGATTTAAAGGCAATAGCACAGGTTTAAGCATCAATTATAGTAAAAGGTTTCAAATTATAGGTTATCTAGTGTGGTGGCATGGCAATTACCAGGGCGTGTGTGTACGCATGAATAGTGCTCGTGCTGCATATAAAAACCCTGGGAATGGTACAGGTGTCCTATAGAATGGGTTCGCATATGTATGTCAAATAAAGCATGGATGTAGTTACTAATATCACTAAAATCTTTAACTACTTAAACTATCGAGCGACTTGCGCCATCCAAACGATAGTCTCCCGTAGATGTTACATCTACTCACCGGAATCCCAACTAGCTACGTCCAATCGCCGCTTTCCCTTTTCGTGCCGCGTCCGAAGTCTCCACGACCGAACCTGGAATTTGCACCAATACAAAACATAAGATTACATATCATGAAACGACGCAAATTCCAAACGAAAATATCAACGTTCATGAGCTAGGCACAACGTGCACAAGGTGCGCGGAACACACACGAAACTCGCAAAAACTAACTAGAATCGTCGTTTTGGGCGCCCGGCAAGGCTAAAACCCGAAAAAAACCAAAAATCCGCATTCACACACCCTAAAAGTCGTAGGAGATGCTAATACAATCATCAAGATATCACAGATAATTCATCACATAATTTCATAAAAAAAAACTAGTAAGCATTTGCATTCCATAATCGGTGCAAACATCGCCGATTTGCGACAAAAAGACTACAACCTAGCATAAACATCCAAACGCATAACTAGTTAGCCACAATCACTTTGATTATAACACATTACAATGCTTCAAATCCTATTTTTCCATAAACAACCCTTTCTTGATTTTTTTATAACCATCAATTTAAATCCATTTTCACACTAGAAAAACCTAAATTAACACATATCGAAGCCCACTTAAGCAAAGTAATCTCTTAAATTAGGTTTGTATAATAACTAGATAACAAAATAACTTAATTAAACTCATAATGGTGTTGCTAAACCCTAGTTCAACTCAAGCCATTATCATGAAAAACCTAGAATGAGATTAGCACTAAAATTTAACACTAAAACAATTTAATTAAAGGAATTTAACCATAAATATTAATTGGTTGAAGATTCTACCTCAAATTTTAGAGATCTAGCATGTGAATTTACCTCCTCAAAAAGGTCTCCTTGCTCCAAGATTCTTTCAAGATTTGGCTAAGGAGAAAGGATGAAGAATTGGCTTGAATTTGTGAGGTTTTATTTGGATTGTTGAAGCATTTTGGGGATTTTTTTGAATTGGAAAAGAGATGGAATAAATAGAGAGGGGCTGCTGATCAGTTTCTGCAGTGAGGGGAAATGGGGAGGAATGGTGTGGGTGTTGTGGATTTTTTCAAAGTCAAACCCATCCATGCCTCAGTATAACCCATATCTAAATTAATGTATTATATTCACCTTATAAGTTTTAATTCAAATGAGTTGAAAGGAATAAGTGGAGTGGGGATTTTTACTGAGGTGGGCTCGGCCTGGGATAAGGGATGAGGAAGTGTGAGTGTTTGCAAAAAAAATTCTATGCAAAAAGACCCTCCACAAGTCCAAAATTGGAAGTTTTAGTTCAAAATAATTATTTTTTTTGTTTTCCATAATAAAAACCCATTAAAACTTGAAATAAAATACTAAAAATTTATATTACAACTAGATTTTAATTAACATGATTTTAAAGATTAAAATTAGCCCATTTAAATTTGTATTTATCGCTAATTTAATGTATTTTTTTTAACCGGCTTAAAATAATATTAAAAATTGAAAAATTAGGGAAAAATTTTAAATGACCAGAAATTTATAAGTAACTCATTAGCTACTAAAAACTACCAATTACCTATCCAAATTAGGTATAATTAGGCCTAAACTGCAAAATAACAAAAAAGACGATTTACGGAAAAATACCAAATTTTCACCGATTTTCAGGAAAACACCAAAACGACTTTTCAAGGCGTTATAGTAATTCTCCACTATCTCGGCCGAGGATTCCTAGTGATAGCCACCCATGCACTGCGCGACATCAACCCCCAATACCGGGAGAGACGAATCCCCGACGATCCGCTCACTTGCCTCCAATATGGCTCGGGACTGTACCCAACTAAAACCTGTTTGAACAACTCCTTTGAGCGTGGTAGGGTAGTAATCTAAGCACAGTGGGAACTCACACGAGACAAAAGACGATCTCAGGTCGATGAACTAACCTGTACACATGTCACCAGGGAACTGCTATCTGACGATATGTATAATACCAACTAGCATGTTCCCGGCGAGTCCTGTCCGGTGTACTCATAACCTAATGAGCATCTGTATACATCTTAGGTGAACCAACTAACACCAATGGCTTGTGATACCGGCCATCGCCCCTTTTCGGGGTCTCGACTGTATACACTAGTCTACTCTGGAGTATTGATGCCCGTCTCGAAACTCTCACGACTAGGGACACTTTAAGGATGTGCTTACAGACCCCAGCTCCCATGTATATGATCGCCATCATACTACTGGTAGTCAAGTAAGAATCCTATGGGCTCTATCATCATGCAATAGTGAACTAAAGCATGTATACGATGATAAAGACAAACCAGATAGCATACTTCAATCTCGAGCAAGACTGTCATATCGGTATAGGTCCTGCCTCAATCATTCCAATCACGTACCTACGATCCAATAATTGACTTTGAGGGCACTATCTCCAACAATCTCCCACTTGCACTTAAGACTAATTATTACGATGTCGCATACTCACAGCCCGTGTGATACCGAATATCCAACTCCTCTACTAATCAGTTTCACAAAGCTTCGAGAAATAGCCTCAGTGAGTGGATCCGCCCTAATGTTTCTTTCTATATCTCTCTAAATCTCAAGTTCGCGGAGAAAGCCATCTCCCGAATCGAGTAATACCTGTCTTAGAATATTTCTGGATATCTGATGGGACCTAGTTCATAAATGAACTCCAAATCCAAACTTCTTAGACTGTATCGATCACTGAACCTAATCAGTATCCAGCACCATGCCTCCCACAGTATCCTCTTGGACCACCTATCCATAATACTGTCCCTCATCATAGGGAAAACTATAACTCTGACAATCACTCTGTCATCCATATCACCTTTGAATCCTGGAATGATAACCGTCTCCCAAAGGAGGCTGCCGTCATCAAATCCGTAGAACATACACTTATGTTCTAAAACTGCTTCCTTATGTTTCTCCAGGATTGGATTAATATAAACTTATCGCATCTAGTGCAAAAACAACATCTGGTGTGGTACTTGACATCTCATGATTGACTCAATTGCCTAATCAAGTGATCTGCCAATCATGCACATCCCTCTCCCTTTTAGTCTGTAAGACACCTTTAGAGAGGGTGACTCCATCACCTGCAGATACACCACCATGCCAAGAGTCATCTATTCTAAAATACAATTAGAATACAGTCAAAGTACCCACATTGGGAAACTACACAAATCTAGATCTAATACCATAGATCTAGTAACCAGAATGTCTAATATTATCTCCATATCCTATATGGAGAAACAACTGTGTGACAACCACAGCACAACCGATCGTAGCATAGGAATTTTACATCCTACTCTGTGTATGTCATCCAAATACCATGACATCACACTCTACTACCTTCTTAACAGATGCATCCCCTATTTTGATGAAGTCAATCCCATGACTGTCACATCAAAATAGATAATCTATCTCCGCTATATCTGTTCAAGTCTATAAATAGACATAAGCTACTTGCCCACTATGCTTCCGCTGCTTCCACTGACTATGACAACCCTCTGGCAGAATAATATATACGTACACTTCTAAAGCTAGTTTAGAACGACGCTATACTTATCCTCTTGCCAGGTCTCATGGTCTGGAACAACAGTAGTGTCAAGTCTGGGTAATCAAGAACCTCCCTGTCACCGTCCTTGAGGCTACCGGAGTACTTCTCGGGTGTCTGAGGTTACCCACCATATCTGCATAGTGGCTAATGGAATTCAAACCTGATTGAATATATAGGTCCTATTAAATTTTCCGTAATCGTTTGCGGTTCTGAAATCACTTCCAGTTCTACCATACTCCCACTACTGTTTTCTGAAAAATTCCATTTTAATAAAACTGTGGCGAGTTAAGAACAGTATCACTATTGATCTTCCAGATGGTAGAAAGTTAACCCTCGACTAAGCTCGGGTCAACCCACAAACTGCCATTACAGAAACGTGCCCTGAGTTATCCAGAGTCTGGTTTTAAGCATAAGCCGGACAACTCCCCGTATCTTAACATCGTTAAGATATGAACCATTCTACATACAATATAGAAATGGAGGCACAAATTTAATCGGAACCAGATTCAAAACATGCAGCTGTCTCCAGTGCATATCAACTTAATGGAAAGTGGCTACTCAGCATTACTCAACTTATGAATCCATCCAATTATGAGTAACCTGAAAGAGAAACAAGTTTCTCAAAACCATTACTATCATCTGAATACCAATCACAAGAATCTATATCTTCGATCTCTTTGAAGAATCCCGATACTTGTGACACCTGGTTCTCTACTTTATTCTTATACCGACAACTTCTTAAAATATAGACATTGTATTTCTACGAAACACTTGTCTAAAAACTAGAGAAGTCATAAATAAACAGAACATAGTACGAGGACCTACCCCTTTGTCCTGATGGACACTAGACAACATACAATACTCTGTATAAGTCCACTGAGTTGAATAACTCAAAACCTATGCGTCGTAGGTTGAAAACTGTACCCAGGCGATTTTCTCAAATATCACCAATTACAACGAATTCCGATATAATGAGGATGATCACCTAATTCCTAATAACTTACTCCCACTCATCTTCTGTAAAACTATACAGATATGAGAACGAAACCTGGTAAATACATACCCTGGAGTAAGTATCTAATCGGGAAATCAGTTTTCCTTTAACAATGCACTGAAACATGAAAAAAGTTTCGTAGGGGTATCCTGGTATTCATAGTAATGCCTCTTCCATAATACAATTCATGACTATAACCGTATATATCTTTGTCATCTCTCCAAATCCCTTTATTTGTCTTTAGTCGTTACCTTCTGTAAACCTTCGTTAGGCTAAATGGTTTCCTTCCTTCCCTACCGTTCGGCACCAGCCTATGGTTTGGAAGAAGACTATCCAGTAAGCATAATAGGTGTACTCTCCTAATCCTAGGAGTACTCGCAACTTGAGAGAAGGTGATGATAAAAGACTACTGAATAATACCTTATTCTATTAAAGGTGAAATAGGAGTGGCGATGAAGTACGCGGTTTGGTCGTGAATGATAACAGTCGCAATTTACTTTGCCCTCTTTCTAATCCCTTTATCTTGTCTTTACATATTACCTTCTGCACACCCTACTTAGGCTAATTGGTTTTCTTCATTCCTTACCTTTCGGCATCAGCCTATGGTTTGAAATAAGACTATCCAATAAGCGTAATAGGTGTACTCTCCTAATCTAAGGCGCCCTCGCAACCTGAGAGAAGGTGATAATAAAAGACAACTGAATAAACCAATTCTATTTCTCCTGAACCTGGATCCATCCTCGAAGAAATCCCTTCGAGTTCGTATATAACCATACGATGGATCTCTCCAATGGAAGTGGATTTCCGTAGTAATACGGGGTGTTCTGAGAAATGCAAAGGGTAAAAGAAGGAGCGGCAATGACTTATGGAACTCGGACAATCCAAAAGCCAGTATTTTAAGAAGGTTCGGTCAACTTGGTCACCGAGTCATAGTCTAGGGTCGGTCAAAGGTCGCTGCCAAAGAGAGAGAGAGAGAGAAAAGAAACACTCTGCGTGCACTCTAACCTAGATCAGAATGGTTATCAGTTTATCTAATCACGAAACTTCCCACTGTTCCGTCAAATTCTCCTCCAAACCTGAAAGAAGAATCAATCGGGATCACCCGAAGATTAAACTAACTCATCAGTGAGAATCGGGATCCAACTATCATCGCATGATAACTTGATGGAAGCCACTCAAGTTATCACACTTCAGAAGGTATGCGCATACTTGGCAAGTTTCAGTTTCTTTAGAAACTCCTGATAAGAATTTTTGCCTCATGCTCTTATGACCTTGATGAAGGCCAACAAATCATAAGTCACATGTCAAGTTCTACCCGTCATTGTCCAGGTCAATTTGAACCCACCCGTACAAGCCCTTGACGAAGGCCAACAAGGCTATACGACTGTCCTAAACCAACACATCTATCTATGCAACAAATGAATACCCAGCAACTACCAAACACTATGCCTTGACGAAGGCCAACAAACATAGCTTGAATACTACTGACCATCCATAAGATACGACGGAGGGCTACGGCTGGTTTTTGGCGAAAAACCTTTAACTTAATGAACTCGATCTCGTCGAAGGAACTTGATAGCTTTTTATAAAAATATAGTGGCGAAAAAACCTTTGCTAAAGAGGTCACTCCCGGTGAAGGGATCTTGGCTCTTTCCTCGTGGAATGAGGTGCAGGATATTCCAACTGAATACCGCGACGCAAAGCAACTTGTAATCGACTATAGTGAAGTTATTACCCTGACGTAAACTTATGCCCAAGGGGTCTTTCCCGGTGAAGGGATATCAGCCCTTGCCTCGTCGAATGAGGTGCAGGATATTCTAAACTGAATATCACTATGCAAAACAAAAGTAAACATCTTTATAACAACACTTTTTAAAATTTGTTCCAACAACATCAAATATAGGTTTGTTTTATCCTTTCATTGATAAGAATCAATGCAGTCCCATCAATTAATCACACCAGAAAAGAACGAAAAATAAAATATATGTATATGCCATCCGCATTCGTCACTGGGTCCCGTCATCACCCGTTAGGTTACTTAACTAACGACAGAGCGGGGGCTGGACTAGCGCGGGTGTAAAACATATACAACATCTAATAGTATATATACCAATATACAATAATCGCTCCAGTCGTGATAATATGCAACATTACAGAAAAGTAATAAGCATCACAGAACAATACAGATAATCTGGGATCCCCGGGTTTCACAGAGCCGCTGCTGAAAACCGACGTTCCCCTGGTCGTGTGGATAGCCTGTGCAAAGAAAGCTAGACCCCTACGGGTGCGGCAAGTTACCCGCCAAAACCTGAAGCGAGGTAGTCCCCACAGCATAGTGAATGGAACACCCGGCAGTTCACGGAATCCGGTAAATTGAGCACCCCTCCTTGGGTCATCCTGTACCCCCTACGAGTGCGGCGAATAGTCTGCCAATTCTAGAGTGAGGTCCCTCTTCCTCTCAAAGCCATGAGATACGGACCCGTTGCCCTCCAGAACCCGGCTATCCGTGCACTCCTTCGCGGGATAAACCTAGTACAGAAATAAAAATATGTACAACGGGTACATCGACCTCAACCTGGTCGTGCCCCAAAAGAATATTACACAAACAGGCAGTGACGGCAGTCCACATGTTGGACGCTCGCCCCGCAATATCAAATGTACAAATAAATCCAAACTGCACTATCATTGCACCCTGCTATCCACCACGACATATCTGCAACATCACAGCACAACACAGAACATCAATGCGAATGTCACGTTCGCAAACCCGTCTAAAAGAACTATAGCAATCAGACGCGGTTTACCGATCAAATGACATTCCCGGTCGGAGATATAATGTAAATACAGCATACTAACAAGTTTAAAATTTCGATCGACTAAATTTCCCAAAGTGGGCCCCACGTACATCTGCTGTGCAGTAACAAAATCTGGGCCCAAAACATATGTACCAAAAACCACAATTTCCAACAAAGAACCAACAGTAGAAAATTGACCAACTGAAACGCCAAGACGGCCGCGGTTTCGCGGTCGTACGGACGATTCAGTGGATCGTTTTTCTCCATTATTCTTAAAAAAGCCTGCTTGAATTTCTGTGATATGTAAAATTATTTTTAGACTCTTTTAGAAATCGACAGAAACTCAGAACATAGAATTTGCGGTTTTCGAAAATCCGTTCGATCGATGTTTTAAACACGTTAGCACAAGTTAGTATAGCTTAATGGTGAGGCTCTGATACCACTGTAAGTTTACGGTAGCGCCCCGGCCGTCTAACAGACGCCAAATGCGGAACACAAACTTTTTACAAACTGGCGCTATCGTGTACCGTAACCCGGATCTGCCATTAAAGCTAAACTAACAAAGTACAAAGTGGGTAGAAATGTTATACCGAACGATCCGAGTCCTTCGGTCTTCAACCATCATCCCACGCTTGTTGCGGCTGCTCCGATCTCCTGAATCTCCAGTCTCGTCGTCCAGGTGGCACCACGTCGACGGATCTTTAAACGGGCTCCCGCCTCTGAACCGAGGCAACTCGGTCGTCAAGTTTGCTAAAAGAGACGACCAAGATATTATAGAGAATGAGTAGAACATTTTGTCTCGTTACGTCTAAGGCTATGGACGAACGGTTAATGAAGTTGCCATTTTGGGTCGGGTGGAATGAGAAATGAGGCTTTGAAATTTCCATGAATCTAATTCCTAGTCTTTTTCCCAAAAGAACAACCATAATTTCCCCACCATGAGGGGACGGCCACTTATAGGGAAGGAGGGGGTGAGTGTAGGATAGAGGGAGGTGATCACAAGGAAAAGATCAAGAAGAAATTATCTAAGCTCAAACAAAACCCCATTAATGAACTAATGAATCATCACCCTTAGTCATCATAATCATTAATGCCCCATTAATGCACTAATGAGTCACTATCCTCATCACCACTTCTAGAAGCATCCACACACATCTCCTCATGACTCACCCAAAAAGATAAATCCGTATTTAACCGACAGTTAAATACGGCTGATAGAAAACTGGAAACTGGTAACTTCCAAAAGCGATCCTGAAATGAATTTCAGGATAACCCCGTATCAGTATAAACATACCCGCATTTGTATTACGACCAAATACAAATGCAACTGAGACAAAGATATTATATCTACACAGCATAATACTCAGATCCGGCTTAAACCAAAGCCGACCAGAATTATCTGCCCGAAAAACGACACGTGCGAAAACGCACGTGCATTTTCCGAACCTTGCCATAAACCCATATGGCCTCTACAACGTTTCGCCCGAACTTGGGAAAGTGTCTGTGGGGGACTCTAATGACTCATCAACACACTGGCACTGGGTATAACCTCTAACACGTCAGATGTACAAGCTGTACGTAACGATTTGCCTATGTATTGATTGGAAGGGAAGCTGACGAGCGAACTCATCTATAAACCCTACTGAGCCCGACAGTGACAATGTATATACAGTCTGGTCCGTTCGTCTAAAGAGTACGCATATCGAGTCTAGGGGGGTGGATAAAGTCAGACCCCTAATAATGCGATAAATCGTGTCGGTATGAAGCCTATCACCACCTGAGAAACTACTGATCCAAATTAGTAATTCTCCACTACCTCGGCCGAGGATTCCTAGTGATGGCCACCCGTGCACTGCGCGACATCAACCCCCAATACCGGGAGAGACGAATCCCCGACGATCCGCTCACTTGCCTCCAATGTGGCTCGGGACTTTACCCAACTAAAACCTGTTTGCACAACTCCTTTGAGCGTGGTAGGGTAGTAATCTAAGCACAGTGGGAACTCACACGAGACAAAAGACGATCTCAGGTCGATGAACTAACCTGTACACATGTCACCAGGGAACTGCTATCTGACAATATGTATAATACCAACTAGCATGTTCCTGGCGAGTCCTGTCCGGTGTACTCATAACCTAATGAGCACCTGTATACATCTTAGGTGAACCAACTAACACCAATAGCTTATGAGACCGGCCATTGCCCCTCGTCGGGGTCTCGACTGTATACACTAGTCTACTCTGGAGTATCGATGCCCTGTCTCGAAACTCGCACGACTAGGGACACTTTAAGGATGTGCTTACAGACCCCAGCTCCCACGTATATGATCGCCATCATACTACTGGTAGTCAAGCAAAAATCCTATGGGCTCTATCATCATGCAATAGTGAACTAAAGTATGTATACAATGATAAAGACAAACCAGATAGCATACTATCATCTCGAGCAAGACTGTCATATCGGTATAGGTCCTGCCTTAATCATTGCAATCACGTTCCTGCGATCCAATAAATGACTTTGAGGGCACTATCTCCAACACTACCTAAGTCAGACTGTATAATTATATCATGCTATGTGGTAACAAAAGTGAATGTGTATATATATAATATCGTGTCTGTATCAAAATGTGGTAACATGTCATCCATAGCATATATATATATATATATATATATCATCCAATAAGTGTCCATCAACAACACTCGAAATCATCATAAAATACTGAGTGTACAACATCAACACTCGATGAACTTTGGCGGACTCGGATGGATTGGATCACACCAATTGGCTTTCTGACTCAGGTTACCTTTCTCAGAATCCGGATTCGAAATCCTCATAAATCCAGTGTCTAATATCGACACTGGAAATCCTTATATCTTCGACGCCGTCTCTTGGATCGGCCCCCATTTCCATCTGTATCATATCACTCTGGTCAGTATCCTCTGGATATCCACCGAGTCCCATACTATCACCGGTAGGTAGTGTTCCCAGCCAAGCTTAACGTCTTTCTATACGATCTTCTTGCCCCTGGGTACCGTACCTGATCTACCATGTATCCGCAAACGGTGACTCCTCATTCCTCGAATCGGATAATACTCATATCTCAGAACCGAGAAAACTCATGGTGGACGCCAAAATATCAAATCAAGGGAAAACCGCATTTTTAAATCATTCATTAGTTTTATAAAATCGTATCTGCGGTTTCTCAAATCTCAGAAATCCTATGAAAACACTATCTCATAAAAACATGGAAATAATAGAACAACATCTAAAGGCACTGAACAGTAATATAGTGTATACTGATATGAATTGAGCAGCAATCTAAGGTACAGGAAGGAATATAGTATGATGTGATATAGCATGGCAAGTGTGTTCATATAAGCGTGTTTGTATAAGTAATGTAAAGAAAGTACAATATTCGGAACAGTACGTGGTGCTGGGTACTAAACAGTAATCTATAATTCTAACATGGTATAGTGCGATACGGGTGATATAGCAAGTTTTATATGTATATGTGGTATGGCAATTACCGATGAGGTGTAGGTGTAATATGTGAGTATGTGCAAGTGCAATATAAAATCATCGGTAATGGTGTGCGTGTCCTAGCAAATGAAGTTAAGTAGAGTTAAAGGTACGATTGTAGCATATATCGTTAGTAATCGAAGCGTGAGCGTATGCAGAAATAAAGAAATCATAACGTGAACAGGTGTTCAAATATCCAAGTACGTATGAGCCATATAGTTATAGTTTAAAATACCACGAAATGTTGTTTTGGAAATAAAGGACTACGATATTTTTGAAATAGATATCATTTGAAAATTCGTAGCACACCCTTGACATTATCATTTTAAAGTATGTAACAAATCATTAGTTTTGAAAGTAAGTATGGCTCTAAATATCTCATAAATTTCCCTTTTGTGATTTTGGTAAGACTACTCGAGTCAAAATAAATATCGGCCGTATTCGGCAATCAATCCCCATCATATCACATACGGAATATCCCTCGTACAATATCATCCAATCAACACGGTACGGATCAATAGTCACGTATGCCAACACATATCATATCATATCGTACCATATCATGTATACTCATACCGTATCCATTCTTATCATATTGAAGGGTTCCTTCCGACGGCAGCAAGGTTTCGAGGGGCATCGTTCATGCCATTTTCAAAAATTTGCCGTTTCAAGGGACTCTAAACAAGAATCGATAATTAGAATATAATACGGAAAACATATAGTAAACCATTAATATCTATGTGAAGAGGAAATACAACCTTTGTAGATCGGTCCTTCACCTCATATGCTTCTTGTAGTAGTCCTTTCACTGCGATCATCGTGCTCCCGGACTCTCGGACGGCTCCATGAGAAGATAGCAACGGTATTGCTTGACGTCTTCAAAGCCGAAGATGATCTACGTCGGGGAATTGCTAACTCAAGCTACCATTTCACCAAAGTGAAGCAAACACCCTATACTAAACTGCTAGTCTAGTAGAGGATGATGAAATAGAAAGTGGGTACACTTTAGAATTTCTTTTCTCACATTATTTCTCTCTCTTTATCAAACCCTAGCAAGCTTTTTGAAGGAGGAAGAAGATGAGCTCAAGAAAAGTGAGAATGAAAACTAATCAAGAGAGAGAGTGAACCATGGTGAGTGAGTATCATATACTAACTCATGTAGAGACATAACCATGGCTACATTATAATGGTTTGGTTAACTAATATTTAAAGTAAAAACAAAACTAGTGGGCTAAGTCAATACAACCATAAGCTTCATGAAGCTTCATGCATATGATCTCATCATCCACTAATTTTACAATTACTTTAAAAATAAAAAACCTAACATATAATTAGTATGGTATAAGTCTTATACACCCATGTAAGTTGTATCAACAACCATGATACAAAATGAACACAAATAAATATATATCACATATATATTAAGTTGTGCACAAGTGAGAAAAACAAATGCTCAAGTGAACCAATGTTTGTTAATGTAAATTAGTATATCACATATACAATTATACACTAAATTATTAAATCAACACTTGACTTAATAATCCCGTTATATCACATATAACCGACTAACATCCAATGTATCGACTTATCGAATCAACCCTTGATTCGATAACCTGGTTATATCGCATATAACCGATCGATACAAACATCGCGAGAATAGAATACGGTATCACATACACGCATTATTCTCGGTCCTGCACATATCACATATATGCTCCAATTTCGTTTTGCCTGAGCTAGTAAAACCTCTATGTATGACTCTAAAGACTCGTCAATACGCCGGCAGTAGGTGATGAGCACATCAAGCACCCACAAGCCGTCAGCGGTACTAGCTGGACGTAACGGCTACCCGGGTATTGAGCGATCAGAAGATCAGCAAGCAAGCCCGCTCCAACTCCTGCAAAAGCCTGATAGTGACACTACCGTACAGTCCGGTCTCTTCGTCTGATATGTCGCATATCAAGTCTAGGGGTGGTAAGCGTCAGAACCAAATAACCGATAAGTCATGCCGATATGAGGCTTATAACGGGTCGAGAAACTACTGATAACACTTACCAGTAAATCTCTAAACCAGCCCCGGCCAGGGACTTCCCTGTTATGGCCAATCGAGCACAGCGCAACATCAACGCCCAATACCGGGAGGGACGAAACCCCTCATATCGCTCATTGCCTCCATGTGACTCGAGACTGTACCCAAAAACCACCGTTTTGCACGCCCTCTTAGACGTAGTAAGGTGGAAATCAAAACACAGTGGGAATCACACAAGACTTTATGACGATCTCGAGTCTACAGACTAACCTGTACCAGTGTCACCAGAGAACTGCCATCTGACGTAAGATATAATACCATCTGGGAGTTCTCGGCGAGTCTGTCTAGTGTACCCAGTCTCCACTGAGAACCCGTATATCATCTCTGATGTCAAAAACCAATGGATATGGATCATCTGTAACACCCTAGTTTATTTATACCAATTCCAGTTCAAGTATTTACTTATTTATGGTAGTTTCTTGGTTTACTGTGTTTTTGGTGCGAATAGTATTTTGACATTTGTATTTGCATTTTACCCGACCCGCTTGCTTGAAACCTGTCTTTATTCATATTTATGATTTATCCTGACCTGTTACATGGATTCGTGCATTTTCATTTTTTACTGCATACTGGCATTTTATCTGGCATCTGCATTTTTTTAATATATGATATAAAGTCAAGTAAAATATTTTAAAAATATCTAGCATGGTCTGCATGATACCCCTGACCCTGTCGTAGCATCCGCGCATCTTGTTCTGATCCCGTTCAGTGAAACGGACTTGTTTGGATGGCTATGCGCACGTACGTGCATCCGTTCTTGGGGGGTATGCATTTTCGTTACCCAGACATCCAATTTGAGTTTTGGTCGACATGTATATTTTTTATATTTTTGAAACTGAATTTTAGACTCGACCCAGGCATATTTTGGACTAAATTTGTATTTACCAGAAAATCCAATTTTATTTCATCTAATATCTTTATTAAAATTTAACAGTTTAAAATATTTATAACTTACAAAATCTTTTTAAATTAAAATCTAAAACTTAATAACAACCCCTTTCTCTCTCTCTCTCTCCTCTGTATATATATATTTATATATATATATATATTTTTTTTTTCTTTCCTTATTTATTACACAGCATCTTCTTCTTCTTCTTCTTTCTTTTCTTAATTCCGGTGATCACCGCCGGAACCATGCTCGTCGCTGACGATCCGAGTGATCCAGTGAACGTACCTTGCCTGTGTGATCACCCTCTTGCCTTGCGTGGACCCGTCCCGCGTGTGCGTTGCGATGATTTACCGACGTCGGGCGTGCCGTGCGTATCCGTCGCGTGATTCGATCGAGGCAAGTTTACAACTTGCTACATGCTATGCTTTATATAATTTATTTATATGTTTCCGTATTATCATCATCATCATCATCATTATACAACTATGTCTATATAATTTATACACCATAGTTATTTAACGTTAATCGGTTTTATAATATAAAATGTATGAAAGTTTACAACTTGCGACATGCTATAATTATATCTATAAAATTTATAGCGTCGTAATATTTTTTATTATTATCTTTAATTAGTTTATAATCTTCATTTTATAATATTATACAAAATATAGTTTGAAAATATTATAGTTTACACAAGAAACGTCGTTGCAAAGCGGATACGACAAATCTGAAATTTACTGTACACCTTACCTTATAAAATTCATTATAAATCATAGGAAAAATCATTCGTATACGTTCTTTAGTTCTTTACGAAGATAACTCAGAATACTATAACTCTATTAAATATTTAGTTGCATAATAAATTGTTTAAATAATGCAAAATGCAAATGAAAATATCTCTAAACTGCTGTCCGGGGAAATTCCAGCAGCAAACTTTCAAGTTCGAATGTTCATAGCTTTTTGTAGGAACAACCTGAGATACTTCAACTTATAAAAATGAAAACCTTATTGAATTATCTTTATTTTGGTATAAGACACGTCCTATTTGGAGAACGTTTGTTATTTTTAAGCTATTTTACAAATCAGGGTGACGCCGAATTTCTGAACGGAACTTTCTTGTGCATGGTTAATCAATACCACTTTTAGTTATTAATCGGTTTGAATATGTTATCCATGTTAATATTATTATATAAATATCTATTTAATAAATAATAGTGCTTGTGTTTTAATATTCAGCAAATTTTACCGATTTACAGTTTTATAGTATCCGTCTGTATCCGTACGGTTTATTACATATCTAGTTGCACGCTGAGACCATATTATTTCATTTTACTGTTACATTAGTATCCCATACTTGATCTTGTGCATCCTAAATAGTCATGATGTAATCCATGATAAATATTTGTGCTTCCATGCTTTATTTGTGCACATGTACCTATTACAGTTTTATTATGAGCAACTGTTTGATACCTGTACACTACTTGACGTGACCTGTTACACCACTACTTGACATGACTTGATACATGTACACAACCTGACATGACCTGATATATCACTACTTGACATGTTACCTGATCCTGTTTCTAATGCCGACAATCCTGACATGTTGTCCCGATGGACATATCCTGTTGTCTGTATAGACAAACCTGTTCCTGCTTGATCCTGTGTTGGCATTAGCTTCAGATTTATCAATACCTGACTTGAACACATAATTTGGGGGTATGGGGAAATGAAGAATGTAACCGAACATAACTCAAAGTGCTATCATATTGTTTTCCGTTTTCCGGGCGTTACGGAATACCTATTGTTTGCCGTTTTTCCAGGCGTTACGGAATACCTATTGTTTGCCATTTTTTCGGGCGTTACGGAATAATCACCGATGGGTTACGATGAGGATTACATAATTGATTTCGAAGGCTTAGAATAGATAACCCAGAAGCACAGTTTAGATTGATCACTGCACGTCACTTATACTGATATACATCACTGTTATATATTCCTGTTGACTTGTTATTGTTCTTACTCGTGCCTGCATGTCGTGCTACCCCTTGATTATATTATTGTTGATATTATGACGCACCGACGTCTGGGTTTTGCATGGCCCAGATCCTCTATCCTTGTAGCAGGCTGATCAGGAGTATTTCCGCCGTCAGGCCGAGCAGTGAGAATCCTGTTAGTATCCAGTTAGTATTCAGTTTAGTTATGTTTACTTTCCAGATGTTATTGCTTATTGGATTTATCGCTTCCGCATATTATTTCTTGACTCGTTTATTCTGGCACATGGACATGTACTAGATAGTTTATTTTATTTCTACTATTCTTGATATCTTATAGACGGCCGTAATGTGACTGTGGAGAGATGTTTCCTAGCCACAGGTAGCATGGTTGGCTCTGTCACGTGCCGATCTTAGCGCACTCTGGGAAGTGGAGCGTGACAGGGTTGGTTTGGTATCAGAGCCATAGGATTTAGGTTAATCAGGTTTGATTGTTTTTGTAGTTGGGTATTGGACCCAATATACGAATCGGAAAATTCGTAATTAGGAACATGTCCTGCCACATTGTTATCGTGATTCTTGAATCATATCTTTCTCTTGACCCTTGTCTTGACGATATGCAAACAACTTTGCATCTCGGCTTTGAAACTTTGGTTCCCTATTGTTTCTTCCTGTTCCTTTTATTCTTATACTAGGATTTGGGCGACTTGAACAGAGTTATGTGATTGTAACTATGAACTGCAGCATGGTTACAATGCAGTACTATATTCAAGTAACTTGGAGTTCTGGTCTTGATTCATTTCCTTGTTCCATGGTCGTTTTATTATCTTAGTTCTCTCAGTTTCATTGCTTACCAGTTCTTGTTTTGCAGATCTCTTCATGATCGATACCGGCAGTTATGATGTTGCCTTAGGAATGGACTTTCTCGGCACTTTCCACACTCATATTGATTGTAGGGCAAGGAAAGTGATTTTCCAGATTCCAGGACATCCGGAGTTTGTTTTGCTGGAGGAAGCAGTTCTGTCGAGCCAGTCGAGTTTAGGGCTAGGCCGACGAGCAATGTTCTTTCGTCAATGGAAGTTGATAAGGAGGAAGCGCCAGCTGCAGTTCAAGAATTTATGGACGTGTTCGAGGACATCTCGGGTTTACCGCCAAAACAAGATGTGGAGTTCGTAATCAATCTTGTTCATGGTGCAGTGCCAATCTCAAAGGCGTGCTATCCTATGGCACCAGTGGAGTAGGAAGAAGTCGAGAAGCAGGTTACCGAATTGCTTGAGAAGGGTTGGATTCACAGCAGCAATTCACCTTGGGGAGCTCCAGTTCTTCTAGTAAAAAAGAAAGATGGCACAAGGAGAATATACATCGATTATCGAGAATTAAACCGGGTGACTATTAAGAACAAGTACCCGATCCCTCGCATTGGCGAAATATTCGAGCAACTTATGGCACAAGGGTATTCTCAAAGCTGGATTTGCGATCCGGATATCATCACGTCCGAGTTAAACCAGAGGATATTTGCAAGACTGCGTTCCGAACTCGGTATGGACATTACGAGTATTTATTGATGCCATTCGGAGTCACTAATGCAACGGCGATATTTATGGACTTGATGAACCGAATCATTTCACCATTCTTGGACCAGTTTATAGTGGTGTTCATCGATGATATTCTGGTCTACTCGAGGAACATTGAAGAGCATGCGGAACAGTTGAAGATCGCACTGCAGATATTGAGGCAAGAAAGATTGTATGCAAAGATGAGCAAGTGCGAGTTTTGGCTTGAAGAAGTGAAGTTTTTGGGGCATGTCGTTTCCGGAGATGGAATCGCCGTTGATCCCGAAAAGATTGCAGCAGCTCAAGATTGGCCGATTTCGAAAAACGTAGCAGAGATTAGAAGTTTTCTTGGACTTGCCGGATATTACAGAAGGTTCGTGGAGAATTTTCTCGCTTAGCTGAGCCTTTGACCAAGCTTACGCGCAAGGAAGTACCGTTCATATGGACAGATAGATGTGCATCATCTTTCGAGGCGTTGAAGCAGAGGTTGATAACCGCTCCTATTTTGACCGTACCAGACGGTTCCGTAGGACTGGTGATTCACAGCGACGCATCTGGGAAAGATTTGGGATGTGTTTTGATGCAGCATGGGAAAGTTATAGCTTATGCATCACGGAAGTTGAAGACCCATGAGAAGAATTACCCAACTCATGATTTGGAGCTAGCAGCTGTAATTTTCGCTTTGAAGATTTGGAGACACTACTTATTGGGCGAAAGGGTCGAAGTATTCACCGATCATAAAAGCCTAAAGTATGTGTTCATGTAGAAAGAGCTTAACATGAGGCAGCGTAGATGGTTGGAGCTGATGGATGACTACGATCTTGATCTTAAGTACCATCCGGGGAAAATTAATGTAGTGCCGGATGTGCTTAGTCGGATGCCAGTAATTCGGATGTTGACTGCACAGAAGGAGCTTATCGAAGATTTTCGGAAATTCGAATTGGAGATTGTGCTACCGCATTCTTCGGGACAGTTGATACAGCTACAAGTACAGTCATCGTTGATCGATAATATTAAAGCAGCGCAGTCGCAGGACCCAAGATTGCAAAGGTTTCGAGAACAGGTTGAAGCTGGACTTCGAACGAACTTGTTGATTCATGAAGATAGTTCATTGCGATATGGTAGTCATTTGTGTTTACCGAAAGAGAACATTCGTAAAGAGGTTATGAAGGAGGCACACGGTTCCGCGTATTCCGTACATCCACAAGGCACGAAGATGTACTACGATCTAAGACATCATTTCTGGTGGGAAGGCATGAAAAGGGAGATTGCTCGCTTTGTAGCAAAATGCTTAGTGTGTCAGCAAGTTAAGGCTGAACATCAAAGGGTTGCTGGTTTATTGCAACCACTTCCGATTCCTGAATGGAAGTGGGAACATGTAACCATAGATTTCGTGACAGCTATACCGCGGAGTCCAAAGGGCAATAATGCAGTTTGGGTGATTGTTGATCGATTGACCAAGGCAGCTCATTTCATACCATTTCGAGTTGGTCAATCAATGGAAGCGTTGGCAGAACGGTACATGCAGAAGATTGTGAGATTCCATGGAGTACCTGTGAGCATCGTATCTGATCGTAACACCCGATTCTTATCGCACTTCTGGAGGAGTTTACAGGAAAGTTTGGGGACGCGATTGAAGTTTAGCACAGCTTATCATCCTCAGACAGATGGTCAGTCGGAGAGAACGATCCAAACTCTTGAAGACATGTTGAGAGCTTGCATGTTAGACTTCAAGGATTCGTGGGAGGATCATCTGCACTTGGTGGAGTTTTCGTACAATAACAGTTTCAGGCGACTATTCAGATGGCTCCATTCGAAGTATTGTATGGTCACAAGTGTCGTTCACCTGTTTGTTGGGATGATGTTAGAGAATGAAGATTATTGGGACCGGATTTGATCGTGCAAACAGTTGAGAAAGTTAATACTATCCGAAATCATATGAAGGCAGCACAAGATCGGCAGAAGAGTTGGGCCGACACATCGAGAAGACCTCGAGAGTTCGCTGTTGGTGATCTTGTGTTCTTAAAGATATCACCGATTAGAGGAGTGATTCGTTTTGGGAGTCGAGGCAAACTTAGTCCTCGATTCGTAGGGCCATTCAAAATTTTAGAGCGTGTTGGAGAAGTGGCTTATCGATTGGTTTTACCATAATTTTTTGGAGAATGTTCATGACGTGTTTCATATATCTCAACTCCGTAAGTATGTTCGAGATAAAATACATGTGCTGGATCATTCAGAGCTGACTGTAAGAAAGGAGTTGACCTTTGAGGAACGACCGATGATCGAAGAGAAAAGGACCTTAAGAACAAGGTTATCCTTCTTGTACTTGTTTCTTGGGGGAATCGCTCGCACGGAGAATCGATTTGGGAATGAGAAGACGATATTCGACAGAAGTTTCCAGATCTCTTCCTGTAGTTTCATGATTGTTTTTCTTTTCTTGTCTTAGGAATTTCGAGGACGAAATTACTTTTGTAGTTGGGTATAATGTAACACCCTAGTTCATTTATACCAATTCCAGTTCAAGTATTTACTTATTTATGGTAGTTTCTTGGTTTACTGTGTTTTGGGTGCGAATAGTATTTTGAAATTTGTATTTGCATTTTACCCGACCCGCTTGCTTGAAACCTGTCTTGATTCATGTTTATGATTTATCCAGACTTGTTACATGGATTCGTGCATTTTCATTTTTTACTGCATACTGGCATTTTATCTGGCATCTGCATTTTATTTGGCATACTGGCTATGTGCACGTACGTGCATCCGTTCTTGGGGGGTATGCATTTTCGTTACTCATACATCCAATTTGAGTTTTGGTCGACATGTATATTTTTTATATTTTTGAAACTGAACTTTAGACTCGACCCAGGCATATTTTGGACTAAATTTGTATTTACCAGAAAATCCAATTTTATTTCATCTAATATCTTTATTAAAATTTAACAGTTTAAAATATTTATAACTTACAAAATCTTTTTAAATTAAAATCTAAAACTTAATAACAACCCCTTTCTCTCTCTCTCTCTCCTCTGTATATATATATTTATATATATATATATATATATATATATATTTTCTTTCCTTATTTAATACACAGCCTCTTCTTCTTCTTCTTTCTTTTCTCGATTCCGGTAATCACCGCCGGAGCCGTGCTCGTCGCTGACGATCCGAGTGATCCACTGAACGTACCTTGCCTATGTGATCACCCTCTTGCCTTGCCTGGACCCGTCCCGCGTGCCGCGTGTGCGTTGCAACGATTTACCGACGTCGGACGTGCCGTGCGTATCCGTCGCGTGATTCGATCGAGGCAAGTTTACAACTTGCTACATTCTATGCTTTATATAATTTAATTATATGTTTCCGTATCATCATCATCATCATCATCATCATCATCATACAGCTATGTCTATATAATTTATATATCGTAGTTATTTAACGTTAATCGGTTTTATAATATAAAATGTATGAAAGTTTACAACTTGCGACATGCTATAATTATATCTATAAAATTTATAGCGTCGTAATATTTCTTATTATTATCTTTAATTATTTTATAATCTGCATTTTATAATATTAGACAAAATATAGTTTGAAAATATTATAGTTTACACATGAAACGTCGTTGCAAAGCGGATACGACAAATCTGAAATTTACTGTACACCTTACCTTATAAAATTCATTATAAATCATAGAAAAATCATTAGTA
Organism: Agapanthus africanus; assembly: GCA_030015575.1. NCBI lineage: Eukaryota > Viridiplantae > Streptophyta > Magnoliopsida > Asparagales > Amaryllidaceae > Agapanthus > Agapanthus africanus. The sequence continues at coordinate 237,000,140 of JASDDO010000026.1, forward strand.
TACGTTCTTTAGTTCGTTACGAAGATAACTCAGAATACTATAACTTTATGAAATATTTAGTTGCAAAATAAATTTTTTAAAAAACGTAAAATGCAAATGAAAATATCTCTAAACTGCTGTCCGGGGAAATTCCAGCAGCAAACTTTCAAGTTCGAATGTTCATAGATTTTTGTAGGAACAACCTGAGATACTTCAACTTATAAAAATGAAAACCTTGTTTAATTATATTTGTTTTGGTATAAGACACGTCCCTTTTGGAGAACGTTTGTTATTTTTAAGCTATTTTACAAATCAGGGTGACGCTGAATTTCTGAACGGAACTTTCTTGTGCATGGTTAATCAATACCACTTTTATAGTTATTAATCGGTTTGAATATGTTATCCATGTTAATATTATTATATAAATATCTATTTAATAAATAATAGTGCTTGTCTTTTAATATTCAGCAAATTTTACCGATTTACAGTTTTATAGTATCCGTCTGTATCCGTACAGTTTATTACATATTTAGTTGCACGCCGAGACGATATTATTTCATTTTACTGTTACATTAGTATCCCATACTTGATCTTGTGCATCCTACATAGTCATGATGTAATCCATGATAAATATTTGTGTATCCATGCTTTATTTGTGCACCTGTACCTGTTACAGTTTTATTATGAGCATCCGTTTGATACCTGTACACTACTTGACGTGACCTGATACACCACTACTTGACATGACTTGATATATGTACACAACCTGACATGACCTGATATATCACTACTTGACATGTTACCTGATCCTGTTTCTAATGCCAACAATCCTGACATGTTGTCCCGATGGACATATTCTGTTGTCTGTATAGACAAACCTATTCCTGCTTGATCCTGTGTTGGAATTAGCTTCAGATTTATCAATACCTGACTTGAACACATAATTTGGGGGTATGGGGAAATCAAGAATGTAACCGAACGTAACTCAAAGGGCTATCATATTGTTTGCCGTTTTTCCGGGCGTTACGGAATACCTATTGTTTGCCGTTTTTCCGGGCGTTACGGAATACCTATTGTTTGCCGTTTTTCCGGGCATTACGGAATAATCACCGATGGGTTACGATGAGGATTGCATTAATTGATTTCGAAGACTTAGAATAGATAACCCTGTAGCACAGTTTAGATTGATCACTGCACGTCACTTATACTGATATACTTCACTGTTATATATTCCTGTTGACTTGTTATTGTTCTTACTCGTGCCTGCATGTCGTGCTACCCCTTGATTATATTGTTGCGCCACGGCAGCGCCCCGGCCGTCTATCCGAGGCCATAATGCGGGATCAAAATTTTTCCTTACTTGGAAACCAGCACTACCGCGGACAATGAAAAACCCGGATCGTTAACCATTAACCTATACTAGCTAACAAGAGATGGGAAGAGAAGTATACCGAGTGATCCGAGTCCTCCGGTCTTCTCGTCATCCTCCCGATCTCCCGCGGAAAGTCTTGTCTCCACATCGTCGCCTCCTCGCCGGAAGGGCACCACATCGCCTGCGTCTTTTACGGGCTCCCGCCTCAATACCGAGGCAACTCAGGCATGAAGCCGGCAACTCGACATGCTCAAGATATGCTGTAGAATGTGTAGTGTAGAGGTTATGTCTCATTTGGGGTTTGTTGCCTTTGAAGATGATGGAGGAATCAAGATTAGAAAAATGGTGCTTGCATTTTTCTAGCATGAAAATGAGATCAAGAATTTTTTTTTTCCCCTCTTGAAAATGATCCTCTCTTCTTCTTCTCTCAAATATATCTACAACCATATTGTAATGAGAATGGTGGAGAAAAAGAATATGAATCCACAACCATAGAAGGAAGGTGAGTGTAGGAAAAGGTGGAGGGTGACCACAACCAAAACATCATCATAACAAACTCACATCAACTTTCATCTCATTTCTAATCTTCATAAAGCAAGAAATGATGAAGGAAAAGAATGGAATCCAAAGATGCTATCATAATAAATACATTTGCAAGAAAACCCTCCACAATGTGTTATTTGCAAACTTGCAAATAACACCCTCCATCGGAAAAGTCCGGCCGGGAAAGAACAAAGGAAAACCGGCCGGAACGGAATGCAAACTGGCAACTCCAGAAAACTGGTCCCGTAATAAATTACAGGAAAACCCGATACTGTGCATACACACCCGCATCTGTATTCCTACCGGATACAAATGCAATGAGACAGAATCTACACTGTACTAAACTAGGATCCGGCTTAAACCAAAGCCGGCTAGTAATATCCGTTCGATCCTGATCCGTGCAATACCGCACGTATCTGATCGAACCCTGCCATATATCCATACGGCCGCTAGTACAAACCGCCCGATCCTGATCCGTGCAATACCGCACGTATCTGATCGGACCCTGCCATATCTCCATACGGCCTCTACAGCGTTTCGCCCGAAAGCTGAGTAACTGTAAGTGTGGTGGACTCTAAAGACTCGTCAATACTATGGCTGTGGATTTAACCACTAGCACGTCAGAGGTATTAGCCAATACGTGACGGGCCACCAGCTATTGACCAAAAGGGACGTCGATGAGCGAACTCATCCTGACACCCTACTGAGCCTGTCAGTGACAATATCCGTACAGTCCGGTCCGTTCGTCTATGAGTATCGCATGGCGGGCCTAGGGGGTTGGTAAAAGTCAGACCCCCAAAAGCGGTACAAGTCGTGTCGGAGCGTAGCCCAGAACACCCTGAGATACTACTGGAATACCTACCAGTAAATCTCCTGCCTCGGCCGAGGGCTTTGTGTAATGGCTCTCCTAGACACAGCGCGACCTCACCCCCAATACCGGGAGAGACGAACCCCTGCAGATCCGCTCACTGCCTCCATGTGGCTCGGGACTGTACCCAACTAAAACCTGTTTGCACAACTCCTTTGAGCCGTGGTAGGGTAGTAATCAAAGCACAGTGGGAACTCACACGAGACAAATGACGATCTCAGGTCGATGAACTAACCTGTACACATGTCACCTGGGAACTGCTATCTGACGTCTGGTATAATCCCAACTAGCAGGTTCCCGGCGAGTCCTGTCCGGTGTACTCATAACCCAATGAGCACCTGCATACATCTTAGGTGAACCAACTGGCACCAGTGGCTTGTGAGACCGGCCACCGCCCCTCGTCGGGGTCTCGACTGTATACACTAGTCTACTAATGGAGTATCGATGCCCTTTCTCGAAACTCCTACGACTAGGGACCTTTTAAGGATGTGCTTTTAGACTACCAACTCCCACGTATATGATCGCCATCATACTGCTGGTAGTCAAGCAAGAATCCTAGGGGCTCTATCAACGTGTAATAGCGACATGTCAGGTCACCTAAAGCAGTACACGATGATAAAGATGAACCAGATAGCATACTATCATCTCGAGTAAGACTGTCCTACCGGGATAGGTCCTCCCTCAATCATTGCAATCACGTGCCTGTGATCCAATAATTGACTCTGAGGGCACTATCTCCAACAATCTCCCACTTGCACTCAAGGCTAATTATTGCGATGCCGCATACTCACAGCCCGTGTGATACCGAACACCCAACTCCTCTACTAGTCAGTCTCACAAAGCTCGTTTGCGAAACTATTGCGTTCGAGGAATAGCCTCAGTGAGTGGATCCGCTGTGATGTTTCTTTCTATGTCTCTCTATATCTCAAGTTCGCAGAGAAAGCCATCTCCCGAAATGAGCAATACCTGTCTTAGAATATGTCTGGATATCTGATGGGACCTAGCTCATAAATGAACTGCAAATCCAAACTTCTTAGACTGTATCGTCAACTGAACTTAATCAGTATCCTGCGCCATGCCTCCCTCAGTATCTGCCTGGATCATCTGTCCAAAATACTGCCCCTCGTCTGAAGGATAACTATAACTCTGACGATCACCCTGTCGTCCATGTCACCTTGGAAGCCTGGAATGATAACTGCCTCCCTAATGAGGCTGTCGTTATCATATCCTTAGAACATCCACTTATGTTCTAAAACTGCTTCCGACTGTTCCTCCAGGATTGGATCAATATCAACTTATTGCATCTAGTGCAAGAACAACATCTGGTGTGGTACTTGACATCTCATGATTGACTCAATTGCCTAAGCAAGTGATCTGCCAATCATGCACATCCCTCTCTACTTTAGTCTATAAGACACCTTTAGAGAGGGTGACTCCATCACCTGCAGGTGTACTACCGTGCCAGGAGTCGTCCATTCTAAATACTCTTAGAATGCTGTCAAAGTACCCTGATTGGGAAACCACCCAAATCTAGATCTAAAACCATAGATCTAGTAACCAGTATGTCTGATATTGTGTCCAAGTCCCTTATGGAGATACCACTGTGTAACGACCAAAGTATAACCGATCGTAGTATAGGAATGTCACTTCCTACTCTGTGTATGTCATCAAATACCAGGACATCACACCCTACTACCTTCTTAACAGATCCATCCCCTATTCTGATGAAGTCAAACCTATGACTTCACATCAGAAATAGATGATCTATCTCCGCTATATCTGCTTTAGTCTATAAATAGACATAAGCCTGATGTCCACCAATGCTTCCGCTGCTCCCACTGACTACGAAAACCCTCTGGCAGAGTCATATAGACGTGCACTTCTAAAGCTAGTTTAGAACGAGGCTATACTCATCCTCCTGCCGGGTCTCGCAGCCTGGAACAACAACAATGGCAAGTGTGGGTAAACAAGAACTTCCCTGTCACCGTCCTTGAGGCTACCGGAGTACCTCTCGGGTACCTGAAGTTACCCACCTTACCTGCGGAGTGGCCAATGGAATGTCAAATCAGATTGAATCTTTAGGTTCCTTATCAAATCTTCAGTAATCGTTTGCGGTTCTGGAATCACTTCCAGTTCTACCATACTCCCACTGCTGTTTTCTGAAAAATCCATTTAAAAATGTGGCGAGTCAAGAACAATATCACTATTGATCTTCCAGATGGTAGAAAGTCAACCCTCGTCATAGCCTGGGTCAACCCACAAATAGCCATTACAGAAACGTGCCTTGAGTTATCCGGAGTCTGGTTTCAAGCGTAAGCCGGACAACTCCCCGTATCTTAACAATGTCAAGATATGAACTGTTCTATATCCAAGAAATAGAGGCACTGATTTAATTGAACCAGATTCAAATCAAGCAGCTGTCTCCAGTGCATGTCAACCAAATGGAAGGAGGCCGATCAGCGTTACTCAACTTAGGAGTAATTCCAATTATGAGTAACCTGAAAGAGAAGCTATTTCTCTTTATCATTACTATGAACTGAATACCATACACAAGTATCTACATCTTCGATCACTTTGAAGAATCCCGATACTTGCAATACTTGGTTCTCTACTCTATTCAAATACCTATAACTCCTCAAAACTTAGACCCTGTGTTTCTACGAAACACATGTCTAAGAACTAGAGAAGTTAAAAGTAAACAGAATATAGTATGAGGACCAACCCCTCTGTCCTAATGGACACTGGACAACATACAATACTCTGTATAAGTCCGCTGAGTCTAACAACTCTTTCACTGTGCGTCGTAGGTTGAAAAATGTACTTATGGTTAAGAAGAATTATACCGCCGTTTAATGCTCCTTACCTAACCATCCACTGATATAGGTAAATGTCATCGACATAATATCAAAAGGTATATCTCACTCTATGAAAATAGACGTACAGATATATCAATTTGAAATTGGTGTACAACAGCGGATATTCAAAACCAAATATTTGCCGACCGGCAAACAGCCCAGGTGATCTCCTCAAATATCACCGATTACAACGAATCCCGATATGATGAGGATGATCACCTAATTCCCAATAACTTACTCCCACTCATCATCTGTAAAACCATACAGATGTGAGAATCCAACCTGGTAAATACATACCCTGGAGTAAGTGTCTAATCGGGAAATCAGTTTTCTTTTAACAGTACACAGTGAAACTTGAAACATTGAAATGTTTTGATGGGGTATCCTGGTATTCCTAGTAATGCCTCTACCATTATCCAGATTCACAACTGTAACCGTATATCTCTTTGCCATCTGTCCAAATCCCTTTATATGTCTTTAGTCATTACCGTCTGCACACCCCCTTAGGCCAAATGGTTTTCTTCCTTCCCTACCGTTCGGCACCAGCCTATGGTTTGGAAGAAGACTATCCAGTAAGCATAATGGGTGTACTGTCCTAATCCTAGGAGCACTCGCAATGCGAGAGAAGGTGAAGATAAAAGACAACCGAATAAACCTTATTCCTATTTCTCCTGGACCAGAATCCATCCCCGAACTGGAACAAGTTCCTTTCGAGTTCGTATATAACCATACGATGGAGTATCCAAATAAACTGTGGATCTTCGTAGTGATACGGAGTGTCCTGGAGAAATACAAAGGTGATTTAGGATTGGCGAAGAAATACTTGGTTCGGTCGTGAATAGCAGTTGCAATTTACTTTGCCCTCTTACTAATCCCTTGCTTTGTCTTAATCTTAATACCTTCTGCACACCGTTTAGGCTAATTGGTTTTCTTCATTCCCTACCGGTCGGCACCAGCCTAAGGTTTGGAAGAAGACTATCCAACTTGCGTAATAGGTGTGCTATCTCCTAAACCAAGGAGTACTCACAACTTGAGAGAAGGTAAAAGGGAAAAGACAACTGAATAATCCTATTCGTTTTCTCCAGAACCAGAAACCATCCTCGAAGTCCTTCGAGTTCGTATATAACCATACGATGGTTTTGTCCAATGGAAGTGGACGTTCGTAGTAATACGGGGTGTCCTGGAGAAAAGGGTAAAATTAGGAGTGGCAATGAGGTCTGCAACTCTGACAATCCAAAAGCCTGTGTTAAGAAGGTTCGGTCAACTTGGTCACTGAGTCATAGTCCAGGGTCGGGTTAATGGTCGCTGCCAAAGAGAGAGAGAAAAGAAACACTCAGCGTGCACTCTAACCTAGATCAGAATGGTTACCAATTTATCTAATCAGGAAACCTCCCACTGTACCTCAAATTCTCCTCCAAACCTGAAAGAAGAATTAGTCGGGGTCACCCGAGGAGTAAACTAACTCATCAGTGGGAATCGGGATCCAACTATCATCGCATGACAACGTGACGGAATCCACTCACATTATCACACTCCAGAAGGTATGCGCATGTCTGGCAAGTTTCAGTTCTTTTGAAACTCCCGATGTGATTTTTACCCCTAGGACCCAAGTGACCTTGACTGAGCCAACATATCAAAGGATCCTAGTCAAGTTCAACCCGTCATTATCTTGATTGCATTAGACCCACCCGCACGAATCCTTGACTGAGCCAAAATGACCGCACGACTGTCTTAACCAATCTCATATCCATGCAACAGAAAAGCACTACATAGCTACCGAACACTACGCCTCGGCTATGCACGACATACGCAGCACGAATACTAAGTAATACTAATCTGAAATGACGGAGGGCTACGACTGGTTTTTGGCGAAAAACCTTTAACGTAATGAACTTGATATCGTTGAAGGAACTGCATAGCCTTTTATAAAAATATAGTGACGAAAACCTTTGCTAAAGAGGTCACTCCCGGTGAAGGGATCTCGGCTCTTTCCCCGTAGAATGAGGTGCAGGATATTCCAACTGAATACCACGATGCAAAGCAAAAGTAATCGGCTATAGTGAAGTTAATGCCCTGACGCAAACTTCTGTCCAAGGGGTCACTCCCGGTGAAGGGATCTCGGCCCTTGCCTCGTCGACTGAGGAGCAGGATATTCCAAATGAATACCACGATGCAAAACAAAAGTGAACGTCCTTGCAATAACAGCTTTTTGAAAAATGTTCCAACAACATCAGAATAGGTTTGTTTATCTTGCATTGATCCGAATCAACGCAGTCCCATCAATTGATCACACCACAAAGAACGAAAATATACTGACGTACGTATATGCCATCCGCATTCACCACTGGGTCCCGTCATCACCCGTTAGGTTAGCTAACTAACGACAGAGCGGGGACTGGACTAGCGCGGATGTAAAACATATACAACATCTACTAATATATATACCAATATATTATATTTCGCTCAAGGCGTGAATAAAATGCAACATCACAGAAATGTACAGCATCACAGAACAATACAGATATTTGGGATCCCCGGGTTTCACAGAGCCGCTGCTGAAACCCGACGTTCCCCTGGTCGTGTGGATAGCCTGTGCAATGAAATCCTAGACCCCTACGGGTGCGGAAAGTCACCCGCCAAAACCTGAAGCGAGGCAGCCCCCTTCAGCTCCGTGAATGGACCACCCAGCACTTCACGGAATCTGGTAACTTGGACACCCCTCCTGGGTCAACCTGTACCCCCTACGAGTGCGGCGAATAGCTCGCCAATCCTAGAGTGAAGTCCCCTCCGTCTCAATGCCATGAGATGCGGGCCCGTTGCCCTCTAGAACCTGGCTATCCGTGCACCCCTCCGCGGGGTAAACCTAGTACAGAAAGTAAAATATACATACAACGGGTACATCGACCGCAACCAGGTCGTGCCCCAAAAGAATAATACAAACAGGCAGTGACGGCAGTCCACATGTCGGACGCTCGCCCCGCAATATCAAATGTACATAATACAACAAAACAGTACTAGCATTGCATCCAGGCTATCCCCACGACCGATCCGCAACAACACAGCATAAACATAGAACATCAACGTGAAAAGTCACGTTCGCAAATCCGTCTAACCGGGCTATAGCAGTTAGACAGGATTTACCGATCAAGTGACATTCACGGTCGCAGATATAATGTAAATACTGTGAAATAATGTGTTTAAAATATCCGATCGATCAAACAATTAACAAGTGGGCCCCCAAGCAATACTGTAGCACTCACAGAAATTCTGGGCCCAATATTAATATTCCAAAAACCCTATTTTAACCCCAGAAGCCTACTGGAAAAATTCGACAGATCGATCACTCCAAACTGCGGCGGAACCGCGGCGACAAGGGGGTTTTCGCCGCGGTTCCGCGCTCCAATTGGAAGATCATCGTCTCGAATTTCTCCAGAAATCTTAGAACTTCCAGTACATCATTCTGCAATCACCTGAAAAAATTTTCGAGCCCGGAAAAAATCGACAGAAAACTGATGCATGCAAAAACGCGGTTTTTTGAATTTTAGTCAATCGGATAAGTAAAACACATTAGAACAAGCTAGGCAAGGTTAATGGCGTGGCTCTGATACCATGTTGCGCCACGGCAGCGCCCCGGCCGTCTATCCGAGGCCAAAATGCGGAATCAAAATTTTTCCTTACTTGGAAACCGGCGCTACCGCGGACAATGAAAAACCCGGATCGTTAACCATTAACCTATACTAGCTAACAAGAGATGTGAAGAGAAGTATACCGAGTGATCCGAGTCCTCCGGTCTTCTCGTCATCGTCCCGATCTCCCGCGGAAAGTCTTGTCTCCACATCGTCGCCTCCTCGCCGGAAGGGCACCACATCGCCTGCGTCTTTTACGGGCTCCCGCCTCAATACCGAGGCAACTCAGGCATGAAGCCGGCAACTTGACATGCTCAAGATATGCTGTAGAATGTGTAGTGTAGAGGCTATGTCTCATTTGGGGTTTGTTGCCTTTGAAGATGATGGAGGAATCAAGATTAGAAAAATGGTGCTTGCATTTTTCTAGCATGAAAATGAGATCAAGAATTTTTTTTTTCCCTCTTGAAAATGATCCTCTCTTCTTCTTCTCTCAAATATATCTACAACCATATTGTAATGAGAATGGTGGAGAAAAAGAATATGAATCCACAACCATAGAAGGAAGGTGAGTGTAGGAAAAGGTGGAGGGTGACCACAACCAAAACATCATCATAACAAACTCACATCAACTTTCATCTCATTTCTAATCTTCATAAAGCAAGAAATGATGAAGGAAAAGAATGGAATCCAAAGATGCTATCATAATAAATACATTTGGAAGAAAACCCTCCACAATGTGTTATTTGCAAACTTGCAAATAACACCCTCCATCGGAAAAGTCCGGCCGGGAAAGAACAAAAGAAAACCGGCCGGAACGGAATGCAAACTGGCAACTCCAGAAAACTGGTCCCGTAATAAATTACAGGAAAACCCGATACTGTGCAAACACACCCGCATCTGTATTCCTACCGGATACAAATGCAATGAGACAGAATCTACACTGTACTAAACTAGGATCCGGCTTAAACCAAAGCCGGCTAGTAATATCCGTTCGATCCTGATCCGTGCAATACCGCACGTATCTGATCGAACCCTGCCATATATCCATACGGCCGCTAGTACAAACCGCCCGATCCTGATCCGTGCAATACCGCACGTATCTGATCGGACCCTGCCATATCTCCATACAGCCTCTACAGCGTTTCGCCCGAAAGCTGAGTAACTGTAAGTGTGGTGGACTCTAAAGACTCGTCAATACTATGGCTGTGGATTTAACCACTAGCACGTCAGAGGTATTAGCCAATACGTGACGGGCCACCAGCTATTGACCAAAAGGGACGTCGATGAGCGAACTCATCCTGACACCCTACTGAGCCTGTCAGTGACAATATCCGTACAGTCCGGTCCGTTCGTCTATGAGTATCGCATGGCGGGCCTAGGGGGTTGGTAAAAGTCAGACCCCCAAAAGCGGTACAAGTCGTGTCGGAGCGTAGCCCAGAACACCGTGAGATACTACTGGAATACCTACCAGTAAATCTCCTGCCTCGGCCGAGGGCTTTGTGTAATGGCTCTCCTAGACACAGCGCGACCTCACCCCCAATACCGGGAGAGATGAACCCCTGCAGATCCGCTCACTGCCTCCATGTGGCTCGGGACTGTACCCAACTAAAACCTGTTTGCACGACTCCTTTGAGCCGTGGTAGGGTAGTAATCAAAGCACAGTGGGAACTCACACGAGACAAATGACGATCTCAGGTCGATGAACTAACCTGTACACATGTCACCTGGGAACTGCTATCTGACGTCTGGTATAATCCCAACTAGCAGGTTCCCGGCGAGTCCTGTCCGGTGTACTCATAACCCAATGAGCACCTGCATACATCTTAGGTGAACCAACTGACACCAGTGGCTTGTGAGACCGGCCACCGCCCCTCGTCGGGGTCTCGACTGTATACACTAGTCTACTAATGGAGTATCGATGCCCTGTCTCGAAACTCCTACGACTAGGGACCTTTTAAGGATGTGCTTATAGACTACCAGCTCCCACGTATATGATCGCCATCATACTGCTGGTAGTCAAGCAAGAATCCTAGGGGCTCTATCAACGTGTAATAGCGACATGTCAGGTCACCTAAAGCAGTACACGATGATAAAGATGAACCAGATAGCATACTATCATCTCGAGTAAGACTGTCCTACCGGGATAGGTCCTCCCTCAATCATTGCAATCACGTGCCTGTGATCCAATAATTGACTCTGAGGGCACTATCTCCAACATATATTATTGTTGATATTATGACACACTGACGTCTGAGTTTTCCATGGCCCAGATCCTCTATCCTTGTCGCAGGCTGATCAGGAGTATTTCCGCCGTCAGGCCGAGCAGTGAGGATCCTGTTAGTATCCAGTTAGTATCCAGTTTAGTTATGTTTACTTTCCAGATGTTATTGTTCATTGGATTTATTGCTTCTGCATATTATTTCTTGACTCGTTTATTCTGGCTCATGGACATGTACTAGATAGTTTATTTTATTTCTACTGTTCTTGATATCTTATAGACAGCCGTAATGTGACTGTGGAGAGATGTTTCCTAGCCACAGGTAGCATGGTTGGCTCTGTCACGTGCCGATCATAGCGCACTCTGGGAAGCGGGGCATGACATCATCCAACGCCCATCTATATGGGTCAAGAATCTATACGCTATTCTACTCTGGTATATTGATGCCCCGTCTCGATATACCCACGACTAGGGACCTTAAAGGATGTACTTATGGACTATCATGGCCCCACTAGTATGATCTGCATCATAGTCCTGGTAGTCAAGTACATATCCTAAGGGCTTTACCAACATGTAACAGAGAGACAATCAGTGTACACGTTAAGGTAAAGAGTAACCAGATAGCATACTGTCGTGTCGAGCAAGAAATTCCTCCCTATATATGTCCAAGCATCCACTACAATATACATCTCATGTATAGTAATGGCCTTTAGGGCATACATATAACTAACAATCTCCCACTTGCACTAGGGCCATCTGATAGCGGTGGTTGTAGTATCTCATACTCAACCATCCCGTAAAAGTCTCTCTCTGGAAAAAGGCCTTTGTGAGTGGATCCACCGTGTTGTCCTCTGAGTCTACTCTCCTAACCTCGATCCCCTAGAGATCAGCCATTCCATGATCAGGTGATACTGCCTTAGAATATATCTGGATCACTGATAGGACGGGACTTCCCAGGCCTAAGCCACAACTCCATTGTCACACAATGGTAGGAACGAAGTTCATCTCATGAACTAATATACACCCAGACTACCACTTTGGTAGTATCTTTAGTAGCGATGTATCCAGCCTTTATCGTCTAGTATGCCACGGTATCTAGCTTGGAACTCTTCCAACATACCGTCCCTTTACTGAGGGTAAAGACAATGCCTGTGACTAACATTCAGTCGACCTTACCACCCTGGAAGCTATCCAGTGATTCTCCCCAGGATCGATTGATACCATTTCACTACACCTAGTGAGGGTCCTAACATCTATTTAGATCTATCTCATATATCCAAAATCCAGGATTTAGGAGGTATCACCTTGAACCTATATGGAGAATCCTTGTGATAAGAGGAGATTGATCGAGCGTAGCATAGGAAACTCCTTTCCTATCAAGAGTATGTCATCCACGTACAATACGAGGATCACCACCATACTCCCTACTTCTCTTTTGTATATACAAGGTTCATCTACCATTTTGATGAAGTCAAACTCTTTGACTACCACATCAAAACAGATGTTCCAACTCCGCGATGCCTGCTTTAACCTGTAAAGCAACTTGCCCACGTTTCCACTGCTCCCACTGTCTACGGAGCCCTCTGGCTGTGTACTTATAGATGCACTCTTCTAAATCAGTATTTAGAAGGGCAGTCATGATACCTAATCGCCAGATATCATAGTCATGGTATGTAGCAGTGGCAAGTAGGATCTGGATGGACTTAAGCATAGGACCCAGAAAAGGTTTCATCATTATCCAGGCTTGGTTGATGACGAGAACTTTTAACAAGTCTAGCTTTGAAAGTCTCAACTTTTCCATGTACACCAACTAATCTTCTCAAGATATACTTGCTCCTAATGGGGATATAGGAAATGTTCTCTGAGTATATCAACTCTTGATATAGGAAATGTTCAAAAGATTATCCAAAAATACAAAATCATATCGTTCTTTACTAAATAAAGAGACTGATATGATGTTGTATATCAGGTTCGGTATCTAATAACATTCGTTCAGAATCAATGTATTCGGTAATACAGGGTGATAACTGCCAATATCTTGGCTGCAACAATTGCACCGTTTCCAACTCTTAAAATTTTATCACCCGTTCTCAGTTCTCTACCTATCTGCAGCCCATGTAACAGATTACATATGTGGGATCCTGATCCGGTTTCTCATACCCAGAACGTAGAAGATACTGAGAAACAGTTAATGGTAATGAAAAAACCTGAAGAAGATGCATCATCATACACTTTCTCCGTTTGGGCGGCACGGGAATCCTGGTAATCCGCTATTTCCTGCTCAGTCTCATAACAATTATAAGTAGGAGCAGGACCAACGTTCTCCAGCACAGTATAACAAGCGGGTTCGGTCAATACATACATATTATTATCTTGATTAAAGCATGATATGGTCGCTACCTGGAGAGAGAGAAGAAAGCACTCTGCGGGGGCTCTTGCAAGATCAGATTGGTCATTATTTTACCTAATCAGGATGGCTCCCACTGTTTTTATCAAATCTTCCTTCAAACCCTAAAAGGAAAGACTATCCAGGATTAATTACACCCTATAATTTTGCCAATCTTTCAGCCAGGCTAGTGTCGGTACTTTGAAGGAGGTTCCCCGTGCTTTCGTACGGACCTAATTAAAATAAACCTCGTTTTCCCAGAAGCATAACCCCGTTGACACCTTTCTAGACACATACTTGATTTGCTAATTGTTGTAGGGTTCCTAGGCACTCTAACAAGGTTCTACAAGGTATCAACCATGCCCGATTCAAAAAAAATAGCCGTGCTGAACAACCCTAACCAAGATCGTATACTAGAGATTATGAGAAAACTAGCAAGTTAAACATTTTAACTACAAGTGAAAGGGATTACGACCTTTATAGATCCGGTCCTTCACTTCTAAAGCTCCGTGTTGACGTCCCTTCGCTGCGATCATCGGGATCCCAGACTCGAGTGATGGTTTCCTCGGAGAAATGAGCGGGCTAGGTCGTTGACTTCGAGGCCGAAGATGATCTACGTCGAGGAGACTCAAACTCAAGCTCCATCTTCACTAGGTCAAGAACTTTGTGAAGAGAATACCCTAAACTAAATGGAAAGTAGTAGAGGATGATGAAATAGGAAATGGGTTCACTTTAGATTTGGATTTCTCACTCTAAATCTTCACTTGAAAAATTTCTAGTAAGGTTTTTCTTCACTTGAAGAAAAGGAAGAAGAAGAAAAGAATAAGAATGAATTATCTAAAATGAATAATCAAGTGAAGTCTATCATAATGCAACCATGGGTGAGCTAACCTATGTAGAGACTAAACTATAGTTAATTATAATCGTTTGGTTAATGAATATCTTAATCAAGACAAAATGAGTGGACTTTGTCAAAGTTGCTTCAAGCTTCACGAAGCTTCAAGCCATGACAAAAGAAGCCACCATTTTGAATAATTAAGATAAATAAAAACCCAAATTATAATTAATATGGTGTATGTCACACACCCAACCATGTTTGCATGTATCATCAATCATGATACAAACTAGTGCACAAACATATATCACATTTACAACTTGTGCACATCAAGTGAGAAAATCAATCTTAAGTGAACCAATACTAGTTAATGTAAAGTAATATATCAAATATATAATTATACATTAAATCATTAAATCAACACTTGATTTAACGATCCGGTCATATCGCATATAACCGACTAATATCTAGTGTATCAATGTATTGAATCAACACTTGATTCGGTAACCCGGCTATATCTCATATAACCGTCCGATGATACAAATCGCGAGAATAGAATACAGTATTACATACTGGTATTATTCTCGGTCCTGCACATATCTCATATGCACTCCTATTTCGTTTCGGTTGAACCAGGAAACCTCTGTGTAGGACTCTAAAGACACGTCAATACACCGGCAGTAGGTGGTGATCATATCAATCACCCACAAGCCGCAAGCGGTCTGCTAAACGTAACGGCCACCCGGGTATTGAGCGATCAGAAGATCAATGAGCAAGCCTGCTCCCACTCCTGCGAATCCAATCAGAAACACTTACCGCACAGTCCGGTCTGTTCGTCTGATATGTCGTATATCTCGCCTAGGGGTGGTAAACGTCAGACCCCAGTAGCTTGATAAGTCATGCTGATGTAAGGTCCATAACAAGCGTGAAATTACTGATAACACTTACCAGTAAATCACTGCAACCCTGGCCAGGGATTTCTAGTTATGGCCAGTCGAGCATAGCGCAACATCAACCCCCAATACCGGGAGAGACGAATCCCCTCCTATCGCTCATTGCCTCCATGTGAATCGGGACTGTACCCAAAAGCCACCTGTTTGCACGCCTCAGTAGAGCCGTGGTAGGATGGAAATCAAAGCACAGTGGGAGACACACAAGTCTCTATGACGATCTCGGGTCAACAGACTAAGCTGTACCAGTGTCACCAGAGAACTGCCATCTGACGTGAGGTATAATACCATCTGGGAGTTCTCGGCGAGTCCGTTCAGTGTACCCAGTCTCCAATGAGCACCCGCATGCCGTCTCTGATGTCAAACACTAATGGATATGGGATCATCCATCGCCCATCTCATGGGTCGAGAAGATATACGCTAGTCTACTCTGGAATATCGATGCCCCGTCTCGATATTCCCACGACTAGGAACATTGAAGGATGTACTCATGGACTACCCAGGCCCCACTAGTATGATCTGCATCATAGTCCTGCAAGTAGAGTACACATCCTAAGGGCTTTATCAACATGTAACAGAGAGACAGAATGTAGCGTTTTAAAAATAATTAAATAATTAAATAAATAAATAAAATCGTTTAAGTGAATTTTATAATTTTCGGTAAAGTAAACCGTAGTTTTCATAAAACTAAACCGTAATTATTTTTCACTATAAATTTAAAATTACCTATTTTAATTATGTTATTACTAGTAAATGGTGTTTATTTAGCCACTTATAAATTTTTAGTTTAATTAAATATTTTTCTTAAATTAATTATTTTAAATATTAACATAAGCTTTATTTATACACTAAATTAGTGTAAATTACAAATTTGAATGGGTTAAATTTGCAAAAATGAACCATTGCATCTTAGAATCAAGTGTATTTCAAGCAAAATTTATTTTCAAAATTTTACAATGGTTCTAGACCATTCTAGATCAAATGGAGTGAAGAAAATAAAGAATTTTTAAATAAAATCATGAAAAGACTTAATGGAATGATATTTTTGTGAAACTTTCTACACTTTTCTTCACCTTTTCTCACTCTCCTCTCTTTTCCTCACCTCATGGCTGGCCTCACCACCATGGGCAGCCCCAAAATTTTCCCCCCATCATTTTTGTATTAAAAATCATCAAAATTCAACAAAAATCCAAATAAAAATCCACAAAATCCTAATTAATTCCTACCCTCTATTCTTTGCTCATCTTTACATGGATTTTGGAGATGGAAAGCATTCATTTTAGAGGCTTATTTTCATGTTTGGATTTCATGTTGTGGAGGTATAAATTTTCTTCTTATGATTTATTGTTATTAGATGTTTCATTTAAGCATAATTAGATTTAATAAATTAATTCTATTTACAAGTTTTAAAATTCAAGTTAGGGTTTGTAAAATCAAGTTATTATTTTATTAATTCATTAGGGTTATAATAACTAGTTTAACACTTTTAGAAATGGAAAATCATGCATGGTTGTTATATTGTAAATTGTTATCCAAAATTGTTTAAATTAAACCATTTTTTTTCAAACTAGATTTCTATATATCGTATATATTGGTGAAATAAAATTCCAATTAATGTTTGTAACACTATATTGTGGTTTTAATGAGGGTATTAACTTGTTAGTGGAATGAAAAAATTAATTTGGTTACTAGTTTTTATTGATAATTGAAAAATTGTGAGAAAAATGCTATTTTTGCTAACTAGAATTTGGAAATTCTTAAATAAATGAGATTTAAAATCTAATTTATGGTTTTATTATATTACTATCATTATAAATTGTAGTTTGATTAGTTAAATTAGGCACAATCAAGTTTAGTCGTGAAATTATGGAAAATTTTGCTTGCAACGTATTGAAATGGATAAAATTGCAAACTAGGAATTTATTTTTAATACAAATTAGTGTGATAAAAATATGGTAATGGTTTCTATAATCTAGTTAGGTTTCTTAATGAATATTATGACCATTAGTTTCTTTTAAACATCAAGTTTTGAAGTAAAACGGTAAATTGGCATTTTCGGGTTTTACGAAATCGGACTGTTTGATCGATTTTTAGGGTTTCGATGGATTAAATCATGTTTTATATTATAAGTAATGAGTTTTTAAACTACAAGTTGTTTGTTGATGTTTATCTCGATTAATCGGAGTTTATACGCCGATATCGAGCGATATTTGGTTCTTTTGCGTGAACGGGACATATGTTTTAACCTATGCGCGTTTCGTGCGTCGTTTTGATTTTGTCCGTAATTCAGTTTATGATACTATATATGTTTGCGTATAGGTACCCCTCGCGTGGACTTCGGACGAGGAAGAAGAGGAGGGCGACATCGTCTTCGGCAAACAAGGACTAGGTGAGTAGATGTATATCTACCGGGGGGAGTCGGGTGGATGGTGTTTAGCACCCCCGTAAGCGTAGAATAGGAATAAGTACTTATTGTCATTAGGAAGCCAGACGTGACCTTAGAATTTCGGTGAGTAGGACCCTAGTAATGACCTTAGGATGGTACAGATTGATTTAGAAAGACCTTACCCGAGGATGAATATCTTGGAGGAGATTCGTAGGTTTAAGGTAGATACACACACACGCACACACTGAGACTCGACGTGGTGTATA
Organism: Agapanthus africanus; assembly: GCA_030015575.1. NCBI lineage: Eukaryota > Viridiplantae > Streptophyta > Magnoliopsida > Asparagales > Amaryllidaceae > Agapanthus > Agapanthus africanus. Next base: position 237,018,424 of record JASDDO010000026.1, read on the forward strand.
CGTGTATGTATATATATATAGGACTAGGTGTAGGTATATATATATATATACACAATACGTATATATGATACAAGGATGTGATATGATACACGGGGATGAAACAATATAACTGGGCTGATGCCGTGATTCTTGGCTATACAGTCGTGTTATGATATTAGCGGATCATTAGAAAATGAGATAATGGATTTGTATACTTGAACAATGATAAATGGTGGTGATGATATTGAAGTATATAGGACTCTAAAATAGAACCCGGACCGTAACTTGTTCCTGAAATTCTGATATGATATAGGTGTGACTTGAGTTTGATATTATATATATAGGTGTGACTTGAGTTCGATATCATATATAGGCGTGACTTGATTATGATATGATTTAAGTGTGACTTAATCACAATATGATACATATGACACGATATATCTGAGGATAAATTAACGATGTACATTTATGCTGGCAATGATATATGATTGATGTATGCGATTACAGTATATCACCTTGATCTTGACATGTGTTGATGATGATATTATACGAATGATGAGACACGTAGGTGATACTTGACCCGTACCCCGATATTGGGATGTCGTACGATGGATTTTACCGTACGAGGCGTAGATATGATGATTGATCCGCACTCTTGATTCGAGGAAGCCGTACTACGTACGTGACGCTATTGAGGCTGGATCGCCGACTATTAGGGAAATGGACTCAGACTTTAGGTGTACTCTTATTTCTTATCGACTAGTTTCTTAGGTTTAGTTCCTTAGGAGGTTAGATGGACACTAGTTTAGGCTCGATACATATAGTTGTAGATATACTTGTATATCAAATGGGTGGATAATACACATCCGTCTTTACTTTCAGACTGTAATCATCAAGGTGCATGTTCATTCATATGTTTCTATAATCAGTATAAAACTCTGCCTGTTAGGACACCAGCACCATTACCGATGATGCGCATATTCCACGCTCACTTATTTGCCGGCTCACACACATCATCATCGGTAATTGCTATGTCACGTACACTTTAAAACATATTATCTTTTATTGATAGAATCAGCCAAAAGCTAGATCGATATATTATTGTGATTACTCTTTGGTGTTAGTATAGACATGGCATTTATTACTTAGTCATTTCATGCATTCACATTTTCATGTTATCATGCAGTATTACAAGCATATGCCGACACTTATCATATACTTACTCATGATTTTAGGATTTTGGATTTCTATGAGATTTCTGGATTTTGGGGAAAACCGCAAGAATCTATAAAAACTTCTCTCTCTCCTCTTTTCTTTTTAAAACATAAGATGCGGATTTCTCGTGATGTATGTGTCGTCCACCATGAGATTTCATGTTTTCTGTTGGATTTCGAGACCCGATTCGAGGAGTGGATGAACCGTCTCGGGTATATGGTGGGCCCGGTATGGTACCCCGGGGCAAGAAGATCGAGTTGTAGACGATGAGCCTGGCAGGGGAGGACTACCTACCGGTGATGTCTGGCGCGGCGGATATCCGGAGGATACCGACCATTGTCATGGGATTTGATGATATGGGCCGATCCGGACTGACGGAGCCCGAGATATTGAGACTATGAGACATTGAGATTATGAGGTATTGAGACTTGAGATTTATATGTTTTGTGTCGATGCTTGACACGGATTTCCATGGATTTCATCGTTGATATTTCAGATTTCTATGCACATTTTACCATGATAAAAGCTAAAGATTTCTTATACAGATATATCTAGATTTCAGGATTTGTTATTGTACATTCATGGTGCATGCATACTCATTCACATGACATAGTGCTATATATGGCACTGACACGAGCACGGAGCATTTGCACTTATACGTAGTTTGTTATCCTGTCTTTACTTGATGACTAGTAGTATATTAGTATATTATTATGACCTAGGACAGCGTCGTGCATTCGATTTCTTTTCGCAGATATCTTCTACTCACGAGTTGGCAACTCACCCCCGTTGTGCCAAATTTTATTACAGGTCCGATGTACAGGTTTTCCTGGCAGTTTGCTGGCACATCTTTTCATTCAGGATGATTTGCACGGTAGGTTGGTTCATTTGTATCTGGACCGCCATTGTACTTTTATTATTTCTTTTGTATCTAGTAAGCTCCATCAACCAAACTTGTATTACTTGATAGTTACTGGACCAGTTATTTTTATTTCGACCTTAGAGTCGCGCTTGTATTATCATGATATCTGGTGGATTTGTTTTCTTTTGAGTTTTGAGCCTTGCCCTTTGGCGTTGTATACTTTTGTGCATTGGTGTGGTTGTTTCCGCCTTTTGGCGTAGAGCTAGCTCCCGTTGGGGATGCTTTTTATTGATTGTATATATTATACTTGTTTGTACCCGTTTGGGGCCAGTTTTTACAGAGGAGACTCTGCCGAAATTTTTGAGAAAATTGGATGATGCTTTTAAACTTGTTTTCTTCATGTTTTCCTTTCCTTCTTCTTCTTTTATGGTTTATATTTCTGGGCTTCGGCTTACTTAGGTTACGTTGCGCCTCTAGACGCTTCGTAATCTAAGTGCCGGTCACGTTCCGTACTTTCGGGTCGTGACACAGAAAGTATACATGTTAAGATAAAGAGCAACCAGATAGCGTACTATTATGTCGAGCAAGAAAGTCCTACCTATATATGTCCTAACATCCACTACAATATACATCTCATGTACAGTAATGGCCTCTGGGGCATACATATAACTAACAATCTCCCACTTGCACTAGGGCCATCTGTAGCAGTGGTTGCAGTATCTCATACTCAACCATCCCATATAAGTCTCTCTTTGGGAAAAAGCCTTTGTGAGTGGATCCGTCGTGTTATCCTCTGAGTCTACTCTCCTAACCTCGATCACCCTGGAGATCAACTATCTACATGATCAGGTGATACTGCCTTGGAATAAGTCTGTGTCACTGATGGGACCGTGGTTCCTGGGCCAAAGCCTCACCTCCCTTGTCATACAATGGTAGGAACCTAGTTCATCTCATGAACTAATATACACCCAAACTGCCTCTTTGGTAGTATCTTTGATAGCGATGTCACCAGCCTTTATCGTCTAGTTTGCCACGGTATCTAGCTTGGAACTCTTCCAACATACCGTCCCTCCACTAAGGGTAAAGACAATGCCTGCGACTGACATTCAGTCGTCCTTATCACCCTGGAACTTTTCCAGTAATTCTCCCCAGGATCGATTGATACCATCTCACTATACCTAGTGAGAATCCTAATATCCATTTAGATCTATCTCATAGATATAAAACCTAGGATTTAGGAGGTATCACATAGATCCTATATGGAGAATCCTTATGATAAGAGGAGATTGACCGAGCGTAGCATAGGAAACTCTTTTCCTATCAAGAGTATGTTGTCTACGTACAATACGAGGATGACCACCTTACTCTCTACTACCTTTTTGTATGTACAAGGTTCATCTACCATTTTGATGAAGTCAAACATTTTGACTACCACATCAAAACAGACGTTCCAACTCCGCGATGCTTGCTTTAACCTGTAAAGCAACTTGCACACGTTTCCGCTGCTCCAATGTTTACGAAGCCCTCTGGCTGTGTACTTATAGACGTTCTCTTCTAAATCTATATTTAGAAAAACAGTCATGACACCCAACCACCAGATATCGCGGTCATGGTATGCAGCAATGGCAAGTAGGATCCGGATGGACTTAAGCACAGCCACTGGAAAAGGTTTCATCATTATCCACACCTGGTCGACGACGAAAACCTTTAACAAGTCTAGCTTTGAAAGTCTCAACTTTTCCATATACACCAAGTAATCTTCTCAAGATATACTTGCTCCTGATGGGGATTTAACCCTTCAGATATAGCAACCAAAGTCCATACTTTGTTGGTGTATATGGATTCCATCTCAGATCGCTAAGCATCCAGCCATTCTTACAGAGTCCCACTCTTGATGGCCTGCTTGAAACTAGTTGGGTCATCATCTCATGATGCAATCCTCGCTCCCACTGTCATCGAGAAACCGAAGTATCTCTCAGGCGGATGAGGAACCCTGCTAGATCGGCGGAGAGGCTGAGGTTCGTCGGAATCTATTGAATTCTTTGGTTCTACCAAATCATCTGCTGTAGTTTGTATAGCTGGAACTCCTTCCAGTTCTATCTCATGACCACTAATTTCTTCATAAGAAATTCCCTTTCACGAAGGTGGTATGTTGAGAAACAAAACATATTTTGTTCCTCTGTTAGGTAGAAGATATTCCCTTGCGAATACTTAGGATATCCAACAAACTTCTACAAAACTGACTTTTCCTCGAGCTTGTACGGATTTTGCTTTTAGACATAGGCCGGACAACCCCAAATATTAACAAACTTAAGATATGGGCTCTTCCCCTTCCATATCACATATGAAGTGGTAGGCAATGGATTTGATTGGAACCCTATTCAATAGGTATGCAGCTTCTCAAGTGCATAACTCCCAAAAGGAAAAAAGAAAACTCAGTAGTACTCATCATAGAGCGCACCATATCAAATAGGGTGTGATTGCTCCGTCCCGATACACCGACGTGCTGTGGTGTATACGGAGGAGTAATGCTGATAGAGAATCTCATTCTTCTTTAGAATAGTCCAGGAATCTCGTGCTCAAGTATTCTCCTCCCTCATCAGATCAAAGGACATAATACTTATACCCGTTATTGGTTCTCTACTTCTAACTTATATTCGGTGATTATCTCAAAAGTTTTGGACTTGTGTTTCAACAGAAACATATGTCCGAATCTTGAGAGATCATCAGTGAATGTAAGGAAGTACAAAGAATCAGTCCTGGTATATGAAGACTGGGGACCTTCATACATCACTATGTATCAGTCCCAAGAGTTCACTAACTCTTTCTCTGTTTCCAGAAAATGGAGCTATAGTCATCTTATCTTTGTGACATGACTGGCAAGTTTCATAAGATGTAAATTTAAACTGATTTAAATATGCATCTAAATGTAACTTAGCTAGTCGGGTCGCACTGATATGACCTAGTCTACAATGCCTCAAGAAGAATTCGTTCATTTCTGAACTCTTCCTCTCGTGTGTGTTCTGTATACTAAGAACTGTAGTTTGATTTAGAACGTCAATGCTTTTAGATAACGTGCCTGAACCGATCAACTCTTGATATAGGAAATGTTTAAAACATTATCCAACAATACAAAATTATATCCTTTCTTTACTAATAAAGAGACTGATATGATGTTGTATATCAGGTTCGGTATCTAATAACATTTGTTCAGAATCAATGTATTCTGGTAATACAGGGTGATAGTGACCAACAGACTTGGCTGCAACACTTGCACCGTTTTCTGTCTCATGAAACTTATCACCCGTTCTCAGTTCTCTACCTTTCTGTAACCCATGTAACAGATTACATATGCGGGATCCTGATCCGGTATCTAATACCCAGGACGTAAAGGATACTGAGAAACAGTTCTATGTAATAAACATACCCGAAAAAGATGCATCATCATGCACTTTCTTCGTTTGGGCGGCATGGGAAATCTGGTATTCCCCAATTTCCTGCTCTGCTTTATAACAATTATAAGTTGGAGCGGGACCAACGTTCCCCAGCTCAGTATAACAAGCAGGTTCGGTCAATGCATCCATTTTATTATCTTGATTAAGGCGTGACATGGTCGCTACCTAGAGAGAGAGAGAGAAGAAAACACTCTGCGTGCACTCTTGCAAGATTAGATTGGTTATATATTTTATCTAATCAGGATGGCTCCCACTGTTTTTATCAAATCTTCCTTCAAACCCTAAAACGAAAGACTAGCCGAGATTAATTACACTTTACAAGTTCGCCAATCTTTCGGCCAGGCTACTGCCGGTACTTTGAGGGAGGTTCCCCGTACTTTTGCACGGACCTAATTAAAATAAACCTCATTTTCCCAGGGGCGTAACCCCGTTGACACCTTTCTAGACACCTACTTGATCGGCTAATTGTAAAGTGCAAAACTCTCCCAGGAGTAACAATTACTCACAGTGGGTATCGGGATCCAACTATCTCATAGAAGGTATGCAATCTCATTGCAAATTTCAACACTTGAAACTCCCGATAATGGTTTTTACCCCTAGCACTTATGACCTTAACTATAGTCAACAAATCATAAGCACTAGTCAAGTTCTACCCGTCATTTCGTGATTAATTAGACCCACCCACATGACCCTTAACTAAGGTCAACAAAGTCACGCGACTGTCCTAATTAATCGCATCATATGCGGTGTAGGAAGACATCACTTAGCTACCGTACACTGTGCCTTGACTATGGTCAACAAACACAGCACGAATACTAAGTACTCTACTTCCTAAAATGACGGAGGGTTGCGGATGGTTTTTAAGAAAACCTTTAACGCTTTGAACTTGATCTCGCTGCAGAATCAAATGGTTTTAAATGGAGTGTTTTTGAGGCTTTTACTAGTTTCGCTAAAGAGGTCACTCCCGGTGAAGGGATCTCGGCTCTTTCCTCGTCGAATGAGGTGCAGGATATTCACAATACCACTATGCAAAGCAAGAACTAGAAAAGCAATCAAAAGACAAACCGAAGGTTGTAGCATCTGCTAGTTATTGCTAAAGAGGTCACTCCCGGTGAAGGGATCTCGGCTCTTTCCTTATCGAATGAGGTGCTGGATGTTCTACAAAGAACACCGCTATGCAAAGCAACAACTAGATCTACCTAATTTTTGAAATTTGATTCCACAACATCATTTAGGTTTATTTTCTTTCATTAATCTCATTAATGAATGTCCCATCATTTAAGTCCACCTAAACATCACCGATAAATACAACGTACACTTATGCCATCCTCATTCGCCTCGATGTCCCGTCTGCACCGTTAGGTTAGGTAACTAACGGCAGAACGGGGCAGGGCTAGCGCGGGTGTAAAACATAAGCAACGTCTGTATAATATATCATATATACTATATACAGTATCTATCTGAACATATCATATGATCACATCACAGATAACGCAGCAGAAAAAAAACATATGAAATATTGGATATACTAGGACGTCCGTATTTTATTTTGAGCCTATATAAAACACGGATTCCACGGTCGTGATGAATAGCCAATCCCACACCCCTAGACCCCTACGAGAGCGGCAAGCAACCCTACCAATTCTAGAGTTAAGAGACCCGGACTCGACTCCTCGAGATGGTCTCCTACTGGACCCTAGAACCCGATTACTTGTGCTCCCCTCCTTGGGTCTATCCTAATGCGGAAAAGTAAATAATATACAATGGTGACATCATCCTCTGCCCGGAAGTGCCCCAATAAAAGAATATTACATACAAGTTTTTACATGAATGAAAATGAAAAACACTCATCTCACATAAAAAAAACCCCAGCTATTCAAACACGACGATCTAATATAACATATCCAGCAACACATAACATCACATGTCATCAACGTAAGTAAATATGCCCATCCCAATTGTCGTTGACATATAGCAACGAAACCGGCGATATCACATATTACACATACGGTCGTAGAAAAGAAAGTGTAAAACTACAACAGTTGGAATCCGCAACCTCCTCAGACATCACATGCCTAACCAAATGAATTCCTTAGACATCGCATGCCTAACAATTATAAACCCCGCATTTTAGTCTCATTATCGAAAACTCTTTTCAATATCAAGTCGGGCAATTCAACATGATTCCCGACATCCTGATCGAATGCTCGTCGCAAACTTTAGTAGACGGCCGCACCCCCGGATGTCGTCGACGAAGTGCACTAAGGCGGAACACCGCTGCCGCGAGCACCCGAACGGATGCTTTTGGCGACGGGGTTCTCCTACAGTCACTTGGTTGGGGCTATGGGGCGTGGTTGTCTATTAAGTTTACCGGCGTGTATCCGCGTACGCTACGTGATTGCGACGGACTTTTGATCACATCAAAATTCCGTGGCAACCGATCAAATGAGACTAAACTGCTATGTTTATAACATTCAAATTAGTTATCTCATAACTACTCGTGGATTCCAAATATTGTATCACATTCCAGATAAATAGACAATGTTAAACTTTCCGATCGAATAATCAAACACCCAAGTTTTCCTAAATAGCTCAACACTTGAAATAAGTTTAAAAACATCCATTTCATACAACAGTACCAACGGTCCAGCCGTAGAAAGGTCAAGCCAACGCCTCATATGTGGCATGCCGTACTACCCCAAACCCCAAGGTTCAAAAGGCAGTTCAAGACGGTTACATAATCGAGTTAAGGTTTGTTGTCTTCTGGAGGGTCCATCACGTTACTTGCACGACTTAGAACGTTCTTAAACTACGGAAAAATCCAACACATGGAAATTTTCCGGCAGGGGAAAAAGTGAGTTATTGATATCTGGTCGAACTTTTTAACACTTTCTAAAATTACCTGGAAAAACTTAAACGAAGTTAAATTATCTGATCGAATCAATGAGTCCCCAATACACCATAGAAAACTCAACACTTGAGTAAATATAAAAATATCCAGAAGAATCATGAATTACAGACGGACATTACTGTGCAAACCACATGCCATTATTCACCTTTTTGGCCGCGGAACCGCCGCGCAAGCCAGGCTACGGCCGCGGTTCCGCGGCGCATTGATCGAGTTAGGAGCATGTGCTGCACAGTAATTCCTAGAAAACCCTGCTGATTTTTTTGAGTAATTTTAATTCACAAAAAATCACATTTTGAAATTTTTTCCAGAAACTAGGGTATATCGGGTTTTCCGGGTTCGATCGGACTTTAAACTTTGTCTAGACTTCGCCTAAAGCTCTAGCTTGGCTCTGATACCACTGTAGGGTTCCTAGGCACTCTAACAAGGTTCTACAAGGCATCAACCATGTCCGATTCAAAAAAAATAGCTGTGCCGAACAACCCTAGCCAAGATCGTATACTAGAGATTATGCGAAAACTAGCAAGTTAAACATTTTAACTACAAGTGAAAGGGATTACAACCTTTGTAGATCCGGTCCTTCACTTCTAAAGCTCCGTGTTGACGTCCCTTCGCTGCGATCATCGGGATCCTGGACTCGATTGATGGTTTCCTCGGAGAAATGAGCGGGCTAGGTCGTTGACTTCGAGGCCGAAGATGATCTACGTCGAGGAGACTCAAACTCAAGCTCCATCTTCACTAGATCAAGAACTTTGTGAAGAGAACACCCTAAACCAAATGGCAAGTAGTAGAGGATGATGAAATAGGAAATGGGTTCACTTTAGATTTGGATTTCTCACTCTAAATCTTCACTTGAAAAATTTCTAGTAAGGTTTTTCTTCACTTGAAGAAGAGGAGGAAGAAGAAAAGAATAAGAGTGAATTATCTAAAATGAATAATCAAGTGAAGTCTATCATAATGCAACCATGTGTGAGCTAACCTATGTAGAGACTAAACCATAGTTAATTATAATGGTTTGGTTAATGAATATCTTAATCAAGACAAAATGAGTGGACTTTGTCAAAGTTGCTTCAAGCTTCATGAAGCTTCAAGCCATGACAAAAGAAGCCACCATTTTGAATAATTAAGATAAATAAAAACCTAAATTATAATTAACATGGTGTATGTCACACACCCACCCATGTTTGCATGTATCATCATACAAACTAATGCACAAACACATATCACATATACAACTTGTGCACATCAAGTGAGAAAATCAATCTTAAGTGAACCAATACTAGTTAATGTAAAGTAATATATCAAATATATAATTATACATTAAATCATTAAATCAACACTTGATTTAACGATCTGGTCATATCGCATATAACCGACTAATATCTCGTGTATCAATGTATCGAATCAATACTTGATTCGGTAACCCGGCTATATCTCATATAACCGTCCAATAATACAAATCGAGAGAATAGAATACAGTATCACATACTGGTATTATTCTCGGTCCAGCACATATCTCATATGCTCTCCTATTTTATTTTGGTTGAGCCAGGAAACCTTTGTGTAGAACTCTAAAGACTCGTCAATACGCCGGCAGTAGGTGGTGATCATATCAATCACCCACAAGCCGCAAGCGGTCTGCTAAACGTAACGGCCACCCGGGTATTGAGTGATCAGAAGATCAACGAGCAAGCCTGCTCCCACTCCTGCGAATCCAATCAGTAACACTTACCGCACAGTCCGGTCTGTTCGTCTCATATGTCACATATCTCGCCTAGGGGTGGTAAACGTCAGACCCCAGTAGCTTGATAAGTCATGCCGATGTAAGGTCCACAACAAGCGTGAAACTACTGATAACACTTACCAGTAAATCACTGCAATCCTGGCTAGAGATTTCCAGTTATGGCCAGTCGAGCATAGCGCAACATCAACCCCTAATACCGGGAGAGACGAATCCCCTCCTATCGCTCATTGCCTCCATGTGAATCGGGACTGTACCTAAAAACCACATGTTTGCATGACTCAGTAGAGCCGTGGTAGGATGGAAATCAAAGCACAGTGGGAGACACAAAAGACTCTATGACGATCTCGGGTTAACAGACTAAGCTGTACCAGTGTCACCAGAGAACTGCCATCTGACGTGAGGTAGAATACCATCTGGGAGTTCTCGGCGAGTCCGTTCAGTGTACCCAGTCTCCACTGAGCACCCGCATACCGTCTCTGATGTCAAACACCAATGGATATGTGATCATCCATCGCCCATCTCATGGGTCGAGAAGATATACGCTAGTCTACTCTGGAATATCGATGCCCCGTCTCGATATTCCAACGACTAGGAACATTAAAGGATGTACTCATGGACTATCCAGGCCCCACTAGTATGATCTGCGTCATAGTCCTGCAAGTCGAGTACACATCCTAAGGACTTTATCAACATGTAACAGAGAGACAGAAAGTATACATGTTAAGATAAAGAGCAACCGGATAGCGTACTATCATGTCGAGCAAGAAAGTCTTACCTATATATGTCCCAGCATCCACTACAATATACATCTCATGTACAGTAATGGCCTCTAGGGCATACATATAACTAACAATTGTAAAGTGCAAAACTCTTCCAGGAGTAACAATTACTCGCAGTGGGTATTGGGATCCAACTATCTCATAGACGATATGCAATCTCATTGTAAATTTCAACACTTGAAATTCCCGATAATTTTGCCCCTAGCGTGCTATGACCTTGACGAATATCAACAAACCATAGTCCGCTAGTCAAGTTCAACCCGTACATTTCTTGATTGAATTAAAGCCACCTGCACGACCCTTGACGAAAGCCAACAAAGTCGCACAACTACCCTAATCCAATCGCATCATATGCTTGTGCAGATAAGCATAAATAGTTACCGCATACTACGCCTTGACGAAAGCCAACAAACGTAGCACGAATACTATGAAGTACTTATCTGAAATGACGAAGGGCTACGACAGGTTTTTCTGAAAACCTATTGCGTAATGAACTTGATATCGTTGTAGAATCAAATGATTTTACAATGGAGTGTTTTTTAGGCTTTTGCTAGTTTCGCCAAAGAGGTCACTTATGGTGAAGGGATCTCGGCTCTTTCCTCGTCGAATGAGGTGCAGGATATATCACATATATCACAATGTAAAGAAAAAACTATAAAAGTAATCAAAAGACAAACCGAGTGTTGTAGCATTTGCCAGTTATTGCTAAAGGGGTCACTCCCGGTGAAGGGATCTCGGCCCTTTCCTTATCGAATAAGGTGTAGGATGTTCTACAAGGAACACCGCTATGCAAAGCCAGAACTGTAGCTACCTGTTTTTGAAAATTCGATTCCACAACATCTTTTAGGTTTCTTTTCTTTCATTAATCACATTAATGAAGTCCCATCATTTAAGTCAACTAAACATCACAGATAAATACAATGTACACTTATGCCATCCGCATTGTCTTTGATGTCCCGTCATGCACCGTTAGGTTAGGTAACTAACGGCAGAGCGGGGCAGGGCTAGCGCGGGTGTAAAACATAAGTAACGTCTATATAATATATTATATATACTATATACGGTATCTATCTCAACATATCAAATGATCACATCACAGATATCGCAGCAGAAGAAACATATGAAATATTGGATATAATAAGAGGGCCGTGTTTTATTTTGAGCCTCTATAAAACACGGATTCCACGGTCGTGATGAATAGCAAAACCCACACACCTAGACCCTTACGAGAGCGGAAAGCAACCCTCCCAATTCTAGAGTTAGGAGACCCGGACTCGACTCCTCGAGTTGGTCTCCCACTGGACTCTAGAACCCGGTTACTTGTGCTCTCCTCCTTGGGTCTATCCTAGTGCGGAAAAGTAAATAATATACATATGGTGACATCAACCTCAACCCGGAAGTGCCCCAATAAGAGAATATTACATACATTTAAATTTACATGAATGAAAATAAAAACTCTCATCTCACATAAAACCCCCGGCTATTCAAAACACGACGATCCAATAAAACATATCCAGCAACACATAACATTACTTGTCATCAACGTAAGTAAATATGTGCATCCCAATTGTCGTTGACATATAGCAACGAAACCGGCGATATCACATATTACACTTACGGTCGCAAAAAAGAAACTGTAAAACTACAACATTTGGAATCCATAAACTCCTTAGATATCGTAAATCCGAAATATCACATACTTCGCATTTCATGCCTAACAGTATGAATTCCACATATTGTATCACATTACAGAAAAAGCTAGACGATGTTAAACATTCCAATCGAATCATTAAACACCCAAAATTATATAAAAAGCTCAACACTTGAGCGTAGTTTTAAAGTTATTCAGCACACACCACAGTACCAACGAACCAGCCGTAGAAGGGCCAAACCAACGCTTCACATGCGGCACCGCTGAACCACCACAAACCCGAGGGTTCAGAGGCGGTTTTGACGGTCACATAATCGAGTTAAGGATTTGTTCTTCTAGAGGGTCCATCAAATAACTTGCATGATCTTTGAAAGCTTTTTAACCACGGGAAAAATCCAACACTTGGAAAATTTTCCGGCAAGGGAAAAGGTGGGTATTTGATATCCGATTGAACTTTTTAATATCGTCTAAACTATCCCGAAAACAGTTAAAATACGACTACGAAACACTCCGATTTGTTATTATAGTAAATTAACATCACATGACAATTTAGCAAAAATAAACAACACCTGAAGTATCAAAACCCATGCAATAGAACACTGGAAAAATTTGGAGGGGGTGCTCGGAATTGGCCGGTATAGGGGGGTCTCGCCGGCCCAAAAGTGCCCAAATGCCTCCAAATTTCATCAGTGTTCATGTTATCACATATATATGACTCTATACATGTTTAAAAAAATTTTAGTGCTTGTTTTAAAATCGACAGAAACATGGATTTTAGGGTTTCAAGTTCGGAGTTGGTTTCGTGTTCGTAATCTAACATTATCCGTATAATTTCCTAGTTAGGCTCTGATACCATTGAAGGGTTCCTTCCGACGGCAGCAAGGTTTCGAGAGGCATCGTTCATGCCATTTTCAAAAATTTGCCGTTTCAAGGGAATCTAAACAAGAATCGATAACTAGAATAAAATACGGAAAATATATAGTAAACCATTTAATATCTAAGTGAAGAGAAAATACAACCTTTGTAGATCGGTCCTTCACTTCATATGCTTCTTGTAGTAGTCCCTTCGCTGCAATTATCGTGCTCCCGGTCTCTTGTACGGCTCCATGAGAAGATAGCAACAGTATTGCTTAAAGTCTTCGAGGCCGAAGATGATCTACGTCGGGGAATTACTAACTCAAGCTACCACTTCACCAAAGTGAAGCAAACACCCTATACTAAAGTGCTAGTCTAGTAGAGAATGATGAAATAGGAAGTGGGTACGCTTTAGAATTTCTTTTCTCATATTATTTCTCTCTCTTTATCAAACCTTAGCAAGATTTTTGAACGTGGAAGAAGATGAGCTCAAGAAAAATGAGAATGAAAACTAATCAAGAGAGAGAGTGAACCATGGTGAGTGAGTATCATATACTAACTCATATAGAGACATAACCATGGCTACATTATAATGGTTAGGTTAATTAATATCTAAAGTAAAAACAAAACTAGTGGACTAAGTCAATGCAACCATAAGCTTCATGCATATGAAATCATCATCCACTAATTTTAGAATTACTTTAAATATAAAAAACCTAACACTATAATTAGTATGGTATAAGTATTATACACTCATGTAAGTTGTATCAACAACCATGATACAAAATGAACACAAATAAATATATATCACATATATATTAAGTTGTGCACAAGTGAGAAAAACAAATGCTTAAGTGAACCAGTGTTAGTTAATGTAAATTAGTATATCACATATAAAATTATACACTAAATTATTAAATCAACACTTGACTTAATAATCCGGTTATACCACATATAACCGACTAACATCCAATGTATCGACTTATCGAATCAACCCTTGATTCGATAACCTGGTTATATCGCATATAACCGATCGATACAAACATCATGCGAATAGAATACGGTATCACAAACACGGATTATTCTCGGTCCCGCACATATCATATATATGCTCCTATTTCGTTTTGCCTGAGCCAGTAAAACCTCTATGTAGGACTCTAAAGACTCATCAATATGCCGGCAGTAGGTGATGATCACATCAATCACCTATAAGCCGTCAGCGGTACTAGCTGGACGTAACGGCTACCCGGGTATTGAGCGATCAGAAGATCAGCAAGCAAGCCCGCTCCAACTCCTGCAAAAGCCTGACAGTGACACTACCGTACAGTCCGGTCTCCTCGTCTGATATGTCGCATATCAAGTCTAGGGGTGGTAAACGTCAGACCCCAATAACCGATAAGTCATGCCCATATGAGGCTCATAACGTGTCGAGAAACTACTGCTAACACTTACCAGTAAATCTCTAAACCAGCCCTGACCAGGGACTTCCCTCTTATGGCCAATCGAGCATAGCGCAACATCAACCCCCAATATCAGGAGAGACGAAACTCCTCCTATCGCTCATTGCCTCCATGTGACTCGGGACTGTACCCAAAAACCACCGTTTTGCATGCCCTCTTGGACATGGTAAGGTGGAAATCAAAGCAAAGTGGGAATCACACAAGACTCTATGACGATCTCGGGTCTACAGACTAACCTGTACCAGTGTCACCAGAGAACTGCCATCTGACGTGAGGTATAATACCATCTGGGAGTTCTCGGCGAGTCCATCTAGTGTACCCAGTCTCCATTGAGCACCCGTATATCATCTCTGATGTCAAACACCAATGGATATGGGATCATCCATCGCCCATCTATATAGGTCGAGAAGCTATACGCTAGTCTACTCTGGTATATCGATGCCCCGTCTCGATACACCCATGACTAGGGACCATAAAGGATGTACTTATGGACTATCATGGCCTCACTAGTATGATCAGCATGATAGTCCTGGTAGTCAAGTACACATCCTAAGGGCTTTACCAACATGAAACAGAGAGACAATCAGTGTACATGTTAAGGTAAAAAGTAACCAGATTGCATACTATCCTGTCGAGCAAGAAAGTCCTCGCTATATATGTCCTAGCATCCACTACAATATACATCTCATGTATAGTAATGGCCTCTAGGGCATACATATAACTAACACATATATATACTTATATCGTATAACATGCTCATGTATATATTTACATACCTATATATATGTTTATATAGCTCATTTGCTATGAAATAGACATAGGGGTATAATCATCTACAAAGTATACTACTATTTCATATGGTTAGGTTAAGTATATAATTCTAAAATATATAGTATCTTAACTCTTACGGCTGCGGGGTGCTATACGCCATCTACCCGACTTCACCCGTAGATATACATCTACTCACCTAAACGCCTCGTCCTAGTCGAAGTCGACGGATGCCTTTCCCTCTTTTGTCATCTCGGAAGTTCCCGTGATCGTACCTACAATCGAAATCGTATAAAATCGCATAAAACCTATATGAAAATCAAAACGACGAGCAAAGCGCACATAGGTTAGAACCTATAGTCAACGTGTGCTAAAACGACAAAATACCCCCTGACGTCGACGTACAAAAGTCGAACACCGAGTCAAGACATAAAAATCCAAAATCCAAAATACCATCAAAACTAAGTCAAAAAACTCCCAGATTTTTACTCAGGGAATCTGGGGTAATTTAGCATATAAAATAGGCTTAGTTATCAAGTAAGTGAGCTATAGAACAAACCCTAAACCCTAATTCCACAAATTAGCCGCAAATTGTGTCCCAAGTGAATATATTTGCGGTTTATTTAATGAATTAGGGGTTCGGGCTTCTACAGTGGTCTTCTACTGGTCTAAGTATCTCACAGTATCCTCTAAATTTTTTCAGAGATCCTTAATTGCTCCAAATTTCAATCAATAATAAAAACACAATGAAAAGCATGTTTTAAAACTCCAAATCTCTTTTAAACCAAGGATACATGCACTAAAAGATCCTCATCTATCACTAAATAGGTTGTGTTCACTAACTTGCCCTCTACCATACCACCATTACCAATTGTCTCCACAAAAACTCACTTTAGAAAACTCAAGTCTATAAAACATGAACTTTATCTCTAAAACTAGTGTCTCATGGCAAGTATATTAAAAATATAGTTTAAAGAGAGAATTTTACCTCATGATAGGATTTTGAAAGTTCCAAGCTTGGAAGATGGCCTCAAAGTGGAGACTTGTTCACATCATCATGTATAGAATGCGGATTGGAACATTTTTACTGAAGTCTTCTTGGTGTTTTGAGAGGATTTGTGTTGGTGTTTGGGGTTGAAGTTGATGGTGGAGAAGGAGAAGGGGAAGAGGAAGAAGAAGAGACGAAAGAAAAGTTATGAAGAAAATGAGATGAGGAAACGAGATGGCGCCAAGCCATAACCACTCCCCCTCTCTCTCTCCTGCCCATACCTTACTTTTAATAATACCCCCATGCTCCCATGTCTCCCTCTCATTCTCATTTTCTTTTCTTTTCTTTTTCTTTTGAAAATTATAAAACCATCATTTTAATACACAAATAAAATGTTAACCCTCTCATATAAATATGTCATGGCTCTTTAAAGCATGTTTAACAAATAAGCTTGGTTTAATGCACGATTGGAAAACACTAATTAAGTTTAATATTAAACTTGTATGGATATATTTATATGCTAATTTATGAAAAGACCAATTAAATAAATGCTTTCATAAATAATAATTCATTTTAATTTTCAATTATTTTCTAAAATAGAGCTATATAATTATACCAATTTACAAAAACTTAAATCCATACTCGGTACAATATCCATAAAACTCATATTATTATTTAAATTCAAAGATAATATTTACCGTTTTTCTGAAATGTTACATTATTCCCCCTGTAGGGTTCCTAGGCACACTCATGAGGTTCCACAAGGCATCTACCATACCAAAATCAAATTTTTATGTGCCGAACAACCCTATGCAAGATCGTATACTAGAGATTAGGCGAAACCAAAAGCAAGCAAACTACTTTGCTACTAAGTGAAAGGGATAACAACCTTTGTAGATCCGGTCCTTCACTTCTAATGCTCCGTGTTGACGTCCCTTCGCTGCGATCATCGGGATCCCGCACCCTAGCGATGGTTTCTTCGGAGAAATGAGCGGGCTAGGTCGTTGACTTCGAGGCCGAAGATGATCTACGTCGAGGAGACTCAAATTTAAGCTCCATCTTCACTTGGTCATAAACTTTGTGAAGAGAACACCCTATACTATATGGCAAGTGGTAGAGAATGAAGAAATAGGAAGTGGGTTCACTTTGGATTTGGATTTCTCACTCTTAATCTTCACTTGGTCATTTTCAAGAAAGGTTTTTCTTTTTCTTGAAGAAGAAGAAGATGAAGGAATAAGAATGAATTATCAATTAACTAAAATGAAAAATCAGGTGAAGTATATCATAATGCAACCATGGGTGAGTTAACCTTTGTAGAGACTAAACCCTAGTTTGAGCTAATGGTTAGGTTAGTGAAAATCTCATGCAAAACAAAATGGTTAGACTTTGTCAAAGATGCTTAAAAAGCTTCATGAAGCTTCAAGCAAAAAACAAAGAAAGCCACCATTTTGTTTTTGCCAAAAATAATTAAAATAAATAAAACCCAACCATTAACCTAAACATGGTGTAAGTCATACACATACCTAAGTTTGCATGTCTCATCAATCATGGTACAAACTAGTGCACAAACATATATCATATATACAACTTGTGCACATCAAGTGAGAAAATCAATCATAAGTGAACAAATACTAGTTAATGTAAAGTAATATATCAAATATATAATTATACATTAAATCATTAAATTAATACTTGATTTAATGATCCGGTCATATCGCATATAACCGACTAATATCTAGTGTATCAATATATCGAATCAACACTTGATTCGGTAACCCGGCTATATCACATATAACCGTCCGATGATACAAATCGCAAGAATAGAACACAGTATCACATACTGGTATTATTCTCGGTCCCGCACATATCTCATATGCGCTCCTATTTCGTTTCGCTTGAGCCAGGAAACCTCTGTGTAGGACTCTAAAGACTCGTCAATATGCCGGCAGTAGGTGGTGATCATATCAATCACCTACAAGCCGCAAGCGGTCTGCTAAACGTAACGGCCACCCGGGTATTGAGCGATCAGAAGATCAACGAGCAAGCCTGCTCACACTCCTGTGAATCCAATCAGTAACACTTACCGTACAGTCCGGTCTGTTCGTCTGATATGTCGCATATCTCGCCTATGGGTGGTAAACGTCAGACCCCAGTAGCTTGATAAGTCATGCCGATGTAAGGTCCATAACAAGCACGAAACCACTGATAACACTTACCAGTAAATCAGTGCAACCCTGGACATGGATTTCCTGTTATGGCCAGTCGAGCATTGCGCAACATCAACCCCCAATACCGGGAGAGACGAATCCCCTCCTATTGCTCATTGCCTCCATGTGAATCGGGACTGTACCCAAAAACCATATGTTTGCACGACTCAGTAGAGCCGTGGTAGGGTGGAAATCAAAGCACAGTGGGAGACACACAAGACTCTATGACGATCTCGGGTCAACAGACTAAGCTGTACCAGTGTCACCAGAGAACTGCCATCTGACGTAAGGTATAATACCATCTGGGAGTTCTCGGCGAGTCCGTTCAGTATACCCAGTCACTACTGAGCACCCGCATACCATCTCTGATGTCAAACACCAATGGATATGGGATCATCCATCGCCCATCATATGGGTCGAGAAGATATACGCTAGTCTACTCTGGAATATCGATGCCCCGTCTCGATATTCCCATGACTAGGAACTTTGAAGGATGTACTCATTTACTACCCAGGCCCAACTAGTATGATCCACATCACAGTCCTGGAAGTCGAGTATACATCCTAAGGGCTTTATCAACAAGTAATAGAGAGACAGCAAGTATACATGTTAAGATAAAGTGCAACCAGATAGCGTACTTTCATGTCGAGCAAGAAAGTCCTACCTATATATGTCCCAGCATCCACTACAATATACATCTCATGTACAGTAATGGACTCTAGGGCATATATATAACTAACAATCTCCCACTTGCACTAGGGCCATCTGTAGCAGTGGTTGCAGTATCCCATACTCAACCATCCCATAAAAAATCTCTCTCTGGGAAAATGCCTTTGTGAGTGGATCCGCCGTGTTGTCCTCTGAGTCTACTCTCCTAACCTCGATCACCCTGGAGATCAACTATCTCCTCGATCAGGTAATGCTGCCTCAGAATATGTCTGGGTCACTGATGGGACCGTGGTTCCTGGGCCAAAGCTTCACCTCCATTGTCATACAATGGTAGGAACCTTGTTCATCTCATGAACTAATATACCACCAAACTGCCTCTTTGGTAGTATCTTTGTTAGCGATGTCACCAGCCTTTATCGTCTAGTTTGCCACGATATCTCGCTTGGAACTCTTCCAACATACCGTCCCTCTACTGAAGGTAAAGACAGTGCCTGCGACTGACATTCAGTCGTCCTTATCACCCTGAAACTTTTCCAGTGATTCTCTCCAGGATCGATTGATACCATCTCACTACACCTAGTGAGAATCCTAATATCCATTTAGATCTATCTCATAGATATAAAATCTAGGATTTAGGAGGTATCACATAGATCCTATATGGAGAATCCTTTGACCGTGTGCAGCATAGGAAACTCTTTTCCTATCAAGAGTATGTTGTCCACGTACAATACGAGGATGACCACCTTACTCTCTACTACCTTTTTGTATATACAAGGTTCATCTACTATTTTGATGAAGTCAAACACTTTGACTACCACATCAAAACAGACGTTTCAACTCCGTGATGCTTGCTTTAACCTGTAAAGCAACTTGCACTCGTTTCCGCTGCTCTCACTGTTTACGAAGCCCTCTGGCTGTGTACTTATAGACGCTCTCTTCTAAATCAATATTTAGAAAAGCCGTCATGACACCCAACCACCAGATATCATAATCATGGTATATAGCAATGGCAAGAAGGATCCGGATGGACTTAAGCACAGCCACTGGAAAAGGTTTCATCATTATCCACGCCTGGTCGATGACGAAAACCTTTAACAAGTCTAGCTTTGAAAGTCTCAACTTTTCCATCTACACCAAGTAATCTTCTCAAGATATACTTGCTTCTGATGGGGATTTAACCCTTCAGATATAGCATCCAAAGTCCATACTTTGTTGGTGTACATGGATTCCATCTCAGATCGCTAAGCATCCAGCCATTCTTACAGAGTCCCCACTCTTGATGGCCTGCTCGAAACTAGTTGGGTCATCATCTCATGATGCAATCCTCGCTCCTACTGTCATCGAGAAACCGAAGTATCTCTCAGGCGGATGAGGAACCCTGCTAGATCGGCGGAGAGGCTGAGGTTCGTCGGAGACTATTGAATCCTTTGGTTCTATCAAATCATCAGCTGTAGTTTGTATAGCTGGAACTCCTTCCAGTTCTACAGAACTGACCTTGCCTCGAGCTTGTCCGGATTTTGCTTATGATATAAGCCGGACAACCCCAAATCTTAACTTGCTTAAGAGATGGGCTCTTCCCATACCATATCTCATATGGAGTGGTAGGCAGTGATCTGATTTGAACCTTATTCAATAGGTATGCAACTTCTTAAGTGCATAACTCCCAAAAGGAAATAGGAAACTCAGTAGTACTCATCATAGAGCGCACCATATCAAATAGGGTGTGATTGCTCCGCCCCGATACACCGACGTGTTGTGGTGTATACGGAGGAGTAATGCTGAGAGAGAATCTCATTTTCCTTTAGAATAATCCAGGAATCCCGTGCTCTAGTATTCTCCTCCCTGATCAGATCAAAGGACATAATACTTATACCCGTTATTGGTTCTCTACTTCTAACTTATATTCAGTGATTATCTCAAAAGGTTCGGACTTGTGTTTCAACAGGAACATATGTCTGAATCTAGAGAGATCATCAGTGAATGTAAGGAAGTACAAAGAATCAGTCCTGGCATATGTAGACTGGGGACCTTCATACATCACTATGTATCAGTCTTAAGAGTTCACTAACTCTTTCTCTGTTTTCAGTAAACGGGGCTATGGTCATCTTATCTTTGTGATATGACTGGCAAGTTTCATAAGATGTAAATTTAAACTGATTTAAATATGCATCTAAATGTAACTTAGCTAGTCGGGTCGCATTGATATGACCTAGTCTACAATACCTCAAGAAGAATTCGTTCATTTCTGAACTCTTCCTCTCGTGTGTGTTCTGTATACTAAGAACTGTAGTTTGATTTAGAACGTCAATGCTTTTAGATAACGTGCCTAAATCGATCAACTCTTGATACAGGAAATGTTCAAAACATTATCCAACAATACAAAATTATATCCTTTCTTTACTAGTAAAGAGAATGATATGATGTTGTATATCAGGTTCGGTATCTAATAACATTCGTTCAGAATCAATGTATTCTGGTAATACAGGGTGATAGTGACCAATAGACTTGGCTGCAACACTTGCACCGTTTTCTGTCTCATGAAACTTATCACCCGCTCCCAGTTCACTACCTTTCTGTAGCCCATGTAACAGATTACATATGCGGGATCCTGATCCGGTATCTAATACCCAGGACGTAGTGGATACAGAGAAACAGTTCTTTGTATTGAACACACCCGAAGAAGATGCATCATCATGCACTTTATTCGTTTGGGTGGCATGGGAATCGTGGTATTCCCCTATTTCCTGCTCTGTCTTATAACAATTATAAGTTGGAGCGGGAACAACGTTCCCCAGCTCAGTATAACAAGCGGGTTCGGTCAATACATCCATATTATTATCTTGATTAAGGCGTGACATGGTCGCTACCTGGAGAGAGAGAGAAGAAAACACTCTGCGTGCGCTCTTGCAAGATTAAATTGGTTATATATTTTATCTAATCAGGATGGTTCCCACTGTTTTTACCAAATCTTCCTTCAAACCTTAAAAGGAAAGACTAGCCGGGATTAATTACACTCTACAAGTTCGCCAATCTTTCAGCCAGGCCAGTGCCGGTACTTTGAGGGAGGTTCCCCGTGCTTTCGCACAGACCTAATTAAAATAAACCTCGTTTTCCCAGGGGTGTAACCCCGTTGACACCTTTCTAGACACCTACTTGATCGGCTAATTGTAAAGTGCAAAACTCTCCAAGGAGTAACAATTACTCGCAGTGGGTATCAGGATCCAACTATCATATAGAAGGTATGCAATCTCATTGCAAATTTCAACACTTGAAACTCCCGATAAAGATTTTTACCCCTAGCACTTATGACCTTAACTATGGTCAACAAATCATAAGCACTAGTCAAGTTCTACCCGTCATTTCGTGATTAATTAGACCCACCCACATGACCTTTAACTAAGGTCAACAAAGTCACGCGACTGTCCTAACTAATCGCATCATATGCGGTGTAGGAAGACATCACTTAGCTACCGTACACTGTGCCTTGACTATGGTCAACAAACACAGCACGAATACTAAGTACTCTACTTCCTAAAATGACGGAGGGCTGCGGATGGTTTTTAAGAAAACCTTTAACGCTTTGAACTTGATCTCGTTGCGGAATCAAATGGTTTTAAATGGAGTGTTTTTTAGGCTTCTGCTAGTTTCGCTAAAGAGGTCACTCCCGGTGAAGGGATCTCGGCTCTTTCCTCGTCGAATGAGGTGCAGAATATTCACAATACCATTATGCAAAGCAAGAACTAAAAAAGCAATCAAAAGACAAACCGAAGGTTGTAGCATTTGCTAGTTATTGCTAAAGAGGTCACTCCCGGTGAAGGGATCTCGGCTCTTTCCTTATCGAATAAGGTGCTGGATGTTCTACAAGGAACACCGCTATGCAAAGCAACAACTAGAGCTACCTAATTTTTGAAATTCGATTCCACAACATCTTTTTAGGTTTATTTTCTTTCATTAATCTCATTAATGAATGTCCCATCATTTAAGTCCACCTAAACATCACAGATAAATACAACGTACGCTTATGCCATCCGCATTCGCCTCGATGTCCCGTCTGCACCATTAGGTTTGGTAACTAACGGCAGAGCGGGGCAGGGCTAGCGCGGGTGTAAAACATAAGCAACATTTATATAATATATAATATATACTATATACAATATCCATCTGAACAAATCACATGATCACATCACGGATAACGCAGCAGAAAATATCATATGAAATATTGGATATATTAGGACGTCCGTGTTTTATTTTGAGCCTGTATAAAACACGGATTCCACGGTCGTGATGAATAGCCAATCCCACACCCATAGACCCCTATGAGAGCGGCAAGCAACCCTACCAATTCTAGAGTTAGGAGACCGGGACTCGACTCCTTGAGATGGTCTCCCACTGGACCCTAGAACCCGGTTACTTAAGCTCCCCGCCTTGGGTCTATCCTAATGCGGAAATGTAAATAATATACAATGGTGACATCATCCTCAATCAGGAAGTGCCCCAATAAAAGAATATTACATACAAGTTTTTTACATGAATGAAAATGAAAAACACTCGTCTCACATAAAAAAAAACCCGGCTATTCAAACACGACGATCCAATATAACATATCCAGCAACACATGTCATCAACGTAAGTAAACATGCGTATCCCAATTGTCGTTGACATATAGCAACGAAACTGGCGATATTACATATTACACTTACGGTAAAAGAAAGTGTAAAACTACAACAGTTGGAATCCGCAATTTCCTTAGACATCGCATGCCTAATCAAATGAATTTCTTAGACATCGCATGCTTAACAATTATAAACCCCGCATTTTAGTCTCATAATCGAAAACTCTTTTCAGTATCAAGTCGGGCAATTCAACAAGATTCCCGACATCCTGATCGAATGCTCGTCGCAAACTTTAGCAGACGGCCGCACCGCCGGATGCCGTCGACGAAGTGCACTAAGGCGGAACACCGCTGCCGCGAGCACCCGAACGGATGCTTTTAGCTACGGGGTTCTCCTAAAGTCACTTGGTCGGGGCTATGGGGCGTGGCTATCTATTAAGTTTACCCGACGAGTATCCACGTACGCTACGTGATTGCGACGGACTTTTGATCACATCAAAATTCCGTGGCAACCGATCAAATGAGACTAAAGTGCTATGTTTATAATATTCAAATTGGTTATCTCATAACTATTTGTGGATTCCAAATATTGTATCACTTTCCAAATAAATAGACAATGTTAAACTTTCCGATCGAATAATCAAACACCCAAGTTTTCCAAATAACTCAACACTTGAGGGGGGTTTAAAAACATCCATTTCATGCCACAGTACCAACGGTCCTGCCGTTGAAGGGTCAAGCCAACGCCTCACATATGGCACGCCGTACTGCCCCAAACCTTAAGGTTCAAAAGGCAGTTCAAGACGGTCACATAATCGAGTTAAGGTTTGTTGTCTTCTAGAGGGTGCATCGCGTTACTTGCACATTTTAGACATTCTTAAACAACGGAAAAATCCAACACTTGGAAATTTTCCGGGTCGGGAAAAAGTGAGTTATTGATATCCGGTCGAACTTTTTAACACGTTCTAAAATTACCCGGAAAAATACAAAAACAAATTAAAATATCCGATCAAATCAACGAGTCCACAATACACCCCAGATAACTCAACTCTTGAGCATAATTAAAAATTCCCAAAAGAATCAGGAATCACATACGAAGGTTAATGTGCAAAACTGAGTACCTATTCTTTACATATGGCCGCGGAACCGCCGCCAATAGCATGGTACGGCTGCGGTTCCGCGGCGCTTTAGAAGTATTAGAGGCACGTGTTGCACAGTAACTCCTAGAAAACCCTGCTGATTTTTCTGAGTATTTTTAATTCATAAAAATCACAGTTTTGAAAAAATGTACAGAGAAGGGTTTTGATTAAGGTTTCGGGGTTCGATCGGGTTTCTAACTTCGTCTACACTTCGCCTATAGCACTAGCTAGGCTCTGATACCACTGTAGGGTTCCTAGGCACACTCATGAGGTTCCACAAGGCATCTACCATACCAAAATCAAATTTTTATGTGCCGAACAACCCTATGCAAGATCATATACTAGAGATTAAGCGAAACCAAAGGCAAGCAAACTACTTTGCTACTAAGTGAAAGGGATAACAACCTTTGTAGATCCGGTCCTTCACTTCTAATGCTCCATGTTGACGTCCCTTCGCTGCGTTCATTGGGATCCCGGACCCTAGCGATGGTTTCTTCGGAGAAATGAGCGGGCTAGATCGTTGACTTCGAGGCCGAAGATGATCTACGTCGAGAAGACTCAAACTCAAGCTCCATCTTCACTTGGTCATAAACTTTGTGAAGAGAACACCCTATACTAAATTGTAAGTGGTAGAGGATGAAAAAATAGGAAGTGGGTTCACTTAGGATTTGGATTTCTCACTCTTAATCTTCACTTGGTCATTTTCAAGAAAGGTTTTTCTTCTTCTTGAAGAAGAAGAAGAAGAAGGAATAAGAATGAATTATCAATTAACTAAAATGAATAATCAAGTGAAGTATATTATAATGCAACCATGGATGAGTTAACCTTTGTAGAGACTAAACCCTAGTTTGAGCTAATGGTTAGGTTAGTGAAAATCTCATTCAAAACAAAATGGTTAGACTTTGTCAAAGATGCTTAAAAAGCTTCATGAAGCTTCGAGCAAAAAACAAAGAAAGCCACCATTTTGTTTTTGCCAAAAATAATTAAAATAAATAAAACCCAACCATTAACCTAAACATGGTGTAAGTCATACACACACCCAAATTTGCATGTATCATCAATCATGATACAAACTAGTGCACAAACATATATCATATATACAACTTGTGCACATCAAGTGAGAAAATCAATCATAAGTGAACAAATACTAGTTAATGTAAAGTAATATATCAAATATATAATTATAAATTAAATCATTAAATCAATACTTGATTTAATGATCCGGTCATATCGTATACAACCGACTAATATCTAGTGTATCAATATATCGAATCAACACTTGATTCGGTAACCCGGCTATATCACAAATAACCGTCCGATGATACAAATCGCGAGAATAGAACATAGTATCACATACTGGTATTATTCTCGGTCCCGCACATATCTCATATGCGCTCCTATTTCGTTTTGCTTGAGCCAGGAAACCTCTGTGTAGGACTCTAAAGACTTGTCAATACGCCGGCAGTAGGTGGTGATCATATCAATCACCCACAAGCCGCAAGCGGTCTGCTAAACGTAACGGCCACCCGGGTATTGAGCGATCAGAAGATCAACGAGTAAGCCTGCTCACACTCCTGTGAATCCAATCAGTAACACTTACCGTACAGTCCGGTCTGTTCGTCTGATATGTCGCATATCTCGCCTAGGGGTGGTAAACGTCAGACCCCAGTAGCTTGATAAGTCATGCCGATGTATGGTCCATAACAAGCATGAAACAATTGATAACACTTACCAGTAAATCAGTGCAACCCTGGCCAGGGATTTCCAGTTATGGCCAGTCGAGCATTGCGCAACATCAACCCCCAATACCGGGAGAGACGAATCCCCTCCTATCGCTCATTGCCTCCATGTGAATCGGGACTGTACCCGAAAACCACCTGTTTGCACGACTCAGTAGAGCCGTGGTAGGGTGGAAATCAAAGTACAGTGGGAGACACACAAGACTCTATGACGATCTCGGGTCAACAGACTAAGCTGTACCAGTGTCACCAGAGAACTGCCATCTGACGTAAGGTATAATACCATCTGGGAGTTCTCGGCGAGTCCGTTCAGTGTACCCAGTCACCACTGAGCACCTGCATACCATCTCTGATGTCAAACACCAATGGGTATGGGATCATCCATCGCCCATCACATGGGTCGAGAAGATATACGCTAGTCTACTCTGGAATATCGATGCCCCGTCTCGATATTCCCACGACTAGGAACTTTGAAGGATGTACTCATTGACTACCCAGGCCCCACTAGTATGATCCACATCACAGTCCTGGAAGTCGAGTATACATCCTAAGGGCTTTATCAACATGTAATAGAGAGACAACAAGTATACATGTTAAGATAAAGAGCAACCAGATAGCGTACTATCATGTCGAGCAAGAAAGTCCTACCTATATATGTCCCAGCATCCACTATAATATACATCTCATGTACAGTAATAGCCTCTAGGGCATACATATAACTAACACCCCCATTAAATAAATTCGGTCCTCGAATTTAAATTTAAACCCCCAAGTTTTAAAAAATTTCAGTAAATCAATTTAACGGGGCTCCGAAGTCACGGACAAGCAATAAATATTATAGCGCAACGCGTGCGCATAAAAACAAAAGCGCAAGACTCAAACAACCGAAACACCGACAAGTATCATGCGAATCATACAAGCCATGAACAAAATGAGATCTGCGAAATCAAACGTTTAAATCAAGTACAATATAATCAAGGCTACAATACATATATAGTACAAATCGTGTAAAATCACCTAAGTAGCTGAAAAATGTATGTATGAAAAATCCTTTTCAAATCACCTTATGATGCGTATATTACGGCACAGGAAGCGGACGTTCATTTATGAATAAATATATATATGTATCTATATACGTTTCGCTTAAAATATACGTCCCGCCATTTGAAAATAATTTAGAAGGGTTTTCTTTTTGTAAAATCTTGTGTCTCTTATAGACACGTAGGAAATAATGAGACTATAGCACTTTTAAAAACATCTTCTGTAAATATAGATATATGCAAAAAAAATTCAGACACTGTCTCTTAGACCAGTCCTGCTCTACTACTATATAACATAATATATATCATAAAAATGCCATACTCGAAAAGAAATCAACAACATCCGGTGTGCATGGAAACTAACCTCCGTATGCGTATGAAAATCAAAGTCAAAACCAAGTGCAATGAATGCGCACGAAAACGAAAACCGAGTGCAATGGGTGAGCACGAAAGCATCTGTCAACTGTAATGAGTGTGCACAAAGTATGTGTCAGGTACAACGGGTGTGCACGACAACAATATCAATTGCATCTAGAGTTCACGGAAATCTCAATCAACTGCAACTGATGTGCACGAAAATCTCAATCGAGTGCAACTGGTGTGCACGAAAATTCTCATGTGCATCAAATGTGCATAAAACCACATCAAGTGAACTGAGTGTGCGCGAAAATCTAAATCAAGTGCACCTGTCTGCACAAAAGCATCTAGGTCAATAGGGTACACAAAAATCAATATCAAGTGCAACTAGGTACACGAAAACATCTATAGGTGCAACTGGTGTGCACAAAAACCACATCAATACATCAAAGGCGCATGTAAACAATATCGAGTGCATCTAAAGTGCACGAATCAAAATCAGGTGCATACAAAGTGCACCAAATCAAAATCAAGGGTATCGGGGTGCACGAAATCATAAATATGTGCAACGGGGTGCACAAAACAATATCGAGTGCAATGGGTGTTGGTTATAGTTCTCTTAAGGTAATTATTGTAATCACAGGTAGGTGATTATGATGATTGATGGAGGACCTATACGGCTAGAACAATCTTACTCAAGATGATAGTATGATATCTGGTTTGTCTCTATCGTCATGTACATGCATTATGTGGTATTACAGATCACTGTTACATGTTGATAGAGCCCATAGGATTCTTTCTTGGCTACCAGCATTATGATGGTGATCATATATGTGGAAGCTGGGTGGTCCATAAGCACATCCTTAAATGTCCCTAGTCGATAGATTATCGAAACTGGGAATCGATACTCCAGAGTAGACTAGTGTATACTATTTGAGACCCCGACGAGAGGCGGTGGCCGGTATCACAAGCCATTGGTGTCAGTTAGTCACCTAAGATAGTATACATGTGCTCATTTGGTTATGAGTTACAATGGACGAACTCGCCGGGAACATGGTAGATGGTATTATACCTATTGTCAGATAGCAGTTCTCAGGTGACATGAGTACAGGTTAGTCTGGTGACCTAAGATCATCATTTGTCTCGTGTGAGTTCCCACTGTGCTTTGATTACTACCCTACCACGGCTTAAAGGAGTCGTGCAAACAGGTTTTAATTGGGCAAAGTCCCGAGCCATGTGGATGTAGTGAGCGGATCGTCGGGGATTCGTCTCTCCCGGTATTGGGGATAGTTGTCGCTCTGTGCACGGGTAGCCATCACCCGAAATCCTTGGCCAAAGTGGACGAGAATTACTAATTTAGATTAGTAGTTTCTTAGTGGGTGATGGGCTTCACACCAACACAAAATATTGCGTTATTAGGGGTCTGATTTTATCGACCTCCTAAACCCGATATGCGATACTCTTAGACAAACAGACCGGACTGTACAGATATTGTAACAGACAGGCTCAGTAGGGATACAGATGAGTTTGCTCGTCGGCCTTCCTTTCGCTCAATACCTGGGTAGCCGTTACGTACAGCTAGTGTCGCTGACATGGTTGTGGTTAAATCCACTCCCAGCGTATTGACGAGTCTTTAGAGTCCCACACAGAGGATTTTTTCGGTTCAGGTGATATGATGTAGATGATGTATGTTGGTACATACATGTGTCCGATTAAATATGTGTACAGGCTACACGGATTTTAATCGGACGGTTGATAATACCAGCGGCTTAGGATTAAGCCGGATTGTTAAATCAAGTTTTTATTTAATAATTTATATATATTTTTTAATATATGTATTCTAGTATTATTGTTCACTATTCATTTTCTCTCTTGGCTATTCGTACTTTTATACGGATACGCGTATATGTATTTCGATATGTATACCGGGTTGTATTCCGTATTTATACGGAATATCTTCTAGAAGATGGACACCTCATTATATGATTTTCTTTTTAGAAAATCATTTGTAAATGAAGTGGAGGGTGAGGTAGGATAAGCATGGTTGGAGGTATGTAGAGAGTAATGTACCATTATTTATTTATTGTAAAATGATATGAGATATTTTTTGTACGGTTCAAAAAATGATGGAGCCATTCTTTCTACATGCCATTCTTTCTCTTCTTCATTTTTGACTTAGCACATTTTTGTTGAGTTGCTCATGCCCATGTTTCTTCACCTCCTCCTCCTTCTTCATTAGTTGTTCACTTGAGCTTTGGAAATGAGAGAAAAAGATAGTGGAAAATTCCTACATCCACACTCTCCATTGCTAGCGACCTTGGAGCATCGGTTGCTTCGCTAGGCAAAGCAGGAGCTTGGATCGTTTCCCTCAGGTGGATCATCTTCAGCAAAGGAGGACTGTCTTAAAAGCGCGATCCAGAGCACTTGAAGAAAGCTTGTAGATGTGAGTACTCTACACATAGTAGATTAGTTAAGCTCACTTGGTTTTGTATACAAGTCCTAGCTCTTTAGTTCGATTCTTGGTTTCGAAATTTTAGCAAACAAAAAAATTTTGAAATCCATGTTGCTAACTTCGAAAATTAGTTTTCTAGTGTGCCTAAGTTCCCAACAGTGGTATCAGAGCCATGCTAAAAGTTAGACTAATTTACATTAATTTAGAGTTTCGATCGACGAAATTTTCCGAATCGCATTTCCAAAACTTTGCTTGTTGTTCAAATTTTAAAGTCGTTCAAAAAATATTTCTTGTTGCACTAAAATTATGTGCAGGCAAAATTTGAGGTAGGAAAAAAAATCTGGGCACATAAACCCAAAATTCGACCGTGCACACATGTCAAATGCGCCATTTGACAGCTAAACCACGGTCCAATTTTTGCTACAACCCCAAATTTTTTTTGGGGATCTAATACATAGAAACATGATTTTTAGAATATTTCGTTTTGGTCCAGATTTGTTTGTGTCATGACCCAAAATTTAGCACGTGACCGGCACTTAAATCACGCAACGTCCAAAGGCGTAACATAATTTAACTAAGCCGAAGCCAAGAAAATCTAAACCTTTTTACGGAAAATAGTGGGGTTGCAGTTTTGAAATAAAGGTATCAAGAAATAAAGTTTATCTATAAATGCAAAACTAATGATATAAGAAAACGGAAGTAGAATGTACTAAAGTTGATAACATTGTTCGTCTTTAAAATTTGGGCAGCACTTCCCTTGTATATTTTGAACCGAAACCACATATACATGACAATTATAAAAGGCATCCTCAAGCGGGAGCTAGCTCTTCGCCAAATGGCGGAATCACAACCATGCAAGCAATGTATACGACGCCAAACGGCGAAGATCAACCCAGAAGGAATAATATGAATAAAGCAAGACATTAGATCCACACCCAGCGAGCATATACCCATCGCTCTAAGTCTCTCAATCACAAGTCCGTCTAAGTCCACTAAATATACAAAGTCTATTTTTCGATTGATGGAGTTTATCTAGATAAATTAAGAAATAATAAATACAAGAGTGGGCATGATCCAGTGTGTCCCACCTACCATAGAAAAACACCCGACAAGCTACGTGCCAGTGATACCACTACTGTTTCCAAGCGGTCAAACCTGCAAGAACTGTGGCACAACGGGGGTGAGTTGCCAACTCGTGAGTAGAAAACATCAGCAAGTAGAAATCGAATAAAACAACGATTTCCTAGGTCACTATATCAAGAAGGTAATACTATGATATCTATGGTGACCATGTATGCATATATGTCAACAATTTAATCAATGCTAATGACATATACAAATAAACATCTGAATCATATGCCTATATACAGGTGGATGTCATCCACGTGTCTGTCAACGACACAATCAATATCATGGAACCTGAGTGTCCAACATCGACACTAGAAACATCATGAAAGTATATACATGGATGTATGAGGATATCAACCAACGTGTGTCCTTCAACGACACATAAAAACCATGGAACCAGAGTGCCCAACACCGACACTCGACACATCATGAAACCCGTGTCCAGCATCGACACGTAAATCCTCATATCTTGGGCTCCGTCAGTCCAGATCCGTCCATATCCGTCGCACGACTCCGGTCGATATCTTCCGGATAACCGCCAGGTCCAAACTATCACCGGTAGGTAGTAGTCCCTTTGCCAGGCTCATCGTCTACTGCACAACATACCTTTCTTAACCCGGGGTACCATACCGGATCCACCATGTACCCGTAAATGGTTCATCTAGCTCCTCGAATTGGGTACCACATAACTCATAACCGAGAAAAGTCATGGTGGACGCATCGAAATAACATATCAAGAGAAACTGGGTTTTTAGAAAAATACATACTTTCTTTCGAAATACAACCACGGTTCTCAAATCCAGAGTCTCATGAAACTGCATCTCAATGCGCATAATCGTAAAGCATGATGTATGCAAACATAGAACCGAAATGTGAGCATATCAGTATATCATGCAACATAGAATAGTGATGTGAGCATATCAGTATATCATGCAAACGAGTCATGTGATAATACTAAACAATTAAGAGTAATACCATGATATAGCAAGTTGACTGTGTAAGTGTCCTAGCAATTCCGATGGTGAAAGTGTGTGAGCCGGCAATCTGTGTAAGTGTAACATACGCATCATCGATAATTGTGCAAGTGTACTAGCCGACGATATCATAGCAATTAATGGAACACAGGTATGTGTAATGCAATGAAAATATCGTAAACGTAGCAGGAAGTAAATCGTAAGCGCACTATTATAAGGTATACGTATCTAATCTAACATCTACATAAGGACTAGACTAAGTAGTGTAGACAGTGATTAATAATATCTATAACATATCCGAGTCGATGAATCTATCAATCAGCAGTCCAGCCTTACAGCATCACATACGGTATAATCCATCATACGGCATCCTCGAGTCAAGGGTATGGATCAATCATCAGGTAAAACTCATCGCGTATGGTAGACCATCGTACGGCGGCATTAAACAAATAGTGATTCTATCAACCTATACAACAATGAGGGTACGGATCTAACGTCTCGTACGGTATATCACTAATTATCCTCATAAATATATATATATATATATATATATATCAAGTCATATCCGTATCAATCTCATATCATGTCTTGGCAACAGTATCTATATTCTCATATCGCCTCTCATCCGTATATCGACATATTAAGCCAAGATATCTTATCTCATCATATTCTCTTTTTATCACATCAACATCTCACATCAAGTAATCTTATATATATTTATCACATTTTACCGATCCCATAACACATCTATCTCAATCTTATCTTATTCATCGATCTCATGTCATATCCTTATAGCTTTCATCTAATATCTCGATATATGTATTCAATCATTCATATCATCTCCAACTAACATTTTCATCATATCCGTAGTTTCCTAGTATAGGTTTCTCCGACTATATTCTATATATCGGTTTCCATTTTATAATTGCGGGGGTGCTATACGCCATCTTCCCGACTTCCCCCGTAGATATAAATCTACTCACCTGCAATACTCCTCGCTAAGCCGAAGTCGATGTGCTTCGTCGTCTCGGAAGTCGATGTGAGGTACCTATAAATCAACACATATCACAACATTATGAAAACCAAGTCTGAAAAACGATACGACACACGAAGTGCTCATAGGTTAGAACCTATAGCTTACGCATGCAACAATAACCAAATAACCCTCATCGTTGACGTACAGACGTCTAACAACCAAATACAATATCAAAAACCACAACCCAAGTTCAGAAATCGCATAACACGAAATGCAGCAACGAAGGAAATCACTCCCAGATTTCACCCTAGGCCAAACTAGGGAATTTTGCAT
This sequence comes from Agapanthus africanus, assembly GCA_030015575.1. Taxonomy (NCBI): domain Eukaryota; kingdom Viridiplantae; phylum Streptophyta; class Magnoliopsida; order Asparagales; family Amaryllidaceae; genus Agapanthus; species Agapanthus africanus. The sequence goes on from JASDDO010000026.1 coordinate 237,052,714, forward strand.
ATAGGGTTGCTCTAGATATCACATAAGGGACTCACCAACCAAAAATCATCGAATTCCATCATAATGTGGCCGCAATTTGCGGCCACCATGAATAAATCTGCGGCCGGATTAAAGAATTAGAAGCTAGGGTTTCAGGTGTGGCTTCTAGGTTGCCTGCTCGTATCACTGTGAAAGGAACTTAATTTATGATGGTCTTGGGTCATCCCAGATTTAAAAATACCATCACAATCTGTCAATTTACGATGTCGGAAAAATTCTACGTCCGTGTTTTGGTTTTCTAGTCTCTGGTCTTGGCCATAAAATCAACACTAAGGTCTTGTAAATAGTCACTACATATCACAAGTCCACACAATCGCCTAAATATCAACGTGGAAAATTCCAAGATCACTAAACATGCTAAATCAAGTTCTAAGCTAAACTAGAATAGATTAACACAATGACTTAGCTAAAGGAATGGAAATAATACCTCATTTGGTAACTCAAGAATTTTCTTGAGTTGCTCAAAGTCTTCAAATCCAAACTTGGTTGGTCCATAGGGTTTAGGAAGAGGTGGGGATCAAATTTTGTGAAGGTGGCATGGGGTTTTGGCAAGGTTTTAAGGTAGTTGCCATGGGGTAGAGAGGGGTGAAGGAGGAAGAGATGAAGGAGATGAAGATGATGAAGGAAATAATGGGTGAAGGAAAAAGCATGAGGTCAAGGGTCTCTCTCCCTCTCACCCTCACTCTCTCATATGGCATGCCATGCCACTCTCTCTCTCTCATGCTCATACTCCTTGACACTTTTTTCTTTTTCATTCTCTCTCTCAATTAAAATCACAACTACAAATAAAACAAACATAAATAAAACAATCATGCAACAAAAATGTAACATGACATGGTGCACTAGCCATGTTTAATTAAAAATTACGGATTGGGCATAATCGTTAATAGTAGTTCATTAATCGAGTTAGTTTTAAACTTGCATATAATTAATTATAAAAATACCCAAATCCGATAAATATATTTTAATTGAATAAATCATTTTAATCTCCAATTATTTCCCAAATATCGGTATATATTTATACCATTTTGCGAAAATCCCAAATTCGCAAATCGAATAGTTTTTCCGAAATATATTATTTTAATATTTAAATTCCAAAAATAATATTTTATATTTTTGAAATGTTACAATCTTTCGCCCTTAAATAAATTCGTTCCCCAAATTCTAAAACATTTCAATAATCAGCTCAAATCAATAATCACGGAAGATACAAAAATACCACAGCGCATCGTGTGCGCCTGAAAACGAGTATGAAACCCAAAATCGAACTCCATCACGCGTAACGCAATCATCGGAGTTACAATGGAGATATAGATCTTGAAATCCACTACTGAAATACAATATACTATTGTCAAAACATAATACGTTTATAGTACACATCTCTTTTAATTTTTTCTAAAAACTTGATAAAACACATGCAAAATCCTTTCCGAATCGCCGTGTGATGCGTAGCTCACGACACAAGTGGCAGACGATCATTCGTAAAGTAGTAAATATATCTATATATGTTTTTGCTCAAATTATACGTCCCACCTTTTGAAATATTCCAGAAGGTTTTCCTTCTAAAATTTCGTGTCACTCACGGACACATAGGAAATAGCGAGACTATAGCTCCTTTTTGAAAACCTCTTGGTAAAATTTTTAATGCATGCCAAAATACTCAGGCACTGTCCTCAGATCAGACCTGCTCGGTTACTATATATATAGTACCCAACATCAAAATATAATGCTCAAGTGTAAAAATCAGCCACAAAAGGTGCATCCAACATCACGTGCGTCTGGTGCGTATGGAAATCAAAGCCAAATACGAGTGCTACGAATGTGCACAAAAACCAAACTAAGTGCAACGGGTGTATACGAAAGTATTTGTCAAATGCAACTGGTGTGCATGACAACAACATCAAGTGCATCTAGAGTGCATGAAAATCTCAACCCAGTGCAACTAACCTGCACGAATGAAAATCTCAATCAAGTGCTTCCGACATGCACGAATAAAATCTCAATCATGTGCATCCGACATGCATGAATAAAATCTAAATCAAGTGCATCCAACATGCACGAATAAAATCTCAATCAAGTGTATCTGATGCGCACAAAATCCAATACCATGCGCCTAATATGCGCAAAAATCCAAACCAAGTGCGTCAGGTCCGTATAAAGCATCTAGTGCAGTAGCATGCATGATAATGAACGTCAAGTGCAGACGCGCACGAAAACATAAATCTGGTGCAATAAATGATCGAAGACATAAATCGGGTGCAACAAATGAACATAGTATAATCTAGTGCAACCAATGCACGAAATACAAATCTTGTGCAAAAATTGCACGGAATACCATCAATATCTCAAATGCGTAGAAAAACAACACCGAGTATACCAAGGTGTATAAAATCATAAACGTGTGCAACCGCATGCACAAAACATGTATCAATACACAGCAAGCACCTATGAGCTATACCGAGTGCAAAAACCAAATCGATTGCGTACCACATGCACAAAATCAAATCAACCGTATGAAATCCACAAAATCATAAACACATGCAGCCAAGGCACCAAATCAATATTAAGTGCAACTGATATGCACAAATTGCAAACCGATGTAGCGGTGTATAAACATAAATCAAGTGCAATAACTGTGCACAAAAGAAAATATCCAATAAGTGCAGCAATGGTGCACAAAAACATAAATCACGAAACCCAATCATCGAAACTCAAATCCAAGCGATAAAAGTGTGATACTCGGATCACAAAACACAAATCGCAATAAATGACATTGAGGTACACCTCCTTCATTATCGAAAATATGCTGGCATGCCCAAACTGGCAGAGCAAGATCATCTACTTGCCTCCTGCTCACGGTCTGGCATCTTTGGTCTCTAGGTCGTTGTTTCCTCTGTGGATTACTAATCTCGCAACCTTTCGGCTCATCGGCCCGGTTAGGTGTACTAACGGAAAGTTCCGTTCTGGCACTCCTCTGATCCCTTCTTGGCCAATTAACACGACCACTCGCAAAACAGCACTTTACTGACGGTGGCATCTAGCCCTCTGAATATGCGCGAAACGACTGACTCTAGGTGCAAATCTTTATCGCTGCGATGTCCTGGAAAAGGACCTGCTCATGGCTTCTTCCGATCTCACTACCTGCTCATGGCTTCTTCCGATCTCACTATGCTGAGCTGTACGGAGGTTGGCACTCCTTACTAAATCCTTTTTCTCATAACCGAACAGCTGTGTCCTCAGCACGACTTCCCTATAAATCGGCCATAACTAATGCCTTTGCACACATATCAATCCTTTGGCATCAACGTAGAGTAACAACCGCTCGTTAATATCTCGCACGAACCTCTTGTTCCACTTGTCTTTATTATCGTCCACTTCAACGTCATCTCTTGCTGTCTGCGTATTGCAATTCGTTCTCGGCTACAGTCAATCCGGAGTCTCTCACACGGACTCGAATTTACGAACTCGGTATCTTCATCACTCTGTAGAAAATATCTAGCCGAACACGTCCTCGGGAACTCGTCCAAATCATCGAAGGAATACACTTTATTCTTACATTCTCAATCGACTCACAACGCATCTGGGTGAAGTCTTTCTATCTGAAAATGGTCAACTTATTGATCTCACATCGGAGTATCCGACGAACAACGTCCTCTCTTGATCGATCTACTCCAGATCTGAGTAAGATCCTTCAACTGGAATTCTACAACTCATCCGAGTCTGCGTCGGCACATCAAATCGGATGAATCATCTTCGTCTCTCTATTCAAGCTGGACTAGCGGTCCTCTATCACATCTCTGTCTGAAAGCTCCAGTGTTCTCAACTCTAACACTCTGGAGGTAACATCCCATCAATCTCAGCAACAGCTGGGTCATCTGTCTGCATGGTAGACAACATCGCGATCTCTGAGGTAGACTATACATCAACAATCCTCTCAATCTGGCAGCCTCTATCAATGGCCCGATCATCTGGAGCAAAACCGAACACTCGCCTCAAACGAGAGGTCACGATACAAACACTATACCTATACGTTCCTAAGTCACCATAAAACATCATGGTCAGTCCTCGTCCATGACGAGCTCGCTCTGACCGCATCTCTAGCAGCAGCAGCTCAATCTGTGCTCAAACCATGGTGACAGGAACCTCAAGTAGGTATTGATGAAGATAGATCAGAGGAACGAAGGATATCAACAGATCCAAAATGGATACATGATCATAAGAAGGAACGAAATCAATGAGACTATGATCATTGGAAGGAATAGAAGCACAGATCTCAAGAATATATATCCTAAGGTTTCTTAAATGGAGTATCATATCGTAAGTATGCCGCGGAACATACGTACGGTACGTCACTCTGCTCAAGCTACCTACTACATCAATCACGCTCAACCTATGAAATGAAAGTTCGGGTCTAATACCCCCTCCCCCGTCAAGTCTAAGTTCCGTAAGGTCAAGCCTAGGTTCCGAAATATATACGCTCTAGATTTCGCATAGTCAAACCCAGACTCAAACCAAGGTTAAACCTAACGCTCTGATACCAACTTTGTCACGACCCAAAATTTATCACGTGACCGGTACATAAATCACGCAACATCCAAAGCGCAACGTAATTCAAGTAAGCCGAAGCCCAGAAAATCTAAACCTTTTTACGGAAAATAGTGGGGGTGCAGTTTTGAAATAAATGTATAAAGAAATAAAGTTTATCTATAAATGCATAACTAATGATATAAGAAAACGCAAGTAGAATGTACTAAAGTTGAGAACATTGTTCGTCTTTAAAATTTGGGCAACACCTCCCCTGTATATTTTGAACCGAAACCATATATATATGATAATAATAAAAGGCATCCCAAGCGAGAGCTAGCACTTCGCCAAATGGCGGAATTACAACCACGCAAGCAATGTATACGACGCCCAACGGCGAAGATCAACCCAGAAGGAATAATATGAATAAAGCAAGACATTAGATCCACACATAGCGAACATATACCCATCGCTCTAAATCTCGCAACCATAAGTCCATTTAAGTCCACTAAATATACAAAGTATAGTTTCCAATTGATGGAGTTTATCTAGATACAATAGGAAATAATAAATACAAGAGTTGGCATGATCCAGTGTGTCCCACCTACCATAGCAATACACCCGAATGGAAGCTGCGTGCCAGTGATACAGCTACTGATCCCAAGCGGTCAAATCTGCAAGAACTGTGGCACAACGGGGGTGAGTTGCCAACTCGTGAGTAGAAAATATCAGCAAGTAGAAATCGAATAAAACAACGATTTCCTAGGTCACTATATCAAGAAGGTAATACTATGATATCTAAGGTGACCATGTATGCATATATGTCAACAATATAATCAATGCCAATGACATATATAAATAAACATTTGAATAATATGCCTATATGCAGGTGGATATCATCCACGTGTCCATCAACGACACAATCAATATCATGGAACCTGAGTGTCCAATATCGACACTCGAAACATCATGAAAGCATATGCATGCATGTATGAGGATATCAACCAACGTGTGTCCAACAACGACACATCAGAACGATGGAACCTGGGTGCCCAACACCGACACTCGAAACATCATGAAACCCGTGTCCAGCATCGACACGTAAATCCTCATATCTCGGGCTCCGTCAATCCGGATTGGCCCATAGGCTCCATCAGTCCGGATCGCCCATATCAATCTCACGACTCCGGTCGATATCCTCCGGATAACCGCCAGGTCCAAACTATCACCGGTAGGTAGTAGTTCCTCTGCCAGGCTCATCGTCTACTGCACAACATACCTTTCTTATCCCAGGGTACCATACCGAGTCCACCATGTACCTACAAACGGTTCATCCAGCTCCTCGAATCGGGAATCACATAACTCATAACTGAGAAAACTCAAGTTGGACGCATCAAAATATCATATCAAGAGAAACCGGGTTTTTGAAACAATACATACATTCTTTCAAAATACAACCACGGTTCTCAAATGCAGAGTCTCATGTAAACAACATCTCAATGCGTATAATCGTAAAGCATGACGTATGCAAACATAGAACAGAAATATGAGCATATCAGTATAACATGCAACATAGAATAATGATATGAGCATATCAGTATATCATGCAACATAGAATAGTGATGTAAGCATATCAGTATATCATGCAAACGAATCATGTGATAATACTAAACAATTAAGAGTAATAGCATAATATAGCAAGTTGACTGTGTAAGTAACGTAGCAAATACCGAAGTTTTTGCACTCCAGGTGTTCGACAATATTTCCAACTGATGAAAGTGTGTGAGCCGGCAATCTGTGTAAGTGTAACATATGCATCATCGATAATTGTGAAGGTGTACTAACCGACGATATCATAATAATTAATGGAACACTGGTATGTGTAATGAAATGAGAATATCGTAAACGTAGGAGGAAGTAAATCGTAAGCGTACTATTATAAGGTATACGTATCTAATCTAACATCTACATAAGGGCTAGACTAAGTAGTGTAGATAATGATTAACAATATCTATAACATATACGAGTCGATGAATCTATCAATCGGCAGTCGGCCACACAGCATCACGTACGGTATAATCCATCGTACGGCATCCTCGGGTCAAGGGTATGGATCAATCATCAGGTAAAACTCATCGCGTACGGTAATCTATCATACGCCGGCATTAAACAAATAGGGATTTTATCAACCTATACAACAATAAGGGTACGGATCTAACGTCTCGTACGGTATATCACTCATTATCCTCATAAATATATATATCTCAAGTCACTTCCGTATCAATCTCATATCATGTCTTGGCAACAGTATCTATATTCTCATATCGCCTCTCATCCGTATATCGACATATTAAGCCAAGACATCTTATCTCATCATATTCTCTTTTCATCACATCAACATCTCACATCAAGTAATCTTATATATATTTATCACATTTTACCGATCCCATAACACATCTATCTCAATCTTATCATATTCATCGATCTCATGTCATATCCATATAGCTTTCGTCTCATATCTCGATATATGTATTCAATCATTCATATCATCTCCAACTAACTTTTTCATCATATCCGTAGTTTCTTAGTATAGGTTTCTCCGACTATATTCTATATATCGGTTTCTATTTTATAATTGCGGAGTTGCTATACGCCATCCACCCGACTTCCCCCGTAGATATAAATCTACTCACCTGCAATACTCCTCGCTAAGACGAATGTAACATTTCAGAAAAATAAAATATTATTTTTGAGAATTTTTATAATTAAATAATAATTATTATGAATATTTTAAAATGGCGGTATAATTAAATACAGATAAATTAGGAAATATTTGGAAAATTATAGGAATTACTGAAATGAGGGCATTTTATATGAATTTAGAAAATTATAAAATTTTTACGATTAAATTTTACTAATCGTGCATTAAGCTTGATTTGTGCACATGACATGCACCATGTCATATTCCACTTTTTACATTTTCCTACCATGGTCTTTTCTTCATTTTCTTGCATGGCTTTGTTTTTATAAAAGAAAAGAAAATATTTGATAAAAGAAAAGAGAGGAAAAGAAAAAGGGAAAAAAGAAAAGAAAAGGATTAGAATATGAGGTATGGGCGAGTGAGAGAGAGAAAGAGAGAGAGAGGGTGAGGGGTCTCTTGACTTTAGCTCATTGGTGTTACCACCATCATCTTCTTCATTCTTCTTCTCTTCTCATTCACCATGGCTGCCCTCTCCTCTACCCCCCTCACATCAACACAAAATCCACATTAAAACCATACACCCTCTTCACAAAAAATGTACACAAGCTCACCACAAGCATGGGGAACCAAGAAAAACCGGATTTTGAGCTCTAAGGGATTCTAGGATTTGCCAAATGAGGTAATTCCTTCACACTGAGTATAGTATTTCCTTCACTTAAGCATCCATATATGTTTAGAGTTTGTTTAGTATGGTTTGGTGAATTTTGAAAATTCCTAGATGAGGGTTAGGGTTTTTCTTGAGTTGTGAGGGTGAAATTGAGAGTAATTGGTTACTACAAACCCCTTTAGTGTTAATCTTTTAGACCAAATTAGAACAAAACAAAAAACCTGGATTTAGAAAGCTTCCGTATCGGTTTTGTTTGCAATTGGTGGCCTACAGGGAATCTGGGATTATCCAGGACGTTTTTGAGAAAAGCAAATAATACCATGGACCTAGTTAGACCAATAGGAGACCACCCTGACCAGACGAACCCAAACGGAGCCAGTATAACCGAGGTGGCCGGATTTTAGGCTATTGTGGCCGGCCACATGGAGGAATTTGGTGCCCAGGTTGCTTGTGTAGTTCATATGTCCCCTGTATATCACCCCAGTATTGTTTGTTTAGCCAAATTTCACTTGAACTAAAATCTTGAGCAAGTTTCATGAGTTGCTGTTCTGAAATCCTTAATGTTCATGAATTGAAGTTTTGGTATTTGGGTTTGGTATCGATCACTTGACGTTTGTACGTCTATATCGAATGTTATTTAGTTGATTTGCAGAGTAGACCATAGGTTTTGACCTATGTGAGATTCGTGTGTTGTTTTGGTCATGAGTCGGATTTTAATGCGATACGATGTATTATGATACGTAGGTACCTTCATGAGGACTTCGAGACGACAAGCAAGCGCATGGCGACATCGGCATCGGCAGTCGAAGATCAAGGTGAGTAGATCTATATCTACAGGGGAAGTCGGGTGGATGGCGTATAGTATCCCCGCAAACATTGATGGAAACCGATTTATATATATAGAATATGGTTAAGGGAACCTTGAATAGAAAACTATGGATCGAGTTAAAAGATAGTTAGAGAAACCATATTAAAAACTAAAAGATAGTTAGAAGTGATATGATACGATTAATGCGTGATGACGAGATTTGAGGATGATGTTCGATGATATTGCTGTTTTGGATACTGTAAGATTAGATAGCCGATGTAAATGTGTCATGCGAACCATACTTTGTTTCTAAACTGATGAATCATATGCATCTTTTAAACAGATACCTTGAGGGACGTTACGGATTTTCAAATGATATCTTTTTCTTAAAAACACCGTAGCCCTACTTTCAAAACTACGATTCACATCATTTAAAAACTGATCGTATGGTTCGTGTGTGAATGTATATATGGAAATGACTTGATGTGTGGCATAAATGCGAGTAAAAGAATATACGATGTGATATGTGTTAGTTGTATGTATGCCCTAGAGGCCATTATTGTACATGAGATGTGTATTACAGTGGATCCTGGGGCATATATATGGAGGGCTTTCTCGCTCGACATGATAGTACGCTATCTGGTTGCTCTTCATCATAACATGTGTTCTGTTTCATATCTTCATATGCATGTTGATGAAGCCCTTAAGATTATGCTTAACTACCAGGATTATGATGAGATCATACTAGTGGGGCCGAGACAGTTTATAAGCATATCCTTTAATGGTTCCTAGTTGTGGGTATATCGAGACAGGGCATCGGTATTACCAAATTAGACTAGTGTGTACGTTTCCTGACCCTGTGGGGCGATGGTTGATTCCACAACCATTGGTGTTTGACATCAAAGATTGTACACAGGTGTTCATTGGAGAATGGGTACACCAAACAGGACTCGCCAAGAATTCCTAGATAGTATATATATACCAATTGTCAGATAGCAGTTCTGAGGTGACACTTGTATAGGTTAGTCTGTAGACCCGAGATCGTCATGGAGTCTTGTGTGGTTCCCACTGTACTTGGATTTCCACCCTACCACGGCTCTATTGAGTCATGCAAACAGGTGGTCTTTGGGTACAGTCCCGAATCACATGGAGACAGTGAGCGATAGGAGGGGTTTCGTCTCTCTCGGTATAGGATGTCGCGCTATGTTTGATCGGCTATAACACCTAAATCCCTGGCCAGGGTTCTCGAGGTTGACTGATAAGTGTTATCAGTAGTTCCTCGAACTGTTATGAGCCGTAAATCAGCATGACTTATAAAGTTACTGGGGTCTGACGTTTACCAACCCTAGACTTCATATGCAACGTTTCAGACGAAGAGACCGGACTGTACGGTAAGTGTTGCTTGCAGGCTCGTTGGGGTTGTGATGAGTTCGCTCGTCGGCTACCTTTTTCTTCATGTGCCTGGGTAGCCGTTACGCATGGCTAGTGCCGCTGACGTGGTTATGGTTAAACCCACTGCCAGCGTACTGTCGAGTCTTTAGTGTCCCACACAGAGCGTTCCCTCGTTCAGGGGAAAGATGTAGAGGCCGTAAGTTGTTACGGCAGCCGTAAAGTGTTGCGGCAGGGTTTCGATTATGTTCATGTAATTGTTACAGGAATAATAATCGGAACGATAATACTGATAGGCTTTGGCTTAAACCGGATACCGGTATTATATTATTGGATTATAAGTATTCGTATTTTTCGGAATTCGGATACGAGTATACGGTATACGGGATACGGTATATGGAGGAGGGGTATTCTTATAATTGTTACAAGAATACCTTCTAGAAGATGCCACCTCATAATACATTATTTATTTTATGAAAATAAATAAATGAGGTGGAAATTAAGAAAGTCTAAGCATGGTTGTAAGAATGGCTTGTATAATATTTTATTGTTTTAGAGTTACTATTGAAGCATGATGCTAATTTTATAATGTATGCTTCAATTATTTCATTTGTGCCATATCCTTCATCATGCTTGATTTTCTTCTCATTATGAAAAACACTTTCTCTCTCCTTCTTCTCTCTTCCTCCTTCATCCTAAGCTTTTCCCTTCATATGTGATGTGAATCAAAAGTTTAGGGTAAAAGATAATTCAACACACTAATCTCTAAATCATCCTAGTGATCTCTTCTAGCAAACTTGATCTCTAGGTTTAACTCTTGTGAAGAGTTTGTAGCTTGCATGATAGCTCTCACGTAGATCATCTTGGTCTTGAGGTGGCCGGAGATCGAGGACATCGACAACATCCAAAGGAGCTAAGGAGTTCATCAAAAGAGAAGATAAGGAGCAAAAGAGTTGCACTAAAGAGAAGACCCGAAGGACCGTATCATCAAGGTATAATCCCTAACATAGTAGATAAGATATCTAGTTAGGGTTTTCTAGTTATGGTTTAGACAAGATCTCCGGAAAAGTGCGTGTTGTATGCAAAGAAATTTTCGTTTACCGCTTCTACCTCCTCACAAGAGTTGTGGGAGCATGCAACATTCACTAACATGGTATCAGAGCCTAACTAAACGATAATTAGATTGTTAGCCAAAAGTTAGAAGTTCGATCGACGCATTTTTTCCCGAAAAAAACATTTTCTGTCTCCGTTTTCTGTCGATTTTTAAAGTGTTCAAAAAATTATTTATATGGCCTTAAAAATACATGCAGGGTTTTCTAAGCACACTGTAGAAAAACGAGACACTAACTCGCCAGGAACGTCGCGCTCCACGGCCAAACTCAGTGTTTGGCCGCTGATCCGCGGCCGAGTTGTGGCCGAGTTAACTCGTTTTTCAGCAGTTTGCTTAGTTTAAGAAAATGGTGTTTCTGGGATATCTGGAATTTACATAAAGTTGTTTGTGCTCTGGATTGTGACAAGTGTTGGCATGGTTTAAAATTATCGATCGAAATTCTAAAGTGCTTGGCTAATTGGGTCTTCTTGGTTAATGATATGTGTGTTTTAAACGTCGACTTATTGCTATAAGTCGATTAGTTGGGGTTGCACACTTCTGGAATGATATCATGAGATGGTATGTGTATATGAATATATTGGATCGTCGTGATGAATGGCCGGGGGATATGAGAAGAGCGTTTTTCTTTTCTTTCATTCAATGCAATTTTTGAAAAGCAATGTAATATTATTTTGCGGGGCGCATCCGGGTTGAGGTTGTAGCAACCGTTGTATAATTTCTTTTTACTGTTTTTGCTCCTATGATAGACCCAAGGTGGGGTGCACAAACTACCGGGTTTTGGAAGTGCCGAGTTGCCTACTCACTTTGTTGAGGGAGGTTGCTTCACTTCGGGAATTTGGCGGGTAGTTTGCCGCACCTGTAGGGGTCTAGGGTGGGGTTTTGGCTATTCATCAAGACCGTGGAACCCGTCTTTCATTAAGGCTTGAATGAGATGCGGAATTCCTAGTATATCCAACGTATTCATCTGTGATCTGTAATGGCTATATTTATATGTAAGATATATAATAAACGTTGCTTATGTTTTGCACCCGCGCTAGTCCAGCCCCCGCTCTGCCGTTAGTTAAGTAACCTAACGGTGCATGACGGGGCCCCGTGACGAATGCGGATGGCATAAGCGTACGTTCTATTTTCGTTTCTTTTCTGTGATGTTTAGGAAACGTAAATGATAGGACAGTGTTAATGTGATTAATGTCAAGAAAAAGAAACCTGAAGATGTTGTAGAATCAAACTTTTTTTAAATGGGTAACTCTAGCTTTTGCTTTGCATAGTGGTATTCTTGAATATCCTGCACCTCATTCGATGAGGAAAGGGCCGAGATCCCTTCACCGGGAGTGACCCCTTTAGCGAAACTAGCAAATGTTACAAAGACCTCGATTGTTTTTATAGTTGATCTAACTTTTGTTTTGCATCGTAGTATTCATGAATATCCTGCACCTCATTCGATGAGAAAAGAGCCGAGATCCCTTCACCGGGAGTGACCTCTTTAGCAAAATTAGAAAGATACTACAAAACCATTCGATTTTTAAAACTAGAGCTTAAACCACTCCTTTCACTCGATTCTACAACGATATTAAGTTCAAAACGTTAAAGGTTTTCATAAAAACCATCCGTTGCCCTCCGCCATTTTAGGAAGCAGAGTACTTAGTATTCGTGCCACGTTTGTAGACTATAGTTAAGGCGTGGTGTACGGTAGCTAAGTGATGTCTTCCTACAAAGCATATGATGCGATTAGCTAGGACAGTCATGTGACTTTGTTGACCATAGTTAAGGGTCATGTGGGTGGGTCTAATTAATCACGAAATGACGGGTAGAACTTGACTAGTGCTTATGATTTGTTGACTATAGTTAAGGTCATAAGTCACTAGGGGTAAAAACCATTATCAGGAGTTTCAAGTGTTGAAATTTGCAATGAGATTGCATACCTTCTATAAGATAATTGGATCCTGATACCCACTGCGAGTAATTGTTACTCCTGGGAGAATTTTTCACTTTACAATTAGCCGATCAAATAGGTGACTAGAAAGGTGTCAACGGGGTTACGCCCCTGGAAAAACGAGGTTTATTTTAATTAGGTCCGTGCGAAAGCACGGGGAACCTCCCTCAAAGTACCGGCGCTGGCCTGGCTGAAAGATTGGCGAACTTGTAGGGTGTAATTAATCCCGGCTAGTCCTTCCTTTTAAGGTTTGAAGGAAGATTTGATAAAAACAGTGGGAGCCATCCTGATTAGATAAAATACATAACCAATCTAATCTTGTAAGAGCGCACGCAGAGTGTTTTCTTCTCTCTCTCTCCAGGTAGCGACCATGTCTCGCTTTAATCAAGATAAATAATACGGATGTATTGACCGGACCCGCTTGTTATACTGCGCTAGGAAACGTTGGTCCCGCTCCAACTTATAATTTTTATAAGACAGAGCAGGAAATTAGGGATTACCAGAATCTCGTACCACCCAAACGAAAAAAGTGCATGTTGATGCATCTTCTTCGGGTGTGTTCATTACAAAGAACTATTTCTCAGTATCTTTTACGTCCTGTGTATGAGATACCGGATGAGGATCCCGCATATGTAATCTGTTATATGGGCTACAGATAAGTAGAGAACTGAGAACGGGTGTTAAGTTTCAAGAGTTGGAAATGGTACAATTGTTGCAAGCCAAGTCTGTTGGCAGTTATCACCCTGTATTACCAGAATACATTGATTCTGAACGAATGTTATTAAATACCAAACCTGATATACAACATCATATCAGTTTCTTTATTAGTAAAGAAGGATATAATTTTGTATTGTTGGAGAATGTTTTGAACATTTCATATATCAAGAGTTGATCGGTTCAGGTACGTTATTTAAAAGCATATACATTCTAAATCAAACCACAGTTCTTAGTGTACAGAACACACACAAGAGGAAGAGTTCAGAAATGAATGAATCCTTCTTGAGGCATTGTAGACTAGGTCATATCAATGGGACCCGACTAGCTATGTTACATTTAGATGCATATTTAAATTAGTTTGAATTTACATCTTCTGAAACTTGCCGGTCATGTCACGATGATAAGATGACCATAGCTCTGTTTATTGGAAACAGAGAAAGAGTTATTGAACTCTTGGGATTGATACATTATGATGTATGTAAGTCCCCTGTCTACACATACCAGGACCGGTTCTTTGTACTTCATTACATTCACTGATTATCTCGCAAGATTCGCACATGTGTTCCTGTTGAAACTAAATTCTGAATCCTTTTGAGAAATTCAATGAATATATGTTAGAAGTAGAGAACCAAAAACGGGTATAAGTATTATGTCCTTTGATGAGATCAAGGAGGAGAATACTTGAGCATGGAATTCCTGGATTATTCTAAAGGAGAATGAGATTCACTCTCAGCATTACTCCTCCGAATACACCACAGTACGTCGGTGTATCGGGGCGGAGCAAACGCACCCTATGAGATATGGTGTGCTCTATGATAAGTACTACTGAGTTGCCTATTTTCTTTTGGGGTTATGCACATGAGAAGCTGCATACCTATTGAATAGGGTTCCAACTAAATCAGATGCCTACCACTCCATATGTGATATGGTATGAGAAGAGCCCATCTCTTAAGGAAGTTACGATTTGGGGTTGTCCGGCCTATGTCAAAAGCAAAATCCGGATAAGCTCGAGGCAAGATCAGTTCTGTGGAAGTTTGTTGGATATCCTAAGCATTCGCAAGGGAATATCTTCTACCACACCGAGGAACAAAAGATGTTTTATTTCTCGGAATACCACTTTTTGAGAAAAAAGAGAATTTCTTGTGAAGAAATTAGCGGTCATGAGGTAGAACTGGAAGGAGTTCCAGCTATGCAAAATGCAGCTGATGATTTGGTAAACCCGGATGATTCAATAGTTTCCAACGAACCTCAGCCTCTCCGCCGATCTGGTAGGGTTCCTCATCCACCTAAGAGATACTTCGGTTTCTCTATGACAGTGGAAGAGAGGATTGCATCATGAAATGATGACCCAACTAGTTTCGAGCAGGCCATCAGGAGTGGGGACTCTGTGAGAATGGCTGGATGCTTAGCGATCTGAGATGGAATCCTTATACACCAACAAAGTATGGACTTTGGTTGCTTTATCTGAAGGGTTAAATCCCCATTAGGAGCAAGTATATCTTGAGAAGATTACTTGGTGTACATGGAAAAGTTGAGACTTTCATAGCTATGCTTAAGTCCATCCAGATCCTACTTGCCACTGCTACATACCATGACTACGATATCTGGTGGTTGGGTGTCATGACTGCTTTTCTAAATGATGATTTGGAATAGAGCGTCTATAAGTACACAGCCAGAGGGCTTCGTAGACAGTGGGAGCAGCGGAAACGTGTGCAAGATATTTTATGTGATAAATCAGGTATCGCGGAGTTGGAACGTCTGTTTTGAAGTAGAATTCAAAGAGTTAGACTTCATCAAAATGGTAGATGAAGCTTGTATATACAAAAAGGTAGTAGAGAGTATGGTGGTGATCCTCGTAGAGTACGTGGATGGCATACTCATTTTAGGGAAGGAGTTTTCTATGCTACGCTCGGTCAATCTCCTCTTATCCTAAAGATTCTCCATATAGGATCAAGGTGATACCTCCTAAATCCTGGGTTATGGATCTATGAGATAGATCTAATTGGATCTTAGGATTCTCACTAGTTGTAGTGAGATGGTATCAATAGTCCTGGGGAGAATCACTGGAAAGGTTCGAGGGTGATAAGGATGACTGAATGTCAGTCGCAGGCATTGCTTTACCATCGGTAGAAGGACGGTATGTTGGAAGAGTTCCAAGCTAGATACCGTGACTTACTAGACGATTAAAGGCAAGATACATCGTTACCAAGAATGCTACCAAAGAGGAAATCTGGATATATATCAGTTCATGAGATGAACTTCGTTCCAACCATTATGTGACAATGGAGTTATGGCTTTGGCCTAGGAACCCCCGTCCCATCAGAAATCCAGATATAATTTTTAGGCAGTATCACCTGATCATGGAGATGGATGATCTCTAGGGACATCGAGGTTAGGAGAGTAGACTCAGAGGACAACAGCGGCGGATCCACTCACTGAGGCCTTTCCTGCGAGAGACTTTTATGGGTGTTGGGTATGCTATACTACAACAACTGGCCTTAGTGCAAGTGGGAGATTGTTAGTTGTATGTATGCCCTAGAGGCCATTATTGTACATGAGATGTATATTACAGTGGATCCTGGGGCATATATAGGGAGGAATTTCTCGCTCGACATGATAGTACGCTATCTGGTTGCTCTTCATCTTAACATGTGTTGTGTTTCATATCTTCATATGCATGTTGATGAAGCCCTCAGGATTATGCTTGACTACTAGGATTATGATGAGATCATACTAGTGGGGCCTAGACAGTCTATAAGCATATCCTTTAATGGTTCCTAGTCGAGGGTATATCGAGACAGGGCATCGGTATTACCAAATTAGACTAGTGTGTACGTTTCCTGACCCTGGGGGGCGATGGTTGATTCCACAACCATTGGTGTTTGACATCAAAAATTATACACAGGTGCTCATTGGAGAATGCGTACACCAAACAGGACTCACCGAGAACTCCTAGATGGTATATATATACCAATTGTCAGATAGAAGTTCTCAGGTGACACTTGTACAGGTTAGTCTGTAGACCCGAGATCGTCATGGAGTCTTCTGTGGTTCCCACTGTACTTTGATTTCCATCCTACCACGGCTTTATTGAGTCGTACAAACAGGTAGACTTTGGGTACAGTCCCGAATCACATGGAGACAGTGAGCGATAGGAGGAGTTTCGTCTCTCCCGGTATAGGGAGTTGATGTCGCACTATGTTTGATCGGCTATAACACCGAAATCCCTTGCCAGGGTTCTCGAGGTTGACTGATAACTGTTATCAGTAGTTCCTCGAACTGTTATGAGCTGTAAATCAGCATGACTTATAAAGTTACTGGGGTCTGACGTTTACCAACCCTAGACTTCATATGCGACGTATCAGACGAAGAGACTGGACTGTACGGTAAGTGTTGCTTGCAGGCTCGTTCGGGTTGTGATGAGTTCGCTCGTCGGCCACCTTTTTCGTCATGTACCTGGGTAGCCGTTATGCATAGCTAGTGCCGCTGATGTGCTTGTGGTTAAACCCACTGCCAGCGTACTGTCGAGTCTTTAGAGTCCCACACAGAGGGTTCCCTCGTTCAGGAGAAAGATGTAGAGGCCATAAGTTGTTACGGTAGCCGTTAGGTGTTGCGGCAGGGTTTCGATTATGTTCGTGTAATTGTTACAGGAATAATAATCGGAACGATAATACTAGTAGGCTTTGGCTTAAGCTGGATACCAGTATTATATTATTGGATTATAAGTATTCGTATTTTTCGGAATTCGGATACGAGTATACGGTATACGGTATACGGAGGAGGGGTATTCTTGTAATTGTTACAAGAATACCTTCTAGAAGATGCCACCTCATAATACATTATTTATTTTATGAAAATAAATAAATGAGGTGGAAATTAAGAAAGTCTAAGCATGGTTGTAAGAATGGCTTGTATAATATTTTATTGTTTTGGAGTTACTATTGAAGCATGGTGCTAATTTTATAATGTATGCTTCAATTATTTCATTTGTGCCATATCCTTCATCATGCTTGATTTTCTTTTCATTATGAAAAACACTTTCTCTCTCCTTCTTCTCTCCTCCTGCTTCATCCTAAGCTTTTCCCTTCACATATGATGTGAATCAAAAGCTTAGGGTAAAAGATAATTCAACACACTAATCTCTACATTATCCTAGTGATCTCTTCTAGCAAACTTGGTCTCTAGGTTTAACTCTTGTGAAAAGTTTGTAGCTTGCATGATAGCTCTCGCATGGATCATCTAGGTCTTGAAGTGGCCGGAGATCGAGGACATCGGCAACATCCAAAGGAGCTCAGGAGTTCATCAAAAGAGAAGATAAGGAGCAAAAGAGTTGCACCAAAAAGAAGACCCGAAGGACCGTATCATCAAGGTATAATCCCTAACATAGTAGATAAGATATCTAGTTATGGTTTAGACAAGATCTCCAGAAAAGTGCGTGTTGTATGCAAAGAAATTTTCGTTTACCGCATCCGCAGCCTCACAAGAGTTGTGGGAGCATGCAACATTCACTAACAATATGATGATTTGATGATGTGTTGGTATAAGGATACGAGTCGATTGAGATGGTTGATACCTTGCCGGTCCCCTGATATGAGATTGTTATGGGTGTGACCTGGGACATAGGTAAATAGATATATTTATCTATGTTGTGAATCATGAGTGATTGCCGTGCGAGACCTTAGGTCCGTACCCTCATTGTCATATATTTTGATAGGATCCCCATTGGTTTAATGCCGTCGTACGATGATTTTCCGTACGTGATGAGTTTGACTTGAGGTTTGATCCATTCCCTTGACTAAAGGATGTCGTACGATAGATTTTACCGTACGTGTTGTTGTGAGGCTGGATGCCGATTGATAGATTCACTGACGCGATCATGTGAGATGCGTATACCTTATAGCTTTTAGCTGATGATTTACCTTATGCCGCATTCATGTTATTCTCATTGCATTGCTTATACCTGTGCTAGTACACTTACACCATTATCGATGATGCGTATGTTACACCTACACAGATTTTGCTGCCTCACACACTTCATCATCGATAATTGCCATGTCACGGCACAGTAAAATTGCTGCATCATGATATGACTCATTGCATGATAGAATTGCTATGTTCGCGTCATTTGGATTTATCGCATGATATACTGATATTGTCACATCACTGCTCCATGTTGCATGATATACGGATATGTAAGTGCACGGCGGCGCCCCGGCTGTCAAACCGACGGCCAAATGCGGAAGCGGTGATAAACTTTAATTTTGCGAACTTTGCAAACCGGCACCACCGCGCACTAAACCCCGGATCGGGCCATTAAACTAGATCTAGCAAACAACAAGACGGGTTAGAGATATACCGAGTGATCCGAGTCCTCCGGTCTTCTAGTCATCGTCCCGATCTCTCGCGGAAACTCCGGTCGTCGCCTCCTTGCCGGAAGGGCACCACATCGCCTGTTTCTTTTACGGGCTCCCGCCTCTATACCGAGGCAACTCGGGCATGAAGCTGGCAAGTCGACATGCCCAAGATGTGCTGTAGGAAGTGTAGTGCTTTGTCTCTTTGGGGTTTTAGTTGCCATGGAGGATGAAGGAGGAGGTTAGGAAAATTGGTGCTTTCAATTTTCTAGCAAGAGGAATATGAGAACAAGAATGATGCCACCACAACCAAAATGAAACCCTCTCATATTTTTCTCCCTCTCATCTCAATGTGGCCGGCCCAATTCTTGTGAGAAATGGTGGAGAGATCAAATACATATACATAACAAGAAGGGAGGTGAGTGTAGGAGATGAGAAGAGGTGACCCCATCAAAAAAGGAAAGTTTCAAATCAAACCCTTAATCAACCCATACCCTTTCTTATCTCATTAATGCACCATCATGGATGAAAGATATCATAATCAATACAATAGCAAGAAACCCCCTCCATAAATGTTATTTGCACAATTGCAAATAACCCCCTCCATCGGAAAAGTCCGGCCGGGAAAGAACAAAGGAAAACCGGCCGGAACGGAATGCAAACTGGCAACTCCATAAAACTGGTCCCGTAATAAATTACAGGAAAACCCCAATACTGTGCATACACACCCGCATCTGTATTCCATCCGGATACAAATGCAAAGAGACAAAATCTACACTGTACTATACTAGGATCCGGCTTAAACCAAAGCCGGCTAGTAATATCCGTCCGATCCTGATCCGTGCAATACCGCACGTATCTGATCGAACCCTGCCATATATCTATACGGTCTCTAGTACAAACCGTCCGATCCTGATCCGTGCAATACCGCACGTATCTGATCGGACCCTGCCATATCTCCATACGGCCTCTACAGCGTTTCGCCCGAAAGCTTGAGTAACTGAAGGTGTGGTGGACTCTAAAGACTCGTCAATACTATGGCTGTGGATTTAACCACTAGCACGTCAGAGGTATAAGCCAATACGTAACGGGCCACCAGCTATTGACTAAAAGGGACGTCGATGAGCGAACTCATCCTGACATCCTACTGAGCCTGTCAGTGACAATATCCGTACAGTCCGGTCCGTTCGTCTATGAGCATCGCATGTCGGGCCTAGGGGGTGGGTAAAAGTCAGACCCCCAAAAGCGGTACAAGTCGTGTCGGAGTGTAGCCCAGAACACCCTGAGATACTACTGGAATACCTACCAGTAAATCTCCTGCCTTGGCCAAGGACTTCGTGTAATGGCTCTCCTAGACACAGCGCGACCTCACCCCCAATACAGGGAGAGACGAACCCCTGAAGATCCGCTCACTGCCTCCATGTGGCTCGGGACTGTACCCAACTAAAACCTGTTTGCACGACTCCTTTGAGCCGTGGTAGGGTAGTAATCAAAGCATAGTGGGAACTCACACGAGACAAATGACGATCCCCAGGTCGATGAACTAACCTGTACACATGTCACCTGGGAACTGCTATCTGACGTCAGGTATAAGACCAACTAGCATGTTCCCGGCGAGTCCTGTCCGGTGTACTCATAACCCAATGAGCACCTGTATACATCTTAGGTGATCCAACTGACACCAGTGGCCTGTGAGACCGGCCACCGCCCCTCATCGGGGTCTCGACTGTATACACTAGTCTACTCTGGAGTATCGATGCCCTGTCTCGAAACTCCCACGACTAGGGACCATTTAAGGATGTGCTTATAGACTCCAGCTCTCACTTATATGATCGCCCTCATACTGCTGGCAGTCAAGCAAGAATCCTAGGGGCTCTATCAACGTGCAATAGCGACCTGTCAGGTCACCTAAAGCAGTACACGATGATAAAGGTAAACCAGATAGCATACTATCATCTCGAGTAAGACTGTCGTACCGGGATAGGTCCTCCCTCAATCATTGCAATCACGTGCCTGTGATCCAATAATTGACTCTGAGGGCACTATCTCCAACAATCTCCCACTTGCACTCAAGGCTAATTATTGCGATGTCGCATACTCACAGCCCGTGTGATACCGAACACCCAACTCCTCTACAAGTCAGTCTCACAAAGCTCGTTTGCGAGACCATTGCGTTCGAGGAATAGCATCAGCGAGTGGATCCGCTCTGAAGTTTCTTTCTATGTCTCTCTCTATATCTCAAGTTCGCAGAGAAAGCCATCTCCCGAAATGAGCAATACCTGTCTTAGAATATGTCTGGATATCTGATGGGACCTAGCTCATAAATGAACTGCAAATCCAAACTTCTTAGACTGTATCGTCAACTGAACTTAATCAGTATCCTGCGCCATGCCTCCCTCAGTATCTGCCTGGATCATCTGTCCAAAATACTGCCCCTCGTCTGAAGGATAACTATAACTCTGACGATCACCCTGTCGTCCATGTCACCTTGGAAGCCTGGAATGATAACTGCCTCCCTAATGAGGCTGTCGTTATCATATCCTTAGAACATCCACTTATGTTCTAAAACTGCTTCCGACTGTTCCTCCAGGATTGGATCAATATCAACTTATTGCATCTAGTGCAAGAACAACATCTGGTGTGGTACTTGACATCTCATGATTGACTCAATTGCCTAAGCAAGTGATCTGCCAATCATGCATATCCCTCTCTACTTTAGTCTATAAGACACCTTTAGAGAGGGTGACTCCATCACCTGCAGGTACACTACCGTGCCAGGAGTCGTCCATTCTAAATACTCATAGAATGCTGTCAAGGTACCCAGATTAGGAAACCACCCAAATCTAGATCTAAAACCATAGATCTAGTAACCAGTATGTCTGATACAAAATCCATTTCCTTTGTGAAGAAACCACTGTGTGACGACCAAAGTATAACCGATCGTAGTATAGGAATATCACTTCCTACTACCTTCTCAACAGATCCATCCCCTATTCTGATGACGTCAAACCTATGACTGTCATATCAGAAACAGATGATCTACCTCCGCTATATCTGCTTTAGTCTATAAATAGACATAAGCCTGATGTCCACCAATGCTTCCGCTGCTCCCACTGATTACGAAAACCCTCTGGCAGAGTCATATAGACGTGCACTTCTAAAGCTAGTTTAGAACGACGCTATACTCATCCTCCTGCCGGGTCTCGCAGTTTGGAACAACAACAATGGCAAGTGTGGGTAAACAAGAACTTCCCTGTCACCGTCCTTGAGGCTACCGGAGTACCTCTCGGGTTCCTTAAGTTACCCACCTTATCTGCGGAGTGGCCAATGGAATGTCAAAACAGATTGAATCTTTAGGTTCCTTATCAAATCTTCAGTAATCGTTTGCGGTTCTGGAATCACTTCCAGTTCTACCATACTCCCACTACTGTTTTCTGAAAAATCCATTTTTATTAAAACTGTGGCGAGTCAAGAACAATATCACTATTGATCTTTCTTATGGTAGAAAGTTAACCCTCGTCATAGCCTGGGTCAACCCACAAACAGCCATTACAGAAACGTGCCTTGAGTTATCCAGAGTCTGGTTTTAATCATAAGCCGGACAACTCCCCGTACCTTAACAATGTTAAGATATGAACTGTACTATATCCAATATAGAACCAGAGGCACTGATTTAATTGAACCAGATTCAAATCATGCAGCTATCTCCAGTGCATGTCAACTAAATGGAGAGAGGCCTATCAGCGTTACTCAACTTAGGAATGCTTCCAATTATGAGTAACCTGAAAAAGAAGCAAGTTCTCTTTATCATTACTATCAACTGAATACCATACACAAGTATCTACATCTTCGATCACTTTGAAGAATCCCGATACTTGCTACACCTGGTTCTCTACTCTATTCAAATACCTATAACTCCTCTAAACTCAGACCCTGTGTTTCTACGAAACACATGTCTAAGAACTAGAGAAGTTAAAAGTAAACAGAATATAGTATGAGGACCAACCCCTCTGTCCTAATGGACACTGGACAACATACAATACTCTGTATAAGTCCGCTGAGTCTAACAACTCTTTCACTGTGTGTCGTAGGTTGAAAACTGTACTTATGGTTAAGAAGAATTACACCGCTGTTTAATGCTCCCTACCTAACCATCCACTGATATAGGTAAATGTCGTAGACATAATTTCAGAAAGGTATATCTCACTCTATGAAAATAGACGTACAGATATATCAATTTGAAATTGGTGCATAAAAACGGATATTCAAAACCAAATATTTGCCGACCGGCAAACAGCCCAGATGATCTCCTCAAATATCACCGATTACAACGAATCCCGATATAATGAGGATGATTACCCTATTCCCAATAACTTACTCCCACTCACCATCTGTAAAACCATACAGATGTGAGAATCAAACCTGGTAAATACATACCCTGGAGCAAGTGTCCAATCGGGAAATCAGTTTTCTTTTAACAGTACACAGTGAACTGAAACATTGAAATGTTTCGATGGGGTATCCTGGTATTCCTAGTAATGCCTCTTCCATTATCCAGATTCACAACTATAACCGTATAATTCTTTGCCACCTCTCCAAATCCCTTTATATGTCTTTAGTCATTACCTTCTGCACACCCCTTTAGGCCAATTGGTTTTCTTCCTTCCCTACCGTTCGGCACCAGCCTATGGTTTGGAAGAAGACTATCCAATAAGCATAATGGGTGTACTGTCCTCATCCTAGGAGCACTCGCAATGCGAGAGAAGGTGAAGATAAAAGACAACCGAATAAACCTTATTCCTATTTCTCCTGGACCAGAATCCATCCCCGAACTGGAACAAGTTCCTTTCGAGTTCGTATATAACCATACGATGGAGTATCCAATAAACTGTGGATCTTCATAGCGATACGGGGTGTCTGGGAGAAATACAAAGGTGATTTAGGATTGGCGAAGAAATACTTGGTTTGGTCGTGAATATCAGTCGCAATTTACTTTGCCCTCTTACTAATCCCTTGCTTTGTCTTAATCTTAATACCTTCTGCACACCGTTTAGGCTAATTGGTTTTCTTCATTCCCTACCGGTCGGCACCAGCCTAAGGTTTGGAAGAAGACTATCCAATTTGCGCAATAGGTGTACTATCTCCTAAACTAAGGAGTACTCACAACTTGAGAGAAGGTAAAAGGGAAAAGACAACTGAATAATCCCATCTGTTTTCTCCAGAACCAGAAACCATCCTCGAATAATTCCTTCGAGTTCGTATCTAACCATACGATGGCTTTGTCCAATGGAAGTGGACGTTCGCAGTAATACGGGGTGTCCTGGAGAAAAGGGTAAAAGTAGGAGTGGCAATGAGGTCTGCAACTCTGACAATCCAAAAGTCAGTGTTAAGAAGGTTCGGTCAACTTGGTCACTGAGTCATATTCTTAGGGTCGGGTCAATGGTCGCTGCCAGAGAGAGAGAGAAAAGAAAACACTCAGCGTGCACTCTATCCTAGATCAGAATGGTTATCAATTTATCTAATCTGGAAACCTCCCACTGTATCTCAAATTCTCCTCCAAACCTGAAAGAAGAATTAGTCGGGGTCACCCGAGGAGTAAACCAACTCATCAGTGGGAATCGGGATCCAACTATCATCGCATGATAACGTGACGGAATCCGCTCACGGTATCACACTCCAGAAGGTATGCGCATATCTGGCAAGTTTCAGTTCTTTTGAAACTCCCGATGTGATTTCTACCCCATGCTCTTATGACCTTGGCGTGAGGTCAAAATATCATAAGTCACATGTCAAGTTCTACCCATCATTGTCCAGGTTAATTTGAACCTACCCGTACATACTCTTGACGTAGGCCAAAATAGTAGTACGACTGTCCCAAACCAACGCATCTATCTATGCAACAGATAAATACCCGGCAACTACCAAACACTATGCCTTGGCGTGAGGTCAAAATACATAGCTTGAATACTACCGAATATTTAACTGAAATGATGGAGGGCTACGAATGGTTTCTGGCGAAAACCTTTAACGTAATGAACTTGATATCGTTGAAGGAACGGATAGCTTTTTAGAAAATATAGCGACGAAAACCTTTACTAAAGAGGTCACTCCCGGTGAAGGGATCTCGGCTCTTTCCCCGTAGAATGGGGTGCTGGATATTCATAACCGAATATCACTGTGCAAAGCAAAAGTAATCGGCTATAATGAAGTTAAAGCCCTGACGCAAACTTCTGTCCAAGGGGTCACTCCCGGTGAAGGGATCTCGGCCCTTGCCTCGTCGACTGAGGAGCAGGATATTCCAAATGAATACCACGATGCAAAACAAAAGTGAACGTCCTTGCAATAACAGCTTTTTGAAAAGTGTTCTAACAACATCAGAATAGGTTTGTTTAACTTGCATTGATCCGAATCAACGCAGTCCCATCAATTGATCACACCACAAAGAACGAAAATATACTGACGTACGTATATGCCATCCGCATTCGCCACTGGGTCCCGTCATCACCCGTTAGGTTAGCTAACTAACGGCAGAGCGGGGACTGGACTAGCGCGGATGAAAAACATATACAACATCTACTAATATATATACCAATATATTATATTTCGCTCAAGGCGTGAATAAAATGCAACATCACAGAAATGTACAGCATCACAGAACAATACAGATATCTGGGATCCCCGGGTTTCACAGAGCCACTACTGAAACCCGACGTTCCCCTGGTCGTGTGGATAGCCTGTGCAATGAAATCCTAGACCCCTACGGGCGCGGCAAGTCACCCGCCAAAACCTGAAGCGAGGCAGCCCCCTTCAGCGCCGTGAATGGACCACCCAGCACTTCACGGAATCCGGTAACTTGGGCATCCCTCCTGGGTCAACCTGTACCCCCTACGAGTGCGGCGAATAGCCCGCCAATTCCAGACTGAAGCCCCCTCCGTCTCAATGCCATGAGATGCGGGCTTGTTGCCCTCCAGAACCCGGCTATCCGTGCACCCCACCGCGGGGTAAACCTAGTACAGAAAGTAAAATATACATACACCGGGTACATCGACCGCAACCTGGTCGTGCCCCAAAAGAATAATACAAACAGGCAGTGACGGCAGTCCACATGTCGGACGCTCGCCCCGCAACAACAAATGTACATAATACAACAAAACTGTACTAGCATTGCATCCAGGCTATCCCCCACGACCGATCCGCAACATCACAGCAAAACACAGAACATTAACGTGAAAGTCACGTTCGCAAATCCGTCTAACCGGGCTATAGCAGTTAGACCGGATTTACCGATCGAGTGACATTCACGGTCGCAGATATAATGTAAATACTGTGAAAAATGTGTTTAAAATATCCGATCGATCAAAAATTAACAAGTGGGCCCCCAAGCAATACTGTAGCACTCACAGAAATTATGGGCCCAATTTTAATATTCCAAAACCCCTATTTTTATCCCACAAGCCCACTGCAAAAAAAAAAACGATCACATGATCAATCATTACTGCGGCGGATACGCGGCCTACGAAAGGTCAATGGCCGCGGATCCGCGGTCTTAATGAGGGATTGTGTTGTCGAATTTTTCCAGTGTTCTTAGAAATCCCTGCACATCATTCTGAGATAACCTGAAAAATTTTTCGAGGCCAAAAATTTTCAACAGAAACTGATGCTAACACAAAATGTGGATTTTGGAATTTTGGTCGATCGGAAATGCAAAACACATCAAACGAAGCTAGACGAAGTTAATGGCGAGGCTCTGATACCACTGTAAGTGCACGGCGGCGCCCCGGCTATCAAACCGACGGCCAAATGCGGAAGCGGTGATAAACTTTAATTTTGCGAACTTTGCAAACCGGCACCACCGCGCACTAAACCCCGGATCGGGCCATTAAACTAGATCTAGCAAACAACAAGACGGGTTAGAGATATACCGAGTGATCCGAGTCCTCCGGTCTTCTCGTCATCGTCCCGATCTCTCGCGGAAACTCCGGTCGTCGCCTCCTTGCCGGAAGGGCACCACATCGCCTGTTTCTTTTACGGGCTCCCGCCTCTATACCGAGGCAACTCGGGCATGAAGCTGGCAAGTCGACATGCCCAAGATGTGCTGTAGGAAGTGTAGTGCTTTGTCTCTTTGGGGTTTTAGTTGCCATGGAGGATGAAGGAGGAGGTTAGGAAAATTGGTGCTTTCAATTTTCTAGCAAGAGGAATATGAGAACAAGAATGATGCCACCACAACCAAAATGAAACCCTCTCATATTTTTCTCCCTCTCATCTCAATGTGGCCGGCCCAATTCTTATGAGAAATGGTGGAGAGATCAAATACATATACATAACAAGAAAGGAGGTGAGTGTAGGAGATGAGAAGAGGTGACCCCATCAAAAAAGGAAAGTTTCAAATCAAACCCTTAATCAACCCATACCCTTTCTTATCTCATTAATGCACCATCATGGATGACAGATATCATAATCAATACAATAGCAAGAAACCCCCTCCATAAATGTTATTTGCACAATTGCAAATAACCCCCTCCATCGGAAAAGTCCGGCCGGGAAAGAACAAAGGAAAACCGGCCGGAACGGAATGCAAACTGGCAACTCCATAAAACTGGTCCCGTAATAAATTACAGGAAAACCCCGATACTATGCATACACACCCGCATCTGTATTCCGTCCGGATACAAATGCAAAGAGACAAAATCTACACTGTACTATACTAGGATCCGGCTTAAACCAAAGCCGGCTAGTAATATCCGTCCGATCCTGATCCGTGCAATACCGCACGTATCTGATCGAACCCTGCCATATATCTATACGGCCTCTAGTACAAACCGTCCGATCCTGATCCGTGCAATACCGCACGTATCTGATCGGACCCTGCCATATCTCCATACGGCCTCTACAGCGTTTCGCCCGAAAGCTTGAGTAACTGAAGGTGTGGTGGACTCTAAAGACTCGTCAATACTATGGCTGTGGATTTAACCACTAGCACGTCAGAGGTATAAGCCAATACGTAACGGGCCACCAGCTATTGACTAAAAGGGACATCGATGAGCAAACTCATCCTGACACCCTACTGAGCCTGTCAGTGACAATATCCGTACAGTCCGGTCTGTTCGTCTATGAGCATCGCATGTCGGGCCTAGGGGTGGGTAAAAGTCAGACCCCCAAAAGCGGTACAAGTCGTGTCGGAGTGTAGCCCAGAACACCCTAAGATACTACTGGAATACCTACCAGTAAATCTCCTGCCTTGGCCAAGGACTTCGTGTAATGGCTCTCCTAGACACAGCGCGACCTCACCCCCAATACCGGGAGAGACGAACCCCTGAAGATCCGCTCACTGCCTCCATGTGGCTCGGGACTGTACCCAACTAAACCTGTTTGCACGACTCCTTTGAGCCGTGGTAGGGTAGTAATCAAAGCACAGTGGGAACTCACACGAGACAAATGACGATCCCCAGGTCGATGAACTAACCTGTACACATGTCACCTGGGAACTGCTATCTGACGTCAGGTATAAGACCAACTAGCATGTTCCCGGCGAGTCATGTCCGGTGTACTCATAACCCAATGAGCACCTGTATACATCTTAGGTGATCCAACTGACACCAGTGGCCTGAGAGACCGGCCACCGCCCCTCGTCGGGGTCTCGGCTGTATACACTAGTCTACTCTGGAGTATCGATGCCCTGTCTCGAAACTCCCACGACTAGGGACCATTTAAGGATGTGCTTATAGACTCCAGCTCTCACTTATATGATCGCCCTCATACTGCTGGCAGTCAAGCAAGAATCCTAGGGGCTCTATCAACGTGCAATAGCGACCTGTCAGGTCACCTAAAGCAGTACACGATGATAAAGGTAAACCAGATAGCATACTATCATCTCGAGTAAGACTGTCGTACCGGGATAGGTCCTCCCTCAATCATTGCAATCACGTGCCTGTGATCCAATAATTGACTCTGAGGGCACTATCTCCAACAGGATATGCTTACAGTTCTGTTATATGTCGCATACATCATGCTTTATAATTATACGCATTGAGATATGCTGTTTTCATGAGAATTCTGAATTTGAGAACCGTGGGTATTTCAAAGAAAGTAAGTATTGTTTTAAAAACCCGGTTTCTCTTGATATGATATTTCAGTACGTCCACCTTGCGTTTTCTCAGTTCTGAGACATATGATTGAAACCCGATTCGAGGAGGTGGATGATCCGTTTGCGGGTTCATTGTGGACCCGGTATGGTTCCCCGGGGCGAGAAATTTTTTTCGTGGAGTAGACGATGAGCCTGGCAGGGTGGCTAGTACCTACCGGTGATTGGTTGGACCTAGCGGCTATCTAGAGAATACTGACAAGAGTCGAGAGATGTTATGGGCCGATCAGGACTGACGAAGCCCGAGAGATATGAAGATTTACCTGCCGATGCTGGGCACGGGTTTCATGATGTTTCGTGTGTCTTTGCTGGACATTCAGGTTCCATGATTTGATATGTTGCGAAGGACACACGTTGATTTATATCATCAGATTTTTCATGCATATGCTTTTATGATATTTACATGCATGATGTTGTTGTGTCATTGGTGGACACGTGAACGAGATCCACATGCATTCATATATTGATTATGGTTGGATGATATCCACATACATATAGACATTCAGTATATTGCATATATGCAGATACGGTCACCCTAGATATCATAGTATTACCTTCTTGATATAGTTGACCTAGGAAATCGTTATTTTATTCGATTTCTACCTGATGATGATTTTCTACTCACGAGTTGGCAACTCACCCCCATTGTGCCACAGTTCTTGCAGGTTGACCGTATGGATCAGTAGCGGCATCGTTGGCACACAGCTGCATTCGGGTGTTTTGCTTTGGTAGGTGATACATGTTGGATCATATCCCTCTTGTATTTATTATTCATATTGTATCTAGTCAACTCCATCAATCAAACTAGTATTTGAATAAGTAATGAGACTTAGTGAGACTTGTGGTTGCGAAACTTAGAGCGAGGTGTATTCCGCTACTTGTGGTGTTGATGTCTTGCTTACTTCTTTATCTTTTATGGTGTACTTCGCCGTTGGGCGTCGTATACTTATATTTATGCTTCGCGTGGTCTTGGATCCGCCGATTGGCGAAGTGCTAGCTCTCGCTTGGGGATGCTTTTATTATTATCATGTATTGTGGTTTTGGATCAAAAAATACAAAAGTGGCGCTGCCCAAATTTTAAAAAGACGAAACATGTTTTCAACTAGTAAAATTTACTTGCATCTTAATATTCCATCAGTTACGTATTTAAGAAAACTTCTGATTTTCACCATACTATTATTTCAAAACTTCACTTCTTTTATTTTCTTAAAAAGGTTTAGATTTCTGGGTTTTAGGTAACTTGAATTACGTTACGCCTTTAGACGTTACGTGATGCGAGTGCCGGTCACGAGCAATACTTTCGGGTCATGACAAAGTTGGTATCAGAGCGCTAGGTTTAATCTTGGTTTGAGTCTATGTTTGACTATGCGAAACCTAGAGCGTATGTATATTTCGGAACCTAGGCTTGACCTTACGGAACCTAGACTTGGACAGGGGGGTATTAGACCCGAACTTTCATTTCATAGGTTGACCCGGATTGATAGAGTAGGTAGCTTGAGTAGAGTGATGTAACGTACATATATGATTGATCGTCTTAGTTGTGATGAAATGTAAAGTGTTCACAATCAAAGATATTTATAACGCAATCAATTAACGGTGTCGATGTAGCGCGTTAATGAATACGGATCGTCGACTGAGATGTATGTTTTGATCGATCTTGTTTTAGATGAGTCAAAAATTAAAAGAGAAAAGAAAATTGTTCAAGAATTGTGAAATTTAGTTTCAAGAATTATCAAGAAAATAAAGATCAAGAATCAAGAATCAAGAATTGTCCTAATCACTTTGATTTATCAAGATAATGAAGAATAGCTTGTAGGATTCGATTGAGTCAATAGTTAATGATGAATCTAATAATTCCTAATCTTATCTATAGATAATTTGTAGCTAGATTGATGATTATGATGAAGATTAGGGATCTATTGAAGAAACTAGGGTTTCTCCTTCTATCCCTTGTCTTTTCAATCATGATCATTCGGATCTAGCCTCTAGCAAAGAGAATCATCAATCATTTGATCCCTAATTTGCAATGAAATTCGCAAGAATGTGATCTCGATCTAAATTAGGTCATTGATGATTCTTTTTTCTAGAGTTCACAAATCTCATAAGACTTAAAAATTAGTATTAAGATTTGATCAGCATTAGATCTATCAATTCTCTCGAATCCTCCACAAGCGGAGATTTACTCAAGCATCATGGAAATAATTGAATCAAAGATCAAGAAATTCCACAACGCAAGAATGTAAAGAAAAGAAAGATCAAGAATTTTCACATTTTATTATTCAACGTTTCGTTACAATTTACTCAAAAACTATAAGAATTGAGGAGAGAACTTGATCGTCGAACTAGCTTCACATCGTCTTCGTGAGTCACGGATCGTCTTGGATCACTTGCTTGGATGAAGATTGGCGTTGCTTCAAAAAGGCTCGTTGGATTCTTGCTTTGGCTCGGCACTCGATAGATCTTGATTTGGATCAAATTGTGTCACTCAATTTGATTTAGATTTGATTTGGATCTACAATTTTTCCCTCCAATTTCTACAACCTCCAAATTCTAGATCTAGATCCATTTTTATAACCACTCATTTGAATCTTCCCTCCAAAGCTTGGTTGTTAGAGAAAGTCTTCTAGAAGAATTTTGTTGGAGGGAATATTCTAGAATAAGGTTGTTGGAGAGAGCCTTCTAGAATAAGGTTATTGCAACGAATATTCTAGAGTGAGTTTATTATGCAGAGCCTTCTGGAAGAAGCCATGTGCTCTTTGGGAGTCTTCTGGAAGCTTGGCCGTTACAAGAAGCCATGTGGAGAAATTTGAGAAGCTGACGTGTCCAACTAGCCGCGGATTCGCGGCGGATAGGCCAACTCGGCCGTGGATCCGTGGCCATTTTGGTGAAGCACTGCATGCAATTTCCAGGGGATTCTTCTGTTGGGTTTAGGGTCTTGATCTGATGTCTGGAATCCTATTTTTTTTTCTTGATTTCTGCCAGATCTCAAGTCTTTGACTTGGCGTATTTTTATCAGCACTTTTAGCACTTCCTGTTCTTTTACCTGGAATTTCCTGCACACAATCTCGAGACAAGTGTTGCGATATACAAAGATCATGCGTGCAATAATAAACACTCAATTTTCCTCAAAATGCCGGTTATAATGTATAACACATGTTATTTGGTATTTTACCGACAATTTTCTAATATGTGCTATATTCATACCGAACACCTTTAGATGATTGCAAATAGTAGGGAAATTGATGTGTTAAAAATGCAATATTTTCGACTGATCAAATTCCCCCAAACTTATTTTTAGTCGTCTCGAGCAAACATCTTTTATTAAAAAGAGAAAGAGAAAATAAAGAAAATGAAAAACTAACTAGCACACTTTCGTAGGCAACACGATTGCACTGAGCACGTGCAACAAGCCTTTAAACCTGTAGGTGTCCCTAGTAGGAGGAGTGTTGTCTCCTGAGGGTTTTCAGCGGATTGCACCCAAAAAATCCAATAATAAAAGGAAGACTGTGAAAATTACATATAAATATAAGAATTATAAAAGAAAGAGTTTGAAAATCAGAGTTTCCAACTATACTAGCTTTTCGGTTGTCATGAGCCCTATCTTAATAATCATGAAAAGATGTTAATTACATCATCCCTCAATAAAACATCGTCTTTATTCTTCATTCCTATCTTTCTTCCAAACATCGATCATATAACCCAACGTGTGTGTAAAAGACATCCCTACACTCAGAGAATTCAATTCAAGCTATCATACTCTTGTCCATCTGCCTCAGTACTTTTTAATCAATGAATATTTAGATGGATTTGCTCACACATTTTTCATGCGACCGTTAATACTTCTTGAAGTACTAACCGACCGATTACTCATGTGCTTGCAGATTAGGTGTTTTAGTATTTTTCCTCGTTTTGCACCACCTAAGGCTTAGTAGTGACTCCCAGACCAGTTGGTCTAAGGCACTAGGTGATGAAGCACCCTCGCTATATTTTTTTATTGCTGCCTTGGCGATAACAAAACCAGTGTTCATTTTTCTTCACCATTTTATATTTTATTCAAATTTTTTTTATTTCCTTCATACTTTGGCTTTTAGACAAGAGCATTTCAAGGTATCCTCTACTATCCCGAGTTTCAAGACGTGTGTAAGTACGTATAGTAGGGTATCAACGTTCAAATGTTTGGCTTCCAGAATAGGAACTATTTTTCAGACTTATTTTTATCCGCAGATTAGTGACTTCCTTCATCTTACTAACCCTTGGGACAACGGCTCATAACTATTTATTACTAGTTTCGTTTAAGAAAACTTCTAATTTTCTTGGTTTTCTTAAACTTTTCCAATCTTTTGGATGTAATTTATCACTATCTAATCTTTTATTATCTTATTTATGTACAAATATATATATATATATATATATATATATATTTATATATATATGTTTTGTGATATGTTTGGTGCTTATGCAAAGTATGATGCAAAGCAATACGTAAATAAGCACAAACCTCCCCCAAACTTGTTTTCAACAGTGTCCTCACTGTTGCTATCTGCTAAACCTCAAAAACCTGTAAGCTTGGGAGGACATTTATTAATGGGGGCAAAATATATTAAAGTGAAAATCCTCCCCCAAACTTATTTTTGGCTCACAATATTAAGGACAACGGTTATTTTCAAGAGCCAAAAATACACCCCCCCTCAAACATGAGTTAGACAATATTAAGCATTTTAAGAGGGGGTGATTCATTTGGTCAAAATAAGACTTTACAAAGATCAAAAGTTAATACCAACCATTCAAAGATTTTATCAGTGTAGCGTATAGATCGGTGGAAGAATACGTTGTATCGAGTCAGGGAAAAGTGGGGAAGAGATAAGTGGTGATCTGGAAAGGATTTGAATTTTAAATTAGAGAAATGAAAGAATGAGGATGAATGTGAATGATTAGGAAGAAGGAGTGGTGGCGGTTCAACTTGTATAAGTGGAGGTTGATCAATCACAAAATCCGTATTGTTTAGAAATTCAAGTTCGTCAGCAAAAAGTTCTTCAAAACTTTCATCGATGATGCGATCAAACATTTTGCTGTCAAAAAGTTTTGTGCCAGATTTTACCATACTTGATTTGTCAAAATACATGGAGGTAGAAGACTCGAAAAACTCATCTACCTCATTTTCAAAAATATCCAAATCAAGTTGGCTTTCTGGGATTGTCGAACTTGAATTAACGGATTGTGATTCATCAACACTCACTATCATTACAGGAACAGAAAAAGAACCAGAGAGACTGGAAGATGACCTCGGTAAACCTATTGATGTGTCGAGTGTTGCTAAACCAGATGTCGGAGATGAAGGCTGAATTTCGGATTGCTCTTCGGGTATACGATTATCATCAACTTCAAGACGTATTTGGGGTTCGGGAAGAATTAAAGGCTCAAGATGATGACCACAAGGAAGTGAAAGAATCTAATGAATTGGTGGGACAAATTCATCCAAAACTTCGGGTTCATCAATCGATATATCCCCAACGTCGTTCACCTCATTCAAGTGAAGGTTAAAATTCTCAAACACCTCATTCAAAGAATGGTTTTCAATCAATTTTGGTTCAAGAGTGGAAGTGTAGAGATCATAAGGATTTAGCATGGTTTGTCTTGAAATGGACCCTTCGCAGTCGGGTAAATCAAACATTGCATTATTACACAACTTGTCATACATTCTATCGTCAATTGGTGAATCCTTTGGTGTACTCGATGATTCTGTGAAACCGGAGTTGTGGATTTCAGTTTGGAAAGGGAACGTTTAATTAGAAAAGGTGTACAGTTCTCTCTCACTTCCTCAAATTCTCATTTTGTCCTATGCCCGAATTATATACTAAAAAATTTTGGGCTGGTTTGAAATTTGCCCCTTCATATTTAGCCATGCTTACCTTCCATTCCTCTCTGATGTGGTTCAACATCACTAAACCTTCTTCTAATGTCCACACAAGACTAGACTTGTGTCGATAAGGATTTTCAGTATAAGATTGAAATTCTTGCGGACAATTAAACTACCAAATGGCTGATTAGAAGGACCATTTAGAGAAGGTGGAAAAGTTGGATTTGATTGATAGGAACAGAGTGGTTGAGAAAATTGAGCGGGAGTAGGGTCAATATTGTGATAAGAAGAATTTTGATAATGGTTCGTCGGTTGGCTATTGGACATCATACATGCTACAAACCGATTATGAAATTCTTCTTTGGAAAGTGGAGGTGATGGTTGATATTGGTCCGGGTTGAAATTTTGGCCTCTAGCCCTAGCTATATGCTCATCAATTGACATGCGTCTAGGGGCATCCTCACTCGGAGTATCAACTGAAACGGATGTAGAATTAGGATACGGTTGATATTGGTTCGGATTGAAATTTTGGTCTCTATCCCTAGCTATATGCTCAGCAATGGACATGCGTCTAGGGGCATCCTCACTCGGAGTATCAACTGAAACGGATGTAAAATTAGGATACGGTTGATAAGACCTAGACTGAGGTGGCCAACTGTTTCTACCCGCTTGTTCTATCCGATCTCTTAAGGACATGGGAGAGTCGGACGGTATACCGAAGGGATTACGAAAACAAGAAATATCTGGTTGTGGACAAAAAAGCTCGGCAAATTTTTTTCTGTTTGGGTCACCCATTATAAGAAGAGAAGAGGGGGAAAAAAGGGTAAAAGGGGAAGAAAAGGTGGGAAAAAAATAATTGGTTTGTTTTGAAAAAGGACAGATTTATGAAAATTCACACAAACATGCACAAGCAACCCTATATCTAATGGTCACCTAGGTCAAGTCTCTAGACCGCTCCTAGACTTCTAGAAGACAAATCGAAGGATAAATCCTCTACTGCCTCCTTGCCCCTTCTGTGACCAGGTAAGTGCCAGGTAAGTGGGAGGTTCTCCACTACGTAAGTAGTGGGCCTAATGAAGTAACCACTTGCCTTAGACACACTTGCCTAGACACCATAAAAGAAACGCAGATAAGCAATAGATTACCCACGACCTCATTCTGTCCTAATTGAGCACGACGGTTTTTAGAGTCTTGTCTAGATATTTTTTAATTAATGAGGATGATGCGGATGCAAGTTTGTGATTTCCGGGGCTTAGGAAGGGTAATGAACTCCCCACCTAATCTGAATTTGGTCTTTGCCCCTTAATTTCTGTATTAAAATATGCAGACAACCAATTTCAAGAATCGCAACAAATTTATTTTTTTAGCGGCGCTGAATTTTGCAAAGAATCCTGCAGAAAATTGATATCGGAGAAGATCAGAGAGAAGAGGAGAAAAC
The DNA here is from genome assembly GCA_030015575.1 of Agapanthus africanus. Lineage (NCBI taxonomy): Eukaryota > Viridiplantae > Streptophyta > Magnoliopsida > Asparagales > Amaryllidaceae > Agapanthus > Agapanthus africanus. The sequence goes on from JASDDO010000026.1 coordinate 237,089,390, forward strand.
AGAGAATAAACCTGAGAAGTTAAGAACAGAGAACGCCCTAAAGGTGGCGGAACCGCCGCAAACAACTACAAAAAGCCACGGATCCGCGGTGGAACAGAGGAATTAGGGTTTCCAAATTTTCCTGTAGGTCCCTGTGCTTCTCTGGATTCATCAGATCATCTCTGAATCTTGATCTCACTGCTGAAATGATTCCAGATTCCCTCGCAAAAAAAAAATTTCAAGCACTAATCATTAAGCACTTGAAGGGAATCTTGGATGAAAATTTGATGGAATAATAATTTTTCAACTCAAATAACAAAAACGAACAAAATATCACACATCCCCGGCAACGGCGCCATTTGATTGATCGTCTTAGTTGTGATGAAATGTAAAGTGTTCACAATCAAAGATATTTATACCGCAATCAATTAACGGTGTCGATGTAGCATGTTAATGAATACGGATCGTCCACTGAGATGTATGTTTTGATCGATCTTGTTTTAGATGAGTCGAAAATTAAAAGAGAAAAGAAAATTGTTCAAGATTTGTGAAATTTAGTTTCAAGAATTATCAAGAAAATAAAGATCAAGAATCAAGAATTGTCCCAATCACTTTGATTTATCAAGATAATGAAGAATAGCTTGTAGGATTCGATTGAGTCAATAGTTAATAATGAATCTAATAATTCCTAATCTTATCTATTGATAATTTGTAGCTAGATTGATGATTATGATAAAGATTAGGGATTTATTGAAGAAACTAGGGTTTCTCCTTCTATGCCTTGTCTTTTCAATCATGATCATTCGGATCTAGCCTCTAGCAAAGAGAATCATCAATCATTTGATCCCTAATTTGCAACGAAATTCGCAAGAATGTGATCTCGATCCAAATTAGGTAATTGATGATTCTTTTTCCTAGAGTTCACAAATCTCATAAGTCTTAAAAATTAGTATTAAGATTTGATCATCATTAGATCTATCAATTCTCTCGAATCCTCCAAAAGCGGAGATTTACTCAAGCATCAAGAAAATAATTGAATCAAAGATTAAGAAATTCCACAACGCAAGAATGTAAAGAAGAGCAAGATCAAGAATTTTCACCTTTTATTATTCAACGTTTCGTTACAATTCACTCAAAGACTACAAGAATTGAGGAGAGAACTCGATCGTCGAACTAGCTTCGCATCGTCTTCGTGAGTTGCGGATCGTCTTGGATCACTTGCTCGGATGAAGATCGGCGTTGCTTCAAAAAAGCTCGTTGGATGCTTGCTTTGGCTCAGCACTCGATAGATCTTGATTTGGATCAAATTGTGTCACTCAATTTGATTTAGATTTGATTTGGATCTACAATTTTTCCCTCAAATTTCAACAACCTCCAAATTCTAGATCTAGATCCATTTTTATAACCACTCATTTGAATCTTCCCTCCAAAGCTAGGTTGTTAGAGAGAATCTTCTAGAAGAAGTTTGTTGGAGGGAATATTCTAGAATAAGGTTGTTGGAAAGAGCATTCTAGAATAAGGTTGTTGCAAGGAATATTCTAGAGTGAGTTTGCTATGCAGAGCGTTCTGGAAGAAGCCATGTGCTCTTTGGGAGTCTTCTGGAAGCTTGGCCGTTATAAGAAGCCACGAGGAGAAATTTAAGAAGCTGACGTGTCCAGCTAGCCACGGATCCGCAGCGGATAGGCCAACTGGGCCGCGGATCCGCGGCCATTTTGGTGAAGCACCGCATGCAATTTCCAGGGGATTCTTCTGTTGGGTTTAGGGTCTTGATCTGATGTCTGGAATCCTATTTTTCTTTCTTGATTTCTGCCAAATCTTAAGTCTTTGACTTAGTGTATTTTTATCAGCACTTTTAGCACTTCCGGTTCTTTTACATGGAATTTCCTGCACTCAATCTCGAGACAAGTGTTGCGATATACAAAGATCATGCGTACAATAATAAACACTCAATTTCCCTTAAAATGCCGGTTATAATGTACAACACATGTTATTTGGTATTTTACTGACAATTTGCTAATATGTGCTATATTCATACCGAACACCTTTAGATGATTGCAAATAGTAGGGAAATGATGTGTTAAAAATGCCGGTTATAATGTAATATACGTATGTTCCGCAGCATATTTACGATACGATACTCCACTTAAGAAACCTTAGGTTGTACATATTTTGAGATCTGTGATCCTCTTCGTATCCATGATTATACATCTATTTGAGATCCTTGATTCTGTTCGTTTCCATGATCATACTTTCATTGATGTTGTTTCTTCTTATGATCATGTATCCATTCTGGATCTGTCGCTTCTTTTCATTCCTTGATCTGTTTTCATCGATACACGATTAAGGTTCCTGTCACGATGGTTTGAGCGCAGATTGAGCTGCTGCTAGTGATGCGGTCAGGGCGAGCTCGTCAGGGATGAAGACTGACTATTGTGTTTTCTGGTGACATGGGAACGTATCGATGTAGTATTTGTGTTGTGACCTCTTGTTGAGGCGAGTGTTTGGTTTTACAATGGATGATCGGACCATTGTTAGAGCTGCCAGTTGTGAGAGGACCGTTGATGTACAGCCTACCTCAGAGTTGTGATGTCGTCTACCTTGCAGACAGATGACCCAGCTGTTGCTGAAATTGACGGGATGTCGCTCCCAGAGCTTACGAGCTGAGATCGCAGGAGCTTCCAAGCAGAGATGCGACAGATGATTGCTAGTCTGTCCTGAGTTGAGAGATGAAAGTGATTCGTCAGATTGATGCGCCGACACAGGCTCAGTTGACTTGAAGATTTCCAGTGTGGAGAGTCTTACTCAGATCTAGTGTGGACCGATCCAGAGATGACCATTGATGTATCATCTTTCCTGGAGGATTGAGGCATTGCTTAGCTTGCGGACGAAGGGTATTCACAGGTCGTCCAGGCGAAGTTAAAAAGTTCGAACGAATGTCGGAAACCCATTTTTCCAAGTTTAAAGTATTCGAAGGAACATGCAAGTAATTCTGTGGACCCTCTAGAAGAATGAAACCCTAACTCGACATAATGATTATGAAACCGCTTCTGAACCTTAGGGTTTGCAGTAGTTCAGCGGTGCCATCAGTGAGGCTGGGGTTTACCCTTCTACGGTTGGTCCATAGGTACTGTGGCATGTACGGGATATTATTAGACTGTGCTCAGGTGTTGAGCTTTCGGGAAATTATGTGACTTTAATGAATCGGTCGAAAAGTTTGACGTCGTCCGAATATCATGTGATAAGAGATCAGAAAGCTGACCAGCTCCGGATAGAGGACCTCACTCAGATGCGTTGTGACTCGACCGAGAACTGACGAGTATTGAGTATCCCTTCGATGGTTGGGACGAGTTCCCGAGGACGTGTTCGGCTAGAGATCTTCTACAGAGTGATGAAGATACCGAGTTCGTGTTTTCGAGTCCGTGCGAGAGACTCCGGATTGACTGTAGCGTAGAACAATTGCAGTACGTAGATAGCGTGACGTGACGTCAAAGTGGACGATGATAAAGACGAGTGGAACCAGAGGTTCATGCGAGATGCTGGCGAGCTGTTGTTACTCCCCGTCGAGATCAGAGATCTAATATGTATTCAGAGGGCCAGAGGCCGACGTCAGTGACGTGCTGCTTTACGAGTTGTCATGCTAATTGGCCGAGAGATGACCAGAGGAATGTCGGAGAAGAATCGTTCCCGTTAGCACACCGGACCGGGCCGATGAGCCGAAGGATTGCGAGATTGGTAATCCACAGAGAAATGAGGACCCAGAGACATAAGACGCCAGACCGTGAGCAGGAGGCAAGCGGATGTTCTTGCTCTGCCAGTTTTGGGCGCACCGATATTTTTCGACATTATAGGAAGTGTACCTCAATGTCATTTGTGCGATTTGTGTTTTTGATCCGAGTATCACGCTTATATAGCTTGGATTTGAGTTTTGATGATTGAGTTTCATGATGTTGGTTTTCGTGCACCATGGCTGCACCTACTGGGTATTTACATTTTTGTTCATAGTTATTGCACTTGATATATATTTTTTACACCGTTGTGTTGATTTGCGATTTGTGCATATCTATTGTACTTGATGTCGATTTTGTGCCTTGGTAGCATGTGGTTATGATTTCATGGACTTCATACAGTTGATTTGATTTTTGCACTCGGTAAAGCTCGTATATGCTTGCAGTGCATTGATACCTGTTTTGTGCACGCAGTTGCACACGTTTTGTTTTTCATACACCTTAGTACACTCAGTGTTGCTTTTATACGCATTTGAGTTATTGATGGGTTTTCGTGCACTGGATTTGGGTTTTCGTGCACTGGATGCACCCGATGTGTATTTCGTGCACTGGATGCACTGTATTTGTATTTCGTGCACTGATTGCACTAGATTTGCATTTCATGCGTTTGTTGCACAAGGTGGTTATTTCGTGCATTAGTTGCACTAGATTTATACTCCGTATATTGGTTACACCGGATTTATGTCTTTGAACATTTGTTTTAACAGATTTATGTTTCTGCGCGCGTTTGCACTTGATGTTTGTTTTCGTGCATGATACTGCACTAGATGTTTTATATGCACCTGACGCGTTTGGGTTGGATTTTCACGCATGTTGGGTGCATGAGATGAGATGTGATTTTGTGCACACCGGATGCACTCGATTGGGATTTTCATTCGTGCATGTTAGTTGCACCGGATTGAGATTTCCGTGCACTCTAGATGCACTTGAGGTGGTTGTCGTGCACACCCGTTGCACTGGACAGATGTTTTCGTGCACACATGTTGCACTTAGTTTTGATTTTGTGCATATTATGGCACCTGTATTTGGATTTGATTTTCGTGCCTACCAGATGCACGTGATTATTGGATACGCCTTTCGAGACTGATTTTGCTTTTGAGAACCTTCTTTTCATGATAGGCACTATAATATGTCGTAGCCAAACAGGACTGATCGAAGGATAGTACCTGAGTACTTTGCATGCATTAAAAAGTTTAACCAGAGGTTTTCGAAAAGGAGATATAGTCTCGCTATTTTCATACGTGTCCATGAGCGACACGAACGTTTACAAAAGAAAACCTTTTGGGATATTTTGAAAGGGCGGAATGTATATTTGAGCAAAACATATATGGACATATAATATTACTTTACAAATGAACGTCCGTCACTTGTGCCGTGAGTTACGCATTCACGCGGCGATTCAGAAAAGATTTTGCATGTGTTTTATTCAGTTTTGGAGATTTTTCAAGGATGCATACTATATATGTATTATAGTATTTGACTAGTGCATATTGGATTTCAGTATTGGATTTTGAGATTTGTATCTCTATTGTAACTCTGAGGATATGTGTGCAAATCCGATGATTTGCGTGACCCTTGACGGAGATCGGTTTTTGAGTTTTGAATTCGATTTCATTCGCACTTGACATGCAGTGTTATTCTGTATCTTCCGTGATGTCGGAGCCCCGTTGATTTGAGTTGATTATTGAAATGTTTTAGCATTTGGGGGTTTAAATTTAAATTCAGGGACCGAATTTCTTTAAAGGGGGAAGATTGTAACATTTCAGAAAAATAAAATATTATTTTCGAGAATTTTTATAATTAAATAATAATTATTATGAATATTTTAATATGGCGGTATAATTAAATACCGATAAATTAGGAAATATTTGGAAAATTATAGGAATTACTGAAATGAGGGAGTTTTATATGAATTAAGCAAATTATAAAATTTTTACTATTAAATATTACTAATCGTGTATTATGCTTGATTTGTGCACATGACATGCACCATGTCATATTTCACTTTTTACATTTTCCTACCATGGTCTTTTCTTCATTTTCTTGCATGGCTTTGTTTTTATAAAAGAAAAGAAAAGATTAGATAAAAGAAAAGAGAAGAAAAGAAAAAGGGAAAAAAAGAGAAGAAAAGGATTAGAATATGAGGTATGGGCAAGAGAGAGAGAGAGAGAGGGTGAGGGGTCTCTTGACTTTGGCTCATTGGTGTTGCTTCCATCATCTTCTTCATTCTTCTTCTCTTCTCATTCACCATGGCTGCCCTCTCCTCTATCCCCATCACATCAACAAAAAATCCACATCAAAACTATACATCCTCTTCACAAAAAATGTGCACAAGCTCACCACAAGCATGGGGAACCAAGAAAAACTGGATTTTGAGCTCTAGAGGATTTTAGGGATTGCCAAATGAGATAATTCCTTCACACTTACTATAATATTTCCTTCACTTAAGCATCCATACATGTTTAGAGTTTGTTTAGTATGCTTTAGTGAACTTTGAAAATTCCTAGATGTGGGTTAGGGTTTTTCTTGAGTTGTGAGGGTGAAATTGAGAGTAATTGGTTACAACAAACCCCTTTAGTGTTAATCTTTTAGACCAAAACAGAACAAAACCAAAAACCTGGATTTAGAAAACTTCCGTATCGGTTTTGTTTGCAATTGGTGGCCTACAGGGTGATCTGGGATGATCCGGGAATTTTTTGAGAAAAGCAAACAATACCAGGGACCTAGTTAGACCAATAGGAGACCACCCTGACCGGAAGAACCCAAACGGAGCCAGTATAACCGAGGTGGCCGGATTTTAGGCTATTATTGCCGGCCACAATGAGCAATTTGGTGTTAGTGATATGTATGCCCTAGAGGCCATTACTGTACATGTGATGTATATTGTAGTGGATGCTTGGACATATATATAGAGGACTTTCTTGCTCGACATGATAGTATGCTATCTGGTTGCTCTTTATCTTAACATGTACTCTGATAGTCTTTAAGTTACATGTTGATAAAACCCTTAGGATGAGTACTTGACTACCAGGACTATGATGCAGATCATACTAGTGGGGACAGTGTAGTCGCTAAGTACATCCTTCAAATGTTCCTAGTCGCAGGTGTTTTGAGACAGGGCATCGATATACCAGAGTTTACTAGCATATGCTCTTCTTGACCCATATGATAGGCGACGGATGATCCCATATCCATTAGTGTTTGACATCAGAGAAGGTATATAGGTTCTTAGTGGAGTCTGGGTACACTGGACGGACTCGCCGAGAACTCCCAGATGGTATTATACCTCACGTCAGATGGCAGTTCTCTGGTGACACTGGTACAGGTTATTGTGTAGACCCGAGATCGTCATAGAGTCTTGTGTGATTCCCACTGTGCTTTGATTTCCATCATACCACGTCCAAGAGGGCGTGAAAAACGGTGGCTTTTTGGTACAGTCCCGAATCACATGGAGGCAGTGAGCGATAGGAGGGGTTTTGTCTCTCTCGGTATATGGAGTTGATGTTGCGCTGTGTTCGATTGGCTATAACTGGAAATCCCTGGCCAGGGTTGCTGAGATTTACTGGTAAGTGTTGTCAATAGTTTCTCGAACTGTTATGGACCTCATATCGACACGACTTATTGGTTATTAGGGTCAGACATTTACCACTCCTAGCCTGGATATGCGACATATCAGACGAAGAGACCGGACTGTACGGGAGTGTTACTGATTGGATTCGCAGGAGAATGTACAGGCTTGCTTGTTGATCTTCTGATTGCTCAATACATGGGTGGCTGTTACGTTTAGCTGACCGCTTGCAGCTTGTGGGTGTTTTGATATGATCATCACCTACTGCCGGCATATTGACGATTCTTTAGAGTCCTACACAGAGGTTTCCTGGCTCAGGCAAAACGGAGTAGGAGCACATATGTGATATGTGCGGGACCAAGAATAATACGTGTATGCGATACCGTATTAGATTCTCGCGATATGTGATATCGGCCGGGTATATGTGATATAGCCGGGTCATCGGATCAAGTGTTGATTCGATGAACCGATACAGATTATATTAGTCAGTTATTTGTGAAATAGCCGGATTATCGGATCAAGTATTGATTTGATAATTTAATGTATAATTATATATTTGATATATTACATTACATTAACTAATATAAGCTCACTTAAAAATTCTTTTTCTCACATGGATAATACATTGATATATATGAGATATATGTTAATTGTATTATTTTAATATGTTACAAAATATATTGTATATGTGATATATAATATTGTAACAAGTTAGGGTTACAAATGCAACAGAGTTTAAACAAGTTATGGTTTGGATTTGTGTTAGCTTTTGGCTTAGCTTTTTCATGGAGCTTTCTTTTGTCTTTAGCTTAGATATTTTGTGTTGATATTTATTAACCCAACCGAAACCTTAGCCTCTAGTTTATTCTCTACAAGGGTTAACTTTATCATTCTTTAACCCATGGTTGCAATTCTAACCTCACACAATAATTCATTATTCATCACAAATGAAATTCTTCTTCTTCTTCCTCTTGAAAAAAGCTTTCTAGCTTTTTGTGATGTGATGAAATAAAGTGAGAAATTGAAAACAAAAGAGAGCTAAATTCCTATTTCATCATCCTTATCTATTCTATCCACTTAGATTAGGGTGTTTCCTTTGCTAATACTTGATTAGTGAAGCAAGAGCTTGTGTTTGAGTTTCTTTAAGGTAGATCATCTTAGTTGTTGAAGATTGGAAGCAAGCTTGCATCTTTCTCTTCATGGAGCCTCTCTAGAGTCCGGGAACTTGATGATCACAGTAAAGGGACCTCAACACGGAGCTTATGAAGCTCTTAGAAGGAACGGACTACAACACGGACCTCAACACGGACCTCAACAAGGAACGGACTACAAAGGTTGTAATCCCTAACTCTTAGAAGTAAAGTTGTTTACTTGTAAAGTTTACCCTAATTCTCTAGTTAAGATCTTGGTTAGGCTTACATAGCACCCTAAATTTTTATAAAATAGCATGTGTGATGCCTTGCTAAACCTTGTTGTCATGCTATACAACCCTACAATGGCATCAGAGTCAAGCTAGAGCATTAGGCGTTGTCTAGATGAAGTTTAAAGTCCGATCGAACTCCGAAACCCCGAAAAATCCCACTTTCTGGAAAAATTTTCAAAAGTTGATATTTTCATATTAAAAATACTCATAAAATCATGCAGGGAATTTTAAGGATTACTGTAAAGTGCGAAACCATAACTCGCTCAAGTGAAAGCAGAACCGCGGCTAAACCATGCGTTTAGCGGCGGTTCCGCGTCCAACTATGGGAGTTAGGGGCTAATACTTCAGGGTATTATTCTTGGGTACTTTTTCATGCTTCCGGGAATTTGTAATTCTACTCAAGTGTTGAGCTTTCTGGGAAATATTGGGAACTCGTTGATTCGATCGGAAAGTTTAACTTCGTTTAAGTTATTCCGGGTAATTTAGAACGTGTTAAAAAGTTCGAACGGATATCAATAACTCACTTTTTCCCCTGTCGGAAAACTTTCAAGTGTTGGATTTTTCTTGAGTTTAAAACTTTTAGAAAATCATGCAAGCGAATTTGTGGACCCTCTAGAAGAACGTATCCTTAACTTGATTATGTGATCGTCAAAACCGCCACTGAACCATATGGTTTGTAGTAGTTTAGCGTTGCCACATGTGAGGCGTTGGTTTGACCCTTCTACGGCTAGTTCATAGCGGCTGTGACATGTTCTGGGACTTTTTGAACTCCGCTCAAGTGTTGAGCTATTTGGGAAATCTTGGGTGTTTGTTTATTCGATCGGAAAGTTTAACATTGTCTATTTATTTGGAATGTGATACAATATGTGGAATTCATATTGTTAGGCATGAAATGCGAAGTGTGTGATATTTCGGATTTAAGATGTCTAAAGTGATTGTGAATTCCAAATGTTGTAGTTTTTCACTTTCTTTTCTGCGACCGTAAGTGTAATATGTGATGTATCGTCGGTTTCGGTGCTATATGTCAATGACAACTGGGATACACATATTTACTTACGTTGATGATATGTGATATTATGTGTTGCTGTGATATGTTATATTGGATCGTCGTGTTTTGAATAGCCGGGGGTTTTATGTGAGATGAGCGTTTTTATTTTCATTCATGTAAAATTCAATTGTATGCAATATTCTTTTATTGGGGCACTTTTGGGTTGAGGATGATGTCACCATTGTATATTATTTACTTTTCCGTATTAGGATAGACCCAAGGCGAGGAGCATAAGTAACCGGGTTCTAGGGTCCAGTGGGAGACCATCTCGAGGAGTCAAGACCGGATCTCCTAACTATAGAATTGATAGGGTTGCTTGCCGCTCTCGTATTGGTCTAGGGATGTGGGTTTGGCTATTCATCGCGACCGTGGAATCTGTGTTTTATACTGGCTTAACTTAAAACACGGAATTCCTAGAATATCCAATATTTCATATGTGTTTCTTCTGCTGCAATGTTCTGTGATGAGATTATATTACTGCCTGAGACGAATGTTTATATTATATATATGAGATATATGTTATATTGCTGATTTCGTTTCAAATGTGATGCTTATGAAGCATAATAAAATGGGGCTTCATTAATGAGATTAATGAAATAAAAGAAACCTAAAGATGTTGTAGAAACTTGTTTAAAAATTGGTCGCTCTAGTTCTTGCTTTGCATAGCGGTATTCCTTGTAGAATATCCAGCACCTTATTCGATAAGGAAAGAGCCGAGATCCCTTCACCGGGAGTGACCTCTTTAGTGAAAACTAGCAGATGCTACAAACACGGTTTGTCTTTTGATTGCTTTTATAGTTTTTCCTTTGCATAGTGGTATTTGTGAAATATCCTGCACCTTATTCGATAAGGAAAGAGCCGACGATCCCTTCACCGGGAGTGATCTCCTTAGCAAAACTAGAAAAGCCTAAAAAACATTCCATTTAAAATCACTCGATTCTTTGACGATATCAAGTTCATTACATAAAGGGTTTTCTTAAAAACCTGTCGTAGCCCTCCATCATTTCAGATAAGTAATAGTTAGTATTCGTGCTGCGTTTGTTGACCTTGTCAAGGCGTAATGTGCAGTAGCTGATTACTGCTTATCTGTATAAGCATATGATGTGATTAGATTAGAGTAGTCGTGCGACCTTGTTAGCCTTTGTCAAGGGTCGTGCGGGTGGATTTAATTCAATTAGGAAATGACGGGTTGAACTTGACTAGCATCCTATGGTTTGTTGGCCTTTGTCAAGGTCATAGGACGCTAGGGGTAAAATATTATCGGGAATTTCAAGTATTGAAATTTGCAATGAGATTGCATACCTCCTACGAGATAGTTGGATCCCGATACCCGCTGCGAGTAAGAGTTACTCCTAGGAGAGTTTTACACATTACAATTAGCCGATCAAGTAGGTGTCTAGAAAGGTGTCAACGGGGTTAAGCCTCTGGGAAAATGAGATTTACTTTAATTAGGTCCGTGCGAAAGCACGGGGAACCTCCCTCGAAGTACCGGCACTGGCCTGGCTGAAAGATTGGAGAACTTGTAGGGTGTAATTAATCCAGGCCTGTCTTTCCTTTTAAGGTTTGAAGGAAGATTTGACTAAAACAGTGGGAGGCATCCTGATTAGATATATTAATAACCAATCTAATCTTGCAAGAGCGTACACTGAGTGTTTTCTTCTCTCTCTCTCCAGGTAGCGACCATGTCACGCCTTAATCAAGATAATAACACGGATGTATTGACCAAACCCGTTTGTTATACTACCCTAGGGAACGTTAGTCCCGCTCCATCTTATAATTGTCATAAGACCGAACAGGAAATAGGGGATTACCAGGATTCCCGTGCCGTCCAAACGAAGAAAGTGCATGCTGATGCATCTTCTTCGGGTATGTTCATTACAGAGAACTGAGAACGGGTGATAAGTTTTAAGAGTTGGAAATGGTGCAATTGTTGCAAGCCAAGTCTGTTGGCAGCTATCATCCTGTATTAAAAAATACATTGATTCTGAACGAATGTTATTAGATACCGAACCTGATATACAACATCATATCAGAATCTTTATTTAATAAAGAAGGATATAATTTTGTATTGTTGGATAATATTTTGAACATTTCCTATATCAAGAGTTGATCAGATCAGGCACGTTATCTAAAAGCATAGACGTTCTAAATCAAACCACAGTTCTTAATGTACAGAACACACACAAGAGGAAGAGTTCAAAAATGAACGAATCCTTCTTAAGGTTTTATAGACTAGGTCATATCAATATGACCCAACTAGCTAATTTACATTTAGATGTATATTTAAATTAGTTTGAATTTACATCTTATGAAACTTGCCAGTCATGTCACAAAGATAAGATGACCATAGTTCTGTTTATTGGAAACAGAGAAAGAGTTAATGAACTCTTGGGATTGATACATGATGATGTATGAGGTCCCCTGTCTACACTTACCAGGACTGGTTCTTTGTACTTCAGAAGTAGAGAACCAAAATGGGTATAAGTATTATGTCCTTTGATGTGATCAGGGAGCAGAATACTTGAGCACAGGATTCCTGGACTATTCTAAAGGAGAATGAGATTCCCTCTCGGCATTACTCCTCCGTATACACCACAATACGTTGGTATATCGGGGCGGAGCAATCGCACCCTATGTGATAAGGTGTGCTCTATTATGAGTACTACTGAGTTACCTATTTCCTTTTGGGGGTTATGCACTTGAGAAGCTGCATACCTATTGAATAGGGTTCCAACCAAATCAGGTGCCTACCACTCTATATGTGATATGGTATGGAAAGAGCCCATCACTTAAGGATGTTAAGATTTGGGGTTGTCCAAAGCAAAATACGGACAAACTCGAGGCAAGGTCAGTTCTGTGAAAGTTTATTGGATATCCCAAGCATTCGCAATGAAATATCTTCTACCAAACTGGGGAGCGAAAGGTGTTTTGTTTCTCAGCATGCCACCTTTTGGAAAGGGAATTTCTTATGAAGAAATTAGTGGTCATGAGGTAGAACTGGAAAAGGTTCCAGCTATACAAACTGCAGCTGACGATTTGGTAAACCCGAAGGATTCAATAGTTTCTAACGAACCTCAGCCTCTCCGCCGATCTAGTAGGGTTTCTCATCCACCTGAGAGATACTTCGGTTTCTCTATGACAGTAGGAGCGAGGATTGCATCATGGGATGATGACCCAACTTATTTCGAGCAGGCCATCAAGAGTGGGGACTCTATAAGAATGGTTGGATGCTTAGTGATCTGAGATGGAATCCATATACACCAACAAAGTATGGACTTTGGTTGCTTTATCTGAAGGGTTAAATTCCCATCAGAAGCAAGTATATCTTTAGAAGATTACTTGGTGTACATGGAAAGGTTAAGACTTTCAAAGCTATGCTTATGTCCATCCAGATCCTACATGCCATTGCCACATACCATAACTACTATATCTGGCGGTTGGGTGTCATGACTGCTTTTCTAAATAGTGATTTAGAAGAGAGCATCTATAAGTACACAGCCAGAGGGCTTCATAAACAGTGGGAGCAGCGGAAACGTGTGCAAGTTGCTTTAAGGGATTAAGCAGGCATCGCGGAGATGGAACATCTGTTTTGATGTGGTAGTCAAAGATTTTGACTTCATCAAAGCCTTGTATATACAAAAAGGTAGTAGAGAGTATGGTGGTGATCCTCGTATTGTACGTGGATGACATACTCTTGATAGGAAAGGAGTTTCCTATGGTACACTCGGTCAATCTCCTCTTATCACAAGGATTCTCTATATAGGATCAAGGTGATACCTCATAAATCCTGGTTTTCGATCTATGAGATAGATCTAATTGAATATTAGGATTCTCACTAGATGTAGTGAGATGGTATCAATCGATCCTGGGGAGAATCACTGGAAAGCTTCCAGGGTTGTAAGGTAGACTGAATGTCAGTCACAGGCATTGTCTTTACCCTCAGTGGAGGCATGGTTTGTTGGAAGAGTTCCACGCTAAATACCATGACATACTAGACGATAAAGGCAGGATAAATCACTACCTAGGATGCTCCCAAAGAAATAGTCTGGATGTACACTAGTTCATGAGATGAAATTCATTCCTACCATTGTATAACAATGGAGTTTTGGCTTTTGCCAGGCAACCCCGTACCATCTGTGATCTAGACATATTCTAAGGCAGTATCACCTGATCATGGAGATGGTTGATCTCCAAGGAGATCAAGGTTAGGAGAGTAGACACAGAGGAAAATAGCGCGGATCCACTCACAAAGGCCTATTTCCCAAAAGAGACTTTTATGGGATGGTTGAGTATGAGATACTTCAACCATAGCTGATTGTTAGGTATGAGATACTACAACAGATGGCCCTAGTGTAAGTGGGAGATTGTTAGTGATATGTATGCCCTAGAGGAGATTACTGTATATGCGATGTATATTGTAGTGGATGCTTGGATATATATATGGAGGACTTTCTTGCTCGACATAATAGTATGCTATCTGGTTGCTCTTTATCTTAACATATACTTTGATAGTCTCTATGTTACATGTTGATAAAGCCCTTAGGATGAGTACTTGACTACCAGGACTATGATGCAGATCATACTAGTGGGGACAGTGTAGTCGCTAAGTACATCGTTCAAATGTTCCTAGTCGCAGGTGTTTCGAGACAGGGCATCGATATAGCAGAGTAGACTAGCGTATGCTTCTTGACCCATATAGATGGGCGATGGATGATCCCATATCCATTGATGTTTGACATCACAGATAGTATACGGGTGCTCAGTGGAGACTGGGTATACTGGATAGACACGCCGAGAACTCCCAGATGGTATTATACCTCACGTCAGATGGCAGTTCTCTGGTGACACTGGTACAGGTTAGTCTGTAGACCCGAGATCGTCATAGAGTCTTGTGTGATTCCTACTATGCTTTGATTTCCATCATACCATGTCCAAGAGAGCGTGCAAAATGCTGGCTTTTGGGTACAGTCCCGAATCAAATGGAGGCAATGAGCGATAGGAGGGGTTTCGTCTCTCCCGGTATAGGGAGTTGATGTTGCACTGTGTTCGATTGGCTATAACTGGAAATCCCTGGCCAGGGTTGCTGAGATTTACTGGTAAGTGTTATCAGTAGTTTCTCAAACTGTTATGAACCTCATATCGACACGACTTATCGGTTACTGGGGTCTGACGTTTACCACCCCTAGATTGGATATGCGACATATCAGATGAAGAGACCGGACTATATGGGAGTGTTACTGATTGGATTCGCAGGAGAATGTACAGGCTTGCTTGTTGATCTTCTGATTGCTCAATACACGGGTGACTATTACGTTTAGCTGACCGCTTGCAGCTTGTGGATGTTTTGATAGGATCATCACCTACTGCCGGCGTATTAACGATTCTTTAGAGTCCTACACAGAGGTTTCCTGGCTCAGGCAAAACGGAGTAGGAGCACATATGTGATATGTGCGGGACCGTGAATAATACTTGTATGCGATACCGTATTAGATTCTCACGATATGTGATATCGGCCGGGTATATGTGATATAGCCGGGTCATCGGATCAAGTGTTGATTCGATGAACTGATACAGATTATAGTAGTCGGTTATTTGTGAAATAGCCGGATTATCGGATCAAGTATTGATTTGATAATTTAATGTATAATTATATATTTGATATATTACATTACATTAACTAATATAAGCTCACTTAAAGATTCTTTTTCTCACATGGATAATACATTGATATATATGAGATATATGTTAATTGTATTATTTTCTTTTGTTACAAAATATATTGTATATGTGATATATAATATTGTAATAAGTTAGGGTTACTAATGCAACATGCATTATAGAGTTTAAACAAGTTAGGGTTGTTGGAGATAGTGCCCTCAGAGTCAATTATTGGATCACAGGCACGTGATTGCAATGATGGAGGGAGGACCTATTCCGGTAGGACAGTCTTACTCAAGATGATAGTATGCTATCTGGTTTATCTTTATCATCGTGTACTGCTTTAGGTGACCTGACAGGTCGCTATTGCACGTTGATAGAGCCCCTAGGATTCTTGCTTGACTGCCAGCAGTATGAGGGCGATCATATACGTGGGAGCTGGAGTTTATAAGCAAATCCTTAAAAGGTCCCTAGTCGTGGGAGTTTCGAAACAGGGTATCGATACTCCAGAGTAGACTAGTGTATACAGTCGAGACCCCGACGAGGGGCGATGGCCGGTCTCACAAGCCACTGGTGTCAGTTGGTTCACCTAAGATGTATACAGGTGCTCATTGGGTTATGAGTACACCGGACAGGACTCGCCGGAAACATGCTAGTTGGTCTTATACATGACGTCAGATAGCAGTTCCCTGGTGACATGTGTACAGATTAGTTCAACGACCTGAGGATCGTCATTTGTCTCGTGTGAGTTCCCACTGTACTTTGATTACTATCCTACCACGCTCAAATGAGACGTGCAAACAGGATTTAGTTGGGTATAGTCCCGAGCCACATGGAGGCAGTAAGCGGATCTGCAGGGGTTCGTCTCTCCCGGTATTGGGGGTGAGGCCGCGCTGTGTCTAGGAGAGCCATTACACGAAGTCCTTGGCCAAGGCAGGAGATTTACTGGTAGGTATTCCAGTAGTATCTCAGGGTGTTCTGGGCTACACTCCGACACGACTTGTACCTCTTTTGGGGGTCTGACTTTTACCTACCCCCTAGGCCCGCCATGCGATGCTCATAGACGAACGGACCGGACTGTACGGATATTGTCACTGACAGGCTCAGTAGGGTGTCACGATGAGTTCGCTCATCGACGTCCCTTTTGGTCAATACCTGGTATCCCGTTACGTATTGGCTAATACCTCTGACGTGTTAGTGGTTAAATCCACAACCAAGGTGTTGTCGAGTCTTTAGAGTCCCCCACAGACCAGTTTCTCAAGTTTCGGGCGAAACGCTGTAGAGGCCGTATGGAGATATGGCGGGGTTCGATCGGATACGTGCGGTATTGCACGGATCATGATCGGACGGATAATACTAGCGGGCTTTGGTTTAAGCCGGATCCTAGTATTGTACAGTGTAGATTTTGACTCATTTCATTTGTATTCAGTCGGAATACAAATGCGGGTATGTATATATAGTAGTGGGGTTTTCCTGTAATTTATTACGGGATCAGTTTTTTGGAGTTGCCAGTTTGTTTTCCGTTTCAGCCAATTTTCTTTGTATCTATCCTTGGCTAAAAATTGGTGGAGGAGGGCTTATTTGCATTTGTGCAAATAAGCATTTGTGGAGGGTGTTATTTGCATATCCTTGCTTCATGATGGTTGCACCATCATTTGACTTCTTTTGACCATGATGGCTTGACTTTTAGAGTCATGATTGTTGATGATGATGAAGGGTGATGGTTGGTGGTGTATTGGACATGGTTTGTGATCATTTCTTTTGTTAATGATAACCCTTTCTCTCTCTTGATTATTGGAGACACCCATATTCATTTGGCCACTCACACTCCTCTCATTCTCACCTTGTCATGGCCGGCCAAAGGGAAAGGGGGGCTGTCCCAATTTTTGGGTGTGGGATTCATACTCATTTGGCTTGGCAAAATCATTTTAGCTCCTCCTCCAAAAGCTCATATCTCATACCTCCACCATATGGCAACCTCCTACAACCCCTAAAGACACATAGAGTTCTACAATATTCTACAGCAACTCTTGGGCACGTCGGCTCACCAACTTCGTGCCTGAGTTGCTTCGGTCTAGAGGTGGGAGCCCGTAAAAGAACCCGGCGTTGTGGTGCCCTTCCGGCAAGGAGAAGAAGACCGGAGATTCCGCGGGGAGATCAGGACGACGACGAGAAGAACGAAGGACACGGATCGCTCGGTATATCTCTCTACCCCTTCTCTTGTTAGCTAGGACTAGATTAATGGCACGATCCGGGTCTATAGTGCGCGGTGGTGCCGGTTTTAACAGTTAATGAAAATCATCGCTTCCGCATTCCGGCATCGGTTTGACGGCTGGGGCGCCGCCGTGCACTTACAGTGGTATAAGAGTCTCGCCATTAACCTAGTCTAGCTTTGTCTGGTGTGTTTACATTTCCGATCGAACAAAATTCCAAAAACCGCATTTTCATGTGCATCAGTTTCTGTCGAAATTTTTTTAGCTCCAAAAATTTTTCAGGTTGTTGCAGAATGATGTGCAGGGAATTCTAAGAATTCTGTGAAATTTTGGTCTCGTGAACACACTACATCACCGCGGAACCGCGGCCAAACCCATGCTTAGGCCGCGGTTCCGCCGCGACTTGCACTGTTCAGTGTACCAAAATTTTGCAGAAAGCTCCTGACTTGAAAATAGGGGTTTTGGAACATTCTTTTTGGGCCCAGATTTTCTGTGAGTGCTACAGTAGTGCTAGGGGCCCACTTCGATAAATTTGATCGATCAAGAATTTTAAACACATTAGTTCACAGTATTTACATTATATCTGCGAACGTGAATGTCACTTGATCGGTAAATCCTGTCTAACTGCTATAGCCCGGTTAGACGGATTTGCGAACATCACATTCATGTTGATGTTCTGTGTTGTGCTGTGATGTTGCGGATTGGTCGTGGGGGATAGCCTGGATGCAATGCTAGTACAGTTTTTTGTTGTATTATGTACATTTGATATTGCGGGGCGAGCGTCCGACATGTGGACTGCCGTCACTGCCTGTTTCTATATTATTCTTTTGGGGCACGACCAGGTTGCGGTCGATGTACCCGTTGTATGTATATTTTACTTTCTATACTAGGATTGCCCAGCGGAGGGGTGCACGGATAGCCGGGTTCTTGAGGGCAACGGGCCCGCATCTCATGGCGTTGAGATAGAGGGGGCCTCACTCTAGAATTGGTGGGCTATTCGCCACACTCGTAGGGGGTACAGGTTGACCCAGGAGGGGTGCCCAAGTTACCGGATTCCGTGAAGTGTTGGGTGGTCCATTCACGTTGCTGAAGGGGGCTGCCTCGCTTCAGGTTTTGGCGGGTAACTTGCCGCGCCCGTAGGGGTCTAGGATTTCATTGCACAGGCTATCCACACGACCAGGGGAACGTCGGGTTTCAGTAGCGGCTCTGTGAAACCCGGGGATCCCAGATATCTGTATTGTTCTGTGATGCTGTACATTTCTGTGATGCTGCATTTTATCGCGCCTTGAGCGAAATATTATATATTGATATATATATACTAGTAGATGTTGTATATGTTTTGCATCCGCGCTAGTCCAGTCCCCGCTCTGTCGTTAGTTAACTAACCTAACGGGTAATGATGGGACCCAGTGGCGAATGCAGATGGCATATACGTACGTCATTATTTTCGTTCTTTATTGGTGTGATCAATTGATGGGACTGCATTGATTCGGATCAATGCAAGTTAAACAAACCTATTCTGATGTTGTTGGAACAATTTTTCAAAAAGCTGTTATTGCAAGGACGTTCACTTTTGTTTAGCACAGTGGTATTCAGTTGGAATATCCTGCTCCTCAGTCGACGAGGCAAGGGCCGAGATCCCTTCACCGGGAGTGACCCCTTGGACAAAAGTTTGCGTCAGGGCAATAACTTCACTATAGTCATTTACTTTTGCTTTGCATCGTGGTATTCAGTTGGAATATCCTGCAGCTCATTCTACGGGGAAAGAGCAAAGATCCCTTCACCGGGAGTGACCTCTTTAGCAAAGGTTTTCGTCACTATATTTTAATAAAGCTATCATGTTCCTTCAACGATATCAAGTTCATTACGTTAAAGGTTTTTTCCAGAAACCATTCGTAGCCCTCCGTCGTTTCATATGGGTGGTCAATAGTATTCAAGCCATGTTTGTTGGCCAAAGTCAAGGCATAGTGATTGGTAGCTATTGGGTATTCATGTGCAGCATAGATAGATGCGTTGGTTTGGGGCAATCGTATAGCCTTGTTGGCCAAAGTCAAGGGCTTGTGCGGGTGGGCTCAAATTAACCTGGAGAATGACGGGTAGAACTTGACATGTGACTTATGATTTGTTGGCCAAAGTCAAGGTCATAAGAGCATGGGGCAAAAATCACATCGGGAGTTTCTAAAGAAACTGAAACTTGCCAGATATGCGCATACCTTCTGGAGTGTGATAACGTGAGCGGATTCCATCACGTTGTCATGCGATGATAGTTGGATCCCGATTCCCACTGATGAGTTGGTTTACTCCTCAGGTGATCCCGAGTAATTCGTCTTTCAGGTTTGGAGGAGAATTTGACGGTACAGTGGGAGGTTTCCAGATTAGATAAATTGGTAGCCATTCTGATCTAGGTTAGAGTGCACGCTGAGTGTTTCTTTTCTCTCTCTCTTTAGCAGCGACCATTGACCCGACCCTAGACTTTGACTCAGTGACCAAGTTGACCGAACCTTCTTTAACACTGGCTTTTGGATTGTCAGAGTTGCGAACCTCATTGCCACTCCTACTTTTACCCTTTTCTCCAGGACACCCCGTATTACTACGAACGTCCACTTCCATTGGACAAAACCATCGTATGGTTATATACGAACTCGAAGGAATTTATTCGAGGATGGTTTTCGGTTTTGGAGAAAACGAATAGGACTATTCAGTTGTCTTTTCCTTTTACCTTCTCTCAGGTTGCGAATACCCCTTAGATTAGGGGATAGTACACCTATTACGCAAATTGGATAGTCTTCTTCCAAACCTTAGGCTGGTGCCGAACGGTGGGGAATGAAGAAAACCAATTAGCCTAAACGGTGTACAGAAGGTATTAAGTTAAAACAAAGAAAGGGATTAGAAGGAGAGCAAAGTAAATTGCGACTGCTATTCACGACCAAACCAAGTATTTCATTACCACTCCCACTTCACCTTTGTATTTCTCCAGGACACTCCGTATCACTATGAAGATCCACAGTTTATTGGATACTCCATCGTATGGTTATATACGAACTCGAAAGGAACTTGTTCCAGTTCGGGGATGGATTCTGGTTCAGGAGAAATAGGAATAAGGTTTATTCAGGTGTCTTTTATCTTCACCTTCTCTCGCATTTCGAGTGCTCCTAGGATTAGGACAGTCACCCATTATGCTTATTGGATAGTCTTCTTCCAAACCATAGGCTGGTGCCGAACGGTAGGGAAGGAAGAAAACCATTTGGCCTAAAAGGGTGTGCAGAAGGTAATGACTAAAGACAAATAAAGGGATTTGGAGAGGTAGCAAAGAATTATACGGTTGCAGTCGTGAATCTGGATAATGGAAGAAGCATTACTAGGAATACCCGGATACCCCTACGAAACATTTCAATGTTTCAGTTTCACTGTGTACTGTTAATAGAAAACTGATTTCCCAATTAGACACTTGCTCCAGGGTATGTATTTACCAGGTATAATTCTCACATCTGTATGGTTTTACAGATGATGAGTGGGAGTAAGTTATTGGGAATTAGGTGATCATCCTCATTATATCCGAATTCGTTGTGATTGGTGATATTTGAGGAAATCACCTGGGCTGTTTGCCGGACGGCAAATATTTGGTTTTGAATATCCGCAGTTATGCACTAATTTCAAATTGATATATCTGTACGTCTATTTTTATAGAGTGAGATATACCTTTTTGAAATTATGTCTATGACATTTACCTATATCAGTGGATGGTTAGGTAAGGAGCATTAAACAGCGGTGTAATTCTTCTTAACCAAAGGTACAGTTTTCAACCTACGACACACAGGGATTGAGTTATTAGACTCAAGGGACTTATACAGAGTATTGTATGTTGTCCAGCGTCCATGGGGACAAAGGGGTTGGTTCTCGTACTATATTCGGTTTACTTATGACTTCTCTAGTTTTTAGACATGTGTTTCGTAGAAATGCAAAGTCTGAATTTTGAGAAGTTATAGGTATTTGAATAAAGTAGAGAACCAGGTGTTGCAAGTATCGGGATTCTTCAAGGTGATCGAAGATGTAGATACTTGTGTAGGGTATTCAGTTGATAGTAATGGTTAAGAGAACTTGATTCTCTTTCAGATTACTCATAATTGGAAGCATTCCTAAGTTGAGTAATGCTGATCGGCCTCCTTCCATTTAGTTGACATGCGCTGAAGACAGCTGCTTGATTTGAATCTGGTTCAATTAAATCAGTTCCTCTGGTTCTATATTGGATATAGAACAGTTCGTATCTTAACGATGTTAAGGTACGGGGAGTTGTCCGGCTTATGCTTAAAACCAGACTCTGGATAACTCAAGGCATGTTTCTGTAATGGCTGTTTGTGGGTTGACCCAGGCTATGACGAGGGTTGACTTTCTACCATCTGGAAGATCAATAGTGATATTGTTCTAGACTCGCCACAGTTTTAAGTAAAATGGATTTTTTTCAGAAAACAGTAGTGGGAGTATGGTAGAACTGGAAGTGATTCCAGAACCGCAAACGATTACTGAAGATTTGATAAGGACCT
Source organism: Agapanthus africanus (assembly GCA_030015575.1). Lineage (NCBI taxonomy): Eukaryota > Viridiplantae > Streptophyta > Magnoliopsida > Asparagales > Amaryllidaceae > Agapanthus > Agapanthus africanus. Next base: position 237,111,605 of record JASDDO010000026.1, read on the forward strand.
AAATATTCAATCTGGTTTGACATTCCATTGTCCACTCCACAGATACGGTGGGTAACCTCACGCACCCGAGAGGTACTCCGGTAGCCTCAAGGACGGTGACAGGGAGGTTCCTGTTTACCCAGACTTGCCATTGCTGTTGTTCCAGGCTGCGAGACCCGGCAGGAGGATGAGTATAGCGTCGTTCTAAACTAGCTTTAGAGGTGTACATGTATATGACTCTGCCAGAGGGTTGTCGTAGTCAGCGGAAGCAGCGAAAGCATGGTGGACAGGTGGCTTATGTCTATTTATAGACTAAAGCAGATATAGCGGAGATAGATCATCTATTTCTGATGTGATAGTCATAGGTTTGACTTCATCAGAATAGAGGATGGATCTGTTAAGAAGGTAGTAGGGTGTGATGTCTTGGTATTTGGATGACATACACAGAGTAGGAAAAGGAATTCCTATACTACGATCGGTTATTCTTTGGTTGTCACATAGTGGTTTCTCCACTATATGACTTGGATATTATATCAGACATTTTGGATTACTGGATCTATGGTTTTAGATCTAGATTTGGGAAGTGTCCCAATCAGGGTACTTAGACAGCATTCTAAGAGTATTTAAAATGGACGACTTCTGGCACGGTAGTGTACCTGCAGGTGATGGAGCCACCCTCTCTAAAGGTGTCTTACAGACTAAAGTGGAGAGGGATGTGCATGATTGGCAGATCACTTGCATAGGCAATTGAGTCAATCATGAGATGTCAAGTACCACACCAGATGTTGTTCTTGCAGTAGATGCAATAAGTTGATATTGATCCTATCCTGGAGAGACAATCGGAAGCAGTTTTAGAACATAAGTGAATGTTCTAGGGATATGATAACGACAGCCTCATTCAGGAGACCGTTATCATTCCAGGCATCCTAGGTGACCTGGACGACAGGATGGCCGTCAGAGTTACAGTTTTCCCTCTGACGAGGGGCAGTGTTTTGGACAGATGATCCAAGCAGACACTGAGGGAGGTATTACGCAGGGTACTGATTAAGTTCAGCCGTCGATACAGTCTAAGAAGTTTGGATTTGGAGTTCATTTATGAGCTAGGTCCCATCAGACATCCAGACACATTCTAAGACAGGTATTGCTCATTTCGGGAGATGGGTTTCTCCGCGAACTTGAGATATAGAGAGACATAGAAAGAAACATCAAAGCGGATCAACTCACTGAGGCTATTCCTCGAACGCAATAGTTTCGCAAACGAGCTTTGTGAGACTGACTAGTAGAGGAGTTGGGTGTTCGGTATCACACGGGCTGTGAGTATGCGACATCGCAATAATTAGCCTTGAGTACAAGTGGGAGATTGTTGGAGATAGTGCCCTCAGAGTCAATTATTGGATCACAGGCACGTGATTGCAATGATTGAGGGAGGACCTATTCCGGTAGGACAATCTTACTCAAGATGATAGTATGCTATCTGGTTTATCTTTATCATCGTGTACTACTTTAGGTGACCTGTCAGATCGCTATTGCACGTTGATAGAGCCCCTAGGATTCTTGCTTGACTGCCAGCAGTATGAGGGCGATCATATACGTGGGAGGTAGAGTCTATAAGCAAATCCTTAAAAGGTCCCTAGTCGTGGGAGTTTCGAGACAGGGCATCGATACTCCAGAGTAGACTAGTGTATACAGTCGAGATCCCGACGAGGGGCGGTGGCCGGTCTCACAAGCCGCTGGTGTAAGTTGGTTCACCTAAGATGTATACAGGTGCTCATTGGGTTATGAGTACACCGGACAGGACTCGCCGGGAACATGCTAGTTGGTCTTATACCTGACGTTAGATAGCAGTTCCCTGGTGACATGTGTACAGGTTAGTTCATCGACCTGAGGATCGTCATTTGTCTCGTGTGAGTTCCCACTGTACATTGATTACTACCCTACCACGCTCAAAGGAGACGTGCAAACATGTTTTAGTTGGGTACAGTCCCGAGCCACATGGAGGCAGTGAGCGGAACTGCAGGGGTTCGTCTCTCCCGGTATTGGGGGTGAGGTCGTGCTGTGTCTAGGAGAGCCATTACACGAAGTCCTTGGCCAAGGCAGGAGATTTACTGGTAGGTATTCCAGTAGTATCTCAGGGTTTTCTGGGCTACACTCCGACACGACTTGTACCGCTTTTGGGGGTCTGACTTTTACCAACCCCCTAGGTCCGCCATGCGATGCTCATAGACGAACAGACCGGACTGTATGGATATTGTCACTGACAGGCTCAGTAGGGTGTCACGATGAGTTCGCTCATCGACGTCCCTTTTGGTCAATACCTGGTAGCCCATTACGTATTGGCTAATACCTCTGACGTGCTAGTGGTTAAATCCACAACCAAGGTGTTGACGAGTCTTTAGAGTCCCCCACAGACCAGTTTCTCAAGTTTCGGGCAAAACGCTGTAGAGGCCGTATGGAGATATGGCAGGGTTCGATCAGATACGTGCGGTATTGCACGGATCATGATCAGACGGATAATACTAGCGGGCTTTGGTTTAAGCCGGATCCTAGTATTGTACATTGTAGATTTTGTCTAATTGCATTTGTATTCGGTCGGAATACAAATGCGGGTATGTATATACAGTAGCGGGGTTTTCCTGTAATTTATTGCGGGATCAGTTTTTTGGAGTTGCCAGTTTGTTTTCCGTTTCAGCCAATTTTCTTTGTATCTATCCTTGGCAGAAAATTGGTGGAGGAGGGCTTATTTGCATTTGTGCAAATAAGCATTTGTGGAGGGTGTTATTTGCATATCCTTGCTTCTTGATGGTTGCACCATCATTTAACTTCTTTTGACCATGATGGCTTGACTTTTAGAGTCATGATTGTTGATGATGATGAAGGGTGATGGTTGGTGGTGTATTGGACTTGGTTTGTGATCATTTCTTTTGTTAATGATAACCCTTTCTCTCTCTTGATTATTGGAGACGCCCATATTCATTTGGCCACTCACACTCCTCTCATTCTCACCTTGTCATGGCCGGCCAAAGGGAAAGGGGGGGCTGTCCCAATTTTTGGGTGTGGGATTTATACTCATTTGGGTTGGCAAAATCATTTTAGCTCCTCCTCCAAAAGCTCATATCTCATACCTCCACCATATGGCAACCTCCTACAACCCCTAGAGACACATAGAGTTCTACACTATTCTACAGCAACTCTTGGGCATGTCGGCTCGCCAACTTCGTGCCCGAGTTGCCTCGGTCCAGAGGTGGGAGCCCGTAAAAGAACCCGGCGTTGTGGTGCCCTTACGGCGATGAGAAGAAGACCGGAGATTCTGTGGGGAGATCGGGAGGACGACGAGAAGACCGAAGGACACGGATCGCTCGGTATATCTCTCTACCCCTTCTCTTGTTAGCTAGGACTAGATTAATTGCACGATCCGGGTATATAGTGTGCGGTGGTGCCGGTTTTAACAGTTAAAGAAAATCATCGCTTCCGCATTCCGACGTCGGTTTGACGGCCGGGGCGCCGCCGTGCACTTACAAGGGTTTGGATTTGGGTTAGCTTTTTCATGAAGCTTCATGAAGCTTTCTTTTGTCTTTAGCTTAGATATTTTGTGTTGATATTTATTAACCCAACCCAAACCATAGCCTCTAGTTTATTCTCTACAAGGGTTAACTTTATCATTCTTTAACCCATGGTTGCAATTCTAACCTCACACAATAATTCTTTATTCATCACAAATGAAATTCTTCTTCTTCTTCCTTTTGAAAAAAGCTTTCTAGCTTTTTGTGATGTGATGAAATAAAGTGAGAAATTGAAAACAAAAGAGTGCTAAATTTCTACTTCATCATCCTCATCTATTCTAGCCACTTAGATTAGGGTGTTTCCTTTGCTAATACTTGATTAGTGAAGCAAGAGCTTGGGTTTGAGTTTCTTCAAGGTAGATCATCTTGGTTGTTGAAGATTAGAAGCAAGCTTGTATCTTTCTCTTCATAGAGCCTCTCTAGAGTCCGGTTACTTGATGATCGCGGCGAAGGGACCTCAACACGGAGCTTATGAAGCGAAGGAATGGACTACAAAGGTTGTAATCCCTAACTCTTAGAAGTAAAGTTATTTACTTGTAAAGTTTACCCTAATTCTCTAGTTATGATCTTGGTTAGGGTTACATAGCACCCCAAATTTTTATAAAATAGCATGGGTGATGCCTTGCTAAAGCTTGTTGTCGCCCTATACAACCCTACATTTGGTGCCCAGGTTGCATGTGTAGTTTATATGTCCCTTGTACATCACCTAGTACTGTTTGTTTAGCTAAATTTCACTTGAACTAAAATCTGGAGCAAGTTTCATGAGTTGCTGTTTTGAAATCCTTAATGTTCATGAATTTACATTTCGGTATTTGAGTTTGGTATCGGTCACTTGACGTGTGTACGTCTATATCGAATGTTATTTGGTTGATTTGCGGGAGTAGACCATAGGTTTTGGCCTATGTGAGATTCGTGTGTCGTTTTTGTCATGAGTCGGATTTTAATGCGATACGATGTATTATGATATATAGGTACCCTCACGAGGAATTCGAGACGACAAGCAAGTGCATGGCGACATCGGTATCGGCAAGCGAAGATCAAGGTGAGTAGATCTATATCTACGGGGGAAGTCGGGTGGATGGCGTATAGCATCCCCACAAACTTTGATGGAAAATGATTTATATTTATAGAATATGGTTAAGGGAACCTTTAATAGAAAACTATGGATAGAGTTAAAATATAGTTAGAGAAACTATATTATAAACTAAAAGATAGTTAGAAGTGATATGCTACGATTAATGCGTGATGACGAGATTTGAGGATGATGTTCGATGATATTGCTGTTTTGGATACTATAAGACTAGATAGCCGACGTAAATGTGTCATGCAAAGCATATTTTTTTTCCAAACTGATGAATCGTATGCATCTTTTAAACAGATACCTTGAGGGACGTTACGGATTTTCAAATGATATCTTTTTCTTAAAAACACCGTTGCCCTACTTTCAAAACTACGATTCGCATCATTTAAAAACTGATCGTATGGTTCATGTGTGAATGTATATATGGAAATAACTTGATGTGGGGTATAAATGTGATTAAAAGAATATACGATGTGATATGATGATTTGATGATGTATTGGTATAAGGATGCGAGTCGATTGAGATGGTTGATACCTTGCCGGTCCCTTGATATGAGATTGTTATGGGTGTGACCTGTGACATAGGTATATAGATGTCACGACCCAAAATGGCACGTGACTGGCCCTTGAATCATATGAAGTCTATAGGACCCCATCTAATTCAAGTAAGCCAAAAGCCCAGAAATCTAAAACCATTTTAAATAATAAATAAAGGAAAACTTGTTTAAAAGAAAGTGGTTTTAATAGCATAAACCGAATTATGCATTCTTAAAATATCAAGTCATTTCTGAAAATTTTGGCAGAGTTTCCTTTGTAAATACTGGCCCCAAACAGGGTACAACAAGAATAATATATGCATAATGAAAAAGGCATCCCTAAGCGGGAGCTAGCTCTTCGTCAATCGACGGTCATAGATCATGAGAGATGATGATAAGGATACCAGATAATTTATGAGCTGACCGTGATATTGATCCGTACCCAGATTTGGGATGCCGTACGACGGATTTACGTACGAGCTATATATTGATGATAGATCCGCACTCATGACTCGAGGATGTCATATGATTTTGTATCGTACGCAGTACCTTTGAGACGGGATCACCGACTATTATATATATATATATCGACTCAGATTTAGGTGGTTTGTATACCCCTCCTGATTGACTTGCTAGTTAGAGCTGTAGTTTTGCTAGTAGATGTTAGAGCAGGCCGATGTTATACTTATTTCAAAACTAACGAATCGGGAGTATTTCAAGGATAGGCAAAAGGATTCTACGGATATTTTCAATAGACGCATCTTTTCTTTAAAACACCGTAGCCCTTATTTTACTAAAAACCCCGATTCGTCTTTTTTCAAAAGGCAAATTATAGGACCTTTTTATATTGATACAGATACGTCATTGTTGCATTTATTATTCGATTTCCGCATATTCATGCTCTTCACATCGCATTGCATGTGTAAATGAGTTTATTGCTATATTACAATCATGCTGCTAGGACACCAGCACCATTATCGATGATGCGTATGTTCCACGTACACTTGCTTGCCAGCTCACACACTTCATCATTAATAATTGCCATGTCAATACACTGTAGTACTATTGCATTCAGGATATGACCCTTGCATGGAATAGTTGTACACCTACATATTTGCACATACATAGATGATTTCTCACTTGATTTGGAGATTTGGGAACCGCAAGATACTCTTTAAAACTGATTCATTTTAAAAGAGCGGTTTCCCAAATACGTGCATATTACTATTCCATGTTGCAGGATATATTGATATGCTTACATTCTTTTATATGTCGCATACATCATGCTTTTGATTATACGCATTGAGATATGTGGTTTCCATGATATTTCTGGATTTGGGAACCGAGGGTATTTTAAAAAGAGAGTATGTTTTGTTTCAAAAACCCGGTTACCCTTGATATGATATTTCAGTGCGTCCACCATGTGTTTTCTCGGTTCTGAGAGTGACATGAGAAACCCGATTCAAGGAGCGGACAAGGCCGATTGCGGGTACATGGTGGACCCGGTATGGTACCCCAGGGCGAGAACGGATCTGCTATGTAGCTAGACGGTGAGCCTGGCAGAGGGACCACTACCTACCGGTGATTGTATTTGAGCTCGGCGGATATCCGGAGGATACCGACCGGAGTTGAGAGATGATATGGGCCGCCCCGGACTGACGGAGCCTGATATATGAGGATTTACGTGCCGATGATAGGCACAGGTTTCATGATGTTTTCGAGTGTCGATGCTTGACACTCAGGTTCCATAATTTGATATGTCGCGAGCGGCACATGTTGATTTATATCCTCATATTTCCATGCATATGTTTTATGATATTAACATGCATGATGTTTATTATCATTGGGTGACACGTGGGTGATTTCCACATACATATAGTTGACATTGATCACATAGTTGGATGATATCCACCTTTCCATTGACTTCATGATATAGTCGACATTGATCATACCTCATATTGTTGATATGCTATTACCTGAGGCACTGGCACGAGCACTTGGCACTACACTCATGTATAGAGGTTACATTGCCACTTTAGCATGCTTCAGACTTATTCATATTTAGGATATATATATCTGATCGTATTGACCTAGGATGAGTCATACATACGATTTCTGCTCTGTGATGTTTTCTATTCATGAGTTAGCAACTCACCCCCGTTGTGCCACAGTTTCTTGCAGGTTTTGCCGTACAGGTTTCACTGCGGCTTTTCTGGCACATTGCTTCCATTACGGGTGACTTGCTTTGGTAGGTGGGTTCTTTTGCATCAAAACCACCATTGTACATGTATTATTCATTGTATCTAAATATTCCATCAACCAAAACTTGTATATTGTTTCAGACTTAGAAATCAGTTATGTATTATTTCGACCTTAGAGTCACGCGTTGTAGTATTATGGATTTCATGCTGATTTTGAGTTTTCCTTTGTGTTTTGATCCTCGCCCTTAGCGTTGTATATTATACTGCTTGTGTGGTTGTGACCGTCGATTGACGAAGAGCTAGCTCCCTCTTGGGGATGCCCTTTATCATTGCATATACATTATTCTTGTTGTACCCCGTTCGGGGCCAGTATTTACAAAGAAAACTTTGCCGAAATTTTCAGAAAAGACTATAAATTTTAAAAATGCATATTCGGCTTACTTATTTCAAAACCTTTGTTTTAAAAACTTGCTTTCTTCACTTCCTAAAACTATTTCCTTTATTTATTACTTAAAAAATGGTTTTAGATTTCTGGGCTTTTGGCTTACTTGAATTAGATGGGGTCCTATAGGCTTCATATGATTCAAGTGCCAATCACGGGCTATTTCGGGTCGTGACAATAACATGAACGTAGCATAAAGTACATTTCAAGCGAAACGCTACAAGGTATACGTATCTACAACATAACCTAGTCGGTGAATCTATCAACCGGCATCCAGCCTCACAACATCACGTACGGCAACCTCTAGTCAAGGGTATGGATCAATCATCAAGTAAAACTCATTATGTACGGTATCCATCGTACGGCGGCATTAAACCATTAGGGATCCTATCCACCTATATGAAAATGAGGGTACGGACCTAACGTCTCGTATGGCATATCACTCATGATTCACAACATTATATATCTATATACATATATCCCAGGTCACATCCGTATCAATCTCATATCATGGGGCCGACAAGGTATCAATTATCTCATATCGACTCGCATCCGTATAACGACATATCAAACCTAGTCATCATATCTCATCCTATACTCTTTTCATCACATCAATATCTCATACAAAGTCATCTTATAAATTTCATGTCGTATTTATCAACCTATACAATACCACTATAATCTCATATCACTTTTTCTCTTGCAACTATATATATTCATATATCGTGACTCCTATTTACGTTTCACATCCTTATATATATCAAATCGAGACATTCATTCTATCATATCATTTCACTCTAAAGCCATTAACTATAACCTAAATCGTGGCATATCTTGTCTCCAATTTTACCAATCACATATCAATAATTGTGGGGGTGCTATACGCCATCCACCCGACTTCCCCCGTATATATAAATTTACTCACCTGCGGATCTCCTTGTTTAGTCATAGTCGATGTGCTTCGTCGTCTCAGAATCCATGCAAAGGTACCTACAATAAATACACAGTCGCAATGCTTATTAAAATCAAGTCTAAAAAACCGATACGGCACATGGTGCGCTCATAGGTTAGAACGTACAGCCTACACATGCAAAAACAACAAAACAACCCTTGTTGTTGACGTACAAACGCCCAACAACCAAATACAAATCCAAACATCAAAACGAAGCGTTCAAACCTCGGAAAACTTTGCCTAAAACACTTACAACGTCTCCCAGATTTTAGCTCAGGTTAAATGATACAAAACTAGCAAGTACAGGGGATAGTATCTGAGATAAGTGAGCTACAGAACCAATTCCAACACCAAATACCACAATTGACCCAGTGACATAGCCTGAATTTCTGGCCTGGCCGGCCTGGGTTGCATGGATCAGGTTCATACTTCCAGGGTGGTCTCCTAGTACTCAATTTAGGTTAATAGTGTTGCTAGTTTTCCTCGTAAACGTCCCAGGTTGCTCCAGATTCCCTGTAGGCTAAAACTCAATACAAAACCGACACAGAACAAATCTTAAATTCGTATTTTGGTTTCTATTCCGTGTCTTTGCCAGTGAAACACCACTAGGGTTTAAATAAACACCCACTACAGATCACAAGTCCCAAAAATCACCCAAACCCTCTCTTGGGATTTCCAAGTTCACAAATCCACACTTAATCAAATTCTAAACTAAACTAGAATACACTAAACTTAATAACTTATCTAGGGTCTAGAATTATGCCTCATTTGGTAACTCAAGAATTTTCTTAAGTTGCTCAAAGTCTTCAAAATCCAACTTTGATTGGTCTAAAGTGTTGAGGATGAGGTGGGGATCATTTTTAATGAAGGGAGTATAGGGTTTTGATGAAGATTTTGAGATGATACTTGGAGGTGGAGGTGGAGGGAACATGATGATGAGGAAGATGAAGGAAACAAATGGTGGATGAAAATGATGGCTGCCCTCTCTCTCTCTTTCTTATTCTCACCCTCTCACAACTCATGTCTCTCTCTCTCTCTCTTATTCTCACCTTCTCACAACTCATGTCTCACTCTCTCTCTCCAATAATTCCCTTTCTCACCTTTTCTGTTTTACTTTTCTTACAATAAACACACAATACCACTAACACAAAAGAAACAACATGTAACAAAATGCAACATGTCATGATGCACTAACCATGGAAAATGTAGAAACACGGATTTGGCTTAATCGCGATTAGTAGTGCACTAATCAATTTTTATTCAAACTGCACATAATTAATTATAAAAATGCCAAATCCGATAAATATATTTTTAAATGAATAAATCATTTTGATCTCCAATTATTTCACAAATATTGGTATATATTTATACCATTTTATGAAAACCCCAAATTCGCAAATCGGGAAGTTTTCGCGAAATATATTATTTTAATATTAAATTCCAAAACTAATATTTTATATTTTCTGAAATGTTATATATTAGTTGGTTATATGTGATATATCCTGATTATTAAATCAATTGTTAATTTAATAATTTAATGTATAATTATATATTTGATATATTAATTTACATTAACTAATATTAGCTCACTTAAGAATTCTTTTTCTCACTTGTGCATTTAGTATATTAATGTACATTTTTGTATGTCATGCTAGATGATACATATGACATGGGTGTATGAGACTCACACCATGCTTAACATAATCAAGGGTTTTATTTACTTCAAGAGATTCAAAATTGGGTGGAAATTAGTCATGGTTGATGCTTAGTGTAAGCTTGTAGAATCATTGACTAAGTCCACCAATTTTGTTTTACTTAAGATATTTATTATTCCAACCATTATGATTTGCCATGGTTTACTCTCTACATGAGTTAGTATATGATATTAACTCACCCATGGTTCCCATTCTAGACTTGACTTTTCTCTATGGTTGCGTTTCTTCATCTCCTTCCTCAAGCTCTCTAGCTTTTTGGGAGGTGAAGAAAATGAGTGAGAAAATAATTTCTAAAGTGAGCAAAATTCCTACTTCATTATCCTCTACTAGATTAGCTATTTAGTTTAGGGTGTTAGCTTCACTAATTCCATATTAGTGACGAGGTAGCTTGAGTTGGTGTCTCCTCGACGTAGATCATCTTCGGCCTCGAAGATTTCAAGAAAGCTTGTTCCTTTCATCTTGTGGAGCCTTTCTAGAGTCCGGGAGTTCACTACTGGGAGCGAAGGGATTACTACACGGAGCTATTGAAGTGAAGGACCAGTCTACAAAGGTTGTATTCCTTGTTCACCTAGATGTAAAGATGTTTACATTCTAGTTTTGTCTAATTCTCTAGTTAAGAATCTAGGTTAGGGTTCTTTAGCACGCCAAATTTTTGAAAACGGCACGTTCGATGCCTCCCGAAACCCAGCGGCGACCCTAGGGAACCCAACAACTAGTGTGTACATTTCTTGTCCCTTGAAAGGCGATGGTTGATCCCACAACCATTGGTGTGTGGCATCAAAGATTGTACACAGGTGCTCATTAGAGAATGAGTACACCGAACGGACTCGCCGAGGACTCCTAGTTGGTAGTATACCTATCGTTAGATAGCAGTCCTCTGGTGACACTGGTACAGATTAGTCTGTAGGCCCGAGATCATCATAGAGTCTTGTGTGGCTCCCACTGTGCTTTGATTTCCTCCCTACCACGCTCAAGAGGAGTCGGGCAAACAGGTGGATTTTAGGTACAGTCCCGAGTCACATAGAGGAAATGGGCGATAGAGGAGTTTCGTCTCTCCCGGTATTGGTGGTTGATGTTGCGCTATGCTCGATTGGCTATAATTGGAAGTCCTTGGTCAGGGCTGCAGCTGAGATTTACTGATAAAAGTTATCAGTAATTTCTCGAACCGTTATAGGCCAGACATTGGCATGACATATCACGTTACTGTGGTCTGACGTTTACCACCCCTAAACATGATATGCGACATATCAGACGAAGAGACCGGACTTCATGGTAGTGTTACTGATTGGCTTCATGGAGAGTATAGACAAGCTTTCTTGTTGATCTTCATATCGCTCAATACCCGGGTAGCCGTAGACAAGCTTGCTTGTTGATCTTCATATCGCTCAATACCCGGGTAGCCGTTACGTCCAGCTAGTAACGCTAACGGCTTATGTGTGACTGATGTGATCATCACCTACTCTTGCGTATTGACGAGTCTTTATAGTCCCACACAGAAGTTTCCTGGTTAAGGCGAAACGAAGTAGGACACATATGTGATATGTGCGTGGGCCTGATTAAATACGTGTATGTGATACCGTATTATAATCTGGCAGTTATCAGTTATCGAGTTAGGTTATATGTGATATAACCAGATTATTGAATCAAGTGTTGATTTGATAATGTGATACACAGATAAATGATATTAGTCGGTCATATGTGATATAACCGGATTATTAAATCAAGTGTTGATTTAATAATATGATATACATTATATTTGATATAATTATATCTTAACTAATATATTAGCTCATTAACTATCTTTCATAATATATATATTAATATATGTGATATATAAATATATATATATATATGAAGCTTGGTGTATTTTCTATTTTTGAGAAAAATAGAAATTGAGGTGGAAAATGGGAGCATGGTGAGGCATGGCTTTTTTCTTTAGTTTATTCATATTGACTCACTATTCAAGCATGGTTGCAATTTTATATTGCAATTTTTCCATACTTGAATGAGTGAGGGTCAAGGGGTTGCCATTCACTCATCTCATTCACAACACTTAGCCATTATGAAGTGTTGCTCTCATATGCTCTCATGTTCTCATCTTCTTCTCCCTCTTATCATAGTTCAAGCTTCAACCCTCACATGTGATGTGAACCATGAAGCTTGAACACAAATTAGTAAGCCACAAGTCCCCTACTTCACCATCCCGCACCAAACTAACACTTTTGTGTGGCGTGTTTCCTTCACTAATGGGACATTAGTGATGAGGTAGTTTGAGCTAGCGGGCTTCACGTGGATCATCTTCGGCACGAAGGTCATCAGAGGAAGCTCGTCCAAACCCTCAAGTGGAGCCTAGTAGAGTCATGTGGACTACTACACGGAGCATGTGAAGTGAAGGACTCGATCTACGACAATATAGCCATCTTCACTTCTTAAAGTTTACATATCATCATAGGTTTAAACCCTAAATATTCTAGTATAGATCTTGGTAGAATTTCATGGTATCAGAGCAAAGCTAGAATATTTAGGTAGGTTGTTACGTTGTTAAAGTGTTCGATCGGTTTCGAAAACCGGAAAATCTTGATGTTTCTGTCGAATTTTTCAAACATTGGAATTTTTGAAATTAAAAATATCCAAAAAATCATGCAGGGTTTTTTATGGAGCCTGTAGAATTTTGTGCACCCAATACCATCAAACCGCCGTGGAAGCACGGCCAAACTCCTTGTTTGGCCGTGATTCCGCGGCTAGTTAGTGGCTTTGTGGTTCAATTTTTCTACTGCTGCTCCATTTAGCCATTTTGCACTGTCTGCATATTTTTAATGATTCTCAAGTTGTTGAGGTCTCTAGATTTTGTAGGTGTTTTATAAATCGATCAAAAAGCTTAACGTTGTATAGATCTTGATGATATGTGATACATATTTAGAATCCAAATAATTAGTTTTGTGAAAACCAGTTAGTATATTGTAAATCTAGTGTTTTAGTCTCAGTAAATCGGTCGCCACGGAGTTTTGATTCGGACCAAAACCCCGTCGCAATCGCATATTGTATGCGAACACTCACCGGGTAGCTCTAGTAGACAGCCACGCCCCATAGCCGCGACCAAGTGACTGTAGGAGAACCCCATTGCCAAAAGCACCTACTCGGATGCTTGCGGCCACGGTGTTCCGCTTTCGAGCACTTCGTCGTCGGTATCGGTGGTGCGGCCATCTGCTAAAGTTTTCGATGAGTATTCGATAATGTAGTCGGGAATCTTGTTGAATTACCTAACTAATGTAATTAAAAAGTTTTTTTCAATTTGAGACTAAAATACAAGATTTATAGGTTAGGAGTGAAATCCGGAATATGAGATATTCCAGGATTATGATGTCTAAGGATATACGGATTCTAATTATTGTAGTTTTCCATTTTCTTTTCTGCGACCATAAGTGTAATATGTGGGGTATCCCGATATCGTTGCTATATGTCAACAGAATTTCGGGATACGCATATTTACTTACGTTGATGACATGAGATGTTATGTGTTGCTGTTGATATGTTTTATTGGATCGTCGTGAATGAATAGTCGGGGTTTTATGTGAGATGAGAGTTTTTATTTTCGTTCATTCAAAATCTGTATGTAATATTCTTTTATTAGGACACTTCCGGGTTTAGGATGATGTCACCATTGATGTATATTATTTACTTTTCCGAATTAGCATAGACCCAAGACGGGGAGCATAAGTAACCGGGTTCTAGAGTCTAGTAGGAGACCATCTCAAGGAGTTGAGACCGGGTCTCCTAACTCAAGAATTGGTAGGGTTACTTGTCGCTATCGTAAGGGTCTAGGGATGTGGGTTTGGCTATTATTCACGAACGCGGAATCCGTGTTTTACATTACTGGCTAAATTTAAAACACGAAAATACTAATATATCCAATATTTCATATGTTGCTTCTGCTGCTTGGTTCTCTGATGTGATCATATAACTGCGTGAGACGAATGTAATATTATATATATGATATATAATAAACGTTGCTTATGTTTTGTACCTGCGCAAGTCCAGCCCCCGCTCTGCCGGTAGTTAAATAACCAAACGGTGCATGACGGGGCCCAGTGGCGAATGCGGATGGCATAAACGTACGTTCTATTTTCGTTTCATTTTTCTTTAATGTTTAGGAAACATTAAATGATGGGACTTCATTAATGAGATTAATGAAAAGAAAGAAACCTAAAGATGTTGTAGAATCAAATTTTCAAAAAGGGTACCTGTAGTTTTTGCTTTGCATAATGGTATTCTTTGATGAATATCCAGCACCTCCTTCGATGAGAAGAGAGACGAGATCCATTCACCTGGAGTGACCTCTTTAGCGAAACTAGAAAATACTATAACTCACTCAGTTTTGTTATTGATTGCTTCTTTAGTTCTTGCTTTGCATAGTGGTATCCCTTGATGAATATCGAGCACCTCATTCGATGAGGAAAGAGCCGAGATCCCTTCACCGGGAGTGACCTCTTTAGCGAAAATAGCAAAATCCTCAAAAACACTCCTTTTCAAAATCATTATATTTTACAACGATATCAAGTTCATTAAGATCATGGTTTTCTTAAAAATCTGTTTATCCCTCCGTCGTTTCAGATAAGTACTATTTTAGTATTCGTGCTATGTTTGTTGGCCTGCATCAAGGCGTAGTGTGCGGTAGCTGATTAGTTCTAATCTGCTAGCATGTGTTGCAATTAGATTAGGGTAGTTGTACAGCGTTGTTTGGCCTACGTGAAGGGTCGTACGGGTGGGTTTAATTCAATCAAGAAATGAATGGGTTGAACTTGATTAGCGCCCTATGGGTTGTTTGGCCTGCGTCAAGGTCATAAGACGCTAGGGGTAATAACCATTATCGGAAATTTTAAGTGTTGAAATTTGCAATGAGATTGCATACCTTCTATATGATAGTTGCATCCCGATACCCACTGCGAGTAAGAGTTACTTTTTGGAGAGTTTTGACTTTACAATTAGCTAATACAGTAGGTGTCTAGAAAGGTGTCAATGGGGTTATGTTTCAAGAGAAACAAGGTTTATTTTAATTAGGTCTATGCGAAAGAACGGGGAACCTCCCTCGGAGTACCAATACCTGCCTGGCCGAACGATTGGTGAACCTGTAGGGTGTAATTAATCCCGGCTAATCTTACCTTTTAGGGTTTGAAAAAAGATTTGATAAAAACAGTGGGAGCCATCCTGATTAGATAAAATAATAACCAATCTAATCTTGCAAAGAGCGCACGCAAAGTGATTATCCTTCTCTCTCTTCCGTGGCAGCGACCAATGACATGCCTTAATCAAGATAATAATATGGATGTATTGACCAAGCCTACTTATTATACTGGGATAGGTTCCGCTATATCTTATGATTGTCATAATTCTGAGCAAGGAATAGGGGAATATCCGGATTCCCACGCCACCCAAATGAAGAATAAGCATGTTAATGCATTTTTCTTCTGGTGTGTTCGTAACCAAGAACTATTTCTCAGTTTATCTTTACGTCCTGGGTATTGGATATCGGATCAGGATCCCATATATGTAATTTGTTACATGGGCTGTAGAGAGGTAGAGAACTGGGAAAGGGTGATATATCTCTAGTAGTAGGGAATGGTGCAATTGTTGCATCCAAAGTAGTTGGCAAATATCACCTAGTGTTACCAACTAGTAATACAATGATTCTAAGTACTGTTATTTCGTACCAAAAATTTTGTGAATATTTTTCTAAATCAAGTGTTGATTGGGTATGGTATAACAGTATACACGTTCTGAATTAAACTACAGTTCTAAGCGTACAGAATACACACATGAGGAACAATTCAGAAATGAACGAAGTCTTCTTAGGGCATTGTAGACTTGGTCATATCGATGAGACAAGACTAGCTAAAGTTCCATAAGGATGCATATTTGAATCCGTTCGAATTTACATCTTATGAAACTTTCCATTCATGTCTCAAAGGCTAGGTGACCAAATCTCCGTTTACTGGAAACGGAGAAAGAGATACTGAACTCTTGGACAGATACATGGTGATGTATTCGGTCCTATGTCTACACATGCCAGGAATGGTTCTTCATACTTTATTCACCGAGGCATATGCTGGCGACCCCATTCGCTTTTGACTTCATTTAGTGCTAGCTGATTAGAGGTCGGAACTCGATGATCTCTAAAGATACGGACATGTGTTCCTGATGAAACACAAATCTGAATCTTTTAAGAATTTCAAGGAATATAAGTACGAAGTTGAGAACCAGATGGGTAAAGGTATTCAAACCCTTCGATATGATCGGGGAGGAGAATACTTGAGCACGGAATTCCAGGATTATTTAAAAGAGAATGAGATTCTCTCTCAGTTTACTCGTCCTAGACACCACGGCACAACGGTATACCGGGGTGGAAGAATCGCACCCTATTAGATATGGTGCACTCTATGATGCGTACTGCTGAGTTACCTATTTCCTTTTGGGGTTATGCACTTGAGATAGCGGTATTTCTATTGAATAGAGTTCCGACCAAATTTGTTGCCCACCACTCCATATGAAATATGGAATAGGAAGAGACCATCTCTTAAAACGAGTTAAGTTATGGGATTGTCCGGCTTATGTTGAAAAGCAAAATCCGGACAAGCTTGAGGCAAGGTTAGTTCTGTGCAAGTTTGTAGGATATCCCAAATATTCGTGAGGGTGTATCTTCTACCACACCGAGGAACAAAATGTGTTTTGTTTCTCGACATGACACCTTTTTGGAAAATGAATTTCTTGTGAAAGAAATTTGTGGCAATGAGGTAGAACTGGAAGTAGTTCCAGCAACACAAACTGTAACTGACGATTTGGTGAATCCAAGGGATTCAATTGTCCCCAACGAACCATAGCCACTCCGCTGATCTAGTAGGGTTTCTCATCCACCTAAGAGATACTATGGTTTTCTCATAGACGGTGGTAGCGAGGATTGCATCATGGAAGATGATGACCCAACTATTTTGGTGCAGGCCATCACGAGTAGGGACTCTGTGAAATGGCTGGATGCTATGCGATCTGAGATGGAATCCATGTACACCAAAAAAGTATTGACTTTGTATTTTGCTCCTGAAGGGGTAAAACCCATCGGGAACAAGTGGATCTTTGAGAAAGATAATTTGGTGTAGATGGAAAAGTTGAGAATTTTAAAGCTATACTTATAGCAAAAGGTTTTCGTCAACAACCTGGTGTCGACTATGATAAAACATTTTCTCCTGTCGCTATTCTTAAGTACATCTGGATCCTACTTGCCATTGCTGCATACCATAACTAAGAAATTTGGCAGACTGCACGTCAAAACTGCTTTTCTAAATGGTGATTTAGAAGAGAGCGTGTATATGACACTGCCAGAGGGCTTTGTAAACAGTAGGAGAAGCGGAAGCATGTGCAAGCTGCTTAAATCCATCTACGGATTAAAGAAGGCATCGCGGAGATGAAACATCTGTTTTGATGAAACTGTCAAAGAGTTTGACTTCATCAAAAAGGTAGATGGACCATGTATATATAAGAAGGTTGTAGAGAGTATTGTTGTCTTCCTCGTATTGTACGCGGATGACATACTCTTGATAGAAAATGATGTTCCAATGCTACGCTCGGTCAAGCTCCTCTTATCACACAAGTTCTCCATGAAAGATCTAACTGATGCCTCCTATATTCTGGGGATAAAGATCTATAGAGATAGATCTAAACGGATATTGGGATTGTCCCAATCCAGATACATAGACACCATACTAAAGGAGTTTAGTATGGAAGATTCTATGCATGGTAATGTACCCGCTTGTTCAGGAATCACTCTCTCCAAAGAGTTGTCTCCCAAGACTAATTTGGAGAAGGCTCGCATACAAGGGATACCCTATGCTTCGGCTGTCGGGTCAATCATGTATGCGATGTTGTGTACCAGACCGGATGTAGCATTCTCACTTGGTGTAGTGAGTAGGTATCAATCAGATCTTGGGGAGAAACACTGGACAGCTGTGAAGAACATTCTTAACTACTTGAGAAGCACTAAAGAAAAGTTCTTGGTGTATGGTAACGGTGAACTCCAGGCGGAGTCCTTTACTGATTCGAGCTTGCAAAGTGATAAGGACGACTGAAAGTCAGTCTCAGGTTTTAACTTCACCGTCAGTGGAGGGACGGTATGTTGGAAGGGTTCCAAGCTATATACCATAGCAAACTCATTGATAAAGGCAGATTACATCGCTACAAACGATACTGCCAAAGAGGCTGTCTGGATGAATAAGTTCACAAGATGAACTTGGTTCCTACCATTGAGCATCCAATACATGTGTTTTATGATAACAATGGAGCTGTGATTTTCTCCTAGGAACCCTGGTTCCATCAGCGATCCAGACACATTCTTAGGCGGTATCACCTGATCAGTGAGATAGTTGATCTCCGGGAGATCGTGGTCAGGTGAGTTGACACAGAGGATAACACATCACCGAGGCCCTCCCCAGATGCTATTCGAGAGACTTTTGGGAAGTTAGGTATGAGATACTACAACAACTAGCTTTAGTGCAAGTGGGAGATTGATAGGAATATATATGACCTAGAGGCCATTATTGTTGATATAGTGGATTCTTGGACATGTTAGTTATATGTATGCCCTACAGGCCATTACTGTACGTACGATGTATATTGTAGTGGATGCATGGACATATATAGGGAGGACTTTCATGCTCGACATGATAGTATGCTATCCGGTTGATCTTCATCTTAACATGTACGATGACAGTTTCTATGTTACATGTTGATAAAGCCCTTAGGATGAGTACTTGACTACCAGGATTATGATGCAGATCATACTAGTGGGAATAGTGTATTCGCTAAGTACATCCTTCAAATGTTCCTAATCGTGGGTGTATCGAGACAAGGCATCAATATACCAGAGTAGACTAGCGTATAGCTTCTCGACCCATGTAGATGGGCGATGGATGATCCCATATCCATTGGTGTTTGATATCAGAGACAGTATACGGGTGCTCAGTGGAGACTGGGTACACTGGACGGATTCGTCGAGAACTCCTAGATGGTATTATACCTCACGTCAGATGGCAGTTCTCTCGTGACACTGGTACAGGTTAGTCTGTAGACCCGAGATCGTCATAGTGTCTTGTGTGATTCCCACTGTGCTTTGATTTCCACCTTACCACGTTCAAGAGAATGTGCAAAATGGTGGCTTTTGGGTACAGTCCTGAGTCACATGGAGGTAATGAGCGATAGGAGGGGTTTCGTCTCTCCCGGTATTAGGAGTTGATGTTGTGCTGTGCTCGATTGGCTATAACAGGAAGTCCCTGGCTAGGGCTGCTTTAGAGATATACTGGTAAATGTTATCAGTAGTTTCTCGACCCGTTATGCGCCTCATATCGACACGACTTATCAAGTTACTGGGGTCTGATGTTTACCACCCCTAGACGAGATATGCGACATAACAGACGAAGAGACCGGACTGTACGGTAGTGTTACTGATTGGATTCGCTGGAGTGTGAGCAGCCTTGCTTGTTGATCTTCTGATCGCTCAATACCCGGGTGGCCGTTACGTTTAGCAGACCGCTTACGGCTTATGGGTGTTTGATATGATCATCACCTACTGCCGGCGTATTGACAAGTCTTTAGTGTCTTGCACAGAGGTTTCCTGGCTCAAGCGAAACGAAGTAGAAGCGCATATGTGATATGTGCGGGACCGAGAATGATACGATATGAGATACCATATTCTATTTTCGTAATTTGTGACATTGTTCGGTTATATGCCAATATAACCGGGTTATCGGATCAAGTGTTGATTCGATAAGCTGTTACACATGATATTAGTCGGTTATATGTGATATAGCCGGATTATTAAATCAAGAGTTTATTTGATAATCTAATGTATAATTATATATTTGATATATTACATTACATTAACTAGTATTAGCTCACTTATGATTTCTTTTCTCACTTGATATGCACATTGTATATATATATGATATGTATATTTATGTACATATATTGTGTCATGCTTTATGATACATGCAAGATGGGTGTATGAGACTTAGACCATGCAAGGGTTAAGTTAGGGTTTGATATTTATGAATTAAGTTATCACAAATTAGTTGGACTTAGTTAATAATTCAATCTTGGATGAAGCTTGTAGAAGATAGACCAAGTCCACTTTTTTGTCATAGCTTCAGATATTTGTTAACCCAACCTTAACCCTTGTCCTTTGTTTATTCTCTACATGAGTTAGGCATGAGAGGGCTTAACTCACGCATGGTTGCAATTATTCATTTGGAGAACTATTCATTTTTCATATGAGATCATTTCTTCTTCTTCTTCCTCAAAAAGCTTTCTAGCTTCAATGGAGTTGTGAGAAAAAGTGTGAGAAAATGAAATCTAAAGTGAGCCCACTTCCTACTTCATCATCCTCTACTACTTGCCATTTAGTATATGGTGGTTACTTCACTAATTCCATAGTTAGTGAAGAGATAGCTTGTGTTAGCGTTTCCTCGAAGTAGATCATCCTCGGCCTCGAAGACTTCGAAGCAAGCATGTTCGTTTCTTCATGGGAGCCTCTCTAGAGTCCGGAGTTTATGATCGCAGCAAAAGGGACAACTACACGGAGCTATTGAAGTGAACGACCGGTCTACAAAGGTTGTATTCCTTGCTCACTAGACTTGCAAAGTGTTTGCAATTATATTTCCGTCGATTTCTAGTTAACGATTCTTAGTTAGGGTTAGCTAAAACGGTAAATTTTTGAATTTGGCATAGACGATACCTCCCGAAACCTTGCTGCCGTCTTAGGTAACCCTGCAGTGGTATTAGAGCAATACTAGAAATTAATACGGATTTTGTTAAGATTACGAAACCGAAATACTCCGAAACTTGCATCGCCAAAACCTGCTTGCTGTTGATTTTAAAATGTTGTCAAATTTTTTTTAAACAAGTACAGAGTGTTATATATGATATAACATGAACACTGACAAAATTTCATGCATTTCTGAGACAAAGTGGCCAGCCCCAAACATGGTCATCTCGGCCAAATTCCGAGCTCACCCCCTGATTTTTTTCCTCTGTTCTAGTGACTGGGTTTTGGTGTTTCAGGTGTTGTTTATTTTTGTTAATTTTGCATGTGATGTAATTTTTCACTATAAGCAATTTAGAGTGTTTCGTATTTGTAGTTTTAACAATGTTTAGGGTTATTCACATATTGTCTAGGCGAAGTTTAAAAGTTCGATAGAATATCAAAAACCCATTTTTCCAAGTTTAACATATTCGGAAAAATATGCAAGTGATTCTGTGGACCCTCTAGAAGAACGAAAACATAACTCGATTATGTGACCGTCAGAACCGCCACTAAACCCTAGGGTTTGTGGTAGTTCAGCGCTGTCACATGTGAGGCGTTGGTTTGACCTTTCTACGGCTGGTTCATAGGTACTGTGACATCTTCTGGGTATTATTAAAACTGTGCTCAAGTGTTGAGCTGTCGGGAAATTGTGGGACTTTGATAAATCGATCGAAAACTTTAACGTCGTCTGGATATTATGTGATGGGATACAATAATTGGAATCCACAAGTAGTTATGAGATAATGTTCATATCAATTTTTTGCATTTTTATACCGCCCATTCTTAATCACATTGCATATAAGTAGGTACTTTTGATCCATGTCTGTTAAATAGTTACAGGTTACAGGTTTTCATCTCTTTACAGTGAAATTCATGAAAAGTCGCAACAAATGTGGGACTACGACCAACAAACAGAGAAATACGGGTTTCCGCACACAATCCGCATGATGCCGTATACCAGTTCAAGCGGAGTTCAAGGCAAGAGTCCATATCATTCTGCACTGTGGGAAATCTGGAAGGAGATTGAAGAGATTTTTAGAAACCAAATGAATAAAACAGAAGATGAAAGCAACATGGAGAAACCCTGAAGAGATGGCCCCATGATTCAACCAAACGGCCGCAGAACCGCGGCCAAACAGGCACTTCTGCCGTGAAACCGCGGCCGTATTATGCACGTGTCGGTGACAGTGTCGGTGCTTTGACTCAGTTCTCTTGGGGTAGTTTTGTAATTTCGTGTATGGATCAGAATGTAAACCTAGGGTTTTTCTATCGATAAATAAGAAAGCTCAAGGCCTCTTTCGGTGTGCCTCTTTTGAGGAGGCCTCTCTTTATTTTTATATCTCTTTTTAATTTCTAGATCTAAATTCCATTGTAATGCGTTTTTTAGAGGTCATCAATAAAGTAAGTCTTTTTTATTTATCTCGTATTCTTTTTATCGTATTTTAAATACCTACAATTTTAATTTGTTAAATTTAGTATTAGAAATCTATCTGCTTTTTCCTTATAATGAAGTTTATTGTTATCTCTCTAATGTGTGAGTAATTCCTCACTTGTTAGGGAAGGAGAGGGAAGGTTTGAGAGATGGAAATCTCTGTCACTCCTTTCTATGCCCAAATAATTTTAAATACGGACTCCTTTAATTCAACCATAATCCGCTCACTATGGCACCCTATCCTACATGATAGCGGTGATTCTCTAGTTAGACCGGTTGTGGTTGAATTAACAGGAGGTTAGGGCTAAGATCCAAGAACGGACTGATAAGGACCAAAAGGAAGAAACTAAGTTTCTTCCCAGTCATGCCGATCCCCGTTGTTGTTGATTACCATAACACATTTATTCACAACTAAGGCATTGAAAGAAGTGAGGAGATCCCTATTTCGAACTAACCTAATCCTAACCATAGCAAGCTTTTTATCAACTTATTCTCATTCATAGATCATAAAACAAAACCCAACTTAATTGGACTTAACTCGTTAGAACATAAAAAAAGGATTCCTTCTCCCTGTGGATCGACCCGTACTCAACCGGCTAGCTACTAAGTGACACCGTCTTGATTGCGGTAAATTCAAACACAAAAACTCTAACAATCAAATGGCGCCGCTGCCGGGGAGACGGTCATTTCTTTCTTTGTGTGATTTCGGGTTAACTAAAAATTTAAAAATATAAAAATTGAAAAAAACAAAAAAAACAAAAAATAAAAACAAAAATCATCTTGTTATTTTTGAAAGGTTTGTGCAAGTGTGCAGGCTTGGAGCAAACACCGGTTCAGATCTGGAGCAACTCAGTGAACAAATCTAAAATTAGGGGATCTAAACAGAAAGAGGAGAACCAACTCAGCACAGAGAATCAAATTTGAAGATCCAAACCAACTGTTAAGCCGCGGAACCGCGGTAAAAGCAAGGGTTTGACCGTGGAACCGCGGTCAACTGGTGAAGTCAGTATCCAATTTTCTCCGTAAGTATCTCTTTTCTACTCTACTCTCCTCTGCACTCCACTGAAAAAAAATTCCTGCAGGTTTCTTTGCACAGATTCTCTTTCTCCTATCCAATAAATTGTTTTTGTGCAGGATTCTTTGCGCTGCCAAATAAAAAAATTTTGCAAGTGTTTTAGATTTTTGGTGTGTTACTGCTTTGCATAATTAATACGGAATCTAACGGGCTATAACACCAATCAAGATTGGGTGGGGATTTCTTTACCCTTCTGAGACCTCAAAAATCACTAAAAGTATATGCCTCACCCTTGAGTTAATTAAAAAATATCTCGACTCAGCCAACTAAGGACTGTCGTGCTCATCAAGACAGCGGAAGGTTGTGGGCATTCAATCGTTCATCTAAACTTGACTTTGTGGTGCCTAGGCTAGACCAGTGAGAAAGGTAACTTTAAAAGGCCTATCTCACGGTGATTCGTGAGCGGAGCCCTCCTTTCTTCATTTGTGCTTACCTGGCCACAATTAGCAGTGAAGAGACAATTTGAGGGTTATCTCACAACTTGTCACTTTGGAACAGTTAGAAGCGGTCTAGTGGACTTAGAAGACCATAGATCTAGATTTGATTGTGCATGTTTTAAACAGTGATTGTTTGAAGTAAGTCCGTACACATTCTTGCAAAAAAAACTCTTTCTAAAAGAAAATAAATAAATAAATTTAAGAAAAAACAATTTCAAAAATTTCAAAACTTCAAAAACAAAATTATTTTTTATAAAAATATAATAATTTTTTTATTAAAAAAAACACATTCTTTTTCTTCTCCTTTCTCTTATCACATCATGGGGACCCCACCTCGCAAAACTCTTGCTGAACTTTGGTACCCACAACCAGACATTACTTCCTACGGTTTTTGTTTTGGTCGAATTTCGAACGACCCATCCATGCCTAAAATTTCTTTGAAAGATCGAATAGACGCATCTAGGACAACCAATTGGACTCCGCAATCCACCTTATCAACCATTTCAACCTTCACCACCTTCTTAAGTTGATACTCCTTTTTCGAGTCCTGTTGTAACTCCGAAATCCATGTCTATTGCTGAACATATTGAACAATCTCGTAACCGATCTATCACTCCTTTCACCACTGCGAATTCTAGAGATTAACAATTCCATTCACCTTCTTATCCAAATGATGATCCTACTCTCGTCAAACCATTAAATTCCTACCAGTCCTACCAGACTTTTGCACCTTCCCTAAACATTCTACACAGCCATTTGGGAGTTTCACGTATCCAAACAACTTTGAATCTTTTACTGAAACCCCTGCACAACCCATGTCTAGTCTAGAACAGTCGTTGGAAGACTTTATGGTAGCGTCATGCCAACAGATGAGGGATTTGAATGCGTCCATGGCCGCCCTTATACAACCCAGTGACCCGGTAGCTAGTTTTCAACTAGCTTTAAATTTTCCAATGTATGATGATGCGGTTGGACAGATTGAGAATTTGAGTGGTGAGAGTGAGCTGTACATCCTTCCAAATCAAACCTACCCATCACCAATTGAATCCCACAACTCCAATTTTGAATGTCTATCAAGTGTTCCAAATGATTCACTAGTTGAAGATAAAACGTTTAATGAGTAGTGCGACTTTGTAGTGTTTGATTTACCTGATTGTCAAGGGTCCATTTCGAGTGAAACCATCACCAATCCTTTTGACCTCTACACCTCCACTCTAGAACCTGAAATGATTGATATCCATGCTTTTGATGAGGTGTCTGAGAAATTTAATTTTCACTTGATCGAGGATATTGACGCTGAGAATATTTTAGATGACGAACCCACAGATTTGGATGAGTTTCTCTCTCCAATTCATCATCCCGAGTCATTAACTATTTTTCCCAAACTTCATATGTGTCTGGATTTTGATGGTAATTGCATGGATGAGATAACTTTTGAGGGGAATTATAAGGATAGTATTGAGGATAAACTGGTTTTTTTTATGAGTAGGATTTTCTAATTCATCATGTTCCTTTCACTGACTGTGTACACCCTCCTAAACCTTTAACTGTTACCCTTCCTAAATCACTTCCCTTCATCCTTTCCATCGTTCCGACCACGCAAGAAACTGTATCACTTTCAGTGTCTGGTTTCCCAAGTTTGACGTTCCCATGTTTTCTCAAGAATCTTGAGGGATTTGACATCATTTCTCAGTGGGTTGATAGATTAGCACAATCGCATTTTACACATCGGTCATTACAAATTGTGCTAATTTATACACTCCATCTCCACCCTCAAGTTCGTATTCAACTTCTTTCTCCCACATTCTCTGGTTCGTCTTCTAATCTTCCTTTAATGATAGTGAGTGTTAATGAATCACAATCCGATATTTTGAGTTCGATAATTCTAGAAAAAAAATTGATTTAGACTCTTTTGAGAATAAGGTAGATGAGCCTTACGAGTCTCCTACCTCCATAATTTTTGAAAAATCAAGTGTGTTGATATCTGGCACGACACTTATTGATATTGAAACGTTCAATCGGACCATCGGTGAAAGTTTTGAAGATATTTTCGCCGACGAACTCGCATTCCTAAACGGCACGGATTTTGTGATTAATCAACCTCCACCTGAAGAAGTCGAACTACCACCATTTCTTCTTATCCCATACGAGAATGTGACCATTCTTACCATTCCTAATCATCCATATTCTTGTTTCCGTTCACCATTATTGTTTCGTCTCTACAAATCGAGACGTAAACCTTTTCTTTTACACCACTTATCTCTTCCCCACTTCTTCCTGGCTCCATACAACATGTTCTTTCACTAACCGCCGCTTTATAACGATAAAAATTTTGAATGGTTGGTGCTAACTTTTGTCCGGTGTAAGGCCTTGTATAGCTTGATGCTGTGTTTTTCTCCCCCCTAACTCTGAACTTTGACGCTTAAACAGTGGAAACACGGTTTCACTTAACTTTGGGAGGGCCTTTTTTGTGTATATATTTTGGTTTGATTTTTATTTTTTTTAAAATTTTTTTTTAGGGAACGCCGACAATTTTGACCCTCTTGGTGTAGCCTGACAGTGAGGGCACTGTCATGTTTAAGTTTGGGGGTGTGCTCGGTAAGTTTTCTACCTTCGCATTCATGTGAATAAAACCCACAAAAATCAAAAAATTGATAATTGAAAATTTCAATTTTGGCCATATTTGACTTAAGTTCAACATGACGGTTGACTAGTTAGGAAAAACTAAATCCTAAACTTAGTAAATTAAAAACCCTAAAAATAACCTTTCTTAAAGTTTAACTGTAGAAATATACGTCCTTGTAGTTTATTTAGAAATAGGCAAATTTTGAGTTCAGTCTTGGGCTAAATCGAAATAAGGGAAGATTATTGAAAGCTCTATTTGAAGTATAAGTCTGAAAAATAATTCCGAATCTTAAGTCTAAATTCTGAAAATATATACCCTACTTTACGCACTCACACACATCTTGGAACTTAGGATAGTAGAGGATACCTTGAAATGCTCTTGTCTAAAATCCTTAGTATGAAGGAAAATAAAATAAAAGCATAAGAGGTGAATAAAGAGATAAAAAATGAACACCAGTTTTGTAATTACTTAAGGCAGCATAAATAAAAAAATATAGCGAGGGTGCTTTATCACCTAGTGACTTAGACCAACTGGTTTGGGAGTCACTGCTAAACCTTAGGTATTGCAAGACGAAGATTTACGCCTAAATACGCAAGCACATTTTGTAATCGGTCGTTTAGTACCTAAAAAAGTATTAACGGTCGCATGAAGGATGTGTGAGCAATTTCATCTAAAATTCACCAACTAAAAGTATTTTGGAAAATGGACAAGAGTATAATAGCTTGAATTGAATTTCCAAGTGTAGGGGTGATAATTACACACACGTAGGGGTATATAATTGGAGTTTGGAGGAGAGATGAGAATAAAAGATAGGGCTTATATCTTCAGTAGAGATGATAAAAATTCCTGAGTTAAGATTGCACCTTAGAAGGAAAACTTAGGAGATGCTGAAAGCTTTATAAACTGGCAAAACGTATATGATCTTAACATAAATGAAAAGGAAGTGTGAAAAATACAGGTTGATGATTTCTAAGTTGAAGATAATAGAATTTCTTTCTAGAATACTGATTTGAAGAATAAGAGTCAATAGCCAAACTGATCGGATTTTGTGGGTAGTATCCGCTAAAAACCCTCAGAAGACAACACTCTTCCTACTAGGGACACCTAGAGATTTAACGGCTTATTGTACGAGCTCAGTGCAATCGCGTTCCCTGCGAAAGTGAGGTTAGGACCTTTTGAGAATAAAATTGGCTTTGCTCGGGACGAGCAAAAGATAAGTTTTGGGGTATTTGTTCATATCAGATTTTTGCATTTTTATACTCCCCATTCTTAATCACATTGCATATAAGTAGGTACTTTTGATCCATGTCTGCTAAATAGTTGCAGGTTACAGGTTCTCAGCTCTTTACAGTGAAATTCATGAAAAGTCGCAACAAATGTGGGACTACGACCAACAAACAGAGAACTACGGGTTTCTGCACACTATCCGCATGATGCCGCATACCAGTTCAAGCGGAGTTCGAGGAAAGAGTCCATATCATTCTGCACTGTGGGAATCTGGAAGGAGATTGAAGAGATTCTGAGAAACTAAGTGAATAAAACAGAAGATGAAAGCAACATGGAAAAACCCTGAAGAGATGGCCTCATGATTCCACCAAACGGCCGCGGAACCGCGGCCAAATAGGAACTTCTGCCGTGGAACCGCGGCCGTGTTATGCACGTGTCGGTGGCAGTATCGGTGCTTTTACTCGTCTCTCTTGGGGTAGTTTTGTAATTTCGTGTATGGATCAGAATGTAAACCTAGGGTTTTTCTATATATAAATAGGAAAGCTTAAGGCCTCTTTTTGTGTGCCTCATTTGAGGAGGCCTCTCTTTATTTTTATATCTCTTTTTAATTTCTAGATCTAAATTCTATTGTAATGCGTTTTTGAGAGGTCATCAATAAAGTCTTTTTTATTTATCTCGCATTCTTTTTATCGTATTTTAAATACCTGCAATTTTAATATGTTAAATTTAGTAATAGAAATCTATCTGCTTTTTCCTTATAATGAATTTTATTGTTATCTCTCTAAAGAGTGAGTAATTCCTCACTTGTTAGGGAAAGAGAGGGAAGGTTTGAAAGAAGGAAATCTTTCTCACTCCTTTCTTTGCCCCAACAATTTTAAACACGGAATCCTTTTAATTCAACCATAATCCGCTCACTACGGCACCCTATCCTACATGATAGCGGTGATTCCCTAGTTAAACCGGTTGTGGTTGAATTAACTGGAGGTTAGGACTAAGAGCCAAGAACGGACGGACAAGGACCAAAAGGAAGAAACTAAGTTTCTTCCAAGTCGTGCTAATCCCCGTTGTTGCCGATTACCCTAACACCTTTATTCACAACTAATGCATTGAAAGAAGTGACAAGATCCCTATTTCGAACTAACCTAATCCTAACCCTAGCAAGCTTTTTATCAACTTATTCTCATTCATAGATCTTAAACAAAACCCAACTTAATTGTACTTAACTCGTTAGAACATAAAGAAAAGGATTCCTTCTCCCTGTGGATCGACCCATACTCAACCGGCTAGCTACCAAACGACACCGTCTTGATTGCAGTAAATTTAAATACAGAAAAACTCTAACAATCAGATAACTAGTTTGAATGTTATAAATCTAGAAGTTTAGTCTCATTTGATCGGTTGCCACGGGATTTTGATGTGATCAAAAGTCCGTCGCAATCACGTAGCGTACGTGGATACTCGCCGAGTAAACTTAATAGATAGACATGCCCATAGCCCCGACCAAGTGACTGTAGGAGAGCCCCGTCGCCAAAAGCATCCGTTCGGATGCTCGCGGCAGCGGTGTTCCGACTTAGTGCACTTCGTCGACGGTATCGGGGGTGCGGCCGTCTACTAAAGTTTCTGACGAGCATTCGATCAGTATGTCGGGAATCTTGCTGAATTGCCGACTTGATATTGAAAAGTGTTTTCGAGATCGAGACTAAAATGCGGGGTTTATAATTATTAGGCATGCGATGTCTAAGGAATTCATTTGGTTAGACATGTGATGTCTAAGGTGGTTGCGGATTCCAACTGTTATAGTTTTTCACTTTCTTTTCTGCGACCGTAAGTATAATATGTGGTGTATCGCCGGTTTTGGTGCTATAAGTCAACGACAATTGGGATACGCATATTTAATTACGTTGATGACATATGATGTTATGTGTTGCTGGGATATGTTTCATTAGATCGTCGTGTTTTGAATAGCCGGGGGTTTTATGTGAGATGAGAGTTTTTATTTTCATTCTTGTAAAATTCATTGTATGTAATATTCTTTTATTAGGGCACTTCCGGGTTGAGGATGATGTCACCATTGTATATTATTTACTTTTCCGCATTAGGATAGACCAAAGACGGGGAACATAAGTAATCGGGTTCTAGGGTCCAGTGGGAGACCATCTCGAGGAGTCGAGACCGGGTCTCCTAACTCTAGAATTGGTAGGGTTGCTTGCTGCTCTCGTAGGGGTCTAGGGGTGTGGGATTGTCTATTCATCACGACCGTGGAATCCGTGTTTTATACTGGCTTAAAATAAAACACGGAAATCCTAGTATATCCAATATTTCAAATGTTGTTTTCTGCTGCGATATTTGTAATGTGATCATTTGATATACTGATGAGATGAATACGGGATATAGTATATGTGATATATTATATAGACGTTGATTATGTTTTTCACCCGCGCTAGCCCTACCCCGCTCTGCCGTCAGTTACGTAACCTAACGGTGCACGAGGGGACATCGAGGCGAATGTGGATAGCGTAAGCGTACATTTTATTTATCTGTGATGTTTAGGTAACTTAAAATGATGGGACTTCATTAATGAGGTTAATGAAATAAAAGAAACCTAAAGTTGTTGTGGAATCGAATTTTTAAAAACAGGTAGCTCAAGTTATTGCTTTGCATAGCGGTATTCCTTGTAGAATATCCAGCACCTTATTCGATAAGGAAAGAGCCGAGATCCTTTCACCGGGAGTGACCTCTTTAGCAATAACTAGCAGATGCTACAACCCTCGGTTTTATCTTTTGATTGCTTTTCTAGTTCTTGCTTTGCATAGTGGTATTTGTGAAATATCCTGCACCTCATTCGATGAGGAAAGAGCCGAGATTCCTTCACCGGGAGTGACCTCTTTAGCGAAAATAGCAAAAGCCTAGAAAAAACTATATTTAAATCATTTGATTCTATAAAGATATCAAGTTCATTACGCAAAGGGTTTTCTTAAAAACCTATCGTAGCCCTCCGTCATTTCAGATAAGTACTTCATAGTATTCGTGCTATGTTTGTTGGTTTTCGTCAAGGCGTAGTGTGCGGTAGCTATTTATGCTTATCTGCATAAGCATATGATGCGATTGAGTTAGGGTAGTTGGACGACTTTGTTGGCTTTCGTCAAGAATCATGCGGGTGGGTTTAATTCAATCAGGAAATGTACGGGTTGAACTTGACTAGCACCCTATGGTTTATTGGCTTTCGTCAAGGTCATAGGATGCTAGGGGCAAAATATTATTGGGAATTTCAAGTGTTGAAATTTGCAATGAGATTGCATACCTCCTATGAGATAGTTGGATCCTGATACCCACTGCGAGTAAGAATTACTCCTGGGAGAGTTTTACACATTACAATTAGCCGATTATGTAGGTGTCTAGAAAGGTGCCAACGGGGTTACGCCTCTGGGAAAATGAGGTTTATTTTAATTAGGTCCTTACGAAAGCACGGGGAACCTCCCTCAAAGTACCGGCACTGGCCTGACCGAAAGATTTGCGAACTTGTAGGTTGTAATTAATCCCAGCTAGTCTTTCCTTTTATGGTTTGAAGAAAGATTTGACTAAAATAGTGGGAGCCATCCTGATTAGATAAATTAATAACCAATCTGATCTTGCAAGAGCATACGCTGAGTTTTTTCTTCTCTCTCTCTCCAGGTAGCGACCAAGTCACACCTTAATCAAGATAATAATATGGATGTATTGACCGAACACGCTTGTTATACTGAGGTGGGGAACGTTGGTCGTGCTCCAACTTATAATTGTTATAAGTCCGAGCAGGAAATATTGGATTACTAGAATTACCATGCCGCCCAAACGAAGATAGTGTATGATGATGCATCTTCTTCGGGTGTGTTCATTATAGAGAACTGTTTCTCAGTATCCTTTACGTCCTGGGTATGCTGATACCGGATCAGGATCCCATACATGTAATCTGTTACATGGGCTACAAATAGGTAGAGAACTGAGAATGGGTGATAAGTTTCAAGAGTTGGAAACGGTGCAAGTGTTGCAGCCAAATCTGTTGGCAGTTATCACCCTGTATTACCAAATACATTTATTCCAAACGAATGTTATTAGATACCGAACCCGATATACAATATCATATCAGTCTCTTTATTTAGTAAAGAATGATATAATTTTGTATTGTTGGATAATGTTTTGAACATTTCCTATATCAAGAGTTGATCGGTCCAGGCACGTTATCTAAAAGCATATACGTT
Source organism: Agapanthus africanus (assembly GCA_030015575.1). NCBI lineage: Eukaryota > Viridiplantae > Streptophyta > Magnoliopsida > Asparagales > Amaryllidaceae > Agapanthus > Agapanthus africanus. The sequence continues at coordinate 237,143,949 of JASDDO010000026.1, forward strand.
TCAAACTACAGTTCTTAAACGTATCGAACACACATAAGGGGATGAATTCAGAAATGAAAGAATCCTTCTTGAGGCATTGTAGACTAGGTCATATCAATACGACCCGACTAGCTAAGTTAGATTTAGATGCATATTTAAATCAGTTTGAATCTACATCTTGTGAAACTTTCCTGTCATATCACAAAGATAAGATGACCATAGCTCCGTTTATTTGAAAGAAAGAAAGAGTTAGTGAACTCTTGGGATTGATACACGATGATATATGTAAGTCCCTTGTCTACACATGCCAGGACCGGTTTTTTGTACTTCATTACGTTCACTGATTATCTCTCAAGATTCAGACATATGTTCCTGTTGAAACACAAGTCTGAACCTTTTGAGAAATTCAAAGAATATAAGTTAGAAGTAGAGAACCAAAACGGGTATAAGTATTATGTCCTTTGATCAGATCAGGGAGGAGAATACATGAGCACGGAGATCCTGGACTATTCTATAGGAGAATGAGATTCTCTCTCAGCATTACTCCTCTATATACACAACAGCACATTGGTGTATCGGGACGGAGCAATCGCACCCTATGTGATATGGTGTGCTCTATGATGAGTACGACTGAGTTACCTACTTCCTTTTGGGGGTTATGCACTTGAGAAGCTGCATACCTATTGAATAGGGTTGCAATCAAATTAGGTGCCTACCGCTCCATATGTGATATGGTATGGGAAGAGCCCATCTCTTAAGTAAGTTAAGATTTGGGGTTATCCGGCCTATGTTTAAAAGCAAAATTCGGACAAGCACGAGGCAAGGTCAGTTCTGTGGAAGTTTGTTGGATATCCCAAGCAATTCGCAAGGGAATATCTTCTACCGCATCGAGGAACAAAAGGTGTTTTGTTTCTCAGCATGCCACCTTTGGGAAAAGGAATTTCTTGTGAAGAAATTAGTGGTCCTGACGTAGAACTGGAAACAGTTCCAGCTATACAAACTGCAGCTGATGATTTGGTAGAACCGAAGGATTCAATAGTTTCCAACGAAACTCAGCCTCTCCGCCGATCTAGTAGGGTTCCTCACCCACCTGAGAGATACTTTGGTTTTCTCTATGACAGTGGGAGCGAGGATTGCATCATGAGATGATGACCCAACTAGCTTCGAGCAGGCCATCAAGAGTGGGGACTCTGTGAGAATGGCTGGATGCTAAGCGATCTGAGATAGAATTTATGTACACCAACAGAGTATGGACTTTGGTTGCTTTATCTGAAGGGTTAAATCCCCATCAGGAGAAAGTATATCTTGAGAAGATTACTTCGTGTACATAGAAAAGTTGAGACTTTCAAAGCTAATGCTTGTTGCAAAAGGTTCTCGTTATTGACCAGGTGTGGATTATGATGAATCCTTTTCTAGTCCTTATGTTTAAGTCCATCCGGATCCTACTTGCCATTGCTACATACCATAACTACGATATCTGGCGGTTGGGTGTCATGACTGCTTTTCTAAATAGTGATTTAGAAGAGAACGTCTATAAGTTCATAGCCAGAGGGCTTCGTAAACAGTGGGAGCAGCGGAAACGTATGCAAGTTGCTTTATGAGTTAAAGCAGACATCGCGGAGTTGGAACATCTGTTTTGATGTTGTAGTCAAAGAGTTTAACTTCATCAAAATGGTAGATGAATCTTGTATATAAAAAAAAGGTAGTAGGGAGTATGGTGGTAATGCTCGTATTGTACGTGGATGACATACTCTTTATTGGAAAGGAGTTTCCTATGCTACGCTCGGTCTATCTTCTCTTATCATAAGGATTCTCCATATAGGATCAAGGTGATACCTCCTAAATCCTAGGTGTTGGATCTATGAGATAGATCTAATTAGATGTTAGGATTCTCAGTAGGTGTAGTGAGATGGTATCAATCGATCCTGGGGAGAATCACTGGATAGCTTCCAAGGTGATAAGGTTGACTGAATGTCAATCACAGGCATTGTCATTACCCTCAGTGGAGGGAAGGTATGTTGGAAGAGTTCTAAGCTAGATACTGTGGCAAACTAGACGATAAAGGCTGGATACATCACTACCAAGGATACTACCAAAGAGGTAGTCCAGATGTATATTAGTTCATAAGATGAACTTCGTTCCTACCATTGTGAGACAATGGAGTTGTGGCTTATGCCTAGGAACCCCCGTCCCATCAGTGATCCAGACATATTCTTAGGCAGTATCACTTGATCATGGAGATGGGTGATCTCCAGGGATATCGAGGTTAGGAGAGTAGACTTAGAGGTTAACACGGCGGATCCACTCATAAAGGCCTCTTCCCAGGAGAGACTTTTATGGGATAGTTGGGTATGGGATATTTCAACCACTGCTGATTGTTGGGTATGAGATACTACAACAGATTGCCCTAGTGCAAGTGGGAAATTGTTAGTTATATGTATACCCTAGAGGCATTACTGTACATACGATGTATATTGTAGTGGATGCTTGGACATATATAGGGAGGACTTTCTTGCTCGACATGATAGTATGCTATCTGGTTGCTCTTTATCTTAACATGTACGATGATTGTCTCTATGTTACATGTTGATAAAGCCCTTAGGATGAGTACTTGACTACTAGGATTATGATGCAGATCATACTAGTGAGAACAGCATAGTCGCTAAGTACATCCTTCAAATGTTCCTAGTCATGGGTTTATCGAGACAGGGCATCGATATACTAGAGTAGACTAGCGTATAGCTTCTCGACCCATGTAAATGGGCGATGGATGATCCCATGTCCATTTGTGTTTGACATCAGAGACAGTATACGGGTGCTCAGTGGAGACTGGGTATACTGGACGGACTTACCAAGAACTCCCAGATGGTATTATACCTCACGTCAGATGGCAGTTCTCTCGTGACACTGGTACAGGTTAGTCTGTAGACCCGAGATTGTCATAGAGTCTTGTGTGATTCCCACTGTGCTTTGATTTCCACCTTACCACGTTCAAGAGAACGTGCAAAACGGAGGCTTTTGGGTACAGTCCCGAGTCACATGGAGGCAATGAGCGATAAGAGGGGTTTCGTCTCTCCCGGTATTGGGAGTTGATGTTGTGCTGTGCTCGATTGGCTATAACAGGAAGTCCCTGGCCAGGGACGATTTAGAGATATACTGGTAAGCGTTATCAGTAGTTTCTCGACCCGTTATGAGCCTCATATCGACACGACTTATCGAGTTACTGGGGTCTGACGTTTACCACCCCTAGATGAGATATGCGACATATCAGACGAAGAGACCGGACTGTACGATAGTGTTACTGATTGGATTCGCAGGAGCGTGAGCTGGCTTGCTTATTGATCTTCTGATCACTCAATACCCTGGGGGCCGTTACGTTTAGCAGACCGCTTGCGGCTTGTGGGTGTTTGATATGATCATCACCTACTGCCGGCGTATTAACGAGTCTTTAGAGTCCTACACAGAGGTTTCCTGGCTCAAGCGAAACGGAATAGGAGCGCATATGTGATATGTGCGGGACCGAGAATGATACGATATGTGATATCGTATTCTATTCTCGCGATTTGTGACATTGGTCGGTTATATGCGATATAGCCGGGTTATCGGATCAAGTGTTGATTAGATAAGTTGTTACACATGATATTAGTTGGTTATATGTGATATAGACGGATTATTAAATCAAGAGTTGATTTGATAATCTAATGTATAATTATATATTTGATATATAATAGTGCAATAACTAGTATTAGCTCACTTATGATTTCTTTTCTCACTTGATTTGCACATTGTATATATATGTGATATGTATATTTGTGTACATGTATTATGTCATGCTTGATGATACATGCGAGATGGGTGTATGAGACTTAGACCATGCAAGGGTTAAGTTAGGGTTTGATATTTATGAATTAAGTTATCACAAATTAGTTGGACTTAGTCAATAATTCAAGCTTGGATGATGCTTGTAGAAGATTGACCTAGTTCACTCTTTTGTCATAGCTTAAGATATTTGTTAACCCAACCTTAACCTGTGCCCTTGGTTTATTCTCTACATGATTTAGGCATGATAGGGCTTAACTCACCCATGATTGCAATTATTCATTTGGAGAATTATTCATTTTTCATATGAGTTCATTTCTTCTTCTTCTTCCTCAAAAAGCTTTCTAGCTTCAATGGAGTTGTGAGAAAAAGTGTGAGAAAATGAAATCTAAAGTGAGCCCACTTCCTATTTCATCATCCTCTACTACTTGCCATTTAGTATAGTGTGTTTACTTCACTAATTCTATAGTTAGTGAAGAGATAGCTTGGGTTAGCGTTTCCTCGACGTAGATCATCTTCGGCCTCGAAGACTTCGAAGTAAGAATGTTCGTTTCCTCATGGGAGCCTCTTTAGAGTCGAGAGTTTACAATAGCAGCGAAAGGGACTACTACACGGAGCTATTGAATTGAAGGACCGGTCTACAAAGGTTGTATTTCTTGCTCACTAGACTTGCAAAGTGTTTGCATTTATATTTCCGTCGATTTCTAGTTAACGATTCTTAGTTAAGGTTAGCTAAAACGGAAAATTTTTGAATTTGGCATGGACGATGCCTCCCAAAACCTTGCTGCCATCTTAGGTAACCCTGCAGGACATATATATAGACGCTTTTCTTACTCGACATGATAGTATGCTATCTGGTTACCTTTATCGTATCATGTAGACTGGTATTTTTATACTGTCTGTCTCTTACATGTTGATAAAGCCCCTAGGATATATACTTGACTACTATGATTATGATGAGATCATACTAGTGGGGCCAGGGTGGTCCAAAAGTACATTCTTTAACAGTTCCTAGTCGAGGGTATATCGAGACAGGGGATCGATATTCCAGAGTAAACTAGTGTGTATGTTTCTTGTCCCTTGGAGGGCGATGGTTAATCCTACAACCATTGGTGTGTGACATCAAAGATTGTACACAGGTACTCATTAGAGAATGGGTACACCGAACAAACTCGCCGAGGACTCCTAGTTGGTAGAATACCTATCGTTAGATAGTAGTCCTCTGGTGACACTGGTACAGATTAGTCTGTAGACCTGAGATCGTCATAGAGTCTTGTGTGGCTCCCACTGTGCTTTGATTTCCTCCCTACCACGCTCAAGAGGAGTGGTGCAAACATGTGGATTTTGGGTACAGTCCTGATTCACATGGAGGCAATGAGCGATATGAGGGGTTTCGTCTCTCCCAGTATTGGGGGTTGATGTTGCGCTATGCTCGATTGGCTATAACTGGAAGTCCTTAGCCAGGGCTGCAGCTGAGATTTACTGATAAGATTTATCAGTAATTTCTCGAACTGTTATAGGCCAGATATCGGCATGACCTATCACGTTACTGGGGTCTGACGTTTACCACCCTTGGACATAATATGTGAAATATCAGACGAAGAGACCAGACTGTATGGTAGTGTTACTGATAGGCTTCATGGAGAGTATGGACAAGCTTGCTTGTTGATCATCATATCGCTCAATACCCGGGTAGCCGTTAGATCCATCTAGTACCGCGGACGGCTTGTGGGTGACTGATGTGATCATCACCTACTGCTGGCGTATTGACGAACCTTTATAATCCCACACAGAAGTTCCCTGGTTTAAGCGAAACGAAGTAGGACACATATGTGATATGTGCATGGGCCTGATTAAATACGTGTATGTGATACCGTATTATAATCTGGCAGTTATCTGTTATGGAGTTAGGTTATATGTGATATAACCAGATTATCGAATCAAGTGTTAATTTGATAATGTGATACACAGATAAATGATATTAGTCGGTCATATGTGATATAACCGGATTATTAAATCAAGTGTTAATTTAATAATGTGATATACATTATATTTGATATAATTATATCTTAACTAATATCATTAGCTCGCTAACTATCCTTCATAATATATATATATATATTAATATATGTTATATATAAATATATTTATATATATATATGAAGCATGGTGCATTTTTTATTTTTGAGAAAAAATGGAAATTGAGATGGAAAATGGGAACATGGTGAGGAATGGCTTTTTTCTTTAGTTTATTCTTATTGACTCACTATTCAAGCATGGTTGCAATTTTTCCATGCTTGAATGAGTGAGGGTCAAGGGGTTACCATTCACTCATCTCATTCACAACACTTAGCCGTTATGAAGTGTTGCTCTCATATGCTCTCATGCTTTCATCTTCTTCTTCCTCTTATCATAGTTCAAGCTTCAACCCTCACATGTGATATGAACTATGAAGCTTGAACACAAATTAGTGAGCCAAAAATCTCCTACTTCACCATCCCACACCAAACTAGCACTTTGGTGTGGCGTGTTTCCTTCACTAACAGGAGATTACTGAAGAGGTAGCTTGAGCTAGCGGGCTTCGCGTGGATCATCTTCGGCATAAAGGTCATCGGAGGAACCTCGTTCAAACCCTCAAGTTGAGCCTTGTGGAGTCGCGCGGACTACTACACGAACCATGTGAATTGAAGGACTCGATCTACAAGGGTATAACCATCTTCACTTTTTATAGTTTACATATCATCAAAGGTTCAAACCCTAAATATTCTAGTATAGATCTTGGTGAGTCTAACTTAGCACCTACAAAATTTAATATTCGGCATGCTTGATGCCACTAGAACCTCATTGTGGTGCTAGGGTAGACTTTCACATCACTCTCTACATCCTCTAATTTATCTAGTTTAGCGAACTAGGCACCCTAGTTACCTCGGTTTAGAGTTAGGAGCTCAACGTACACACTCTCGGGTGGATCATCTTTGACGCAAGGAGTCCGACTATCAAGCGCGATCCATACACTCTTCAAGGAGCTCAAGAAGAGGAGGAGGATTACAAGAATAGAAAGACTTGATACTAGGAGGTATAACTTTCTTCCGAGTAGTTAAACCTCATGGTAGTTGTGCTAGCTAGGGTTTATGGTCGATCCTGGGTTCAAGTCGGTGTTGCGAAGCCCGTAAAAAACGTTTTTTGTGTATTCCACCTCCCCGCGATCCCGCGGGGAGCACGATATTGACTTACAGTATAACAGAGCCTCTCCATAAGCCTTGGATAGCTTGTAGTGACGTTTAAAATCCGCTTTTTTTGTCGCGCACAGGCTGCCGACAAAAACAGTACCGAAAAAGTTGTTTTAAGATGTTTGCACACCCCGCGGGCTCACGGTTTGAACCGAGAAGCCGCAGGGTGGAGCATGGGCACCCCGGGGATACCCTGTGGGGACCCAAGGCCAGGCCCACCCCCCAAGCCCACCACAAGGTGGCCTTGGGGGGGTGACCCGAGAGCACCCATAATAGGTGCTCTCGTGTCTGCCTTCCTTTGGGGTCGCCTCGTCGTGGCCCCCGGGTGTGGGTACCCCCTCGAGGCATCTGGATCGATACTTAATTTTTTCCCCTCGCCTCCGTGAAGGTTCGGACGGGTTTCGAGTTCGTTCGACTACCGGATTGGCTTAAAATGATTTTTTTGTGACTTTAGTGGACAGTTTTTCATGGTCTTGAAAAATTAGTTTCGTTCGCTAATTGTGCGCTGATTTTATAACATCGTGGGTAATTTTATAAGCTTTGTAATGTGTATATGTGTTCTTAACCGTCTTCTAACCGCTATACGTCGATTAGAAGGGGTTGCACATATCTGTGATCTGTTTGTGGTTTGTGGATATGGAGTATTGGATCGTCGTGAATGAATAGTCGGGGGATGTGAGAAGAGTGTTTTCTTTTCTTTCATTCAATGTAAATTTGTAAAGTGATGTAATATTATTTTATGGGGCACATCCGGGTTGAGGTTGTAGCTACCGTTGTATTATTTCATTTACTGCTTTTTGCTCCTAAGATAGACCCAAGTTGGGGTGCAAAAACTACCGGGTTTTTGAAGTTCCGAGTGGCCTTCTCATTTTATTGAGGAAGGTTGCTTCACTTTAGGAATTTGGCGGGTAGTTTGCCATACCCGTAGGGGTCTAGGTTGAGGTTTGGCTATTCATCACGAACGTGGAATCCGTCTTTCGTTATAGGCTTAAACGAAACTCGGAATTCCTAGTATATCCAATATATTCATCTGTGATCTGGAATGCCTATTATTGCGTGAGACGAATGGATATATATATATATATGATATATAGTACATGTTGCTTATGTTTTGCACCCGCTCTAGTCCAGCCCCCGCTCTGCCGTTCGTTAAGTAACCTAACGGTGCATGACGGGGCCCCGTGGCGAATGCGGATGGCATAAGCGTACGTTGTTGTTCACTCGAAAATATTGCACAATTGATATAACATTTTCTTTAATTTTCTTAAATATTTAAAGGTGTTTATTATAAATATAGAACATATTTGGGTTTATCTGCAAAATACTATTTACCATATGTTTATATATTATAATTAACATTTGAATGAAAATATATGCAAATTATATTTATATAATATTTTAGTAATTAAAATATGCATATCATATCAAATAATCTTAATCAAATTTCTTAAAGATTTATTACCATATAAAATGATTAAGATTATATCTTTAATATAACAAATATTACTAAAATTATTCATAGAGATATTGTGCAAGATTTAGCTCAGGTCAGGAGATCAAGATTTTCAAGATGTCAGGATCAAAAACCTACCAACAAAATCGTAGAATCAATTCTGGCAGAGACTCGGGAAATATTTCCAAAATCTAGATATCTAGAAAATCTCCACGTGTCAACATGAGGCCAATGCAGAAAACCCAAACAATAACTCCCCCAAATAGCCGCGCAACCGCGGTCAAATAGCCATTTTCACGGCGGATCCGCGGCCCCTTTGTAGCCGTTGGATCTGTGATTTTTGGTGGGTGATCGTGATTGCATATCTTAACCTATGAGATTTAGGGTTTCTGATTTGAGCGCTATTTAAAGGACCGAGGGCTAAATTTAAAATCTATCACCTTTAACACGAAGTAAATGACCGTCAAAGAACAAGATATCCACGACAGGTCCACGATTCGACGTGATAGAGTGACGTGAATATCGACGGAACATCTACTTCCTACAAGGCTGAGATCGAGAGCAACTTCTTCTTGTAATCTAAATTCGAAGGATTTGTACTTGTAAAGTTGATTAATAAAGGTAGATCATTTGCTTAATTATTTCGCATTTACTTTCTACATTTAAATTCTGCATTATGAATTCCTTCTCTATCCTTTCTTCTTCTATTTTAACAATGCGTGAGTAATTCTTGTTGGAGATAGTGCCCTCAGAGTCAATTATTAGGTCACAGGTACGTGATTGTAATGATTGATGGAGGACCTATCCCGGTAGGACAGTCTTACTCGAGATGATAGTATGCTATCTGGTTTACCTTTATCATCGTGTACTGCTTTAAGTGACCTGACACGTCGCTATTACACGTTGATAGAGCCCCTAGGATTCTTGCTTGACCACCAGCAGTATGAGGGCGATCATATAAGTGGGAGCTGGGGGTCTATAAGCATATCCTTAAAAGGTCCCTAGTCGTGAGAGTTTCGAGACAGGGCATCGATTCTCCATAGTAGACTAGTGTATACAGTCGAGACCCCGACGAGGGGCGGTGGCCGGTCTCACAAGCCACTGGTGTCAGTTGGATCACCTAAGATGTATACAGGTGCTCATTGGGTTATGAGTACACCGGACAGGACTCGCCGGGAACATGCTAGTTGGTCATATACCAGACGTCAGATGGCAGTTCCCTGGTGACATGTGTGCAGGTTAGTTCATCGACCTGGGGATCGTCATTTGTCTCGTGTGAGTTCCCACTGTACTTTGATTACTACCCTACCACGGCTCAAAGGAGTCGTGCAAACAGGTTTTAGTTGGGTACAGTCCCGAGCCACATGGAGGCAGTGAGCGTATCTTTAGGGGTTCGTCTCTCCCGGTATTGGGGGTGAGGTCGTGCTGTGTCTAGGAGAGCCATTACACGAAGCCCTCGGCCGAGGCAAGGAGATTTACTGGTAGGTATTCCAGTAGTATCTCAGGGTGTTCTGGGCTACACTCCGACACGACTTGTACCGCTTTTGGGGGTCTGACTTTTACCAACCCCCTAGGCCCGCCATGCGATGCTCATAGACGAACGGACCGGACTGTACGGATATTGTCACTGACAGGCTCAGTAGGGTGTCAGGCTGAGTTCGCTCACAGACGTCCCTTTTGGTCAATACCTGGTAGCCCGTTAAGTATTGGCTTATACCTCTGACGTGCTAGTGGTTAAATCCACAACCAAGGTGTTGACGAGTCTTTAGAGTCCCCCACATTCAGTTACTCAGCTTTCGGGCGAAAGGTTGTAGAGGCCGTATGGAGATATGGCAAGGTCCGATCAGATACGTGCAGTATTGCACGGATCAGGATCGGACAGTTTGTACTGTAGGCCGTATGGATATATGGCAGGGTTCGATCAGATACGTGCGGTATTGCACGGATCAGGATCGAACAGATATTACTAGCCGGCTTTGGTTTAAGCCGGATCCTAGTATAGTACAGTGTAGATTTTGTCTCATTGCATTTGTATTTCGGTCGAAATACAGATGCGGGTGTGTATGCACAGTATCGGGGTTTTCCTGTAATTTATTACGGGACCAGTTTTTCTGGAGTTGCCAGTTGTTTTCCGTTTCGGCCAATTTCCTTTGTATCGTTCATTGGCCGAAGATTGGTGGAGGAGGGCTTATTTGCATTGTTGCAAATAAGCATTTGTGGAGGAGGTCTTTGCATATTATCATGTCATGATACTTGTCCCATCATTTGACTTCATAAACTCATGATTGCTTGACTTTCTTTATCATCATGGTTTTGATGATGGTTGTTGATGATGGATGATCATTGGTGTTGGAGTGTTGGACTTTCCTTGCTATCATTTCTTTTCATATGATATCCATTCCTCTCTCTCTCTCTTGAATAAGGTTGGCACTCTCTCTTTTAGAGAACTAACTCTCATTCTCTCCTCTCACCATGTCCATGGCCGGCCACTCCTTGTGGGGGCTGTCCAAATTTCCTATGTGGGGTTTTTGGTGCTTTTGCTTTGGTCAAAATCCCACAAGAACAACCTCCAAAAGCTTGTATCATCCCTCCACCAAAAAGGCAATTCCTACAACCCCAAAAAGAGACACAAGTTCTACACAACATTCTACAGCAAACCTTGGGCACGTCGAGTAGCCGGCTTCGTGCCCGAGTTGCCTCGGCATTGAGGTGGGAGCCCGTAAAAGAAGTAGGCGATGTGGTGCACTTCCGGCGACGAGGAGGAGACGGGACATTCCGCAGGAGATCGGGACGACGACGAGAAGACCGGAGGACTCGGATCTGTCGGTATATCTCTATTCCCTTTCTTGTAGTTAGCTAGGACTAATTAATGGTTCGATCCGGGTATTAGTGCGCGGCGGTTTGCCAGTTCAAGAAAATTTAAGTTTATCACCGCTTCCGCATTTGGCCGTCGGATTGACGGCCGGGGCGCCGCCGTGCACTTACAGTGGTATCAGAGCCTCGCCATTAACTTAGTCTAGCTTTGTTTAATGTGTTTGCAATTCGGATCGATCAAAAATCCGAAAACCCGCATTTCCTTCAGCATCAGTTTCTGTTGGAATTTTTTGGTGTCGAAAATTTTTTCAGGTTGCAGAAAATTGATGTACGGGAAAATGTAAGGCCACTGTAGAAATTCGACTGAGTGATGCCATAGTTGGAGCGCGGAACCGCGGCCAAACACCCCTTTGGGCCGCGGTTCCGCCGCACTATAATGAGCTCACTGTGTCAATTTTCTCCAGTGGGCTTCTGGGCTGATTTTAGGGGTTTTGGAAAATTAACATTGGGCCCAGAATTTCTTTAACTGCTACAGTATTTCTTGGGGCCCACTTGTTAAAATCTGATTGATCGGATATTTTAAACACATTATTTCACAGTATTTACATTATATCTGCGACCGTGAATGTCACTTGATCGGTAAATCCATTCTAACTGCTATAGCCCGGTTAGACGGATTTGCGAACGTGACTTTCACGTTGATGTTCTGTTTTTGCTGTGATGTTGCGGATCGGTCGTGGGGGATAGCCTGGATGCAATGCTAGTACTGTTGTGGTTGTATTATGTACATTTGATATTGCGGGGCGAGCGTCCGACATGTGGACTGCCGTCACTGCCTGTTTGTATTATTATTTTGGGGCACGACCTGGTTGCGGTCGATGTACCCGTTGTATGTATATTTTACTTTCTGTACTAGGATTGCCCCGCGGAGGGGTGCACGGATAGCCGGGTTCTAGAGGGCAACAAGCCCGCATCTCATGGCATTGAGACGGAGGGGGCTTCACTCTAGGATTGACGGGCTATTCGCCGCACTCGTAGGGGGTACAGGTTGACCCAGGAGGGGTGCCCAAGTTACCGGATTCCGTGAAGTGCCGGGTGGTCCATTCACGTCGCTGATGGGGGCTGCCTCGCTTCAGGTTTTGGCGGGTAACTTGCCGCGCCCGTAGGGGTCTAGGTTTTCATTGCACAGGCTATCACACGACCGGGGGAACGTCGGGTTTCAGTAGTGGCTCTGTGAACCCGGGGATCCCAGATATCTGTATTGTTCTGTGATGCTGTACATTTCTGTGATGTTGCATTTTATTCACGCCTTGAGCGAATATAATATATTGGTATATATATTAGTAGATGTTGTATATGTTTTGCATCCGCGCTAGTCCAGTCCCCGCTCTGTCGTTAGTCCAGCTAACCTAACGGGTAATGACGGGACCCAGTTGCGAATGCGGATGGCATATACGTACATCAGTATATTTTCGTTCTTTGTGTGGTGATCAATTGATGGGACTGCATTGATTCGGATCAGTGCAAGTTTAAAACAAACCTAATCTGATGTTGTTGGAACACTTTTTCAAAAAGCTGTTATTGCAAGGACGTTCACTTTTGTTTTGCATCGTGGTATTCATTGGAATATCCTGCTCCTCAGTCGACGAGGCAAGGGCCGAGATCCCTTCACCGGGAGTGACCCCTTGGACAGAAGTTTGCGTCAGGGCATTAACTTCACTATAGCCGACTACTTTTGCTTGGCACCGTGGTATTCAGTTAGAATATCCTGCACCCCATTCTACGGGGAAAGAGCCGAGATCCCTTCACCGGGAGTGACCTCTTTAGCGAAGGTTTTCGTCACTATATTTTAAAAGCTATCAGTTCCTTCAACGATATCAAGTTCTTTACGTTAAAGGTTTTCGCCAGAAACCATTCGTAGCCCTCCGTCGTTTCATATGGGTGGTCAATAGTATTCAAGCTGTGTATGTTGGCCAAAGTCAAGGCACAGTGATTGGTAGCTATTGGGTATTCATATGCCAGCATAGATAGATGCGTTGGTTTGGAACAGTCGTACTGCCATGTTGGCCAAAGTCAAGGGTATGTACGGGTGGATTCAAATTAACCTGGAGAATGACGGGTAGAACTTGACATGTGACTTATGATATGTTGGCCAAAGTCAAGGTCATAAGAGCATGGGGCAGAAATCACATCGGGAGTTTCAAAAGAACTGAAACTTGCCAGATATGCGCATACCTTCTGGAGTGTGATACCGTGAGCGGATTTCCGTCACGTTGTCATGCGATGATAGTTGGATCCCGATTCCCACTGATGAGTTAGTTTACTCCTCGGGTGACCCCGACTATTCTTCTTTCAGGTTTGGAGGAGAATTTGAGGTACAGTGGGAGGATTCCAGATTAGATAAATTGGTAACCATTCTGATCTAGGTTAGAGTGCACGCTGAGTGTTTCTTTTCTCTCTCTCTTTGGCAGCGACCATTGACCCGACCTAAGACTATAACTCAGTGACCAAGTTGACCAAACCTTCTTAAACACCGGCTTTTGGATTGTCAGAGTTGCAAACCTCATTGCCACTTCTACTTTTACCCTTTTCTCCAGGACACCCCGTATTACTACGAACGTCCACTTCCATTGGACAAAACCATCGTATGGTTAGATACGAACTCGAAGGAATTTATTCGAGGATGGTTTCAGGTTCTGGAGAAAACGGATAGGATTATTCAGTTGTCTTTTCCTTTTACCTTCTCTCAGGTTGCGAGTACTCCTTGGTTTAGGAGATAGTACACCTATTACGCAAATTGGATAGTCTTCTTCCAACCTTAGGCTGGTGCCGACCGGTAGAGAATGAAGAAAACCAATTAGCCTAACGATGGTGTACAGAAGGTGTTAAGTTCAGACAAAGCAAGGGATTAGTAAGAGGGCAAAGTAAATTGCAACAGATATTCACGACCAAACCAAATATTTCGTTACCACTCCCACATCACCTTTGTATTTCTCCAGGACACTCCGTATCACTACGAAGATCCACAGTTTATTTGGATACTCCATCGTATGGTTATATACGAACTCGAAAGGAACTTGTTCCAGTTCGGGGATGGATTCTGGTCCAGGAGAAATAGGAATAAGGTTTATTCGGTTGTCTTTTATCTTCACCCTCTCTCATTGCGAGTGTTCCTAGGATTGGGACAGTACACCCATTATGCTTATTGGATAGTCTTCTTCCAAACCATAGGCTGGTGCCGAACGGTAGGGAAGGAAGAAAACCATTTGGCCTAAAGGGGTGTGCAGAAGGTAAAGTCTAAAGACATATGAAGGGATTTGGAGAGGTGGCAAAGAATTATACGGTTACAGTCGTAAATCTGGAAGAGGCATTACTAGGAATACCAGGATACCCCATCGAAACATTTCGATGTTTCAGTCTCACTGTGTACTGTTAAAGGAAAACTGATTTCCCGATTAGACACTTGCTCCAGGGTATGTATTTACCAGGTATGATTCTCACATCTGTATGGTTTTACAGATGATGAGTGGGAGTAAGTTATTGGGAATTGGGTGATCATCCTCATTATATCGGGATTCGTTGTAATCAGTGATATTTGAGGAAGTCACCTGGGTAGTTTGCCGGTTGGCAAATATTTGGTTTTGAATATCCGCTGTTATGCACCAATTTCAAATCGATATATCTGTACGTCTATTTTCATAGAGTGAGATATACCCTTTTGAAATTATGTCTGCGACATTTACCTATATCAGTGGATGGTTAGGTAAGGAGCATTAAACAGCGGTGTAATTCTTCTTAACCATAAGTACAGTTTTCAGCCTACGACACACAGTGAATGAGTTATCAGACTCAAGGGACTTATACAGAGTATTGTATGTTGTCCAGGGTCCATCAGGACAGAGGGGTTGGTCCTCGTACTATATTCGGTTTACTTATGACTTCTCTAGTTTTTAGACAGGTGTTTCGTGGAAACACAGGGTCCGAATTTTGAGAAGTTATTGGTATTTGAATAGAGTAGAGAACCAGGTGTAGCAAGTATCGGGATTCTTCAAAGAGATCGAAGATGTAGATACTTGTGTATGGTATTCAGTTGATAGTAGTGATTAAGAGAACTTGCTTCTTTTTCAGGTTACTCATAATTGGAAGCATTCCTAAGTTGAGTAACGCTGATCGGCCTCCTTCCATTAAGTTGACATGCACTAGAGACAGCTGCATGATTTGAATCTGGTTCAATTAAATCAGTGCCTCTGGTCCTATATGGGATATAGAACAGTTCATATCTTAACGATGTTAAGGTACGGGGAGTTGTCCGGCTTATGCTTAAAACCAGACACTGGACAACTCAAGGCACGTTTCTGTAATGGCTGTTTGTGGGTTGACCCAGGCTATGACGCGGGTTGACTTTCTACCATCTGGATGAACAATAGCAATATTGTTCTAGACTCGCCACAGTTTTAATAAAAATGGATTTTTTCAGAAAACAGTAGTGGGAGTATGGTAGAACTGGAAGTGATTCCAGAACCACAAACGATTACTAAAGATTTGATAAGGAACCTAAAGATTCAATCTGGATTGACATTCCATTGGCCACTCCGCAGATAAGGTGGGTAACTTCAGGCACCCGAGAGGTACTACGGTAGCCTCAAGGACGGTGACAGGGAAGTTCTTGTTTACCCACAATTACCATTGCTGTTGTTCTAGGCTGCGAGACCCGGTGGGAGGATGAGTATAGCGTCGTTCTAAACTAGTTTTAGAAGTGTACGTCTATATGACTCTGCCAGAGGGTTGTCGTAGTCAGTTGGAGCAGCGGAAGCATTGGTGGACAGGTAGCTTATGTCTATTTATAGACTGAAGCACCAGTAGCGGAGATAGATCATCTATTTCTGACGTGACAGTCATGGGTTTGACTTCATCAGAATAGGGGATGGATCTGTTGAGAAGGTAGTAGGGTGTGATATCCTAGTATTTGGATGACATACACAGAGTAGGAAAGGAAACTCCTATACCACAATCGGTTATACTTTGGTCGTCACACAGTGGTTTCTCCACAAAGGACTTGGATTTTATATCTGACATACTGGTTACTAGATCTATGGTTTTAGATCTAGATTTGGGTGGTTTCCCAATCAGGGTACTTGACAGCATTCTAAGAGTATTTAGGATGGACGACTCCTGGCACGGTAGTGTACCTGCAGGTAATGGAGTCACCCTCTCCAAAGGTGTCCTACAGACTAAAGGGGAGAGGGACGTGCATGATTGGCAGATCACTTGCTCAGGCAATTGAGTCAATCGTGAGATGTCAAGTACCACACCAGATGTTGTTCTTGCACTAGATGCAATAAGTTGACATTGATCCAATCCTGGAAAAACAGTCGGAAGCAGTTATAGAACATAAGTGGATGTTCTAAGGATATGATAACGACAGCCTCATTCGGGAAACAGTTATCATTCCAGGCTTCCAAGGTGACATGGACGACAAGGAGGTTGTCAGAGCTATAGTTTTCCTTCTGATGAGGGGCGGTATTTTGGACAGGTGGTCCAAGGTAATACTGAGGGTGGCATGGCGCAGGATACTGATTAAGTTCAGTTGACGATACAGTCTAAGAAGTTTGGATTTGCAGTTCATTTATGAGCTAAGTCCCATCAGACATCCAGACACATTCTAAGACAGGTATTGCTCATTTCGGGAGATGGCTTTCTCCGCGAACTTGAGATATAGAGAGACATAGAAAGAAACAGCAAAGCGGATCCACTCACTAAGGCTATTCCTCGAACGCAATAGTTTCGCAAACGAGCTTTGTGAGACTGACTAGTAGAGGAGTTGGGTGTTCGGTATCATACGGGCTGTGAGTATGCGACATCGCAATAATTAGCCTTGAGTGCAAGTGGGAGATTGTTGGAGATAGTGCCCTCAGAGTCAATTATTAGTTCACAGGTACGTGATTGTAATGATTGATGGAGGACCTATCCCGGTAGGACAGTCTTACTCGAGATGATAGTATGCTATCTGGTTTACCTTTATCATCGTGTACTGCTTTAAGTGACCTGACACGTCGCTATTACACGTTGATAGAGCCCCTAGGATTCTTGCTTGACCACCAGCAGTATGAGGGCGATCATATAAGTGGGAGCTGGGGGTCTATAAGCATATCCTTAAAAGGTCCCTAGTCGTGAGAGTTTCGAGACAGGGCATCGATTCTCCATATAGACTAGTGTATACAGTCGAGACCCCGACGAGGGGCGGTGGCCGGTCTCACAAGCCACTGGTGTCAGTTGGATCACCTAAGATGTATATAGGTGCTCATTGGGTTATGAGTACACCGGACAGGACTCGCCGGGAACATGCTAGTTGGTCATATACCAGACGTCAGATGGCAGTTCCCTGGTGACATGTGTGCAGGTTAGTTCATCGACCTGGGGATCGTCATTTGTCTCGTGTGAGTTCCCACTGTACTTTGATTACTACCCTACCACGGCTCAAAGGAGTCGTGCAAACAGGTTTTAGTTGGGTACAGTCCCGAGCCACATGGAGGCAGTGAGCGTATCTTTAGGGGTTCGTCTCTCCCGGTATTAGGGGTGAGGTCGTGCTGTGTCTAGGAGAGCCATTACACGAAGCCCTCGGCCGAGGCAAGGAGATTTACTGGTCGGTATTCCAGTAGTATCTCAGGGTGTTCTGGGCTACACTCCGACACGACTTGTACCGCTTTTGGGGGTCTGACTTTTACCATCCCCCTAGGCCCGCCATGCGATGCTCATAGACGAACGGACCGGACTGTACGGATATTGTCACTGACAGGCTCAGTAGGGTGTCAGGCTGAGTTCGCTCACAGACGTCCCTTTTGGTCAATACCTGGTAGCCCGTTAAGTATTGGCTTATACCTCTGACGTGCTAGTGGTTAAATCCACAACCAAGGTGTTGACGAGTCTTTAGAGTCCCCCACATTCAGTTACTCAGCTTTCGGGCGAAAGGTTGTAGAGGCCGTATGGAGATATGGCAAGGTCCGATCAGATACGTGCGGTATTGCACGGATCAGGATCGGACAGTTTGTACTGTAGGCCGTATGGATATATGGCAGGGTTCGATCAGATACGTGCGGTATTGCACGGATCAGGATCGAACAGATATTACTAGCCGGCTTTGGTTTAAGCCGGATCCTAGTATAGTACAGTGTAGATTTTGTCTCATTGCATTTGTATTTCGGTCGAAATACAGATGCGGGTGTATATGCACAGTATCGGGGTTTTCCTGTAATTTATTACGGGACCAGTTTTTCTGGAGTTGCCAGTTTGTTTTCCGTTTCGGCCAATTTCCTTTGTATCGTTCATTGGCCGAAGATTGGTGGAGGAGGGCTTATTTGCATTGTTGCAAATAAGCATTTGTGGAGGAGGTCTTTGCATATTATCATGTCATGATACTTGTCCCATCATTTGACTTCATAAACTCATGATTGCTTGACTTTCTTTATCATCATGGTTTTGATGATGGTTGTTGATGATGGATGATCATTGGTGTTGGAGTGTTGGACTTTCCTTGCTATCATTTCTTTTCATATGATATCCATTCCTCTCTCTCTCTCTTGAATAAGGTTGGCACTCTCTCTTTTAGAGAACTAACTCTCATTCTCTCCTCTCACCATGTCCATGGCCGGCCACTCCTTGTGGGGGCTGTCCAAATTTCCTATGTGGGGTTTTTGGTGCTTTTGCTTTGGTAAAAATCCCACAAGAACAACCTCCAAAAGCTTGTATCATCCCTCCACCAAAAAGGCAATTCCTACAACCCCAAAAAGAGACACAAGTTCTACACAACATTCTACAGCAAACCTTGGGCACGTCGAGTAGCCGGCTTCGTGCCCGAGTTGCCTCGGCATTGAGGTGGGAGCCCGTAAAAGAAGTAGGCGATGTGGTGCACTTCCGGCAACGAGGAGGAGACGGGACATTCCGCAGGAGATCGGGACGACGACGAGAAGACCGGAGGACTCGGATCTGTCGGTATATCTCTATTCCCTTTCTTGTAGTTAGCTAGGACTAATTAATGGTTCGATCCGGGTATTAGTGCGCGGCGGTTTGCCAGTTCAAGAAAATTTAAGTTTATCACCGCTTCCGCATTCGGCCGTCGGATTGACGGCCGGGGCGCTGCCGTGCACTTACAATTCTTCGCTTGATAGGGTTCGTAGGATTAGGGTAGATCAATGGATGATAAAATCCCTTAACTTCTTTTACATCTTATAAACTTTATAAACTTTATCAAAAAATTCTTTAACACCCTAATCGGGTGCGCTATCAATTTATTGATAGTCTCGACCGCGATTTGAGATCAGATTAACAATTGTTTTGGTAGAGGCTAGACATGAATAGAGTTTAATGAAGGGACAAGGGTCATTAGTGGGGAACCCCTAGTTTCTTTCAAGAACCCTAATCCTCATTCATCACTATCGATCTAGTTTTAAATCTATTAAAAGATAAAAGGAGTCATCTTTATTTAATCATCCATTACTACTAAATTCTAACGAACCTACAAGCACTCTTATTATATATTCTACATCCGTGTTCAACATAGATCTAGAATCACTCTCCCCTATTTCTAATCAACTCGTCTAAAGCAAGATTAAAAGTTCCACGCATCCCTGCGGACGACCCGTACTCATCTCGGCTAGCTACACGCGACAATGTTATTGATTGCGGTTATTACAAACACTTTTTCAAATCAATCAAATGGCTCTGTTGCCGGGGATACGTGCGTAATTTTTTTTCTTACTATTCAGGTTGAATTCTTATTCGATCCTTATCATAAAAAATAATCAAAACCGCATCTTGCATATTTAACGATTATTGTGCGAATTTTGCAAGGGTATCTTGAGTCACTGGAACGAGGAATTTGAGATTCAGAAACTTTCAGAGAGGACCAGAGGAGCAAAGGAGGCCACTGTAGAAAAATTGTCAAAAGATCCTTCAATTTCGTGGTGGAACTGCGGCAGAAAGGTGGTTTTAGAGGCGGAACCGCGGCGGCGTGGGAGAATTGGAGTGCCAAACTCCTCTGGTATCTTCTTCATTTCTTTCTCTCTCCTCTGAGATCCAATAATTTGATTTTTCTGCAGGATTCTTTGCAAAATATCGCCACTCAAAAATCTTTTTGCGTGTTTTGAAATTGGTTTGTTTTTGCATATTTTAAAACAGACTTTAAGGGGCAAGACCAAAATTCAGATTAGGTGGGGATCTCATCACCCTTCCTAGGCCCTAAAAATCACAAAACGAGCATATTTTCACCCTCATTAATTAAAAAATATCTAGACCAAGACTCTAAGGAACGTCACGCTCAATTAGGACAGAGGAAGGTCGTAGGTAATCTATCGCTTATCCGCATTTCTTTTGTGGTTTCTAGGAAAGTATGACTAAGGCAAGTGGTTACTTAATTAGGCCCTCTATTTTCGGTGATTCGTATAGAGGATACCTCCCACTTATCTGGCACTTACCTGGCCACAAGAGTGATAAAGAGGCGGTAGAGGATTTATCCTACGACTTATCCTTTGGAAGTCTAGGAGCGGTCTAGTGACTTGACCTAGGTGACCTTAGTTCTAGGGTTGATTATGCAATTTTTTTGTGATCTGCCTCACGACCGACACTTTCCAAAACAGACCTTTTAAATAGTTCTCACACACGCTGCTACTTTTGCTAAACCCGTTTAGTGCATGCTCGGCTGGACATGGAATTCTAGTACCCGTCTTGTCCGCGTTTCTGTTATCGACTCCGAAGTCGGTACTTCTTCATCTTCTTTTTCCCTTCCACCCACCACATCGACCGAGATGGACGGTTCCACATCAGATTTTACCAACACACCCCTGGCACCACCCGTAGGTGCACAGAATCCACCGCGCATATCTCTTTAAGAAAGATTCTACCCGATACGCGGTCCCATTCCTACTTCTCTATCCCTTCCACCAGCCAATAGGGATAATTTTGAATTAAACCCCGCATCATCAACCTTTTGCCTAAATTTCACGGGCTTGATTCTGAAGGCGCATATGTTTTTATCACCTAATTCGAAAATGTATGCGCAATGATGTGCACTTCACAACTTTCAGTGGATGCTATGAGACTACGTCTTCTCCCTTTTACCTTGTGCAATCTAGCAGAAAAATGGCTTTATAATACTGCCGCACACTCTATTACCAATTGGGATGAATTCCTTATAACATTCCTTAAGAAATTTTATCCCAATCATAAGACCGCTCGTGTTCGAAGCGAGATTAACCAGTTTACCCAGCTTCCCAATGAACCATTTTGGAAATTCTTTGAATGGTTTAAGGATCTGCTAGACCAATGCCCTTATCACGGAATTAATAGATGGGACATTTGCTGAGTCATATTTGAGGGTATTAATCCAGTGACAAAACAGATGCTTGAGACCATTTGTCAATACCATTTCATGTCTAAAGATGATGGTGAAGCTTGGCAATTCCTGGAAGATCTCGCTGAACAAACTTTACAGTGGGAAAGCGTTAGACCAACATCGTCTAGGGGAGGTATCCATCAGCTCGACGTTTCCATCGCAGTGAAAGCCGAAATGGCCGCGATGCAAAAGAAACTCGACACTATCGAAAACAAATTCTCACCTGCCTCCCAAAACAATGTTACGCTTCCCAAAACCGTGTGTGGTTGCTGTTCCGACCCATCACCTTTAACGGAAGAATGTCCTTTAAGTCCACCATTTCAAGGTCAAGAACAAATTAATGCTACTTTTCAGCAATGACCTAGAAACGATCCTTATTCTTCTACATACAATCAGGGATGGAGGAATCATCCTAATTTTGCTTGGAACCAAAACTAACCTCAAAATAAAATGCAGTTCTCAAGAAACTATCAAAGACCTCCTCAACAGCAATAGCAACCACCGCAATCGAGTCAGCACCCCTTTCAACCGCAAACTTTTCAAAATCCGGCCAACAATTTTGCACTCTATAATAATTCTTTCCAAACGGCCGGTACCGAACAATTCTCCACACTCGAACGAAGATTGGACACGTTTATTAAACATTCCTCGCATACGACGGCTAATTTAACGTCTTCTATCCAAACGTTAGTATAAAACACTACTTCCCACGATGAAAGCATAAAATCGATAGAAGCACAACTTGCACAGTTAAATGCCGCGATGAGTGCGAGAGAGAAAGGGAAACTTCCATCTCAACCTTTACCGAATCCTGGCCACTCACAAAGTCATAATGTGTGTGCCGTAACCACGTCGAGATCGGGAAGAGTGATGAACAATCAGGTAGGTGAACATGTTGATGACGTTGAGGTCGATGATATTAATGATACCCCGGTTTCTACTTCTTCTTCTCCTACTTCGTCTAGTCCACCACTGTCATGACCCAAAATTGGCACGTGACGGCCCTAATACTACGCAACGTCTACATGCGTAACGCAGTAAAAGAAAGCCCAAACCTAGAAATCTAAACCAGTTAAAAGACATGAAAAGATAAGAAACATTGTTTAAAAGTCTTTGAAATCACAACCCAAATTCTTTAAAAGTCCAACTTTATTTCCTTTAAAATTTTGGCAACAAGCTAGCCCCAAAAATGGGTACAACATAAAAAAAATGTAAAGCATCCCCAAACGGGAGCAAATACACGCCCAAAGACGGAAAACAACCACCACTACAAATGTACGATGCCGTAGAGAAAAAATAAAAGACGGTAGAAAGGAAACTGTATAAAAGACAACAAGTCACAAATAATATACAATATCGTCCTCACCAAGTCTCTATGTCAATATGAAAATAGTAGATGGAGAGTACAGGGATACAACGAATATACAATACAACGAATAACCACAAAACCCACCTAAGCAAACTGCACACTGTGAGCTGATGCGGTATCCGTAGCCAAAGATGATAAGAAGTGTGATAATAGCCTGCCTCTGACTATCCTGAGAAACACCTGCAAACACTGTGGCACAACGGGGGTGAGTTGCAAACTCGTGAACAGTAAATAACATATGCAGGTAATCGCGAGTATGCAAGTATAGCGCAAATCTAACATGTGCATTTAATAGCAATAAAAAGTCATATGAATGCAATAATCATGAACGGTACAATAGCAGGTACAACTAATACATGAAGCAATGCATATAAATAAAGATATGTAAATGCAACAATAATGAAAGGTACTCTAATAGGTACTACTAATACATGAAGCAGTGCATAAACAATAAATGTGAAGTATGGAATGAAGTATGTCATTTCCACGAAATCATGACATCGTGGTAGGATCACAATCCACCAAGACAAATCCAAATCCCAATTCCTCAAATCAACCCCCAAATTGGCTCTCATATCATATAAGTCTCACAAATCCTGAATGTACAATATCGAATAAATCTCATATATCCTGAATGTACAAATCAGCAATCTCATATATATCACGTAATCAATATCAAATGAATCACCTATATCCCAATTCCAATGTCAAGTAAAAATTCTAACACCCTAAATATATTTCTAACACCCTAAATATATTTGCATGAATTAATATGATGATGTATATAAAATAGTGCCAATACACATATATTAGCGTCCCATTCCACTAATATTGGTGTAAGGGCATATATAACAGCGTCCTAACCCACTGTTATATATACAAAGAAGTAAAAAAAAAGTAAATACACATATATTAGCGTCCCATTCTACTAATATTGGTGTAAGGGCATATATAACAGCGGCCTAAACCCCTGTTATATATACAATGGAGTAAAAAAAGAAATATCATGAAACCAATGTGTCAAGCATCGACACAGAAATGCAGGTCTATCAGGTGCTGTCACCACAACTGGCACCCTGATAGGTACGTATCATACGCTATCCCGAAAGCACGAGTGCCTAGCTCTGACCCTCGTCTCTCGACGTATCTATACGTACATGACTCCCGTCGGTATCCCCATGATAACCGCTGAGTCATTGGTAATGTCACCGGATGGTATGGTTCCCCCATTAACTCATCGTCTACTCCACGACTCTTGCCCCGGGGTACCTCCGGGCCCCACCATATACCGCACACGGACCCCTCCTTTCCTCGCGTGGGGTATATATATATATATCAGAACCGATAAATCTCATGGTGGCTGCTGAAATATCAAATGAAGGGAAACCGGGTTTTTCAAATAATGCATAATTTCATGAACTCCCACGTTCCCCAAATCCAGAAAACATCATGAAAAATCCATATCACAATGCGAAAATCCATGAATATAATATATGCAACATAAACGGAAATGTAAGCATATAAAGGAAAAGCCGCTAATTAACTGCAACAAGTTAATATAAATATCATGCGGTTTCTAATTTTCTCCAATTCTAAAATAACATCAGGTAAAGGTAAACATATAGTTATAACCAGATATATGTGTAAACATAAAGGTATAGCAAGGTATATGTATCTACCTATAGGTAATGATGTAATATACCCCCTGGGTATAAGTGAAGTATGTGTGCAAGGTATACCTGTAGCTATGTCATGAAGTGTGTATGTACCCATCGCTAATGGTACAATACTCTATAGGTATACAGGTAACTTGCTTCTAAGCATGTCAAGGCATATGTGTAAGCATGTACGCATACAGGTATGCTATAAGTCAATGCGTAATGAAATATGAATTAAACTCTCAATGTCCCTAACCAAGCAATATCATATCTATAAGTGGGTTGTGCGTGACATGGCAATTATTGACGGTGTGTGTAGCATACAATCAGTGCTCGTGCAACATGAATCGTCAACAATATGTGCAGTGTCCTAAGGATACTAGTCCAAGCACAACAATATCTAAGTATTAGGGTAAATGTGCAATTCTAAATATGACATAGAATATGCGACAGAAATAACATCTCTAGCCCAGACGCATAACGCCATGCGGACGATTCCCTTGTAGATGTTAAATCTACTCACCAACGCTCCTGGCTAAGTGAAGCCTACCACCTGTTTTCCCTTGTCGTAGCGTCCGAAGTCCCGCTTGCAAACCTAAAATTTCACAAATACATCACATAAGCAAATATCCTACATCGACGAAAAGACATCGAAACGCAATAATAACGCCCTGAAAATTACACTGTGCGCTTAGCGCATGTATCGCGCAAGACATCGGCCAAAAACCCTAATTGGGGTCGCTAAACTACAAAACACTAAGTCTAGACCCCGATCGTCCCGATCGCGCAACACAACACAAAAATTACGAGGAATACAATAGATATAACCTCACAACGACCAATCGAACTCACGTCGGAAAAACCCCGAAATCTAGTAAGCAACCTATCGCAATATTTCGCACTAGTTTCAAGCTAACGCATATCTAGCGATTACAAACAACTTAATATAGCTTAACTAAACTATCTAAACAATTCCTATATTTTTAACACTCGCTAATTATGTTTTAGCAAAAACCTAGTAAGCTAATTTCATAATTAAACAAAGTGTTCATTAGCAAAAATTAACATTTCCTACTAGGTTAATCATCTCCAAAACACAAATTAACACTTCAAATGAACACTAAACACTTAACAAAATTTAACCCTAACATGAATTTCTTAAACCAAAAATAAATGAATTAATCATAATTTAAAAACTAAACTAAACACATAATTAGCTAACTAAATTAGCTAGAACATGATTAAAGCAAATATAAAAGGATTAAGGTAAGCATTATACCTCCCCAAGAACACCAAAATGAATTTAATCTCTCATCAGAGCATAGAAAAACCATGCTTTGTTGAAGATCCAAGAAGAATTAGTGAAGGAAATGAAGGAAAATGATTATATTTGAATTTTTGTGATTTTATTTGGATTTTTCTTGATTTATTTGATGCAAAATGAGTTGAAAAAGAGTGGGAATGATGGAGGGCAGCAAGGGGAAGGGAAGGGCCGGCCAAGGGGGTGAGGGGGGTATTTTTGTGAATTTTTGTGAAGAAATTGCTTGGAAAAAGAGTAATGAATGCTTAATAAATGCACTTTGCCACCTTTACACATTTTCTTTTCTTTTTAAAATAAAACCTTTTTCACTCCAAAAAATATCTAGATATTTAAAAAGAAGTTTCCAAAATATTCTAGTGACAAAAAAAATAATTTAATTTTAAGAAAAGAAATTTCCCGATTTACGCGCACCAAATACCGCTTAAAATAATATTTTATTTTGGAAAAATTATATCTGAACCAAAACTTCCCAAATACCCCTAAAGTTCGCGCAAAAGGTTTATTTTAGCTAAAAAAGGTGCCGGCAAGCTTATACGGACGTTTGATCGAAATCGGGTTAAAACGGAAAATACCGACAATTTTGCCCTAAAATGGAAAAAATCGCAAAACGATTTCTAAAACGTTACAATCTTCCCCCCTTAAAGAAATTTGGTCCCCGAATTAAAATTTTCACTAAGCGTACCTTCAAAGAGAAGAGTACAAAACTCCCAATTCTCGCTCGCAGCCTCCCAAGTGATCATCTCACTATACGGCTACGTCCAAGAAAACTCTCCACAGATAGCAAGACCCTTGATCGAAGTTTCTCTACCTGCCGGGCCATTAACACCAATGGCTGCCGGTGAGCGAAAAGATCGCGTCAAAGCAAATGGTCTAATGCTGAATCATGTGAAAAAAGTCATGAAGGTAATTGCAAAGTATCAACACAAAGAATGCGGGGTGAAAACTCAATAATCTGGGTGGAAGTGCCAAACTAACTCGCTTAAAGGATCTCAAAAGGACCTACAATCCTGGGATAAGATTCCCAAAACTCCACAAGTCATTTATCGGAAAATCCATAGGAATACATGATCTCCCACTGCGAACTCAGGCCTGCGACCACCCTGGTCGGCATAAGATCTCTGTCCGCACAGGACAATCATCATCCTGACCTAAACAACTGGATCATTTCCGAAGTCTCTAGACTAGCCGGGGTCCAAAAATCCAACAACGCAGAGTCAGAAAAACAGATTGGTGATCGACACGACCTAACCCCTAAACCTAAACGTTGCCAATTGGAGTGTCTCCTGATAACAACTATCGAAGGAGAATCCTAACAATGGCGAGTGACGTTCCCAACTGCCGACAACAACAACACAAACGCATAAACATATCCTCCAGAGGTCGGTATAGCCCGCTCTCATAAACCCATCATCCTGCGGATGGAAAGATGGAGCTAAAGCTTAACCAGTACCCAAGGCTTCCTGAAGCTTCTGCCCAAGACGGCAAGCGAACAGGGTGCCTTCATTGGATACGACCCTCGAAGGAACTCCGTGCAACACACAACTTAACAAAGAACAACTGAGAAAACCGAGTAAAACCGGACAACAAGCATCCGAATGGAGTCACACCCTGACTAAACCTGGGTAGACCCATAACGAAATTCATGGAAATCTGCCCCCATTCCCACTTCGGAACGGTTAAAGGTTGCAACTCTCCAGCCGGTCTCAGATGCTCAACCCAAAACACACAACAAGACAAACACCTTGAAACGAAACCTGAAATTTCTCTTTACATTCCTGCCCACTCGTAACTATCTCACAAGTCACATCAATGTTGGTGGAACTTGAATGAATACAGAGAATTGACAGATGTACCAGCTCTAGGATTTCACGTCTCTACCCGATAATATCCGGTACACAAACACGTCCCTAACTTAGCACACTATTGTCATAAATCAAGGACTCCGAATCATTACCCAGCCGAGTATGCTCAAGTATCTCTAATGAACGAGCGTCGGTAGGCAGTGTCTCACGAAAATGATTAGGGAAAAGTGGTCGGGCGCAGACATGAGCAAGTTGTCCCCTCAGTAGAGGAGAACCTAAGCTGTACTCCACGATCGCACAAGAACTGTAAATCTGCAGAAGACTGTCTCTGACTGTGCACAACTGGAACAAACTAACCTCGGGCCTACGACTCCAGCATCAGCTACCACAATCGCCTTGCCAAGGGTAATAAAGGATCTCACAAACACAATCCTCCACACGTTCCATCCAACGGCGCTGTCTCAACAATCAAAACCCGCTGTAGGAAGATGTACATTAAGCTCTGGTGGTCCGTGAAAATCTGACACGACTTTCGAACAAGTAGTGTCTTCAATCCCCAACGCACTACCACCACGGCCATCTCCAGATCATGAGTGGGATATCCTGCTCGTACTTCCTCCAAATGTAGGGAAGCAAAAGCGATAACTCTATAGTGTCACCTCAGTACAAAATCGAGCCCCACTCGCGAAACATCACAGTTAAAACAACAAAGTCGCCCGAACCAAAAACCAAGAAAGAACTGGTGCAGTTGTTAACCGAATCTCCAACTTCTGAAAAACTCCGCACGCATGCCTCAGTCCAAAGAAAAGAAACCTCCTTTCAGGTAAGTCCGGTCAACGGTGCAGCACTACACTAGCAATTCTGCACGAAACGGCGGTAAAAACCTGCTAAGCCCAAAAATCTGCGGACTTCCGTCCAAACACAAGCCTGGGACTAAGCTGTACGACCACAATCTTCCTCGGGACCATACGAAAAACCGTCTCCCGTAACTACAAGACCTAGGAGTCAACACAAACAAGCCTGAAGGAACACTCCGAGAATCTAGCAAACAGCTGGGGCTCTCCAAATGTCTGCAAAACAAATCCTCAAGTGCTGCTCCTGTCCCTCAAGGCACAAAGAATAGACCAGAATGTCATCAATAACACAACAATAATTGGTCGAGGAACGGACTGAAGAAATCTGGTTCATCATATCTACGAATGCTGCTAGGGCATTGGTGAGTTCGACGACACCACCAAAACACACAAAGCCCGTAGCACGTACAAGGCAGTCTTCGGAATGTCATCACTCCGAACCCGCAGCAGTAATGACCTGATCCCGAACAAACTTAGAAAATGTTTCGCACTCTGGAGCCGATCGAAGAAATCGTCAATGCGAGGTAAATGATACCTATCCAGATCGTAAGTCGGTTCAATTGGCGATCTATCAATACACAACCTAAACTGCCATCTTCCTCCTTAACAAACAGAAATAGGACCTCCTCAATGTGAAACACTCAGACGCACTAGCCCCCCAACAAACAACTCTGCAGCTGATCCTTAAGCTTCCTAAGCTCCGCCGGCTCATCTGGAACAACGTCGGAAAACTTTCGCACGATAAGAACCCGGTCCAACAAACCCACTGTGGCTCCGGTATCACGGATGAACGCCAAGAATCCTCGACATCCTCTCCTCAAAAGCCGACTAGCGAAAAAGGCTGAATTCGAGATGTGAGAGACGGCACCACTGCCCCCTGCACAACAAGAACTGACTTGCCGGGAAAAAAAACCTGACTGTTTCCTCGCGGTAGTCCACAGACGCCTAGCACGTAACAACCAGTCTGTGTCCAGGAGAACGTCAAATCCAACATCTCTAGAAGGATCAAGTGACGGATGAATCTCTTAACCGATTGGGATACGACTGAAATACGTGTCGCGCAACAAAAGAATCGCTGACAGAAGTTAACACAACAAACGGCTGATCTAGTTAACACGAATCCCCTCGCCCCAAACCTCTGCTACTCCCGCAACGGTCATGAAAGCTGTCTCGACGACTAAGCCTCTGTCTCTGAGCTGATACCCCGGTACGAGCCTCCACGGTCCCGGAACTCCCGAAGTCTCTGAAATACATGTCTCGTCAACTAGGGCTGCATCCACTGGTGCTATGTAAGTGACGAAAAGCTGTGTGCTGATTGTAAGGAACAACCGGGTAACAGGGGTGACAACCTCCTGTCGCTGCGCTCGAATGGTCTCCACCAAAGAACTCATCGTCTGGCGCATGTCCTGCATCTCTGCCACAAGCCTAGCGATACTATCTGTCGAAGGCGGATCCGTCTACACCTGTGCAACGAGCGTGCCATCCTGGTCAGTCCTTGACCCACCCAAGTCAACTCTGACCTCGGCCCTCGCTGCACCTCACTGAGTCCCCATAGTCGTCGGCGGCAAAGGCTATAAATAGGGATAGGATTCGATATGAACACGGAAATCGAATCACAAGGATATGAATCATCATGGAAGGAATTTCAAGTAATTGTACTTAGGTCACTTTAGGCGAAGTACCGCATCGTGAGTATGCTGTAGACATACACACACTACGTTACTCTGCTTAAGCTACCTACTCCATCATACCAAGGTCTTCCTACTCTCCGAAAGGTAAAACCTAGCGCTCTGATACCAACTTTGTCACGACCCGAAATTGGCACGTGACGGCCCTAATACTACGCAACGTCTACAGGCGTAACGCGGTTAAAGAAAGCCAAAACCCAGAAATCTAAACCAGTTGAAAGACAAGAAAAGATAAGAAACATTGTTTAAAAGTCTTTGAAATCACAACCCAAATTCTTTAAAAGTCCAACTTTATTTCCTTTAAAATTTTGACAGCACCTCCTTTGTAAAAGGTAGCCCCAAAAATGGGTACAACATAAATCTAAAGTAAAGTATCCCCAAACGGGAGAAAATACACGCCCAAAGGCGGAAAACAACCACCACAACAAATATACGATGCCGTAGCGAAAAAATAAATGACGGTAGAAAGGAAACTGTATAAAAGACAACAAGTCACAAATAATATACAATATCGTCCTCACCAAGTCTCTAAGTCAATATGAAAATAGTAGATGGAGAGTCCAGGGATACAACGAATATACAATACAACGAATAACCACAAAACCCACCTAAGCAAACTGCACACTGTGAGCTGATGCGGTATCCGTAGCAAAAGATGATAAGATGTGTGATAATAGCCTTCCTCTGACTATCCTGAGGAACACCTGCAAACACTGTGGCACAACGGGGGTGAGTTGCCAACTCGTAAATAGTAAATAACATATACAGGTAATCGCGAGTATGCAAGTACAGCGCGAATCTAACATGTGCAATTAATAGCAATAAAAAGTCATATGAATGCAATAATCATGAAAGGTACACTAGCAGGTACAACTAATACATGAAGCAATGCATATAAATAAAGGTATGTAAATGCAACAATCATGAAAGGTGCTCTAACAGGTACTACTAATACATGAAGCAGTGCATAAACAATAAATGTGAAGTATGGAATGAAGTATGTCATTTCTACGGAATCCTGATATCGTGGTAGGATCACAATCCACCAAGACAAATCTAAATCCCAATTCCTCGAATCAGCCCCCAAATTGGCTCTCATATCATATAAGTCTCACAAATCCTGAATGTACAATATCGAATAAATCTCATATATTCTGAATGTACAAATCAGCAATCTCATATATATCCTATAATCAATATCAAATGAATCACCTATATCCCAATTCCAATGTCAAGTAAAAATTCTAACACCCTAAATATATTTCTAACACCCTAAATATATTTGCATGAATTAATATGATGATGTATATAAAATAGTGTCAATATACATATATTAGCGTTCCATTCCACTAATATTGGTGTAAGGGCATATATAATAGCGTCCTAACCCACTGTTATATATGCAAAGAAGTAAAAAAAAAATGTCAATATACATATATTAGCGTCCCATTCCACAATTATTGGTGTAAGGGCATATATAACAGCGGCCTAAACCCCTGTTATATATACAATGGAGTAAAAAAAGAAATATCATGAAACCAATGTGTCAAGCATCGACACAGAAATGCAGGTCTATCCGGTGCTGTCACCACGAATGGCACCCTAATAGGTACGTATTATACGCTATCCAGAAAGCTCGAGTGCCTATCTCTGACCCTCGCCTCTCGACGGATCTATACGTACATGACTCCCGTCGGTATCCCCATGATAACCGCTGAGTCATTGGTAATATCACCGGATGGTATGGTTCCCCCATTAACTCATCGTCTACTCCACGACTCTTGCCCCGGGGTACCTCCGGGCCCCACCATGTACCCGCACACGGACCCCTTCTTTCCTCGCATAGGGTATATATATATCAGAACCGATAAATCTCATGGTGGCTGCTGAAATATCAAATCAAGGAAACCAGGTTTTTCAAATAATGTATAATTTCATGAACTCTCACGGTCCCCAAATCCAGAAAACATCATGAAAAATCCATATCACAATGCGAAAATCCATGAATATAATATATGCAACATAAACGGAAATGTAAGCATATAAAGGAAAAGCCGCTAATTAACTGCAACAAGTTAATATAAATATCATGCGGTTTCTAATTTTCTCCAATTCTAAAATAACATCAGGTAAAGGTAAACATGTAGCTATAACCAGATATATGTGTAAACATAAAGGTATAGCAAGGTATATGTATCTACCTATAGGTAATGATGTAATATACCCCCTGGGTATAAGTGAAGTATGTGTGCAAGGTATACCTGTAGCTATGTCATGAAGTGTGTATGTACCCATCGCTAATGGTACAATACTCTATAGGTATACAGGTAACTAGCATCTAAGCATGTCAAGGCATATGTGTAAGCATGTACGTATACAGGTATGCTATAAGTCAATGCGTAAAGAAATATGAATTAAAGTCTCAATGTCCCTAACCAAGCAATAGCATATCTATAAGTGGGTTGTGCATGACATGGCAATTATTGACGGTGTGTGTAGCATACAATCAGTGCTCGTGCAACATGAATCGTCAATAATATGTGCAGTGTCGTAAGGATACTAGTCTAAGCACAACAATATCTAAGTAATAAGGTAAATGCACAATTCTAAATATGACATAGAATATGCGACAGAAATAACATCTCTAGCCCAGACGCATAACGCCATGCGGGCGATTCCCTTGTAGATGTTAAATCTACTCACCAACGCTCCTGGCTAAGTGAAGCCTACCACCTGTTTTCCCTTGTCGTAGCGTCCGAAGTCCCCGCTTGCAAACCTAAAATTTCACAAACACATCACATAAGAAAATATTCTACATCGACGAAAAGACATCGAAACGCAAGAATAACGCCCTGAAAATAACACTGCGCGCTTAGCGCATGTATCGCGCAAGACATCGGCCAAAAACCCTAATTGGGGTCGCTAAACTACAAAACACTAAGTCTAGACCCCGATCGTCCCGATCGCGCAACACAACACAAAAATTACGAGGAATACAATAGATATAATCTCGCAACGACCAATTGAACCCACGTCGGAAAAACCCCGAAATCTAGTAAGCAACCTATCGCAATATTTCGCACTAGTTTCAAGCTAACGCATATCTAGCGATTACGAACACCTTAAAATAGCTTAACTAAACTATCTAAACCATTCCTATATTTTTAACACTCGCTAATTATGTTTTAGCAAAAACCTAGTAAGCTAATTTCATAATTAAACAAAGTGTTCATTAGCAAAAATAACATTTCCTACTAGGTTAATCATCTCCAAAACACAAATTAACACTTCAAATGAACACTAAACACTTAACAAAATTTAACCCTAACATGAATTTCTTAAACCAAAAATAAATGAAATAATCATAATTTAAAAACTAAACTAAACAAATAATTAGCTAACTAAATTAGCTAGAACAAGATTGAAGCAAATATAAAAGGATTAAGGTAAGCATTATACCTCCCCAAGAAAACCAAAATGAATTTAATCTCTCTTCATAGCATCAAAAAACCATGCTTTGTTGAAGATCCAAGAAGAATTAGTGAAGGAAATGAAGGAAAATGATTATATTTGAATTTTTGTGATTTTATTTGGATTTTTCATGATTTATTTAATGCAAATGAGTTGAAAAGGAGTGGGAATGATGGAGGGCAGCAAGGGGAAGGGAAGGGCCGGCCAAGGGGGTGGGGGGGTATTTTTGTGAATTTTGTGAAGAAATTGCTAGGAAAAAGAGTAATAAATGCTTAATAAATGCACTTTGCCACCTTTACACATTTTCTTTTCTTTTTAAAATAAAACCTTTTTCACTCCAAAAAATATCTAGATATTTAAAAAGAAGTTTCCAAAATATTCTAGTGACAAAAAATAATTTATTCTTAAGAAAAGAAATTTCCCGATTTACGTGCACCAAATACCGCTTAAAATAATATTTTATTTTGGAAAAATTCTATCTGAACCAAAACCTCCCAAATACCTCTAAAGTTTGTGTACAAGCTTTATTTTAGCTAAAAAAAGGTGCCGGTAAGGTTATACGGACGTTTGGTCGAAATCGGGTTAAAACGGAAAATACCGACAATTTTGCCCTAAAATGGAAAAATTCGCAAAACGATTTCTAAAACGTTACAACCACTTTCTTCCGAGCCTATTCTCCGTTTTCCACTTGGTTCGAACCCTCGGCCCACTTCCTCGAGTCAACCTAAAATGATCCCAAATCCAATTCTGGGATCCATTCTATCCCCACAATCTTCTCTAATGTTTGACCCAACCCTTATTGATAAAGCTTCTTATCCAAACAGGTTAAGGGACAACAGACCAAGTCTCCAAATAGAGAAGATTGTGAAAATTTTTATGCAAGTTAACATAAATATTCCCCTCCTAGATGCTATCCAACATGTTCTTTCCTATGCGAAAATTTTAAAGGACTTGTGCACTAGGAAAAGGAAAAGTCAAGTGCCTAAAAAAGTTTTCATTACGAGTAACGTAAGCACTATTTTTATACAACAAATACCCAAGAAATGAAAGGACCCCGGAAGTCCCACCATATCTATTTTTATTTGGGGTAAAAATATCAATCGTGCGCTACTCGATTTAGGTGCTAGTGTTAACTTTCTTCCATATTCTATCTATGAGCAATTAGGCATCGGAGAGTAAAAACCAGCGCACTACACTCTTCGGATGGCAGATCGATCTATCACCCAACCTAGGGGTGAGTTAGAGGATGTGTTAATCAAAGTCGGGGAATTTATATTCCCTGTGGACTTTATCGTTATAGATACACAGCTTGTGGCGATCTCACGAAACCAAATTCCGGTGATTTTAGGTCGGCCTTTTCTATCGATGTCCAACTCAATAATTAAATGTCGAAAAGGTTCTATGACCCTATCCTTCGGAAAGATGTCAATTGAGCTTAACATTTACAAGTTGGGAAGTGAACCCTCCGAACCCTATACTTAAGTATGTTCTGTCGAAACGATAGATTCCGATAGCAGCGAACTTGAAAAGCTTTACGATACTTACCTTGACTCCACTAGTGCGTTGTTGTTTGATCTTGCTATTTATTATACAGATGAGGACCCTTCTATCGACAAGTCCACACCCAAGTCCGAATCCTTTGATTTGTCGAATAAGTTAGTCGAGCTGTCCGGGTCAACATCTAATGTTAAATATGAACCTTTTATGGAGTCCGAGTATCATTCCGTTCTTTCCGAATAGATTATTATTCGGGATATCGATGAAAGCTTTAAAGAAATCTTCGCTGAAGAACTCACATTCAAAGAAGACATAGGCGTTGTGATAAATCAACCCTACTCAAAGAAGTTGAACTGCCACCCCTTCTTCTTATCCGGAACAAGAATGCGAGTAATCCACCATCATTGTTTTGTCTCTATAAACCGAGACGTAAACTCGTTCTATTACACTTCTTATCTCCTCTCTACTTCTTTCCGTCGATAGGTGACATGTTCTTCTACCAACCTTGGTGCTACATTGATAAAAAAAATTAATAGTTGATGTTGACTTTTGGTCTTTGTAAAGCTTTATATTGACCAATAACTTTACCCCCACTTTATAATTTTAAAATGCTTAATACTGTTTTACTCAAGTTTGGGGGGGGGGGGAGAAAATATTTTGGCTCTTGAAAGAAAATAATATTTTTATAAAATTATAAGCCAAAAATAAGTTTTGGGGAGAATTTCACTATCATTTATTCATGTCCCCTTTACTAACTTTTCCTCCCCAGTCTACAGGTTTTTTTTAGCTTAACAGATGACATCAGTGAAGACACTGCTGCAAACAGGTTTGGGGGAGGTTTGTGCTTATTCATGCATTATTTTGTTTTATCATAAATATAAGCACAATTTTTTTTTGATAATGAAAGTTTGAAAGCGAAAAATTACATATGAAAGAAAGAAATAGTTTGAGAAAAGCAAGAAAGTTAGATGTTTTCTTAAACAAAACGAGTAATAAATTGTTATGAGTCGTTGTCCCAAGGGTTAGTAAGATGAAGGAAATTACTAATCTGAGGATAAAAATAATTCTGAAAATAGTCCCTATTCTTAAGTCCAAACATTTGGACGTTGATATCCTATTATATACACTGTCACACATCTTGAAACTTGGGATAGTAGAGGATACCTTGAAATGCGCTTGTCTTAAAGCCTTAGTATGAAATAAAAAAAAGTATAAGTGGTGGAAAAAAAATTAACACTGGTTTTGTAATTACTTAAGGCAGCATAAAAAAAAATATAGCAAGGTGATTTATCACCGATTGCCTTAGACCAACTGGTTTGGGAGCCACTGCTAAGCCTTAGGTGTTACAAGACGAGAATAATTACGCCTAAATAAGAAAGCACATTTAGTAATCGGTTGGTTAGTACCTCAAGAAGTATTAATGGTCGCATGAAGGATGTGTGAGCAATTTCATCGAAATTATTCACCGACTATAAAGTACTTTGGAAGACGGAAAAGAGTATGATAGCTTGAATTGAATTCTCTAAGTCTAGGGATGTATTTTTGTAACACCCTAGAATGCGATTAGTGTTAATTAAGCGATAATATGGATTTTTAGTAAAAAGTTTACCAAAATAGTTTTCAAATATTTTATAAAAATTTATTAATATTTATTTTGGGCTTGCACACACATGTGCATGTTAACCTCGGGTTAATTTATGGTAACCATGCTTAAGTAGCTATGGCACCTTAACCTAATTTCATTATGTTAAATTTAATTAGTAAATTAGTTGGTTTTAAAATAAAAAGGGTTTTTAATTTTGTTGACTTGAGGAAGAGAGAGAGAGAGAGAAGGTGGCATGCGAATCATGAGGCATGGGCAAGCATGCGATGCATTAAATGAGGAGAGAGAAGAGAGAGGCATGGCTCTACACTAAATTCAAACCCAAATTTCACATTCCTCACCCTCACTCATACACTCCTCACTCTCATCTCATTCTCTCATTCACTTATCATCTTTCTCCTCTTCATTTTTCTTCACCTCATCCCTTCCCTCACCCCTCAACTGAATCCCTAACCCAAAACCCTCACAATCCAAACAAAATATCCACTAAACATCACTTAAACCCCTCACAAGTCAAGATCAAGCCACTAGGATCACTTGGAGCATGGAAATATAGGGTTTTGAGCAAGTGTGGATAGGTAATGACTCTAAACTGTTATTTAGGAGTTTATTATTGTTGTGTTGCTAATTAGTTTTAGTTTAGAACGATAAAGATATAGTTTTGAGCCCATATCGTATTTTTAGTATCGTATTAAGATGTCTGTAACCTGCTATCACTACGAGTGTTTACTGGGAAAACAAGCAGTGTAGTACTGTTATACTAGAGACCCTGAGTGTACACCTGAAACACGAACGCCGCCTGACACTGTTCGACCGGAGACATTGGGGCTTTTTCCGGCCAGCTCGGCCCTGTGGGTGACTGGAGTGCTGTGTTTTTGTGGGTAGCTGTCTGCAGTGGTTTTAGGTTGTTTGGTATTGCTAGATTTTTGTATTTTGACAGTATGTAAAATCTGGGATCGATTAGCTAGTTTTTAGTGTTTCGACGACGCGCGTTACGATTAGTCTGACATAGTTTTGGTGTTTCGGGTAGCTTGTTGTCATGGGTCTGTTTTGGTGATGCCGACACACACGTTATCTGCTAAGCGAACCCTTTTCTTGCTTGAGGGAACCGATTCGTTAAATTGGCATTGTGTTCGTTGTTTTTACGTAGTTTACTAAATCTATGCGTTATTGTGTTTTGTGTTAATAGGATCGCAGGCGGGGACTTCGAACGCTATGAAGAAAGGGAAGCAGGTGGTCAGATTTACTTAGACCGAGATCACCGGTGAGTAGATTTAACATCTACGGGGAATTCGCCCGTATGGCGTTATGCGTCAGGGCTTGATAGGATATTATAGCCGCTTGTTTATATACATATATGTTGATTGTGCATGAGCATCATTACATACCATTACTTATTGTGCCTTGACTTAGTACCTAGTGGATGCTACACCATTACTGACGGTTCATGTTGCATGAGCACTAAATTGTATGCTCCACCCCACCGTCGGTAACTTCCATGACACGCATAACCTATACACATATGCAGTATTGTATTGTTGTTAATATTGACATATAGATTATTGTTCTATTGCGCATATGAGATACATCGTGCATACATACTTACATGTATACACCCATACTTGCTATAGCTACATGTACACTTTTGTATGATGTTGGATTTGATTTTGGAGAAAATGGGAACCATATGATATATTTAAAAACGGGATTCATTTAAAAGAGCGATTTTCCCTTGATATGCTCATATTACAGTTTTATGTTGCATATATCACATTTCATGGATTTATGAATTGAGATACGGATTTTATGTGATTTATGGATTTGAGAACCGTGGTATTATTTCAAGAAAGTATGCGTTGTTTTGAAAACCCGGTTTCTGTTGATATGATATTTCAGTGCGTCCACCATGCGTTTTCTCGGTTCTGAGACATAAGATAGAAACCCGATTCGAAGAGTTGGATGATCCGTTAGCGGGTTCATGGTGGACCCGGTATGGTACCCCGGGGCAAGAAAGGGATGTTGTGCAATAGACGATGAGCCTGGCAGAGGGACTACTACCTACCAGTGATTGGTTGGACCTGGCGGTTATCCGAAGGATACCGACCAAAGTCGAGAGATGGATATAGGCCAATCCGGACCAACGGAGCCCGAGGGCCGATCCGAACAGACAGAGCCCGTGGGCGGATCCAGTCTGACGGAGCCCGATATATGTGGATTTGCGTGTCGATGTTGGACACGAGTAATTCATGATGTTTTCGAGTGCCAATGTTGGACACTCAGGTTCCATGAGATTTACAGGATATGAGGGCCGATCAGAGTGATGGCGCCTGAGGTATTGGGATTTGTGGTGTCGTTGATGGACACCGAGTTTTTGCACGATGATGATTCGTGATGATGATATGTTTTATCCCATACAAAGCATTCATTGATATGCATTGCTTCATGTATTTGTAGTACCTGATAGAGTACCTTTCATGATTGTTGCATATCCATATTGATATATTATGTTATCAGATTGCATGTGATAGAGTATCGCAGTACGTGTATACCAGCGATTATCTGTACGATGTTACTTATTATTCACGAGTTGGGAACTCACCCCCGTTGTGCCACAGTGTTTTGCAGGTTGACCCTCAGAGTAGTCGCGGCAGGGCTATCTTATTGTATCTTTTTGCAGCAGATACCGCTACGGTTGGGTGTGATCCGTTTTGCTGTAAGTGGATTGCGGTTATCCGATTTTATGGACATTGTATATCTCTTATTGTATCTACTTCTCTCCATCTACCATTTCATGTATTGACTTAGAGACGAGTTGTGAGGATAATATTGTATATTTTGTGACTCTGGGTGTCGAGCTCGTTTAGCCGGATTTTATTATGCAGTTTTATCTCTTTATGTTGTTTTTCACTTATACTGTCTATTTCTTCGCTACGGCGTCGTATATTATGTTGTGGTGGTTGTTTTCGCCTTTGGGCGTGATATGCTCCTATTTGGGGATGCTTTATTTATATCACATGTTGTTTTACTTATATCTTATGTTTGTACCTATTTCGGGGCCAGTTTTTACAAAGGAGGTGCTGCCGAAATTTTTAAGAAAATAAGCTTAAGTTTAAAGACTTTTACTTGAGATTTCCAAATGTTTTTAACAATCTTTTTATCACTTACTCCTTTTGATGGTTTAGATTTCTGGGTTTTCGGCTTACTTAAATTGTGTTACGCCTGTAGACGTTACGTGGTTTATGTGCCGGTCACGTGCCAAATTTTGGGTCGTGACAATGTTTGTATCAAAGCGCTAGGTTTTACCTTTCGGAGTGTAGGATGACCTTGGAATGATGGAGTAGGTGGCTTAAGAAGAGTGACGTAGCGTGTGTATGTTCTGCGGCATACTTACGACACGGTACTCCGCCTAAGTGACCTTAGGACTTGTTGGTTGAAATTCCTTCCGTGACTATATACATCCTTGTGATTCGATTTCTGTGTTCTTATCGAATCCTGTTTTCATTTCCAGCCATTATGTCGTCGAAGACTATGAGGGCGCAGTGAGAGGCCGCGAGGGCCGCGGTCAGAGTTGGCTCATTGGAGACGAGGACTTACCAGGGCATTACGCCCGTTGTACAGGAGCAGATTGACCTACCTTCGATAGATCATATTACTAGGTTAGAGGCCGGTATGTAGGATTTGCGTAAGATGATAGGATCGTTGGTCGAGTCCAGTCGAGCGCAGCGACAGGAGGTTGTCCCACCTGTTACGGGGACCGCGATGATACCTACGTTTCAGGTAGTTGTACCTACAGCTACGGAGGTTATCACCGTATAGTTATCTGAGTTCATGAGGCTTAAGCCTCCGGTTTTCACCGGCACTGATGCAGCTGAGGATCCGAAGTCATTTATCGATCGGATGGCCATGATATGCGTTCTCTGAGATGCTCCGACGCGAGATGGGTAGAGTTCGCGAATTTTCGTTTGGAAGGTCTTTCCCAGAAGTGATGCAAGTCTTTAGAGAAGGGCAGAGCCACAGGTCTTTCTCCTATGACCTGGGCTGAGTTCGTGACAGTGTTTCTTGCCCGTTTTCTTCTACAGAGCGTCAGGGATGCTCGAGCGCGCAGTTTTGAGTCATTACGCCAGACTCCGGGTATGACGGTGGCAGAGTACGATGTGCAGTTTACCGAGCTATCTATGTATGCTCCGTATTTGGTGGACACTGAGCAGATGCGGATCAAGAGATTTGTGCGAGGCCTGCTACCCAGTTGTTCCTTGCTACCAGCGCACAACATTGTGTTACATATGCAGCCGCAGTGGACGCAGCCCTAATAGTTGAGGAGCGTTTTTCCGAGACGTCGGTCGTTCTAAAACCGAAGAGGGTTCGTACTGGTGTATCAGCATGGAGACAGATGTTTATGCACCACGAAAGATTTCGTTCAGATAGCAGAGGCTTGGGACAAGGCCGGTTGTTTAGCTCTTATCCCTAGGAGGGTCAGCAGTCATCGTCTGGATGTTTCCGGTGCGGGAGTTATTATCATCGTGTTCGAGATTGTACTGAGCCACGTGAGGATGAGACAGCTGTATCACATGTTACCTTACCACCTTCTCCACCTCATAGATCGTTTCCTCTTGCGCCTGTTGTTGGTCTGTGTCAGACTTATGCTCAGAGAGGTCATGGTCGCAGAGGGTTTGTTCAGAGAGGACGGGGTGGCAGAGGCAGAGGACAGCCAGTCGCTGGTAGATGGCAGGCACGAGTTTTTGCTTTGACTCATCAGGACACGCAGGTGTCCAATACAGTGGTTTCAGGTACTCTTTCAGTATGTTCTTTTGATGCACATGTGTTGTTTGATCCGGGATCTACGCACTCATATGTTTCTACACACTTCGTGCCGAAGTTGGGCCGAGAGTCATGTTTGCTAGATCAGCCGCTTGTTGTGACTACTCCTGTTGGCGAGTCGTTTGTTGCGCGACACGTGTTTCGGTCATGTGTTGTCCGTATTGGAGATAGAGATTCGTCTGTCGACTTGATTTTTCTTGAGATGTTGAACTTCGACATTCTCCTGTGTATGGACTGGTTAGCTACTTGCTACGTATCTGTGGACTGCCGTGAGAAGATAGTCAGGTTTTGTTTTCCCGACGAATCAGTTCTTGTTGTGTAGGGGGACCGTGGTGCCGCCCCTCACAGTTTGATTTGTGCCTTTTGCGCTAGTCTGCTTTTGAGGAGTAGATGTCAGGGATTCTTGGCTTTCATTCGTGATACCGGAGCCACAGTAGATTCATTGGATCGGGTTCCTATCGTGCGAGAGTTTTCCAACGTTTTTCCCGATAAGTTACCTGGATTGCCGCCAGAGCGTGAGATTGAGTTTTGCATTGATTTGATCCCCGGCACGGGGCCTATTTCTATACCGCCTTACCGGATGGCCCTGGTGGAGCTTAAGGAGCTTAAGAATTAGTTACAACATTTTCTTGATAGGGGACTTGTACATCCAAGTGTTTCACCTTGGGGAGCTCCTGTTCTGTTCGTCAAGAAGAAGGACGGCAGTTTGAGATTGTGCATTGATTATCGTCAATTGAACCGAGTTACGGTGCGGAATTGGTATCCTTTACCTCGCATTGACAATTTGTTTGATCAGCTCCAGGGTGTAGGACATTTTTCTAAGATGGATTTGAGATCGGGTTATCATCAGTTGCGGGTTCGGAATGATAACATTCTGATGAATGCTTTTCGTACGCGCTATGGGCATTATGAGTTTTTGGCGATGTCGTTCGGACTCACCAATGCCCCAGCAACGTTCATGTATTTGATGAAACAGATTTTCAAGTCGTTCCTTGACTAGTTTATTAATGTGTTTATTGATGACATTATGGTTTATTCCTAGAGTCGAGAAGAGCATGAGCAGCACTTGAGGATTGCTTTGCATGCATTAAGAGAGCACTTGATGACATTATGCTAAATTCTCAAAGTATGCCTTCTGGCTTGATAGTTTTGACTTCCTTGGTCATGTGGTTATGGGAGACAGTATTCATGTGAACCCGAGGAAGATCGAGGCCGTACAGCTTTGGCCCAAACCTGTATCAGTGACAGAGGTCCGCAGCTTTTTAGGCTTGGCCGGTTATTGCCGCCGTTTCGTGCAGGAATTCTCGAGTATCGCTGCACCGCTGACCGGACTGACCAGGAAAGGAGTTCATTTTCTTTCCACTGAGGCATGCAAGCAGAGTTTCCAACAGTTGAAAACTCGGTTGACGACTGCACCAGTTTTATTTTTGCCTTCTGGATCGGGCTGCTTTGTCCTTTACAGTGATGCTTCTCGAGTGAGGCTCGGTTGTGTATTGATGCAGCTTGATAGAGTTATCGCTTATGCTTCCCTGCAGTTGAAGAAGCACGAGCAGAATTATCCCACTCATGATCTTGAGATGGCCGCGGTGGTCTTTGCGCGTAAGATTTAGGACACTACTTGTACGGGGAGTCGTATCAGATTTTCACAGACCACCAGAGCTTAAAGTATATCTT
This sequence comes from Agapanthus africanus, assembly GCA_030015575.1. NCBI lineage: Eukaryota > Viridiplantae > Streptophyta > Magnoliopsida > Asparagales > Amaryllidaceae > Agapanthus > Agapanthus africanus. Next base: position 237,187,386 of record JASDDO010000026.1, read on the forward strand.
CCAGTGGCGGGAAATGAATTTGAGACAACGCCGTTGGATGGAGCTTGTGAAGGATTATGATTGTGAGATCCTTTACCACCCGAGCAAGGCGAATATGGTTGCTGATGCTTTGAGTCATAGGCCCGGGGGTAGCTTGTCCCAGTTGATCGCAGTTTAGATACAGTCTTCTGCAGATTAGCAGATCTTGTGCGACAGCAGAGTACAGTTTGGGTTCACTTCCACTGAGGGATAGCTTGCTCATGTACGAGCCCGTCCACTTCTACTTGATCGTATTTGTGAGGCATGGCCCGCCGATGCCCGTTTATTTGAGATTCTTGAGCATGTTCGGCAGGGTAGAGGTTCAGAGTTCTTGATTGATGACCAGGGTGTGCTATGTTTTGGGACTCGTTTGTGTGTACCTGATACCGATGGGTTGATACGCGAGATCCTAGAGCAGGCACATCAGTCAGCTTTTAGTGTTCACCCAGGTTCCACCAAGATGTACCGTGACTTGAGAGATATCTACTGGTGGGCAGAAATGAAGAGTGATGTTTCGGATTTCGTTTCGAGGTGCATGACTTGTCAACAAGTCAAGGCTGAGCATCAGAGACCGGCAGGAGAATTGCAGCCTTTACCTATTCCGGAGTGGAATTGGGAGCAGATTTCCATGGATTTCGTTGTAGGTCTACCGAGGTCTAGTCGAGGGTATGACTCCATTTGGGTGATTGTTGACCGGTTGACGAAAGCAGCTCACTTCCCTCTAGTAAAGACCACTTTCGGTTATGCTCAGTTGTACATTAATGAGATTGTGCGTTTGTACGGCGTTCCCACATGCATCGTATCCGACAGGGGCACCCAGTTCACTAGCCGTCTTTGGCAGAAGCTTCAGGAAGCCTTGGGTACCCGTTTGAGCTTTAGCACCGCTTTCAATCCGCAGACTGATGGCCAGTCAGAGCGGACTATACAGACTCTAGAGGATATGCTTCGTGTGTGCATGCTTGATTTTGGTGGCAGTTGGGGTCGTCACTTGCCATTAATAGAGTTCTCCTACAATAACAGTTATCAGGAGACGATTCAGATGGCACCTTTTGAGGCTTTGTATGGTAGAAAGTGTCGATTGCCAGTCTGTTGGATCGAACTCAGCGAGAGCAGGATTTTAGGACCCCAGCTAGTTCAAGAGACTACGGTGAAAATTCAGTTGATTTAGGTTAGGATGAGAGCATCCCAGTGCAGACAGAAGTCTTATGCCGACCGTCGTCGTCGCAGACTCGAGTTCACAGTGGGGATCATGTATTCCTACGGATTCCTCCGATGAAGGGCGTGATGAGATTTAGGAAGAGAGGGAAGCTTAGTCCCAGATTTGTAGGTCCTTTCGAGATCCTTGAGCTAGTTAGTACCGTTGCTGTCATGACCCAAAGTTTGGCCCGTGACCGGCACTTAACCACGTAACGTCTACAGGCATAACGCGACTAAGCCGAAACCCAGAAATCAAACCATTAAAAGTATTGAGTGTTAAAACATTTAATAGAAATATTTGTTAAAACATTTAGAAAACCTTAAGTAATTTAGTAAAATTCTTTAAAGTTCAAGTTATTATCTTAAAAATTTTGGCAGCATTTCCTTTGTAAAAACTAGCCCCGAAATCGGGTACAAGACAATATATGAGTAAAATGATATACAATAGAAATAAAGCATCCCAAACGGGAGCATTCACGCCCAACGGCGGAAACAATCACCATGATAATAATATACGACGCCGTAGCGAAGAATGAGCAAACATAAGTGAAGACAACATGAAATATAAAACTGCATAAATAAAGTCGGCTCACAACGAGCTCGACACCAGAGTACAAAATAATATACATCATCCTCACAACTGGTCTCTAAGTCAATACATAAGTAGTAGATGGAGAGTACTAGATACAATGGTATATACAACTGGAAAAATAAACAGATACCGCACAAAAACCCACCTATCAGCAAAAGGGCTCACGAGCTAACTGCAGTGGTATCTGTATCAAAAGATGCAAGAAAGCAGCCTGCCACGACTACTCCGAGGGGCAACCTGCAAGCACCGTGGCACAACGGGGGTGAGTTGCCATCTCGTAAATAATAGATAACATATAAAGGTAATCGCGAGTATGCACGTACTGCGATACTCTAACCTATGCCAACAGATAACATCTATATGACGAACTAGATGAGCAATAATCATGCAACAAGTGCGATCTAATAACATCTCTATATGATGAGAAGGGTATGCAATAGTCGTGCATAGCATGTGCAATCTAATAACATCTATATAGGATGAGCAGGGTATGCAATAATCGTGCAGAGCAAGTGTACTCTATGAGGTACTATAGATACAGGATGAGATGTATAACACTGAATGCTGAGCATGGGAATAAATAATCTCTACACGGAATGTCAACGTGAAAAATAACCGGTGTCCATCAATACACCCAAATCCCAGTAAAACTCAGGCGCCGTCACTCCAATCGGCTCTCAAATCCTGTAAATCTCATAGAATCATGAGTGCCCAACACCGGCGCTCGAAATATCATAAAATGATCGTGTCCAACATCGACACGCAAATCCTCATGTATCGGGCTCTGTCAATACGGATCGGCCCACGGGCTTCATCCGCGGAATCGGCCCCCGGCAGTACGTGTCGTCCTGTATCCATCTCTCAGCTCTGGTCAGTATCCTCCGGATAACCGACAGGTCCAACGAATCACCGATAGGTAGTAGTCCCTCCGCTGGGCTCACCGTCTAACAATACGAGTTTTCTTGCCCCGGGGTACCATACCGGGTCCACCATGTACCCGCAATCGGTGCCAACCACTCCTCGAATCGGGTATACTCACACAAGCTCTCTGGAACCGAGAAAACTCATGGTGGACGCACTGAAATATCATATCAAGAGAAACCGGGTTTTTAAAACAGTGCGTATTTTCTTAAAATAATACCATGGTTCTCAAATCCAGAAATCCCATAAATCCAAACTCAATGCGTAAATCCATGCAATGTGTCGTATGGCACTAAGAGTAAAAAGGAAAAACCGCTCTTTTAAAAGAATCCAGTTTTGAAAATATCTCATGCGGTCCCTATTTTCGTGAAATCAAATCAATATCATCCATGTATGTATGTAGGTATGGATGTGCAAATGGATATATACGGGAATATAAGTGGAGCACTAGTATGAATATACAGTGTGCATGTACTCACGTATGCAGATATCAATATATGTGTGCACTGGTATGAATATACAATGTGCATGTGCGCAGGTATGAAGATATCAATATATGTGTGTACTGGTATGAATATACAGTGTGCATGTGCGCACGTATGAAGATATCAATATATGTGTGCAATGATATGAATATACAGTATGCATGTGCGCAAGTATGAAGATATCAATATATGTATGCACTGGTGTGAATATACAGTGTGCATGTGCACAGGTATGAAGATATCAATATATAAGTACACTGGTATGAATTTACAGTGTGCATGTGCGCAAGTATGAAGATATAATATATATGTGTGCACTGGTATGAATATACAGTGTGCATGTGCGCGGGTATGAAGATATCAATATATGTATGCACTTGTGTGAATATACAGTGTGCATGTGCGCAGGTATGAAGATATCAATATATGTGTGCACTGGTGTGAATATAAAGTGTGCATGTGCGCAGGTATGAAGATATCAATATATGTGTGCACTGGTGTGAATATACAGTATGCATGTGCGCAGGTATGAAGATATCAATATATGTGTGCGCTGGTGTGAATATACAGTGTGCATGTGCGCAGGTATGAAGATATCAATATATGTGTGCACTGGTATGAATATACAGTGTGCATGTGCGCAAGTATGAAGATATTAATATATGTGTGCACTAGTGATATATCAATGAAGATATGCACTAATATGAATATCTATAAACATCTACGACTAAACATCCTATTACGCCCTGACGCTTAATGCCATACAGGCGATTTCCCCGTAGATGTTAAATCTACTCTCATGGTCGCATGCTAAGCATAGCCGACCATCTGCTTTCCCTTCTTTGCGGCGTCCGACGTACCCTCCTGCGATCCTAGAATTCACGCAAGGAATATTCATAAGCAAAATCCTGGAAAAACGCGATGCTAAAATGCGTGCGTGTATACGTAACGTATGTGCATACGCCAAAACCCAACGCGACACGCTGTGGCACACAGCGATACTCTGTGACACACAGCAAACCAACTCAGCGCGCATCGTACGTGTCGTGCAAGTCCCGCTACGCTAAAAATAGGTAAACGGTCCCAGAATTAATCTGGAGCAAAACAAGAAAATCAAACAAGGCCAAACCCTTCACAATACCTACAGACAGCTACCTGCCAAAATCCAACATATTTCCTCAAAATTTGGCCGATGGCTAGGGGTGTCATACCGGCCCAAAACCGGTGGGAGGGGTCCAGGTCTCTACACTATGATCCTAGCACATTTTATAGCCTAGTGTATATATTTTCTTACTAAAATTATTACCCTAGATACGACAGATTTTACGTATTCTAAAGTTTAGTTTAGAAACGTTTCAAAACACTAAGTTTGCAACAATACGGTATTTTTGTGGAATTAGGAGAGTTAACAGGAATCTAGCGATACCAACAGCATATATTAGAGCTAGTCTAACTTTAAACCATCCTGAATCATCCTAGTCTCCAACCAAACCACCAATTTAACGTCAAAATCCACAAAACACTAAAACTTAGCTAAACAAACCCAGATTTCAACTTGCAGACGAATAGGGAAAATAAATAACACCAAACCCAGACAAATACCCACAGACACCACTAGCCCAAGCACCAACACCCAACTCATCACGGGGCCGGCGACGCCGGATTTTGGGGGTAGGCCGCCGGGTCTTTGGGAAGAGGGTGGTCTCGTATTTCAACACACTAGCCTATACTGCCTGCAGACTATTCTGAAGCTATTTGCTAAGCTAGAAAATGCTCACAATTGTAGCAGATCTCAAAGTCCTACAATTTGCATCAAAACCACATTTAAATTTTCAAGTTTGCGACTTTAAGGCGATCTAGGTAAATCTAGTGATACTACAAGGTTTACACAACACCTAGAACACTTAATCAAGTTATATAACCCATAAAGATCTCATCTTAGCCTAAACCTTACTTAAAACACAAATCTAGCACTAAACTCACACTAATCACTAACCGAAGCTAAAACAACACATAAGCTTAGCAAAAAGGAGTTGGGTTTAAGAAATATACCCCCACTAGATCCTAGGAAGCAGGAGAAGGAGGATAAGAAGAAGAGGAGCTTTCTGTTGCTGTTGAAGGGAGCTGCTGTTTCTTGCTACTGCTGGTGTTGCGGCTGCATTGCTGTTGTTGCTGTTGTTTTTGTTGCTGTTGTTTTATTGTTGTTGCTAACTGCTGCTGTTACTGCTGCTAAGGCTTCTGCTGCTGCTGATGTTGCTGGAGTTGTGAGGGTGTGTGTGTGAGTGAGAGTGAGTGAAGTGCGAATGAGAAAGATAAAAGAAATAAGAGATCACTAGTCAACCCGCCTCTCTCTCTTCATTAAATGAAGGCATGGCAATGCCATCATGCCCATTCTCTCTCTCTCTTTCTTTCTCCCTCGAAGTTAACCAAATTCAAATCATTTTCCATTTTAAAAAAAAAAACAAATACACTTAAGGAAAATGGTTTAACCCACCATGGTTGCTAATCATGGTTTAAGCCCAATTTTAAGCCTAGTTTACATGCACAAGTGTGTGCAAGCCTAATTAAAATCTAATAAAATATTCATTAATTTTGATAAAATATTTGAAAATCAATTTGGTAAACTTTTTATTAAAAACTATACTTTAGCGTATAATTGGCCACTAATCATATCCTAAGGTATTACAATCTTCCCCCTTAAAGAAATTCGTCACCGAATTTAAATATTATTATGCTACGTATACCTTCAAAGAGATGAGGGAACTTCTTTCGCATCTCACCCTCAGCCTCCTAAGTGATCTCTTCACCATTCGGGCTGCGCCAAAGCACCTTCACAGATGGCAAGACCTTCGATCGATGTTTCTTCACCTGTCGGTCCAATATCACCACTGGCTGCTCGGTGAACGAAAGATCGCGCTCGAGCTGAACGGTCTGGTGCTGAATCATGTGCGAAGGGTCATGTAGGTATCTGCGAAGCATCGACACGTGGAATACGGGGTGAACATCTGGGAAGTCGGGAGGAAGAGCCAAACGATATGCCATTGCGCCCATACGCTCGAGGATCTCGAAGAGACCTATGAACCTGGGGCTAAGCTTCCCCTTCCGTCCAAACCTCATCACTCCCTTCATCGGAGAGACCCTCAGAAAAATGTGGTCGGCAACTGTGAACTCTAATCTGCGGCGGTGTCTGTCAGCATACGATTTCTGCCTGCTCTGAGCTGTCCTCATCCTATCTCGAATCAGCTGTATCTTCTCGGTCGTCTACTGTACGATCTGTGGCCCTAAAATACTGCTCTCACTGAGCTCTGTCCAACAGACGGGCGATCTACATCTCCTCCCATACAAGGCCTCGAAAGGTGCCATCTGAATAGTATCATGGAAGCTATTGTTGTAGGAGAACTCCACCAAGGGTAAATGATGATCCTAGCTACCACCAAAGTCTAAAACGCACGTTCGGAGCATGTCCTCGAGAGTCTGAATAGTCCGCTCTGACTGGCCGTCGGTCTGCGGATGAAATGTTGTGCTGAAACTCAAGCGGGTGCCCAAGGCCTCCTGAAGCCTCTGCCATAGTCGGCTGGTAAGTTGGGTGCCTCGGTCGGACACAATACATGTCGGGACTCTATGAAGTCGTACAATATTGTCGATGTATATCTAGGCATACTGAGCAAATCCGAAAGTCGTCTTTACCGGCAGGAAGTGAGCCGTTTTGGTCAATCGATCCACGATCACCCAGATGGAGTCATACCCTCGCCTAGTCCTGGGTGGACTTACAATGAAGTCCATAGAAATCTGTTCCCATTTCCACTCCGAAATAGGTAACGGCTGTAACTCTCCCGCTGGCCTGTGGTGCTCAGCCTTGACTTGCTGACAAGTCAGGCATCTCGACACGAAGTCTGTGATGTCCTTCTTCATTCCGTCCCACCAGTAAACATCTCTCATATCATGGTACATCTTGGTGGAACCCAGATGAACACTATACACCGATTGATATGCCTCCTCAAAAATCTCACGCCACAATCCCTCAGCATCTGGTACGCACAGTCTAGTACCAAATCGCAGTGTCCCCTGATCATCAATCACGAACTCGGAAAATCTGCTCTGTCCAATCTGTGCCATGATCTCAGAACAACGGTCATCACTGTATTGTGCCTCATGTATACGGTCAAGCAACTGTGGGCGTGCACGAACATGCGCAAGCTATCCCCCGATCGGCGTGAACTCGAACTGCACTCGGCTGTCGCATAAAATCTGCCAATCTGTCGATGACTGCCTCTGCACTGTGCTCAAACAAGATAGACTACCCTCGGGCCTCCTACTCAAAGCATCTGCCACTACATTAGCCTTGCCCGGGTGATACAGGATCTCGCAATCGTAGTCCTTTACCAGTTCCATCCAAGGGCGCTGTCTGAGATTCAGGTCTCGCTGCTGAAATGTATACTTTAGGCTCTTGTGATCAGTAAATATCTGGCACGACTCGCCGTAAAGGTAATGTCGCCAGATCTTGAGTGCAAAGACCACTGCAGCCATCTCCAAATCGTGAGTGGGATAGTTCTGTTCATGTTTCTTCAACTGCTGTGAAGCATACGCGATCACCCTGTCATGCTGCATCAATACGCACCCTAGCCACACTCGAGAAGCGTCACAATAGACCACAAATCCGCCCGATCCTAAAGGCAATGATAGCACCGGCGCCGTAGTCAAACGAGTCTGCAACTGCAGAAAGCGATGCTCGCACTCCTCCGTCCAATCGAAAGGAACTCCCTTCTGGGTTAACCCGGTCAAATGTGTAGCAATACGGGAGAAGTCCTGTACAAATCGCCTGTTGTAACCGGCCAATCCTAGAAAGCTGCGGATCTCCGTAACTGATGCGGGTCTGGGCCAACTCTGAACGGCCTCGATCTTCCTCGGGTCTACACATATACCATCTCGTGTAATCACGTGACCCAAGAAGTCTATGCTGTCAAGACAGAATGCGCACTTGGAGAATTTTGCAAATAGCCGGTGCTCCCTCAAAGTCTGCAGTGTGATCCGCAGATGCTGCTCGTGCTACTCTTTGCTCCAGGAATACACCAAAATATCGTCAATGAACAAATCAAGATACGGCCTAAAAATACGGTTCATCAAGTCCATGAACGCTGCTAGGGCGTTGGTGAGTCCGAATGACATGACCAAAAATTCATAATGGCCATAGCGCGTGCGGAAAGCTGTCCTCGGTATATCCTTCTGTCGAACCCGCAGCTGATGGTATCCTGATCGCAAGTTGATCCTCGAAAAATACCCTGCGCCCTGAAGCTGGTCGAACAAGTCGTCGATGCATGGCAAAGGATATCTGTTCCGCACGGTAACCCTGTTCAGCTGGCGGTAGTCGATACACAAACGCAAACTGCCGTCCTTCTTCTTGACAAACAGGACCGGAGCACCCCAAGGAGAAACACTGAGTCGAATAAGTCCCTTGTCCAGCAATTCTTGCAACTGACCCTTCAACTCACTAAGCTCCGCCGGGGCCATCCGATAAGGCTGTATAGAAATAGGCCCCGTGCCGGGAATCAAATCAATACAGAAAACAATATCGCGCTCAGGCGGTAGCCCAGGAAGCTCGTCAGGGAAAACAATAGGGAACTCACAAACAATCGGAACCTGGTCTAAAGGAACATCCGTAGCTCTAGTATCGCAAACATAGGCTAGGAATCTCTGACATCCCTTCCCCAACAGCTGTTTAGCGCGAAGAGAAGAAATCAAACTGTGAGGGGCGGCACCACGGCCCCCCTGCATAACAAAAGCCGACTCGCCAGGAAAACAAAATCTAACTGTCTTCTCGCAGCAGTCCACAGACGCATAGCACGTGGCTAACCAATCCATGCCTAAAAGAACGTCGAAGTCCAACATCTCAAGAAGGATCAAGTCGATAGGCTACTCTCTCTCGCCAATATGGAAAACACAGGATCCGAACACGGCACGAAGTGTATGGAAACATACGAGTGCGTGGATCCGGGATCGAACAACACGTGTTCGTCAACAGAACATACTGATAGGATACCTGAGACCACTGCATTGGATGCCTGTGCATCCTGATGCGTCAAAGAGAAAACCCGTGCCTGTCCTCCACCTGCAACTGACGGTCCCCTACTAGCAACTGGCTGTCCTCGGCCTCGGCCACCTCGTCCTCTAGGAGCAAACCCTCCGCGACCACGGCAGCTCTGTGCATAAGCCTGACGCGGAGCAACAGTAGGTACAATAGGCAACGCCCTCTGGGGTAGGGAAGGTGGAAGTGTGACATGTGGTACTGCTGGCTCCTTCCGGCGTATCTCGGTACAATCTCTGACGCGGTGACGGGGACTACCACACCCAAAGCATCCACGCAACGACTGTTGACCCTCCTGGGGATAAGACCTAAACATCTGACCTCGCCCTGAGTCTCTGCCACCTGTACGACGTCTATCACGGCGTCCGAATGGAAGTCTCCGTGCTGCTGTATCAGTACGAACCCTCTTCGGCCATGGAACTACCGATGTCTCTGCAAAGCGCTCCTCAACTAATAGGGCTACGTCTACAGCTGCTGCATAAGTCTCGCAATGCTGTGCGCTGATCGCGAGGAACAGTGGGGTAAGTAAGCCTCGAACAAATCTCTTGACTCGCATCTCCTTAGTCGCCACTAGGTATGGGGCATAAACGGATAGCTCGGTAAACAGTACACCGTACTCTGCCACTGTCATCTCTGGCGTCTGGCGTAAGGACTCGAACCTGCGCGCTCGGTCATCCCTAACACTCTGGGGAAGGGAACGGGCTTGAAACACCGTCACAAACTAGGTCCAGGTCATAGGAGGAAGACCTGCTGCTCTGCCCTTCTCGACCGATTCATACCATTTCTGCGCAAGACCTTCCAGGCGAAAGCTCGTGAATTCTACCCATCGCGCATCTGAGCATCTAAGTGAACGACATATCCGGGCCATCCTATCAATAAAAGACTGTGGGTCCTCGGCTGCATCGGTGCCTGTGAAGACCGGAGGCTTCAGCCTCATGAACTCTGATAGAGATACTGTAATAACCTCCGTAGCTGCAGGGGAAACTATCTGTACTATAGGTACCATCACGGTCCCCGTAACGGGTGGAGCTACCTCTGGTCGCTGCGCTCGAAGCGTCTCGACTAATGACCCTATCATCTGGCGCATCTCCTGCATACCGGCCCCTAGCATAGCGATCTGATCTGTCGTAGGAGGAACAGTCTGCTCTGGTACAACAGGTGTACTACCCGGATCAGTCCTCGTCTCGGACGAGTCAACTCGAATCTCGGCTCTCGCGGCCGCTCTCTGCGCCCTCGTTGTCATTGGCGGCATAATGGCTGAAAAGAAAGTAGGATTCGATAAGGATACGGAAACCGAATCACAAGAATGTATACAATCATGAAGGAATTTCCAATCAATCAGTCCTAAGGTTGCTTAGGCGGAGTACCGTGTCGTGAGTACGCCGCGGAAAAAACGCACGCTACGCCACTCTGCTTCAGCTGCCTACTCCATCATACCAGGGTCATCCTACACTCCGAAGATAAAACCTGGCTCTAATACCAACTTTGTCACGACCCAAAGTTCGGCCCGTGACCGGCACTTAACTACGTAACGTCTACAGGCGTAACGCAACTAAGTAAGTCGAAACCCAGAAATCAAACCATTAAAAGTATTGAGTGTTAAAACATTTAATAGAAACATTTGTTAAAACGTTTAGAAAACCTTAAGTAATTTAGTAAAATTCTTTAAAGTTCAAGTTATTATCTTAAAAATTTTGGCAGCATTTCCTTTATAAAAACCAGCCCTGAAATCGGGTACAAGACAATATATGAGTAAAATGATATACAATAGAAATAAAGCATCCCAAACGGGAGCAATCACGCCCAACGGCGGAAACAATCACCACGATAATAATATACGACGCCGTAGCGAAGAATGAGCAAAAATAAGTGAAAACAGCATGAAATATAAAACTGCATAAATAAAGTCGGCTCACAACGAGCTTGACACCAGAGTACAAAATAATATACATCGTCCTCACAACTGGTCTCTAAGTCAATACATAAGTAGTAGATAGAGAGTACTAGATACAATGGTGTATACAACTGGAAAAATAAACAGATACCGCACAAAAACCCACCTATCAGGAAAAAGGCTCACGCGCCAACTGCAGTGGTATCCGTATCAAAAGATGCAAGAAAGCAGCCTGCCGCAACTACTCTGAGGGGCAACCTGCAAGCACTGTGGCACAACGGGGGTGAGTTTCCAACTCGTGAATAGTAGATAACATATAAAGGTAATCGCGAGTATGCACGTGCTGCGATACTCTAACCTAAGCCAACAGATAACATCTATATGATGAACTAAATGAGCAATAATTATGCAAAAAGTGCGATCTAATAGCATCTCCATATGATGAGCAGGGTATACAATAGTCGTGCATAGTATGTGCAATCTAATAACATCTATATAGGATGAGCAGGGTATGCAATAATCGTGCATAGCAAGTGTACTCTATCAGGTACTATAGATACAGGATGAGATGTATAACACTGAATGCTGAGCATGGGAATAAATAATATCTACACGGAATGTCAACGTAGAAAATAACCGGTGTCCATCAATACACCCAAATCCCAGTAAAACTCAGGCGCCATCACTTCAATCGGCCCTCAAATCCTGTATATCTCATAGAATCGTGAGTGCCCAACACCAGCACTTGAAATTTCATAAAATGATCATGTCCAACATCGACACGCAAATCCTCATGTATCGGGCTCCGTCAGTCCGGATCGGCCCACGAGCTCCGTCTGCGGAATCGGCCCCCGGCAGTACGTGTCGTCTCGTATCCATCTCTCAGCACTAGTCAGTATCTTCCGGATAACCGCCAGGTCCAACCAATCACCGGTAGGTAGTAGTCCCTCCGCCGGGCTCACCGTTTAACAATACGAGTCTTCTTGTCCTGGGGTACCGTAACGGGTCCACCATGTACCCGCAATTGGTTCCTACCACTCCTTGAATCGGGTATACTCACACAAGCTCTTTGGAACCGAGAAAACTCATGGTGGACGCACTGAAATATCATATCAAGAGAAACCGGGTTTTTAAAACAGTGCGTATTTTCTTAAAATAATACCACGGTTCTCAAATCCAGAAATCCCATAAATCCAAACTCAATGCGTAAATCCATGCAATGTGTCGTATGACATTAAGAGTAAAAAAGGAAAACCGCTCTTTTAAAAGAATCCAGTTTTGAAAATATCTCAGGTGGTCCCTATTTTCGTGAGATCAAATCAATATCATCCATGTATGTGACATATGTATGTATATAGATATGGATGTGCAAATGGATATATACGTGAATATGAGTGTAGCACTAATATGAATATACAGAGTGCATGTGCGCAGTTATGAAGATATCAATATAAGTGTGCACTGGTATGAATATACAGTGTGCATGTGCGCAGGTATAAAGATATCAATATATGTGTGCACTGGTATGAATATACAGTGTGCATGTGCGCACGTATGAAGATATCAATATATGTGTGCAATGGTATGAATATACAGTGTGCATGTGCACACGTATGAAGATATCACTATATGTGTGCACTGGTGTGAATATACAGTGTGCATGTGCGCAGGGATAAAGATATCAATATATGTGTGCACTGGTGTGAATATACAGTGTGCATGTGCGCAGGTATGAAGATATCAATATATGTGTGCACTGGTGTGAATATACAGTGTGCATGCGCGCACGTATGAAGATATCAATATATGTGTGCACTGGTATGAATATATAGTGTGCATGTGCGCACGTATGAAGATATCAATATATGTGTGCACTGGTATGAATATACGGTGTGCATGTGCGCTAGTATGAAGATATCAATATATGTGTACACTGGTATGAATATACAGTGTGCATGTGCGCATGTTTGTGGATATCAATATATGTGTGCACCGGTATGAATATACAGTATGCATGTGCGCAAGTATGAAGATATCAATTTACGTGTGCACTGGTATGAATATACAGTGTGCATGTGCGCAAGTATGAAGATATCAATATATGTTTGCACTAGTGATATATCAATGAAGGTATGCACTAATATGAATATCTATAAACATCTACGACTAAACATCATATTACTCCCTGACGCTTAACGCCATACGGGCGATTTCCCCGTAGATGTTAAATCTACTCACCTGGTCGCATGCTAAGCGTAGCCGACCATCTGCTTTCCCTTCTTTGCGGCATCCGACGTACCCGCCTGCTAACATAGAATTCACGCAAGAAATATTCATAAGCAAAATCCTGCAAAAATGCGATGCTAAAATGCGTGCGTGTATACGTTACATGTGTGCATACGCCAAAACCCAACGCGACACGCTGTGGCACACAGCGATACGCTGTGACACACAGCAAACCAACTCAACGCGCATCGTACGTGTCGCGCAAATCCCGCTACGCTAAAAATAGGTAAACGGTCCCAGAATTAATCTGGAGCAAAAACAAGAAAATCTGTTAGTGTATATGCCCTAGGGGCCATTATTGTATCATACTAGCTTTTATATTACTTAATGGAAGCTTGCGATATTCACAGTGATATAACAGTCTTGCTAAAGATGGTAGTATGCTACTTAGTTTTATCTATCTTAATATATGAGTTTACGTATTGATAGAGCCCTTAGGATCTTGCTTGACTACTAGCGTTGTGATGGCAGTCACACTAGTGGGAGCTGGGTAGTCTACAAGCACATCCTTTTCCAGGTCCCTAGTCGTAGGATTATCGAGACAGGGCATCGATACTCCGGAGTAGACTAGTGTGTACGCTTCTCATCCCAGTTGGTGATATGGTCTGTCCCACAGCCGTCAGTACGTCGTACTGGAGATAGTATACAGGTGCCCGTTGGGTTATTGGTACACCGGACAGGACTCGCGGGGAACTATTGGTTGGTATTATACCCGTCGTCAGTTAACAGTGTTAGTGTATATGCCCTAGAGGCCATTACTGTATCATACTGGTTTGTATATTACTTAATGGATGCTTGGGATATTCACCTTGTATATACAATCTTGCTCAAAATAGTAGTATGCTACTTGGTTTGTTTCTACTTCAATGTGTACATGTGTTTATTTTTGTATATCGCCTATACACATTAGTAGAGCCCTTAGGATCTTTGCTTGATTACCAGCGATGTGATGGCCGTCACACTAGTGGGGCTGGGTAATCTATAAGCACATCCTTATGCAGGTCCCTGGTCGCAGGACTATCGAGACAGGGCATCGATACTCCGGAGTAGACCAGCGCATGCGCTTCTCATCCCAGTGTGGGAGACGGTCTGTCCCACAGCCGTCAGTACGTCGTACTTGAGATAGTATGCGGGTGCTCGTTAGGTTACGGGTACACTGGACAGGACTCGTCGGGAACTGACTAGTTGGTATTATACCTATCGTCAGTTATCAGTTCCCAGGTGACATGAGTACAGCTTAGTCTGCTGACTTGACACTGTCACTCCGCCTCGAGTGTGTTCCCACTGTACTTTGACCACTACCCTACCACGGCTCAAAGGAGTCGTGCAAACAGGTAGTGGTTGGGTGCAGTCCCGAAGCACTTGGAGGCAGTGACGGTTAGACAGGATTCGTCTCTCCCGGTATTGGGGGTTGACATCGCGCTGTGTCTAGGAGAGCCATTACACGAGTAGTCCCTGGCCAGGGCAAACGAGATATACTGGTAGGTTTCCAGTGTTATCTCAGGGTGTTTTGGGCTTCGCTCCGGCACGACTTGTACCGCTATTGGGGGACTGACGTTTACCGCCCCCTAGGCCCGCCATGCGATGTATCAGACGAACAGACCGGACTGTACGGAGAATGTCACACTCAGGCTCAGTAGGAGTTCAGATGGGTTTCGCCTCGTCGGTCTTCTTGTCGGCACTACCTGGGGACCGTTACGCACAGCTAGTGCCGCTTGCGGTCTGTGGTTAAACCCACTGCCAGCGTAGTGTCGAGTCTTTAGAGTCCCACACAGAAAGCTTTTCGCCTTTAGGCAAAAGAGTAGAGGTCGCATGGTATTGCGACAGGTCGCATGGTTTTGCGACAGGGTTCGGTCACATCCGTGCACTTGTGCACGTACAGTGTCCGGACAGTTTACACTAGCGGGCTTTGGTTTAAGCCAGATCCTAGTGTACCTTATGGGATTGGATTTATCCAGTTTGCATTCGTGTTCCTCGGAACGCGGATGCGGGTGTGTATGCACAGTTGACAGGGAGGCAGAGGCAGAGGATTCTCATTAGGGTTGTTGACAGTTGACCGTTGACTATTTGACTTTATGCTCAACCCTAATGAGAATATGATATGTGATTAACTATTATATTAATTAAGTATTATGGTGATATGGTTGTTGACTTGTTGACTTTGTTGACTTGTTGACTTTTGTTGACTTGTTGACCGGTTGACTAGGTTTGACTAGTTGACCATCATGATAACCATAGCCATCATTTCATGGCAAAGACTTTTGTTTACTTGCTCATTTGTGTAAAATGAGTGCATGAAATGATATGGTTGTGGTTGCTTCTAACCATCACATAAGACTTTTGTTAATATGATGAGTTATCATTGCTTTGGATTATGAGAGGGTGAGAGACAAAATACTTGCTCATTCTTTCTTGCTCATTCTCTCTCTTGTTCTTGAGCTCTCCTCTTGCTCTCACCCTCAACCTCTTGCTCCCTCTCTTGATCTATGGTTCTCTTGTCTCATGAGTTGAGAATCAAGAACCATAGATAAAATCCCATTCTATTTCCTCTCTACTCATTCTAGTTCACTAGGTTTAGCAAACCAAGTGAACTAGTTTCTTCAAAGAACGAAGAAGGAGCTAAAGGTTGGAGCTTTCAAGTGGATCTATCTTCGGCGTACGGAGACAACGAGAAGGAGCCATCGAACCACCATCGGAGCTTGAAGACGAAGGAGTTCAAGTTTAGGTATAACCATCTCCATCCGAGTAGCTAACTCTCTTTAGCTAAGTTTGCTAGTTTTAGTTTAGTCAAAGATCCCGACTTTGCTTAGTCCATGTTGCCCCTTGCGCTTAAAATTTGATTTTTATACCGTTTCCGCCTCCCCGTAAGAACCGGGGGTCGCAACGTGGACTTACAAACAGTTCCCAGGTGACATGAGCATAGCATAGTCCGCAGACTTGACACTGCTACTTCGCCTCGAGTGTGTCCCACTGTTCTTAGATTGCTACCCTACCATGGCTCAAAGGTGTCGTGCAAACAGGTAGCAGTTGGGTGCAGTCCCGAGCACTTGGAGGCAGTGGCGGTTAGATAGGATTCGTCTCTCCCGGTATTGGGAGTTGATATCGCGCTGTGTCAGAGAGCCATTACGCAAAGTCCCTGGCCAGGGCAAACGAGATTTACTGGTAGGTTCCAGTAGTTTCTCAAGGTATAATGGGCTTCACTCCGACACGACTTATACCGCTATTAGTGGACTGACGCTTGCCGCCCCTAGGCCCGATATGCGATAGTCTTAGACGAACAGACCGGATTGTACGGTGATTGTCACATCAGGCTCAGTAGGAGTTCGGATGGGTTTCCTCATCGGACTTCTTATCGACATCTACCTGGGGACCGTTACGTACAGCTAGTGCCGCTTGCGGTCTATGGTTAAACCCACTGCCTGCGTAGTAGTCGAGTCTTTAGAGTCCCACACAGAGAGTTTCCCTGCTCCAGGAGAAACGATATAGAGGTTGTGTGGTTTTATGACAAGGGTTCGGACGCATACGTGTGTTTACGCACGTACGACGTTCGGACAGTTTTTACTAGCCGACTTTGGTTTAAGCCGGATTCTAGTATCGGATTATTGGATTTATACATTCTAAAGTTTTTCTGTGTTTTCACGGATAGGAGGGGTGTTCTCATAATTTGGCGGGAAGCTTCTTGAAGGATGATGACTTGGGGGTTTAGGTGGCATAAGCATTAAATGATTTAGTGACTCATTTGTGTGATTCATCCATGTCATTAATACATCATTAATGGTTAATGACTCATGTAGATGAATCACTCATATGAATAAATGAAGCATGATGATTAATCATTTTATTTATTTATTTTGAAAAATCATTATGCTTCATATATTCAAGAGAGATCATTATCTCATTCTCATTCTCTTGCTCACCTTCTCTCTTCTCAAGCTCTCTCTCTTCAAACCCTAATCCTCCCCTCTCATGTGTTGAGATCAAGGATTAGATAGACTTATTAATCCATAACCTCACTCTATATCACCTAGGTGCCTTTGATTAGTAACTAAAGAAACCTAGTTACCTCAAGATTAGAGGTGAAGCTTGGAATAGAAGCTCTCGGGTGCATCGTCTATTACGTAGAGGAGGCCGAGGAGTAGGTTGATAACGAAAAGACGAAGGACTAGATTCACTAGGTATAATCACTTCTCATAGTAGTTAACAACTCCTATGTATTTGTTAGTTATAGTTTAGCAAAGATTCTTCGGTTAGTCGATGTTAACTCAAAGAACAAGATTGTTTTTCATATTTCCGCCTTCCCGCTCCTCGTGTGGTGTTGTACATCGACTTGTAGTGGTATCAGAACCTCGCTACACAATAATTAACTTATTAGCAAAGTCGTAAGAATTTCGAACGCAAAACGAACCGGAAAAAACATCGAAATTACCAAGTTTCTGTCGAATTTAAAATGAGGTCTAAAAAATTTTCAGGGGCCTCTAAAAATACAAGCAGGGAATTTTAAGGTTACTGGAGAAAAATGGGTCCATGAATCGGCGAAACAGCCGCGGAACCGCGGCCGATCCCACCGATCCGCCGCGGATCCGCGGCCGAGTTGAAGCCGATTCAGCCCAATTTTGCCCAATAATTCTTCTGTGATGTTTTTTGTCTTTTCTGGAATGTTTATTTTCTGCTCAAGTCTCAGGTGCACAGAGAAGTTTTGGAGTAGAATCTAAAGTGTTTGCTCGATCGAAATTATACGATGTTTGCTAATTAGATTATATCTGTGAACTGTATAATGTTTTCGTAAACCTCCCCTAACTGCTAGTATGTCGGTTGGCAGGGGGTTGCACATTTCTGTAATGATTTTACTGTTTGTGGTTATGAACTGTATTGGATTGTTGTGATGATTAGCCGGGGTTTGAGATGGGTTATTATATTCATTCATTCGATGTAATTGTAATATGTTGTAATATTATTTTGCGGGGCACATCCAGGTTGCGGTTGTAGCCATCATTGTATTATTCATTTTACTGTTTTTTCCCCCTAGGATAGACCCAAGGTAGGGTGCACAAACTACCGGGTACTTTGAAGTGTTTAGTGGCCTACTCACGTTTTTCAGGGAGACCGCTTCACTTCGGGTACTTGGCGGGTAGTTTGCCGTACCCGTAGGGGTCTAGGGTGGGGTAATGGCTATTCATCACAACTGTGTAATCCGTCTTTCGTTGCAGGCTCAAAAGAAACGCGGATTGCTTGCATATCCAATAATATTCATCTGTGATCTGGAATGCCTATTATCGCGTCTGACGAATGTACAATATCTATATATGATAGCTATTTAGACGTCACTTATGTTTTACACCCGCGCTAGCCCAGCCCCCTCTCTGTCGTTAGTTAAGTAACCTAACGGGTGATCACGGGACCCAGTGGCGAATGCGGATGGCATAAGAGGATGTTGTATTTTCGTTGTTTTCTGCAATGATAGGTTAATGATGAGATGCACTATTATTAATGCAATGAAAATAAACCAAAGTTGAATCGTTAGAACAATTTAAAAGAAACCACTCGGTTATTTTAAAACAGAGGATATTTTTAATTGCGGAGCTTTAACCACTCCTTTTAAAAGCTATCAGGTTCCTTCGGTTATATCAAGTTCACTACATTCACGGTTTCGCCAAAACCATTCGTAGCCCTCCGTCATTTCATTTGGGTATTCAGTAGTATTCAAGCTATGTATTTTGACCTAACGCCAAGGAATAGTGTTTGGTAGCTGCTGGGTATTCATTTGTTGCATAGATAGATGAGTTAGTTTGGGACAGTCGTATTATCATTTTGGCCGAACGTCAAGGATATGTACGGATGGGTTCAAATTAACAAGATAATGATGGGTAGAACTTGACATGTGACTTATGATGTTTTGACCTAACGCCATGGTCATAAGAGCGTGGGGCAAAAATTTATATCGGGAATTTCTAAAGAAACTAAAATTTGCAAAGAGATGCATACCATTTGGAGTTTGATGAATGTTGATAGGATTCTTTCAGCATTATCATACGATGATATTTGGATCCCGATCCTACTATGAGTATAAGCTACTCATCAGGAGATTCGTCACTTAACGATCAATGCTATAAACCAAGTAGGTGCCGAGAAAGGTGTCAGCGGGGCTACGCCCCTAGAGAAAAGAGGTTATTTAATTAAGGAACTTCGCGAAAGCGTTGGAAAACCTCTCTCGAAGTACCGACACCGGCCTGGCTGAACGGTTAAGCATGTATTGAACGGTGAGAATAGTCCTGGCTAGTTCTTCCTTTTTGGTTTGAGGAGGGATTCGAGAAACAGTGGGAGCCATCCAGTTTAGATAAACTAAAAACCACTCTAAACTTGAAAGAGCATAATGCTAAAGTGTTCTCTCTCTCTCTCCTAATTGCAGCGACCCTGAATATGACTGGACTTAAGTTACTATTAGAAAAAAATATACTGACAGGGCCAAACTATAAAGATTGGCTGCGGAATGTTAAAATGGCTTTGACCTATGACAAATTGGGGTATGTCCTCACCGCTAAGGCACCTGCTGTCCCAGGTCCCAAATCCAGTAATGCGGATAAGGAAATCCGCAAAACCTGGGATTTAGATTGCGCGAAATGAATAATGAACATCAGAGGAGGCACGAGGATATGGATCTAGATGCCATATTTCTCCATCCAAAGGAACTCTATGGAGAGCAATCTCGTATAGCAAGATACGACACCTCAAAGAACTTGTTTCGAGCGAGGTTGGCCGTCGGATCATCGATAGGAGAACATGTCCTAAAGATGATTGGCTATATTGAAGAGCTCGCAGACCTTGGGACGACTTTGGATAATGAGCTCTATACAGACTTGATTCTCCAGTCCCATCCTTCCACCTACGCCCAGTTTATTCTGAATTTCAACATTCAAAGAAAAGAAGTTGAACTTCCAGAACTCCTTAACATGTTGAGGAGTGCAGAGGGCACCTTGCAGAAGGCAAGGGAAACACCCGCTATGTTTGTTAGCGGTGCTTCTTCTTTCGGGTCCAAGGCTAGGGCCAAAGGAAAGAAGAAGAAGGCTGCCACCAAACCTAGAGGAGGTGTTATTAAGGTGGGAGCGAAGGGAAAGAAAAAGATTGCGGTGCCAATAGTGGCCCAGGATGAGTGCTTCCATTGTCATAGGAAAGGGTACTGGAAGAAAGATTGCAAGGCGTGGAACGCCATGAACCAGGGACCGAAGCAAGCTTTGGCTTCGACTTCAGGTGTGTTTGTAATTGAGAACTGTCTGTCAATCAACTCTACTTCCTGGGTATTGGATACCGGATCAGGATCTTATATATGCAATTCATTGCAGGCACTGAGAAACCGTAGAGTGCTGAAGGATGGTGATATGACCCTGATGGTTGCTAACGGAGCTAGCGTAGGAGCTGTGTCCGTAGGGGATTATCACCTGGGATTGACGAGTGGACACATTTTGGTTTTACATAACTGTTTTTGTGTACCTAGCTTAACGTGTAATATCATATCAGTTTCTTTGTTATCAAATAAAGGTTATGATTTCACGTTTGTAAGTGATGTTGTTAACATCCACCTTAATCATAGTTTGATTGGGTCCGGTACACTGGATAACGGTATATATGTCTTAAACCAATTACAGATTTCAATGTCCAGAACACACTAAAAAGAAAGTCTCCAGATTTAAATAAGTCTTTCTAATGGCATTGTAGACTAGGTCACATCAATGAGACAAAGTTAACTAAGTTACATAGAGAAGGATATTTGGACTCGTTCGAATATCAAACTTATGCCACTTGTCAATCATGTCTTAAAGGAAAGATGACAAAGACTCCATTCACTAGACATGGAGTAAGAGCGAGCGAGCTCTTAGGACTCATACACAGCGATGTATGTGGTCCAATGTCTACACATACAAGAGGTGGTTTTTCCTATTTCATTACTTTTACGGATGATTACTCTAGGTACGGATTCATTTATCTGATGAAACATAAATCCGAGGCTTTTGAGAAATTCCAGGAGTATAAGAATGAAGTAGAAAACCAAACCGGCAAAAGTATCAAGACACTAAGATCTGATCGAAGTGGTGAATACTTAAGTGTCGAGTTCCTAGGTTACCTAAAAGAGAAAGGAATTCTCTCTCAGCTTACTCCTCCATACACTCCACAGCATAACGTTGTATCGGAGAGACGGAATCGAACCCTATTGGATATGGTACGTTCCATGATGAGTAATGCTGAGTTACCGCGATCTTTCAGGGGTTATGCGCTAGAATCAGCAGCATATCTTTTGAACATAGTTCCTACCAAGACTGTGCCTACCACACCATATCAGATGTGGAGCGGGAAGAAACCCTATCTTTAGTATCTGAAGATTTGGGGATGTCCAGCTTTTGTTAAAAAGCAGCATGTGGACAAGCTCGAGGCACGATCAGTACTGTGTAAGTTTGTGGGATATCCAAAGAACTCCAAGGGGTATCTATTCTATTACGCAGAGGAACAAAAGGTTTTTGTTTCTCGTAATGCCCATTTTCTAGAACATCAGTTTTTAGAAAAGGAAATAAGTGGAAGCGAAATAGAACTGGAAGAAATTCCAGAACCACAAAATACTACTGAAAGTTTGGTAGAACCAGTAGTTCAAGAAGAACTGGACATTCCCGCACCCCTCCGCAGGAGTAGTAGGCCGTCTCATCCTCCTGAGAGATACTACAGTTTTCTCATAGATGGGGATGGAGAAGATTGCATCATTGATGATGATGAACCTACTAGCTTCCAGCAGACCATCCAGAGCGGCGACTCGGTACGATGGCTAGATGCAATGCGGACCGAAATGGAGTCCATGTACACCAACAAAGTATAGACTTTGGACTTTGCTCCAGATGGGGTAAAACCCATAGGATGCATATGGATCTTCAAGAAAAAGATTGGTCTAGATGGACAGGTGGAAACCTATAAGGCTAGACTTGTTGCAAAGGGTTTTCGTCAAAGACCTGGTTTGGACTATGACGAAACTTTTTCTCCAGTGGCTATGCTCAAATCCATTTAGGTCCTTCTTGCTATTGCTGCCTTCCATGATTATGAAATCTGGCAGATGGACGTAAAGACGGCTTTTATGAATGGTAATTTAGAAGAGTGCGTCTATATGGATCAGCCAGAAGGTTTCAATCAGAGTGGGAGCAGCGGGAAAGTGTGCAAGTTGCTTAAGTCCATTTATGGACTGAAGCAGGCATCGCGGAGTTGGAACATCTATTTTGATGAAACAGTCAAAGAATATGACTTTATCAAAAATCCAAATGAACCATGTATATATAGTAAAGTTGTAGCACGAACTGTCGTATTCCTCGTCTTGTACGTGGATGACATTCTATTGATAGGAAATGACATTCCTATGCTACAATCTATCAAAGGATTCTTGTCACATAGGTTCTCCATGAAAGACCTGGGTGATGCCTCTTACATTCTGGGGATCCGGATCTATCGTGATAGATCCAAGAGGATGTTGGGACTTTCGCAGTCCAGGTATATCAACATTATACTGAAAAGATTTAGTATAGAAGATTCTAAGCGCGGTAATCTACCGGCTTGTCACGGAATCACCCTCTCCAAAGAGATGTCTCCGAAGACTGATTTGGAAAGGGAACGCATGTCTATTATACCCTACGCTTCTGCGGTAGGCTCTATAATATATGCGATGTTGTGCACCAGACCAGATGTTGCTTACATACTGAGCGTGGTAAGCCGGTATCAGTCAGACCCAGGGGAGAAGAACTGGATAGCAGTAAAGAACATTCTCAAGTACCTGAGAAGGACTAAGGAGATGTTCTTGGTTTACGGCGGAAAAGACCTCAAGATGGAGGCCTTTGCTGATTCCGGCTTCCAAAGTGATAAGGACGATTCCAAGTCCATGTCAGGTTATGTCTTTACCCTCAATGGAGGGGCGGTTTGCTGGAAGAGTTCCAAGCAGGACACCGTTGGTGACTCGACGATGGAAGCGGAGTATATTGCTGCTTGCGATGCCGCAAAATAAGCGGTCTGGATGAAGAAGTTCCTAACAGAACTTCAGGTGGTTCCTACCATTATTGATCCAATACCTCTGTATTGCGACAACAACGAAGCTATAGCTTTAGTGAAGGAACCAAGGTCCCATCAGAAGTCCAGACACATCTTAAGGCGGTATCACCAGATCAGGGAGATCATAGATCGCCGGGAGATCGAGGTCCTGAGAGTTGCTACTGAAGAGAACATTGCTGATCCATTCACAAAGGCCCTACCCCAGATTTAGTTCGAGAGGCTACTCGAGATCATCGGTCTTCGATATGCCAGTACATGGCCCTAGTGCAAGTGGGAGATTGTTAGTGTATATGCCCGAGGGGCCATTATTGTATCATACTAGCTTATATATTACTTAATGGAAGCTTAGGATATTCACAGTGATATAACAGTCTTGCTAAACATGGTAGTATGCTACTTGGTTTTATCTATCTTAATATATGAGTATACGTATTGATAGAGCCCTTAGGATCTTGCTTGACTACCATTGTTGTGATGGCAGTCACACTAGTGGGAGCTGGGTAGTCTACAAGCACATCCTTTTCCAGGTCCCTAGTCGTAGGATTATCGAGATAGGGCATCGATACTCCGGAGTAGATTAGTGTGTACGCTTCTCATCCCAGTTGGGGAGATGGTCTGTCCCACAGCCGTCAGTACGTCGTACTGGAGATAGTATACAGGTGCTCGTTGGGTTACAGGTACACCGGACAGGACTCACGGGGAACTGTTGGTTGGTATTATACCCGTCGTCAGTTAACAGTTCCCAGGTGACATGAGTACAGCATAGTCCGCAGACTTGACACTGCTACTTCGCATCGAGTGTGTCCCACTGTTCTTAGATTGCTACCCTACCACGGCTCAAAGGAGTCGTGCAAACAGGAAGCAGTTGGGTGCAGTCCCGAGCACTTGGAGGCAGTGGCGGTTAGACAGGATTCGTCTCTCCCGGTATTGGGAGTTGATATAGTGCTGTGTCAGAGAGCCATTACGCAAAGTCCCTGGCCAGGGCAAGCGAGATTTACTGGTAGGTTCCAGTAGTTTCTCAAGGTGTAATGGGATTCACTCCGACACGACTTATACCGCTATTAGGGGACTGACGCTTGCCGCCCCCTAGGCCCGATATGCGATAGTCTTAGACGAACAGACCAGACTGTACGGTGATTGTCACATCAGGCTCAGTAGGAGTTCGGATGGGTTTCCTCATTGGCCTTCTTTTCGACATCTACCTGGGGACCGTTATGTACAGCTAGTGCCACTTGCGGTCTGTGGTTAAACCCACTGCCAGCGTAGTAGTCGAGTCTTTAGAGTCCTACACAAAGAGTTTCCCTGCTCCAGGCAAAACGATATAGAGGTCGTATGGTTTTACGACAAGGGTTCGGATGCATACGTGTGTTTACGCACGTACGACGTTCGGACAGTTTTTACTAGCCGGCTTTGGTTTAAGCCGGATTCTAGTATCGGATTATTGGATTTATACAGTCTAAAGTTTTTCCGTGTTTTCACGGATAGGAGGGGCGTTCTCGTAATTTGGCGGGAAGCTTCTTGAAGGATGATGACTTGGGGGTTTAGGTGGCATAAGCATTAAATGATTTAGTGACTCATTTGTGTGATTCATCCATGTCATTAATGCATCATTAATGGTTAATGACTCATGTAGATGAATCACTCATATGAATAAATGAAGCATGATGATTAATCATTTTATTTATTTATTTTGATAAATCATTATGCTTCATATATTCAAGAGAGATCATTATCTCATTCTCATTCTCATTCTCTTGCTCACCTTCTCTCTCCTCAAGCTCTCCCTCTTCAAACCCTAATCCTCCCCTCTCATGTGTTGAGATCAAGGATTAGATAGACTACCATAACCTCACTCTATATCACATAGGTGCCTTTGAATAGCAACTAAAGAAACCTAGTTACCTCAAGATTAGAGGTGAAGCATGGAATAGAAGCTCTCGGGTGGATCGTCTATTACATAGAGGAGGCCGAGGAGGAGGTTGATAACGAAAAGACGAAGGACTAGATTCACTAGGTATAATCACTTCTCATAGTAGTTAACAACTCCTATGTATTTGTTAGTTATAGTTTAGCAAAGATTCTTCGGTTAGTCGATGTTAACTCAAAGAACAAGATTGTTTTTCATATTTCCGCCTCCCCGCTACTCGTGGGGTGTTGTACATCGACTTACAAAATCAAAAAAGGAAAAACCCTTCACAATACCTACAGACAGCTACCTGCCAAAATCCAACACATTTCCTCAAAATTTGGCAGGTGGCTAGGGGTGTCATACCGGCCCAAAACCGGTGGGACGGGTCGAGGTCTCTACACTATGATCCTAGCACTTTTTATAGCCTAGTGTATATATTTGCTTACTAAAATTATTACCTTAGATACAGCAGATTTTACGATCCTAAAGTTTAGTTTAGAAACGTTTCAAAACACTAAGTTTGCAACAATAGGGTATTTTTGTGGAATTAGGTGAGTTAACAGGAATCTAGCGATACCAACAGTATATATTAGAGCTAGTCTAAGCGTAAACCATCCTGAATCATCCTAGTCTCCAACCAAACCATCAATTTAACGTCAAAGTCCACAAAACACTAAAACTTAGCTAAACAAACCCAGATTTCAACTTGCAGACGAATAGGGAAAATAAATAACACCAAACCCAGACAAATACCCACAGACACCACTAGCCCAAGCACCAACACCCAACTCATCACGGGGGCCGGCGACGTCGGATTTTGTGGTAGGCCGTCGGGTCTTTGGGAAGTGGGTGGTCTCGAATTTCAACACACTAGCCTATACTGCCTGCACACTATTCTAAAGCTGTTTGCTAAGCTAGAAAAAGCTCACAATTGTAGCAGATCTCAAAGTCCTACAATTTGTATCAAAACCACATTTAAATTTTCAAGTTTGCGACTTTAAGGCGATCTAGTTAAATCTGTTGGAGATAGTGCCCTCAGAGTCAATTATTGGATCACAGGCACGTGATTGCAATGATTAAGGGAGGACCTATGCCGGTAGGACAGTCTTACTCAAGATGATAGTATGCTATCTGGTTTATCTTTATCATCGTGTACTGCTTTAGGTGACATTAAAGATCACTATTGCACGTTGGTAGAGCCCTTAGGATTCTTGCTTGACGGCCAGCGGTATGATGGCGATCATATACGTGTGAGATGGGGTCTATAAGCACATCCTTAAAATGGTCCCTAGTCGTGGGAGTTTTCGAGACAGGGCATCGATACTCCGGAGTAGACTAGTGTATACAGTCGAGACCCTGACGAAGGGAGGTGGCCGGTCTCACAAGCCACTGGTGTCAGTTGGTTCACATAAGATGTATACAGGTGCTCATTGGGTTATGAGTACACCGGACAGGACTTGACGGGAATATGCTAGTTGGTATTATACCTGACCTCAGATGGCAGTTCCCTGGTGACATGTGTACAGGTTAGTTCATCGACCTAAGATCGTCATTTTTCTCGTGTGAGTTCCCACTGTGCTTTGATTACTACCATACTACGGCTCAAAGGAGTCGTGCAAACAGGTTTTAGTTGGGTACAGTCCCGAGCCATATGTAAGCAGTGAGCGGATCTGCAGGGGTTCGTCTCTCCCAGTATTGGGGGTGAGGTCGAGCTGTGTCTAGAAGAGCCATTACACGAAGTCCTTAGCCAAGGCAGGAGATTTACTAGTAGGTATTCCAGTAGTATCTCAGGGTGTTCTGGGCTACACTCCGACACGACATGTACCGCTTTTGGGGGTCTGACTTTTACCAATCCCCTAGGCCCGCCATGCGATACTCATAGACGAACGGACCGGACTGTACGGATATTGTCACTGACAGGCTCAGTAGGGTGTCAGGATGAGTTCGCTCATCGACGTCCCTTTTGGTCAATACCTGGTAGCCCGTTACGTATGGCAAATACCTCTGACGTGCTAATGGTTAAATCCACAGCCAAAGTATTGACGAGTCTTTAGAGTTCCCCACAGACAGCTTCTCAAGTTTTGGGCGAAACGTTGTAGAGGCCGTATGGATATATGGCAGGGTTCGATCATATACATGCGGTACTGCAGGGATCATGGTCGGACGGATAATACTAGCAGGCTTTGGTTTAAGCCGGATACTAGTATTGTACTGTATAGATTTTGTCTCATTGCATTTGTATTCGGTCGCAATACAAATACGGGTATGTATATACAGTCGCGGGGTTTTCCTGTAATTTATTACGGGATCGCTTTTTGAAGTTGCCAGTTTGTCTTTCCATTTCGGCCATTTTCCTTTGTTTCTTTCTTTGGCTGAAAAATTGATGGAGGAGGGCTTATTTGCAAATGTGCAATTAAATAATGGAGAAGACTTTTAGTGGCATATGGTTGCTTCATGATTATACATCATCACTTGCTTTTGGTGATGGGATTGAGTTGGATGGAGAGGTGATCATTATTCCTAATGATCACCCATTTTCTCTTGCTTGCATTATTCTCTCTCTCTCTCTCTCTCCCTACACAAGCAAGGCCGACCACTTCTTTAGGGGGCGGTCCAAATTTTTGGAGTGGGGATTTTATCATCTTTGCTTGCATAAAAAATCATATAGCTCCATTTCAAAGCTCATCTCTTTCACCTCCACCCAAATAGCAACCTCACTAACCCCGTGAGACAAAACCATTCTACACTTAGCCTACAGCATTTTTGGACACGTCGGCTCGCCAACATCGTGCTCGAGTTGCCTCGGTCCAGAGGTGGGAGCCCGTAAAAAGACCCGGCGATGTGGTGCCCTTTCCGACGAGGAGATGAAGACCGGAGATTCCGCGAGGAGATCAGGATGGAGGCCGAAGACCGAAGGACACGGATCGCTTGGTATAGCATTCTACTCTTTCTCTAGTTATCTAGCATTAAGTTAATAGCCCGATCCGGGTTTAAAGTCCGCGGTAGCGCCGGTTTAAAGTTAAAGAAAAGCTTTTGTTTCCGCATTTTGGCCTCGTTCAGACGGCCGGGGCGCTGCCGTGCACTTACAGTGGTATCAGAGCCACGCCATTAACCTAGTCTTGCTTGCTCTAACGTGTTTACAAGTTCGATCGGACGGATTTTCCAAAAACCCCATTTTCAAGTCCAGGTTTCTGTCGAATTTTTGCTGTGCTCAAAAATTTATTTGGTACATTGAAAAAATACATGCAGGGTTTTATAAGAATTCTGTGAAAATTTGGTCGGCTGAAATTACTATAGCGCGGCGGATCAGCGGCCAAAACCACGTTTTGGCCGCGGATCCGCCGCCGTACTATGGCCAAACTGCACCAAATTTCTACAGTGGGTTTCTGACATGGAAATAGGGTTTCTGGTATATTCTTTTTGGGCCCAGATTTATTTTGTGTGCTACAATAGTGCTTGGGGCCCACTTCGGGAAATTTAGTCGGTCGAAAATTTTAAACATGTTAGTTCACAGTATTTACATTATATCTGCGACCGTGAATGTCATTTGATCGGTAAATCCTGTCTAACTGCTATAGCCCTTTTAGACGGATTTACGAACGTGACATTCATGTTGATGTTCTGTGTTGTGCTGTGATGTTGCGGATTTATCGTGGTGGATAGCCTGGTGTCACGACCCGAAAGTACGGAACATGACCGGCACTTAAACTACGAACGTCTCGAGGCATACGTAATCTAAGTAAACCGAAAACCCAGAAATCCAAACCAAGAAAATGGTAGAGTGCAGGAAAAACCAACTTAAAGCAAGTAGTTTCAATAGCATAAGCCGAATTATGCGGTTTTTTAAAAACATCAAAATTTTACTGAAAATTTCGGCAGAGTCTCCTTTGTAAATACTGGCCCCCAAACGGGATACAACATGAATAGTATACGAAATCAAGAAAAAGGCATCCCCAAGCGGGAGCTAGCTCTTCGTCAAACGACGGTCACAACCACACAAGCAATATAATATACAACGCCAACGGCGAGGATCAAAACTCAAAAGGAAACTCAAAACCACCAGAAATCCACAGAAATAAAACGCGCGACTCTAAGGTCGAAAGAATAACATCACGGGTCTCTATCTCAAAAATAAATACATGTTTGGTTGATGGAACTTCTAGATACAACTGAATAATAATATACAAGATATAAGGATGGGTAAGATACAAATAACCCACCTACTAGCAAGCCACCCGGAATGGAAATAGTGCCAGCAAAGCCGTAATGAAACCTGTACGGCAAACCTGCAAGAAACTGGGGCACAACGGGGGTGAGTTGCCAACTCGTGAATAGAAAAACATCTACGCACAGAAATCGCATAAATAACGCAATCCTAGGTCAATGATCATAATATATCCTCAAATATATGAATAACACGTAGCCTATAACAAGGCTAGGGTAAATATCTAACCCGAGTGTAATCTCATGTGCCCGTGTCAGTGCCTCAGGTAGCAATATATCATATGGATGATGTATGAATGCATAAAACAGAATGCATGTACTGACTAAAACTGGTTTCATAAATCAGTGAGATTTCTGTATTTTAAAAGAAATGAGGTACCATATATGAAATCAGCATAAAACAGTGCCCAGCATCGACACAAAACAAGTGTCCAAATACCTCGATATCTCTGTGTCACAATTTATGTACCTCAAGTCTCAATCTCAATGCCTCAATCACAATATCTAGGGCGCCGTCAGTCCAGACCGGCCCCTACCATCCATCTCAAGACCACGACGGTATCCTCCGGATATCCGACGCGTCGGGTAATATCACCGGTAGGTAGTGCTTCCCTGCCAGGCTCACATCGTCATCATCACGCGCTTCTTGCCCCGGGGTACCTTACCGGGTCCACCATGTACCCGAAACGGTTCATCCGTCTCCTCGAATCGGGTCTCGAAATCCATCAGCAAACTCATGGTGGACGACTCATACATCATGGGAAAACCGCACTTTTTATTTTAAAAAGAGAGAAATCAGTTCATATAAGTTTTTGCGGTTTTCCTCCAAATCCAGAAAATCTCATGGAAATCCGAATCCAAAACCTCAATAACACGTAAAATAGTGAATATATGCATGAGAATCCAGGAATGCGGCATAACAATGAATAACAGTATGCATGAAGTAGCTGGCAATAACTACAATGTCTAAACTAACATAGAAGGCAAGTACACTAATATCATGTCTAACTATCAGCTAACAGGCTACGTCAAGCAATAATATTTTCTAAGGTGTACGTGACATGGCAATTACCGATGAAGATGTGTGTGAGCCGGCAATTAAGTGTACGTGGTACATACGCATCATCGGTAATGGTGCTGGTGTCCTAACAGCATGATATCAATAATGGAGTATAAAACATAAAATAAGCATGCGATGCGAAGCGGACCATAAAAATGAGCGGGAGCTGAGAACTAGACGCAACTATAACTAATCTGCATTAATCTAATATCAGTCCTACAAATGGTGCCTTTTGAAATAACACGAATCATGGGGTTTTGAAAATAGGGGCTACGGTGTTTTTGTGAAAAGATACGTCTTTTGAAATATCCGTAGGATCCCTTGGGCTGTCTTTAAAAATGCCCACGACTCGTTAGTTTTTGAAATAGGTAAGAAGTCTAATCTAATCTAACAACTACACTAAACTATACGGCTGAACTAACAAGCTGAACTACAGGTAAGGAAACCGCCTAACATCTGAGTCGATACATATACATACCTGTATATATATATTAGTCGGTGATCCCGCCTCAATAATATCATATCCGATACCATATCTATAATCACGCATCCCAAGTCAAGAGTGCGGATCAATCATCAATATAGCTCGTACGTAAATCCGTCGTACGGCATCCCAATCTGGGTACGGGTCAAAGTCACATCAATCACACTATTCATTTGGTATCTTCTTTATCAAATATCATGATCCGGAATAATGTCCTACGTCTAGTACAATATTGATGCCATCTATGTATGCATGCGGGTGTAAGAATTACTACGTCAGAAGACCCGCTAAAACATCATGTCGTATCTCAATACGAACCAAATCACGTCACCGATCTCCTGGCCTCAAGCCCAATCTCATCGACTCATCTCAAATTCCAAATACTATCCTCAAATCCAGTATATGAACACATAGTCCCATACCCATGTGAACACATAAATATATTCCCATACACGCACATATGAAATAAGGAATGTATGCAAGTATGTATGTGTGTATGTGTAGTGCAACACTACCCTAGGGTTCGCAACACTAAAGTAATCCAACACACCAATATCCATCCTAAGCATCGTTATTAATCCCAAATAACATATAATAAATGTTGGTGTGTATACGCATCCGTATACACCACCACGGACTGCGGGGGTGCTATACGCCATCCACCCGACTTCTCCCCGTAGATATAAATCTACTCACCTGGTCCTCGCTAGCCGGTGCCGACGTCGCCACGCGCTTGCTTGTCATCTCGAAGTCCACATGGGGGTACCTACATATCATAACGCACCATATCGCATTAAAACTAAATTCGAAATCGAAACGGCATACGAAAATCAAATCGGCACGCGTATCACGCATAGGTCCAAACCTATCGCCTACGCATGCAAGAATAGTCAAACCAACCCTCGATGTCGATGTACAAACGTGAAACCATCGAGAAAAATCCAATCACACTCATTTGCACATTCACGAACACTAATTTTAATATAAACTAGGTTAAAACTCACAAAAACCCCTATTTCACTTAAAAAGTCATTTTTCCGCAAATCTAGCAAGCACAATTCGCCGTTTTTGTACAAAACATGATGTTTAAATGAATGTAGCGGCCAATATACTTATTAAATATCTTAAATAAGTCATATAAAAAATTTCCGGAATTTAATCTCATTAAATTCCAAAAACCCTAATATTCTAGTTTACAAAATACCCCTTTTTAACAATTTCATAGCAAAAATGCACAAACTACAATTTAGGTTGGATTTCCATGAACTAAAGTGTTAAACTACACTTAATAAAGTTAATAATATGATAAAAACCCTAACCATATTTTTAATCTCATATTTCGAAATAAATCAAAAAAACTAGTTTGCAACAAAAAGCTTAATTTGGACATTTTTCAAGTAACAACTTGTAATTAACAACTAGATTAGTTTTCTACAAAACTAAATATGTTAATCCACCTAACTAAACCATACAAAATCAAACACAACTCATTTCCACAACAAACCCTAACTTAGTAATCAAAACCCTTTCTTTAAATTTCAAAACTTGAAATTTAAAACCCTAATTTAACACCTAATAGCTAGATTCAAGTAATTTAACAACAAATTAAGCATAAGGTTATGATTATACCTCACAAGCTTGAGATCAAACTTGCAAAAATCTTAGCCTCCAACAATGATTTCATGCTCCAAGATCCATGCTTGAATAGCTAAAGAATAATGGGTAAAGCTTGGATTTAGAATTAGCTTTGAATTTTTGAGAAAAAGGGTGGATTTTTTATAGAAATTTTGGGGATTTTGATGGAAAAATGAGATGAAGTATTTGGGGCTGTTTTGGTTCAGGTTTGGGCCAGAAATCTTGGGGGATTGGGTGAGGGAGGAGAGAGAGTGAGGTGGGGAAAGTTAGTTCAAGTCAAAGTCAACTCAAATTATACCATTTTCTACTCTTTTTTCTTTTCTTTTCTTTCATTTCTTTTCTTTAAAATCCAAGTGGGGACAAAAGAGGGGGCTGCTGAATTCTTCAAGGGGATAAGTGAATGGGGGTGTGTGGGTGTGGGTACGGGTGTGGGGTGATGAAAAATGATAAATACAATACCCCAAACATCCATTTACGCTAAAAAAAGCCTTTTTCTTCAATAATTTCTAAACCGTTTTGGCAAATGATTTCGTTCCAAAAACCACATGATAAAATTTTATTTAATGTTTTATGATGCACAAAATTTGTTTCAACTCATTCCAATTTGTAATTTTCCCTAATTAAATGTATTAGTGACGGCTTAAAATAATAATAAAATAATATTTTTTTCAGAAAATTTGAAATTTCACCAGCGGCTCAATAAACATCAAATAATAGCAATTACATAGCTAGAATGTGTATATTTAATTTTTATAATAAGATATTTGTATTTTGACTTTTTACAGAAAACCCCCTTATTTTACCGATTTTTTCGAAATTTCACCGAAACGATTTTCAAAACGTTACACCTGGATGCAATGTTAGTACAGTTTGGTTGTATATGTACATTTGATATTGCAGGGCGAGCGTCCGACATGTGGACTGTCGTCACTGCCTGTTTGTATATTATTCTTTTGGGGCACGACCGGGCTGAGGTCGATGTACCCGTTGTATATTTTTACTTTCTGTACTAGGATTACCCCACGGAGGGGTGCACGGGTAGCCGGGTTCTAGAGGGCAACGGGCCCGCATCTCATGGCGTTGAGACGGATGGGGCTTCACTCTAGAATTGGCGGGCTATTCGCCGCACTTGTAGGGGGTACAGGTTGACCCAGGGAGGGGTGGCCAAGTTACCGGATTCCATGAAGTGCTGGGTGGTCCATTCACGTTGCTGAAGGGGGATGCCTCGCTTCAGGTTTTGGCGGGTAACTTGCCGCGCCCGTAGGAGTCTAGGATTTCATTGCACAGGCTATCCACACGACCAGGGGAATGTCGGGTTTCAGTAGCGGCTCTATGAAACCCGTGGATCCCAGATATCTGTATTGTTCTGTGATGCTTATTACATTACTGTAATGTTGCATTTTATCACGCCATGAGCGAATATTATATATTGATATATATACTAGTAGATGTTGTATATGTTTTGCATCCGCGCTAGTCCAGTCCCCGCTCTGTCGTTAGTTAAGTAACCTAATGGGTGATGACGGGACCCAGTGGCGAATGCGGATGGCATATACGTACATCATTATTTTCGTTCTTTATTGGTGTGATCAATTGATGGAACTGCATTGATTCAGATCAATGCAAGCTAAACAAACCTATTCTGATGTTGTTGGAAATTTTTTCAAAAAGCTGTTATTGCAAGGACGTTCTCTTTTGTTTTGCACAGTGGTATTCAGTTGGAAAGAAAAATCACATCGGGAGTTTCTAAAGAAACTGAAACTTGCCAGATATGCGCATACCTTCTGGAGTGTGATAACGTGAGTGGATTCCATCACGTTATCATGCGATGATAGTTGAGTCCCGATTCCCATTGATGAGTTGGTTTACTCCTCGGGTGATCCCGATTAATTTTTCTTTCAGGTTTGGAGGAGAATTTGACGGTACAGTGGGAGGTTTCCTGATTAGATAAATTGATAACCATTCTGATCTAGATTAGAGTGCATGCTGAGTTTTTCTTTTCTCTCTCTCTCTTTGGCAGCGACCATGACCCGACCCTTGACTATGACTCAGTGACCAAGATTAACTGAACCTTCTTAAACACTGGCTTTTGGATTGTCCGAGTTGCATACCTCATTGCCACTCCTACTTTTACCCTTTTCTCCAGAACACCCCGTATTACTACGAAGGTCCACTTCCATTGGATAAAACCATCGTATGGTTATATACGAACTCGAAGGAATTTATTCGAGGATGGTTTCTGGTTCTGGAGAAAACGAATAGGACTATTCAGTTGTCTTTTCCTTTTACCTTCTCTCAGGTTGCGAGTGCTCCTTGGATTAGGACAGTACACCTATTACGCTTATTGGATAGTCTTCATCTAAACCTTAGGCTGGTGCCGAACGGTAGGGAATGAAGAAAACTATTTAGCCTAAAAGGTGTACAGAAGGTATTAAGTAAAGACAAATAATGGGATTAGTAAAAGGGCAAAGTAAACTGCGACTTCTATTCACGACCAAACCGAGTATTTCATCGCCACTCCTATATCACCTTTGTATTTCTCCATAACACTCCGTATCACTACGAAGATCCACAGTTTATTGGATACTCCATCGTTTGGTTATATACGAACTCGAAGGAACTTGTTCCAGTTCGGGGATGGATTCTGGTTCAGGAGAAATAGGAATATGGTTTATTCGGTTGTCTTTTATCTTCACCTTCTCTCGCATTGAGAGTGCTCCTAGGATTAGGACAGTACACCCATTATGCTTATTGGATAGTCTTCTTCCAAACCATAGGCTGGTGCCGAAAGATAAGGAAGGAAGAAAACCATTTGGCCTAAAGGGGTGTACAGAAGGTAATGACTAAAGACATATAAAGGGATTTGGAGAGATGGTAGAGAAATATACGGTTACAGTTGTGAATCTGGATAATGGAAGAGGCATTACTAGGAATACCCGGATAACCCTACGAAACATTTTCATGTTTCAGTTTCACTGTGTACAGTTAAAAGAAAACTGATTTCCCAATTAGCCCTTGCTCCAGGGTATGTATTTACCAGGTATGATTCTCACATCTGTATGGTTTTACCGATGATGAGTAGGAGCAAGTTGTTGGAAATTAGGTGATTATCCTCATTATATCGGAATTCGTTGTAATTGGTTATATTTGAGGAAATCACCTGGGTTGTTTGCCTGACGGCAAATATTTGGTTTTGAATATCCGTTGTTATGCACCAATTTCAAATTGATATATCTGTACGTCTATTTTTATAGAGTGAGATATAATTTTTTGAAATTATGTCTATGACATTTACCTATAAGTGGATGGTTAAGTAAGGAGTATTAAACAGCGGTGTAATTCTTCTTAACCATAAGTACAGCTTTCAGCCTACAACACACAGGGAATGAGTTATTAGACTCAGGGGACTTATACAGAATATTGTATGTTGTCCAGTTTCCATAAGGATAGAGGGGTTGGTACTCGTACTATGTTCTGTTTACTTGTGACTTCTCTAGTTCTTAGACATGTGTTTCGTAGAAATGCAAGGTCTAAGTTTTGAGAAATTATAGGTATATGAATAAAGTAGAGAACCAGGTGTTGCAAGTATTGGGATTCTTCAAAGTGATCGAGGATGTAGATACTTGTGTTTGGTATTCAGTTGATAGTAATGATTAAGAGAACTTGCTTCTCTTTCAGGTTGCTCATATCTGGATGTACTCCTAAGTTGAGTAATGCTGATCGGCCTCCTTCCATTTTAGTTGACATGCACTGGAGACAGCTGCATGATTTGAATCTGGTTCAATCAAATCAGTGCCTCTGTTTCTATATTGGATATAGAACAGTTCATATCTTAACGATGTTAAGGTACGGGGAGTTTTCCGGCATATGCTTAAAACCAGACTCTGGAAAACTCAAGGCACGTTTCCGTAATGGCTGTTTGTGGGTTGACCCGGGCTATAACGAGGGTTGACTTTCTACCATCTAGAAGATCAATGGTGATATTGTTCTTGACTCGCCACAGTTTTAAAAGAAATGGATTTTTTCAGAAAACAGTAGTGGGAGTATGGTAGAACTGGAAGTGATTCCAGAACCGCAAACGATTACTGAAAATTTGATAAGAACCTAAAGATTCAATCTGGTTTGACATTCCATTGGCCACTCCGCAGATAAGGTGGGTAACCTCAGGCACTCGAGAAGTGCTTCGGTATGCTCAAAAACAGTGACAGGGAGGTTCTTGTTTACCCAGACTTGCCATTGCTGTTGTTCCAGACTGTGAGACCCGGCAGGAGGATGAGTATAGCGTCGTTCTAAACTAGCTTTAGAAGCGTAGGTGTATATGACTCTTCCAGAGAGTTGTCGTAGTCAGTGGGAGCAGCGGAAGCATAGTGGATAAGTGGCTTATGTCAATTTATGGACTAAAGCAGATATAGCGGAGATAGACCATCTATTTCTGATGTGATAGTCATAGGTTTGACTTCATCAGAATAGGGGATGGATATGTTAAGAAGGTAGTAGGGTGTGATGTCCTGGTATTTGGATGACATACACAGAGTAGGAAGTGATATTCCTATACTACGATCGGTTATACTTTGGTTGTCACACAGTGGTTTCTCCACATAAAGCTTGGATATCATATCAGATATTCTGGTTACTAGATCTATGGTTTTAGATCAAGATTTGGGAAGTGTCCCAATCTAGGTACTTAGACAGCATTCTAAAGGTGTTTTAGGATGGACGACTCCTGGCACGGTAGTGTACCTGCAGGTGATGGAGTCACCCTCTCTAAAGGTGTCTTACAGACTAAAGGGGAGAGGGATGTGCATGATTAGCAGATCACTTGCTTAGGCAATTGAGTCAATCATGAGATGTCAAGTACCACACCAGATATTGTTTTTGCACGAAATGCAATAAGTTGATATTGATCCAATCCTGGAGAAAAGATTGGAAGCAGTTTTAGAACATAAGTGGATGTTCTAGGGATCTGATAACGGCAGCCTCTTTCAGGAGACGGTTATCATTCCAGGCTTCCAAGGTGACCTGGATGACAGAGTGACTGTCAGAGTTGTAGTTTTCCTTCTGACGAGGGGCAGTGTTTTGGACAGGTGATCCAAGCGAACACCGAGGGAGGCATTACGCAGGATACTGATTAAGTTCAGTTGACGATACAGTCTAAGAAGTTTGGATTTGGAGTTCATTTATGAGCTAGGTCCCATCAGATATCCAGACATATTCTGAGACAGGTATTGCTCATTTCGGGAGATGGATTTCACCGCGAACTTGAGATAAAGAGAGACATAGAAAGAAACAACAGAGCGAATCCACTCACTGAGGCTATTCCTCGAACGCAATAGTTTCGCAAACAGGCATTGTGAGACTGATTAGTAGAGGAGTTGGGTGTTCGGTATCACACGGGCTGTGAGTATGCGACATCACAATAATAAGCCTTGAGTGCAAGTGGGAGATTATTGGAGATAGTGCCCTCAGAGTCAATTATTGGATCACAGGCATGTGATTGCAATGATTGAGGGAGGACCTATGCCAGTAGGACAGTCTTACTCAAGATGATAGTCTGCTATCTGCTTTATCTTTATCATTGTGTACTGCTTTAGGTGACATTACAGATCACTATTGCACGTTGGTAGAGCCCTTAGGATTCTTGCTTGACGGCCAACAGTATGATGGCGATCATATACATGGGAGCTGGGGTCTATAAGCACATCCTTAAAGTGGCTCCTAATCGTGGGAGTTTTCGAGACAGGGCATCGATGCTCCGGTGTAGACTAGTGTATACAGTCGAGACCCCGACGAGGGGCGGTGGCCGGTCTCACAAGCAACTGGTGTCAGTTGGTTCACCTAAGATGTATACAGGTGCTTATTGGGTTATGAGTACACCGGATAGGACTCGCCGGGAACATGCTAGTTGGTATTATACCTGACGTCAGATGGCAGTTCCCTGGTGACATGTGTACAGGTTAGTTCATCGACCTGAGATCGTCATTTGTCTCGTGTGAGTTCCCACTGTGCTTTGATTACTACCTTACCACGGCTCAAAGGAGTCGTGCAAACAGGTTTTAATTGAGTACAGTCCCGAGCTACATGGAGGCAGTGAGCGGATCTGCAGGGGTTCGTCTCTCCCGGTATTGGGGGTGAGGTCGCGCTGTGTCTAAGAGAGCCATTACACGAAGTCTTTGGCCAAGGCAGGAGATTTACTGGTAGGTATTCCAGTAGTATCTCAGGGTGTTCTGGGCTACACTCCGACACGACTTGTACCGGTTTTAGGGGTCTGACTTTTACCAACCCTCTAGGCCCGCCATGCGATGCTCATAGATGAACGGACCGGACTGTACGGATATTGTCACTGACAGGCTCAGTAGGGTGTCAAGATGAGTTCGCTCATCGACGTCCCTTTTGGTCAATACCTGGTAGCCCGTTACGTATGGCTAATACCTCTGACGTGCTAGTGGTTAAATCCACAGCTAAAGTATTGACGAGTCTTTAGAGTCCCCCACAGACAGTTTCCCAAGTTTCGGGCGAAACGCCGTAGAGGCCGTATGGATATACGGAAGGGTTCGATCATATACGTGCGGTATTGCACGGATCATGGTCGGACGGATAATACTAGCGGGCTTTGGTTTAAGCCGGATCCTAGTATTGTACAGTGTAGATTTTGTCTCATTGCATTTATATTCGGTCGCAATACAAATATGGGTATGTATATACAGTCGCGGGGTTTTCCTTTAATTTATTACGGGATCGCTTTTCGAAGTTGCCAGTTTGTCTTTCCGTTTCGGCCATTTTCCTTTGTTTCTTTCTTTGGCTAAAAAATTGATGAAGGAGGGCTTATTTACAAATGTGCAATTAAATAATGGAGAAGACTTTTAGTGGCACATGGTTGCTTCATGATTATGCATCATCACTTGCATTTGGTGATGGGATTGAGTTGGATGGAGAGGTGATCATTATTCCTAATAATCACCCATTTTCTCTTGCTTGCATTATTCTCTCTCTCTCTTTCTCCCTACACAAGCAAGGCCGGCCACTTCTTTAGGGGGCTGTCCAAATTTTTGGAGTGGGGATTTTATCATCTTTGCTTGCACAAAAAATCTTATAGCTCCATTTCAAAGCTCATCTCTTTCACCTCCACCCAAATAGCAACCTCACTAACCCCATGAGACAAAACCATTCTACACTTAGCCTACAGCATTCTTGGACACGTCGGCTCGCCAACTTCATGCCCGAGTTGCCTTGGTCCAGAGGTGGGAGCCCGTAAAAAGACCCGGCGATGTGGTGCCCTTTCCGACGAGGAGATGAAGACCGGAGATTCCGCGAGGAGATCGGGATGGAGGCCGAAGACTGAAAGACACGGATCGCTCGGTATAGCATTCTACCCTTTCTCTAGTTAGCTAGCATTAAGTTAATGGCCCAATCCGGGTTTAAAGTCCGTGATAGCGCCGGTTTAAAGTAAAAGAAAAGCTTTTGTTTCCGCATTTTGGCCTCGTTCAGAGTGCCGGGACGCTACCGTGCACTTTCAAAATCTAGTGATACTGTAAGGTTTACACAACACTTAGAACACTTAATCAAGTTATATAACCCATAAAGATCTCATCTTAGCCTAAACCTTACTTAAAACACAAATCTAGCACTAAACTCACACTAATCACTAACCGAAGCTAAAAAACACATAAGCATAGCAAAAAGGAGTTGGGTTTAAGAAATATACCCCCACTAGATCGTAGGAGGCAGGAGAAGGAGGATAGGAAGAAGAGGAGTTTGTTGTTTCTGTTGCAGGGAGCTGCTGTTGAATGCTACTGCTGGTGCTGCTGCTGCATTGCTGTTGTTGCTGTTGTTTTTGTTGCTGTTGTTTTGTTGTTGTTGCTAACTGCTGCTGCTGCTGCTGCTGAGGCTTCTGCTACTGCTGATGTTGCTGGAGTTATGGGGGTGTGTGTGTGAGTGAGAGTGAGAGAAGTGAGAATGAGAAAGAGATAAGAAATGAGAGCACACTAGTCAACCCCCCCTCTCTTCATTAAATGAAGGCATGGCAAGGCCATCATGCCCATTCTCTCTCTCTCTCTCTCTCTTTCTCCCTCCAAGTCAACCAAATTCAAATCATTTTCCATTTTAAAAAAAACAAATACACTTAAGGAAAATGGTTTAACCCACCATGGTTGCAAATCATGGATTAAGCCCAATTTTAACCCTAGTTTACATGCACAAGTGTGTGCAAGCCTAATTAAAATCTAATAAAATATTCATTAATTTTGATAAAATATTTGAAAATCAATTTGGTAAACTTTTTATTAAAAACTATACTTTAGAGTATAATTGGCCACTAATCACATCCTAAGGTGTTACAGTTGCTTACCATTTGGCACTTCCACCAAGTTTTCCGGATGTTCAC
Organism: Agapanthus africanus; assembly: GCA_030015575.1. Lineage (NCBI taxonomy): Eukaryota > Viridiplantae > Streptophyta > Magnoliopsida > Asparagales > Amaryllidaceae > Agapanthus > Agapanthus africanus. The sequence continues at coordinate 237,228,621 of JASDDO010000026.1, forward strand.
CCCGTATTCCATGTATCGATGCTTCGGAAATACCTTCATGACCCTTCTCACATGATTCAGCACCAGACCGTTTAGCTAGAGAGCAATCTTTCATTCACCAAGCAGCCAGTAGTGATATTGGATCGGCAGGTGAAGAAACTTCGGTCAAAGGTCTTGCCATCTGTGAAGGTTCTATGGTGTAGCCCGAATAGTGAAGAGGTCACTTGCGAGGCTGAGAGCGAGATGCGGAAGAAATTCCCTCATCTCTTTGAAGGTACGCATAGTAAGATTTTAAATTCGGGGACGAATTTCTTCAAGAGGGAAGATTGCAACACCTTACAATGCGATTAGTGTTAATTAAGCGATAATACGGCTTTTTAGTAAAAAGTTTACCAAAATAGTTTTCAAATATCTTATAAAAATTAATTAATATTTTATTAATATTTATTTCGTACTTGCACACACATGTGCATGTTAACCTAGGGTTAATTTGTGGTAATCATGCTTAAGTAGCCATGGCACCCTAACCACATTTCATTATGTTATATGTAATTATTAAATTAGTTGGTTTTCAAATAAAAAGGGTTTTTAATTTTGTTGACTTGAGGAAGAGAGAGAGAGAGGGTGACATGGGAATCATGAGGTATGGGTAAGCATGACGTGCATTAAATGAGGAGAGAGAAGAGAGAGGCATGGCTCTACACTAAACTCGCACCCTCATTTCTCATTCCTCACCCTCACTCATACACTCCTCACTTTCATCTCATTCTCTCATTCACTTATCATTTTTCTCCTCTTCATTTTTCTTCACCTCATCCCTTCCCTCGTCCCTCAACTGAAACCCTAACCCAAAACCCTCACAATCCAAACAAAATATCCACTAAACTTCACTTAAACCCCTCACAAGTCAAGATCAAGCCACTAGGATCACTTGGAGCATGGAAAGATAGGGTTTTGAGCAAGTGTGGATAGCTAATGACTCTAAACTGTTAATTAGGAGTTTATTATTGTTGTGTTGCTAATTAGTTTCAGTTTAGAACGATAAAGATATAGTTTTGAGCCCATATCGTATTTTTAGTGTCGTATTAGGATGTCTCTAACCTGCTATCACCACGAGTATTTACTGGGAAAACTAGCAGTGTAGTAGTGTTATACTACAGACCCTGAGCGTACACCTAAAACACGAACCCCACCTGACACTGTTCGACCGGCGACATTGGGGCTTTTTCCGGCGAGCTTGGCCCTGTGGATGACTGGGGTGCTGTGTTTTTGTGGGTAGCTGTCTACAGTGGTTTTAGGTTGTTTGGTACTGCTAGATTTTTGTATTTTGACAGTATGTAAAAACTGGGATCGATTAGCTAGTTTTTAGTATTTCGACGACGCGCGTTACGATTAGTCCGACGTAGTTTTGGTGCTTCGGGTAGCTTGCTGTCGTAGGTCTGTTTTGGTGATGTCGACACACACGTTAGCCGCTAAGTGAACCCTTTTGTAGTTTAAGAGAACCGATTCGTTAAATTGGCGTTGTGTTCGTTATTTTTACGTAGTTTGCTAAATCTACGCGTTATTGTGTTTTTTGTTAATAGGATCGCATCCGGGGACTTCGGACGCTGCGAAGAAAGGGAAGCAGGTGGTTGGATTTATTTAGCCCGAGATCACCAGTGAGTAGATTTAACATCTATGGGGAAATCTTCCGTATGGCGTTATGCGTCAGGGCTTGATAGGATATTACAGCTGCATGTTTATATACATATATGTTGATTGTGCATGAGCATCATTACATACTATTACTTGTTGTGCCTTGACTTAGTACCTAGTGGACACTGCACCATTACTGACGGTTCATGTTGCACGAGCACTAAATTGTATGCTACACCCACAACGTCGGTAATTGCCATGACACGCATAACCTATAAACATATGCAGTATTGTATTGTTATTGATATTGACACATGGATTATTGTTCTATTGCGCATATGAGATACATTGTGCATACATACTTACATGTATACACACATACTTGCTATAGCTACATGTACACCTTTATATGATGTTGGATTTGATTTTGGAGAAAATGGGAACCGTATGATATATTTAATAACGGGATTCATTTAAAAGAGCGGTTTTCCCTTGATATGCTTATATTACGGTTTTATGTTGCATATATCATATTTCATGGATTTACGCATTGAGATACGGATTTCATGTGATTTATGGATTTGAGAACCGAGGTATTATTTCAAGAAAATATGCATTGTTTTGATAACCTGGTTTCTTTTGATATGATATTTCAGTTCGTCCACCATGCATTTTCTCGGTTCTGAGACATGTGATAGAAACCCGATTCAAGGAGTTGGATGATCCGTTTGCATGTTCATGGTAGACCCGGTATGGTACCCCGGGGCAAGAAAGGGATATTGTGCAATAGACGATGAGCCTGGCAGAGGGACTACTACCTACCGGTGATTGGTTGGACCTGGCGGTTATCCGGAGGATACCGACCGTAGTCGAGATATGGATATGGGTCGATCCGGACTGACGGAGCCTGAGGGCCGATCCGGACAGACGGAGCCCGTGGGACGATCTGGACTGACGGAGCCCGATATATGTGGATTTTCGTGTCGATGTTGGATACGAGTATTTCATGATGTTTTCGAGTGCCGATGTTGGGCACTCAGGTTCCATGAGATTTACAGGATATGAGGGCTGATCAGAGCGACGCTGCCTGAGGTATTCGGATTTGAGGTGTCGTTGATGGACACCGGGTTTTTGCACGATGTTGATTCGTGATGATGATATGTTTTATCCCATACTCAACATTCATTGATATGCATTGCTTCATGTATTTGTAGTACCCGATAGAGTACCTTTCATGATTGTTGCATATCTATATTGACATATCATGCTATCAGATTGCATGTGATAGAGTATCGCAGTACGTGCATACCTGCGATTATCTATACGATGTTACTTACTATTCACGAGTTGGCAACTCACCCTCGTTGTACCCAGTGTTTTGCAGGTTGACCCTCAGAGTAGTCGCGGCAGGACTATCTTATTGTATTTTTTGCAGCGAATACCGCTACTGTTGGCTGTGAGCCGTTTTGCTGTAGGTGGGTTGCGGTTATCCGATTTTATGTAAATTGTATATCTCTTATTGTATGTAGTACTCTCCATCTACCATTTCATGTATTGACATAGAGACGAGTTGTGAGAACGATATTGTATATTTTTTGACTCTAGGTGTCGAGCTCATGTGAGCCGGCTTTTATTATGCAGTTTTATCTCCTTATGCTGTTTTTCACTTATACTGTATATTTCTTCGCTACGGCGTCGTATATTATTCTGTGGTGGTTGTTCCACCTTTGGACGTGATTTGGTCCTATTTGGGGATGCTTTATTTATATCACATGTTGTTTTACTTATATTGTCATTATCCGAAATTGGCACGTGACGGCCCTAATACTACGCAACGTATACAGGCGTAACGCAGTAAAAGAAAGCCAAAACCCAGAAATCTAAACCATTAAAAGAAAAGAGAAGATAAGAAATATTGTTTAAAAGTCTTTGAAATCACAACCAAAATTCTTTAAAAGTCCAACTTTATTTCCTTTAAAATTTTGGCAGCACCTCCTTTGTAAAAGCTAGCCCTAAAAATGGGTACAACATAAATATAAAGTAAAGCATCCCCAAATGGGAGCAAATACACGCCCAAAGGCGGAAAACAACCACCACAACAAATATACGACGCCGTAGCGAAGAAATAAAAGACGATAGAAAGAAAACTGTATAAAAGACAATAAGTCACAAATAATATACAATATCGTCCTCACCAAGTCTCTAAGTCAACAAGAAAATATAGTAGATGGAGAGTACAAGGATACAGCGAATATACAATACAACAAATGAATAACCATAAAACTCATCTAAGCAAACTGCATACTGTGAGCTGATGCGGTATCCGTAGCAAAAGATGATAGAAGAATAGCCTGCCTCGACTAATCTGGGGAACACCGTGCAAAACAAACTGTGGCACAACGGGGGTGAGTTGCCAACTCGTGAATATAAAATAACATATGCAGGTAATCGCAAGTATGCACGTACATCGTGAATCTAACATGTGCAATTAATAACAATAAAAAGTCATATGAATGCAATAATTATGAAAGGTACACTAGCAGGTACAACTAATACATGAAGCAATGCATATAAATAAAGGTATGTAAATGCAACAGTCATGAAAGGTACTCTAACAGGTACTACTAATACATGAAACAGTGCATAAACAATAAATGTGGAGTATGGAATGAAATATGTCATTTCCACGGAATCCTGACATCGTTGTAGGATCACAATCCATCAAGACAAATCCAAATCCCAATTCCTCAAATCAGCCCCCAAATTGGCTCTCATATCATATAAGTCTCACAAATCCTGAATGTACAATATCGAATAAATCTCATATATCCTGAATGTACAAATCAGCAATCTCATAAATATCCTGTATCCAATATCAAATGAATCCCCTATATCCCAAATCAAATTATCAAGTAAAAATCTAACATCCTAAATATATTTGCATGAATAAATATGATGATGTATATAATTTAATGTCAATACACAAGTATTAGCGTCCCATTCCACTAATATTGGTGTAAGGGCATATATAACAGCGGCCTAAACCCCTGTTATATAAACAAAGGAGTAAAAAGAAATATCATAAAACCAATGTGTCAAGCATCAACACAGAAATGCAGGTCTATCAGGTGCTGTCACCACGACTGGCATCCTGATAGGTACGTATCATACGCTATTTCGAAAGCTCTAGTGCCTAGCTCTGACCCTCGCCTCTCGACGTATCTATACGTACATGACTCCCATCGGTATCCCCATGATAACCGCTGAGTCATTGGTAATGTCACCGGATGGTATGGTTCCCTTGTAACTCATCGTCTAGCACCACGACCTCATTCTTGCCTCGGGGTACCTCCGGGCCCACCATGTACCCGCACATGGACCCCTCCTTTCCTCGCGTGTGGTATATATATCAGAACCGATAAATCTCATGGTGGCTGCTGAAATATCATATCAAGGGAAACAGGGTTTTTCAAATAATGCATAATTTCATGAACTCCCACGGTCCCCAAATCCAGAAAACATCATGAAAAATCCATATTATAATGCAAAAATCCATGAATATAATATATGCAACATAAACGGAAATGTAAGCATATAAAGGAAAAGCCGCTAATTAATCCCAACAAGTTAATATAAATATCATGCGGTTCCAAATTTTCTCCAATTCTAAAATAACATCAGGTAAAGGTAAACATGTAGCTATAACCAGATGTATGTGAAAACATAAAGGTATAGCAAGATATATGTATCTACCTATAAGTAATGATGTAGTATACCCCCTGGGTATAAGTGAAATAGGTGTGCAAGGTATACCTGTAGCTATGTCATAAAGTGTGCGTGTACCTATTACTAATGGTACAATACTCTATAGGTATACAGGTAACTAGCATGTAAGTATATCAGAGCATATGTGTAAGCATGTAGGTATACAGGTATGCTATAAGTCAATGCGTAAAGAAATACAAATCAAAGTCTCAATGTCCCTAACCAAGCAATATCATATCTATAAGTGGGTTGTGCGTGACATGACAATTATGGACGGTGTGTGTAGCATATAATCAGTGCTCGTGCAACATGAATCGTCAATAATATATGCAGTGTCCTAAGGATATTAGTCCAAGCACAACAATATCTAAGTAATAGGGTAAATGCGCAATTCTAAATATGACATAGAATATGCGACAGAAATAACATCTCTAGCCCAGACGCATAACGCCATGCGGACGATTCCCCTATAGATGTTAAATCTACTCACCAACGCTCCTGGCTAAATAAAGCCTACCACTCGCCTTCCCTTGTCCGCAGCGTCCGAAGTCCCCGCCTACGAACATAAAATTTCACAAACACATCACATAAGTGAAATAGCCTATATCGACAAAAAGACAACGAAACGCAATGAAAACGGCCAGAAAATTACACTGCGCACCTAACGCGCACGACATCGGTCAAAAACCCTAACTAGGGTCGCCAAACTACAAAACACCTAGTCTAGATTCCGATCGTCCCGATCGCCCATTCAGAAAACAAAAATAAACGTGGACTCAATATAAATAACGTCGCAACGTCAAAAGAAACCCACGCCTAAAAGTTACCGAAATCTAGTAAGCAGTACTTATCTTTTTAGCACAAAGCTACAAGTTTTACCAAAACTATAATTTACAAACATCTTCAAATAGCAAGGTTAAACCATTTAAACCATTTCTATATTTTTAAACCTACTTAATTAAATTTTAGCAAAAACCTAGTAAGCAAAAACCCTTAATTAGACAAAATAGTAATTAACAAAAATTAGCATTTTCTAATAGGTTAAACTTTTCCAAATCACAAATTAGCACTTCAATTAAACATTAAATATTTAAATCAAGTTTTGACCTTAACTTGAATATTCTAAAACCATTTCTAGAATTTAAACATGAAATTAAAAACTTAAATTAACATCTAATTAAGCTAGCATAAAGATTTAAATTTAACAATTAAGGATTAGGGTTAAGATTTTATACCTTCCAAGAACACAACTTGAAACAAGAACAATCCACACTTTTGCCTCCAAAATCCTCACAAGAATGAAGATCTAAGAAAGTTTTGTGAAGAAGAATGAAGATTTTGGATTATATTTGAAATTCTATGAATTTATTTAGATTTTTCATGATTTATTTGAAGTAAAATGAGTTGAAATGGAGTAAAAATCATGAGGGGCAGCCAAGGAAAGAAGAGGGGCCGGCCAAAATGGAGGGAGGTGGAATTTGTGGAAATTGTGGAGAAGTTTCTAGCAAAAAAAATCATTTAATGCACATTTAATGCAGAATGCCACATTTTATTCAATTTTTTTTCTTTTTTAATTCAAAACCTTTTGCACTAAAAAAAAATCTAGATATTTAAAAAGAAGGTTCTAAAATAATTGTAGTGATGATTTCCAAGAATTTTCATTTAGAAGAAATTTCCCGATTTACGTGCATATTTTACCGGCTAAAATAATATTTTATTTGGGAAAAATTCTATCTGAACCAAAACCTCCCAAATACCTCCAAAGTTCGCTCACAAGCTTTATTTTCGCTAAAATAGGTGCCGGCAAGTTTCTACGGACGTTTGATCGAAATCGGGTTAAAACGGAAAATATTGACAATTTTGCCCTAAAACGGAAAAATCCGCAAAAGGATTTCTGAAACGTTACAATCTTCCCCCCTTAAAGAAATTCGGTCCCCGAATTAAAATTTTCACTAAGCGTGACTTCAAAGAGAAGATTACAAAACTCCGAAATCTCGCTCGTGTTAGTTATATGTATGCCCTAGAGGCCATTACTGTACATATGATGTATATTGTAGTGGATGCTTGGACATATATAGGGAGGAATTTCTTGCTCGACATGATAGTATGCTATCTGGTTGCTCTTTACCTTAACGTGTACACTAATTGTCTCTCTGTTACATGTTGGTAAAGCCCTTAGGATGTGTACTTGACTACCTGGACTATGATGCGGATCATACTAGTGGGGACATGGTAGTCCATAAGTAAATCCTTCAAGGTCCCTAGTCGTGGGTGTATCGAGACGGGGAATCGATATACCAGAGTAGACAAGCGTATAACTTCTCGACCCATACAGATGGGCGATGGATGATCCCATATCCATTGGTGTTTGACATCAGAGATGATATACGGGTGCTCAGTGGAGACTGGGTACACTGGACGGACTCGCCGAGAACTCCCAGATGGTATTATACCTTACGTCAGATGGCAGTTCTCTGGTGACACTGGTACAGAGTTGTCTGTTGACACGAGATCGTCATAGAGTCTTGTGTGATTCCCACTATGCTTTGATTTCCATCATACCACGTCCAAGAGGGCGTGCAAAAAGGTGGCTTTTGGGTACAGTCCCGAATCACATGGAGGCAATGAGCGATAGGAGGGGATTCGTCTCTCCCGGTATAGGGAGTTGATGTTGCGCTATGTTCGATTGGCTATAACTAGAAATCCCTGGCCAGGGTTGCTGAGATTTACTGGTAAGTGTTACCAGTAGTTTCTCGAACTGTTATAGACCTCATATCGACACGACTTATCGAGCTACTGGGGTCTGACGTTTACCACCCCTAGGCGAGATATGCGACATATCAGACAACGAGACCGGACTATACGGTAAGTGTTACTGGTTGAATTCACAGGAGTGTGAGCGGGCTTGCTCATTGATCTTCTGATCGCTCAATATCCGGATGGCCGTTACGTTTAGCAGACCGCTTACGGCTTGTGGGTGTTTGATATGATCATCACCTACTGCCGGCGTATTGACGAGTCTTTAGAGTCCTACACAGAAGTTTCCTGGCTCAAGCGAAACGAAATAGGAGCACATATGAGATATGTGCGGGGCCGAGAATAATACCAGTATGTGATAATGTATTCTATTCTCACGATTTGTATCATCGGACGGTTATATGTGATATAGCCGGGTTACCGAATCAAGTGTTGATTCGATACATTGATACACATGATATTAGTCGGTTATAGCCGGGTTATTAAATCATGAGTTGATTTAATAATTTAATGCATAATTATATATTTGATATATTACATTGCATTAACTAGTATTAGCTCACTTATGATTTATTTTCTCACTAGATTGTGCACATTGCTTATATGTGATATATGCAAGTGTACATATTTGTATCATGCTTGATGATACATACAAGTTGGGTGTATGAGACTTAAATCAAATCATGGTTAAATTAAGGTTTACTATTTTCCTAACAAATAACAAAAGAGGTGAGAGTTTGGTCAAAGTTATCAAGCTTCATGAAGCTTGATAAACATTGACAAAGTCAACTCTTTTGTCATTCCTTAGGATATTAGTTAACCCAACCCTTAACCTAATACCTTGGTTAATTCTCTACATGAGTTAAGCATGAGGGCTTAACTCAACCATGGTGCCATAATTCAAGAAAAAGGTTTTCATTTGGATAGATTATTCTTTCTTCTTCTTCTTCTTCATCAAGCTCCATCCAAAAGCTTACTAGCTCCAATGGTGCCATTAGAAAAAGAGTGAGAAAATCAATTCTAAAGTGAGACCACTTCCTACTTCTTCATCCTCTACCACTTGCCTTGTAGTAGAGTGTGTTCTCTTCACAAAGTTTATGACCTAGTGAAGGAATAGCTTAAGTTTGTGTCTCCCCGACGTAGATCATCTTCGGCCTCGAAGTCATCGAAGCAAGCATGCTCGTTCTTCTTGTGAAGCTTCTCTAGAGTCCGGAGTTCACGATCGCAGCGATGGGGACATTTACACGGAGCTAAAGAAGTGGAGGACCGGATCTACAAAGGTTGTACTCCCTTTCACTTATTAGTAAAGTTGTTTGCTAGCTTGTAGTTTCGCCTAACCTCTAGTTAACGATCTTGCATTAGGGTTTCTCGGCACATAAATTTTTGAATTTGGCATGGTTGATGCCTTGTGGAACCTCTTGAGTGTGCCTAGGAACCCTAAAGTGGTATTAGAGCCTAGCTAGAGCTTTAGGCGAAGTGTTGACGATGTTAGAAGTCCGATCGAACCCGAAACCCTAATTGAAAACCCTTCTCTGTACATTTTCTGAAACTGTGGAATTTTGTGAATTAAAAATATCCAAAAAATTCAGTAGGGAATTGTAGGAGTTACTGTGCAGCACGTGACCCCAACTCGACCAACGTGCCGCGGAACCGCGGCCTAACCCTGGCTTGCGCGGCGGTTCCGCGGCCATATTGGTGAGTTAGGCCACGTGGTTTGCACAGTAATTTATTTCTGGAATTGCTGTGTTTTCTGGGAATTTTTAAATTTTACTCAAGAGTTGAGTTTTCTGGGTTGTATTGGGGACTCGGTGTTTCGATCGGGAAGTCTAACTTCGTCTATGTGTTTTTCCGAATAATTTTAGAAAATGTTGAAAAGTTCGACCGGATATAAATACCCACTTTTTCCCCTGTCGGGAAATTTCCAAGTGTTGGATCTTTCCGTAGTTTAAGAACGTTCTAAGTCGTGCAAGTAATGCGGTGGACCCTCTAGAAGACAACAAACCTTAACTCGATTATGTGACCATCTTGAACTGCCTTTTGAACCTTAGGGTTTGGGGCAGTACAGCGTGCCACATGTGAGGCGTTGGCTTGACCCTTCTCCGGCTGGACCATTGGTACTGTGGTATGTGATGGATGTTTTTAAACTGATTTCAAGTGTTGAGATATATTGGGGAAATCTTGGGTGTTTGATTATTCGATCGGAAAGTTTAACATTGTCTATTTATCTGGATTGTGATACAATATTTGGAATCCACAAGAAGTTATGAGATAGCTAATTTGAATATTATAAACATAGCAGTTTAGTCTCAATTGATCGGTTGCCACAGAATTTTGATGTGATCAAAAGTCTGTCGCAATCACGTAGCGTACGCGGATACTCACCGGGTAAACTTAACAGACAGCCACGCCCCATAGCCCCGACCAAGTGACTGTAGGAGAACCCCGTCGCCAAAAGCATCTGTTCGGGTGCTCGCGGCAGCGGTGTTCCTCCTTAGTGCACTTCGTCGACGGCATCTGGGGGTGCGGCCGTCTACTAAAGTTTGCGATGAGCATTAGATCAGGTTGTCGGGAATCTTGTTGAATTGCCCGACTTGATATTGAAAAGAGTTTTCGATAAAGAGACTAAAATGCAGGGTTTATAAATGTTAGGCATGCGATGTCTAAGGAATTCATTTGGTTAAGCATGCGATGTCTAAGGAGATTGCGGATTCCAACTGTTGTAGTTTTACACATTCTTTTCTGTGACCGTAAGCGCAGTATGTGGTGTATCGCCGGCTTCGTTGCTATACATCAATGAAAATCGGGATAGGCATACTTGCTTACGTTGATGATATGTGATATTATGTGTTGCTGTGATATGTTATATTGGATCGTCGCGTTTTGAATAGCCGGGGGTTTTATGTGAGATGAGAGTTTTTCTTTTTTCATTCATGTAAAATTCATTTGTATGTAATATTCTTTTATTGGGGCACTTCCGGGATGAGGATGATGTCACCTTTGTATATTATTTACTTTTCCGCATTAGGTAGACCGAAGGCGGGGAGCACAAGTAACCGGGTTCTAGGGTCCAGTGGGAGACCATCTCGAGGAGTCGAGACCGAGTCTCCTAACCCTAGAATTGGCAGTGTTGCTTGCCGCTCTCGTAGGGGTCTAGGGATGTGGGTTTGGCTATTCATCGCGACCGTGGAATCTGTGTTTTATACTGGCTCGTATTGAAAACACGGACGTCCTAGTATATCTAATATTTCATATATGTTTCTTCTGCTGCGATATCTGTGATGTGATCATTCGATATGTTGTGATAGATACTGTATATAGTATATATGATATATTATATAGACGTTACTTATGTTTTACACCCGCGCTAGCCCTGCCCCGCTCTGCCGTTAGTTACCTAACCTAACGGTGCATGAGGGGACATCGAGGCGAATGCGGATGGCATAAGTGTACGTCGTATTTATCTGTGATGTTTAGGTGACTTAAATGATGGGACTTCATTAATATGATTAATGAAAGAAAAGAAACCTTAAAGATGTTGTGGAATCGAATTTTCAAAAAACAGGTAGCTACAGTTCTTGCTTTGCATCTCGGTGTTCCTTGTAGAACATCCTGCACCTTATTCGATAAGGAAAGGGCCGAGATCCCTTCACCGGGAGTGACCCCTTTAGCAATAACTGGCAGATGCTACAACACTCGGTCTGTCTTTTGATTGCTTTTGGAGTTTTGCTTTGCATAGAGATATATATGATATGTCCTGCACCTTATTCCATAAGGAAAGAGCCGAGATCCCTTCACCGGGAGTGACTTCTTTAGCGAAACTAGTAAAAGCCTAAAAAACATTCCATTTTAAAATCATTTGATTCTACAACGATATCAAGTTCATTACGCAATAGGTTTTCAGAAAAGCCTGTCGTAGCCCTCCGTCATTTCAGATAAGTCCTACTAGTATTCGTGCTACGTTTGTTGACCTCCGTCAAGGCGTAGTGTGCGGTAGCTAACTAGTATTTATCTGCTTATGCATATGATGCAGATTGGATTAGGGTAGTCGTACGACCTTGTTGACCTCCGTCAAGGGTCGTGCGGGTGGGTTTGATTCAATCAAGAAATGACGGGTTGAACTTGACTTGCACCATGTGGTTTGTTGACCTCCGTCAAGGTCATGGGATGCTTGGGGCAAAATATTATCGGGAATTTCAAGTGTTGAAATTTGCAATGAGATTGCATACCTTCTATGAGATAGTTGGATCCCGATACCTGCTGCGAGTAATTGTTACTCCTGGGAGAGTTTTTCACATTACAATTAGCCGATCAAGTAGGTGTCTAGAAAGGTGTTAACGAGGTTACGCCTCTGGGAAAACGAGGTTTACATTAATTAGGTCCGTGCGAAAGCACGGGGCACCTCCCTCAAAGTACCGACACTGGCCTGGCTGAAAGATTGGCGAACTTGTAGCGTGTAATTAATCCCGACTAGTCTTTCCTTTTAGGGTTTGAAGGAAGATTTGATAAAAACAGTGGGAGCCATCCTGATTAGATAAAATAATAACCAATCTGATCTTGCAAGAGCATATGCTGAGTGTTTTCTTCTCTCTCTCTCCAGATAGCGACCATGTCACGCCTTAATCAAGATAATAAAACGGATATACTGACCGAACCCGCTTGTTATACTGAGCTGGGGAACGTTGGTCCCTCTCCAACTTATAATTGTTATAAGACAGAGCAGGAAATTGGGGAATACCAGATTTCCCGTGCCGCCCAAACGAAGAAAGTGCATGCTGATGCATCATCTTCGGGTGTGTTCATTACATAGAACTGTTTCTCAGTATCTTTTATGTCCTCGGTATGAGATACCGGATCAGGATCCCGCATATGTAATCTGTTACATGGGCTACAAAAAGGTAGAGAACTGAGAACGGGTGATAAGTTTCATGAGACAGAAAACGGTGCAAGTGTTGCAGCCAAGTCTGTTGGTCACTGTCACCCTGTATTACCAGAATACATTGATTCTGAACAAATGTTATTAGACACCGAACCTGATATACAAAATCATATCAGTCTCTTTATTCACAAAGAAAGGATATAATTTTGTATTGTTGGATAATGTTTCGAACATTTCCTATATCAAAAGTTGATCGGTTCAGGCACGTTATCAAAAAGCATTGACGTTCTAAATCAAACTACAGTTCTTAGTATACAGAACACATACAAGAGGAAGAGTTCAGAAATGAACGGATCCTTCTTGAGGCATTGTAGACTAGGTCATATCAATGCGACCTGACTAGCTAAGTTACATTTAGATGCATATTTAAATTTGTTTGAATTTACATCTTGTGAAACTTGCCGGTCATGTCACAAAGATAAGACGACCACAGCCCTGTTTATTGGAAACAGAGAAAGAGTTAGTGAACTCTTGGGATTGATACATGCTGATGTATGAAAGTCCTCTGTCTACATATGCCAAGACCGGTTCTTTGTACTTTATTATATTAACTGATTATCTCTCAAGATTCGGACATATGTTCCTGTTGAAACACAAGTCTGAACCTTTTGAGATATTCACAGAATATAAGTTAGAAGTAGAGAACCAAAAACCGGGTATAAGTATTATGTTCTTTGATGAGATCAAGGAGGAGAATACTTGAGCACGGAATTCCTGGACTATTCTAAAGGAGAATGAGATTCTCTCTCAGCATTACTCCTCCGTATACACCACAGCACGTCGGTGTATCGGGGCGGAGCAATAGCACCCTATGTGATATGGTGTGCTCTATGATGAGTACTACTGAGTTTCCTATTTTCTTTTGGGAGTTATGCACTTGAGATGTTGCATACCTATTGAATAGGGTTCAAATCAAATCAGTTGCCTACCACTTCATATGTGATATGGAATGGGAAGAACCCATATCTTAAAGTATGTTAAGATTTGGGGTTGTCCGGCCTATGTCTGAAAAGAAAAATCCGGACAAGCTCGAGGTAAAGTCAGATCTGTGGAAGTTTGTTGGATATCCCAAGCATTCGCAAGGGAATATCTTCTACCAAACCGAGAAACAAAAGTGTTTTATTTCTCAACCTGCCACCTTTGTGAAAGGGAATTTCTTATGGAAAAATTAGTGGTCATGAGGTAGAACTGGAAGGAGTTCCAGCTATACAAACTACAGCAGATGATTTGGTAGAACCAAAGGATTCATTAGTAACCAACGAACCTCAGCCTCTCCGCCGATCTAGTTGGGTTCCTCACCCACCTGAGAGTACTTCGGTTTCTCTATGACAGTGGGAGCGAGGATTGCATCATGAGATGATGACCCAACTAGTTTCGAACAGGCTATCAGGAGTAGGACTCTGTAAGAATGGCTGGATGCTTATCGATCTGAGATGGAATCCTTATACACCAACAAAGTATGGACTTTGGTTGCTTTATCTGAAGGGTTAAATCCCCATCAGGAGCAAGTATATCTTGAGAAGATTACATGGTGTACATGGAAAAGTTGAGACTTTCAAAGCTATGCTTAAGTCCATCCAGATCCTACTTGCCACGGCTACATACCATGACTACGATATCTGGTGGTTGGGTGTCATGACAGCTTTTCTAAATGATGTTTTGGAAGAGAGCGTCTATAAGTACACAGCCAGAGGGCTTCGTAGACGGTGGGAACAGCGGAAACGTGTGCAAGATCCTTTATAGGATAAAGCAGGTATCGCAGAGTTGGAACATCTGTTTTGATGTGGTAGTCAAAGAGTTTGACTTCATCAAAATGGTAGATGAACCTTGTATATACAAAAGGGTAGTAGAGAGTATGGTGGTGATCCTCGTAGAGTACGTGGATGACATACTCTTGATAGGTAAGGAGTTTCCTATACTACGCTCGGTCAATCTCCGCTTATCACAAGGATTCTTCATATAGGATCAAAGTGATACCTCCTAAATCTTGGGTTTTTTTGGATCTATGAGATAGATACAATTGGATGTTAGGATTCTCACTAGATATAGTGAGATGGTATCAATCGATCCTGGGGAGAATCACTGGAAAGGTTCAAGGGTGATAAGGACGACTGAATGTCAGTCGCAGGCATTGTCTATACCCTCAGTGGAGTGACGGTATGTTGGAAGAGTTCCAAGATAAATACCGTGACTTACTAGACGATTAAAGGTAAGATACATCGTTACCAAGGATGCTACCAAAGAGGCAGTCTGGATATATATATAAGTTCATGAGATGAACTTCGTTCCTACCATTGTATGACAATGGAGTTGTGGCTTTTGCCTAGGAACGCCCATCCCATCAGTGATCCAGACATATTCTAAGGCAGTATCACCTGACCATGGAGATGGTTGATCTTCAGGGGATCGAGGTTAGGAGGGTAGACTAAGAGAACAACATGGTGGATCCACTCACAAAGGCCTTTTCCCAGATAGAGACTTTTATGGGATGGTTGAGTATGAGATACTAAAACCACTGCTATCAGATGGCCCTAGTGCAAGTGGGAGATTGTTAGTTATATGTATGCCCTAGAGGCCATTACTATACATAGGATGTATATTGTAGTGGATGCTTGGACATATATAGGGAGGACTTTCCTGCTCGACATGATAGTATGCTATCTGGTTGCTCTTTACTTTAACGTGTACACTGATTGTCTCTCTGTTACATGTTGGTAAAGCCCTTAGGATGTGTACTTGACTACCTGGATTATGATGCGGATCATACTAGTGGGGACATGGTAGTCCATAAGTACATCCTTCAAGGTCCCTAGTCATGGGTGTATCGAGACGGGGCATCAATATACCAGAGTAGACTAGCGTATACCTTCTCGACCCATACAGATGGGCGATAGATGATCCCATATCCATTGGTGTTTGACATCAGAGATGATATACGGGTGCTCAGTGGAGACTTGGTACACTGGACGGTCTCGCCGAGAACTCCCAGATGGTATTATACCTTACGTCAGATGGCAGTTCTCTGGTGACACTGGTACAGAGTAGTCTGTTGACCCGAGATCGTCATAGAGTCTTGTGTGATTCCCACTATGCTTTGATTTCCATCATACCACGTCCAAGAGGGCGTGCAAAAAGGTGGCTTTTAGGTACAGTCCCGAATCACATGGAGGCAATGAGCGATAGGAGGGGATTCGTCTCTCCCGGTATAGGGAGTTGATGTTGCGCTATGTTCGATTGGCTATAACTGAAAATCCCTGGCCAGGGTTGCTGAGATTTACTGGTAAGTGTTACCAATAGTTTCTCGAACTGTTATAGACTTCATATCGACACGACTTATCGAGCTACTGGGGTCTGACGTTTACCACCCCTAGGCGAGATATGCGACATATCAGACGACGAGACCGGACTGTACGATAAGTGTTACTGGTTGGATTCACAGGAGTGTGAGCGGGCTTGCTCGTTGATCTTCTGATCGCTCAATACCCGGGTGGCCGTTACGTTTAGCAGACCGCTTGCGGCTTGTGGGTGTTTGATATGATCATCACCTACTGCCGGCGTATTGACGAGTCTTTAGATTCCTACACAGAGGTTTCCTGACTCAAGCGAAACGAAATAGGAGCACATATGAGATATGTGCGGGACCGAGAATAATACCAGTATGTGATACTGTATTCTATTCTCGCGATTTGTATCATCGGACGGTTATATATGATATAGCCGGGTTACCGAATCAAGTATTGATTCGATACATTGATACACATGATATTAGTCGGTTATAGCCGGGTTATTAAATCAAGAGTTGATTTAATAACTTAATGCATAATTATATATTTGATATATTACATTGCATTAACTAGTATTAGCTAACTTATGATTTATTTTCTCACTAGATTGTGCATATTGCTTATATGTGATATATGCAAGTGTACATGTTTGTATCATGCTTGATGATACATACAAGTTGGGTGTATGAGAGTTAAACCAAATCAAGGTTAAATTAGGGTTTACTATTTTCCTAACAAATAACAAAAGAGGTAAGAATTTGGTCAAAGTTATCAAGCTTCATGAAGCTTGATAAACATTGACAAAGCCAACTCTTTTGTCATTCCTTAGGATATTAGTTAACCCAACCCTTAACCTAATACCTTGGTTAATTCTCTACATGAGTTAAGCATGAGAGCTTAACTCAACTATGGTGCCATAATTCAAGAAAAAGGTTTTCATTCGGATGGATTATTCTTTCTTCTTCTTCTTCTTCATCAAGCTCCATCCAAAAGCTTACTAGATCCAATGGTGCCATGAGAAAAAGAGTGAGAAAATCAATTCTAAAGTGAGCCCACTTCCTACTTCTTCATCCTCTACCACTTGCCATGTAGTACAGTGTGTTCTCTTCATAAAGTTTATGACCTAGTGAAGGAATAGCTTGAGTTTGTGTCTCCCTGACGTAGATCATCTTCGGCCTCGAAGTCATCGAAGCAAGCACGTTCGTTCTTCTTGTGAAGCTTCTCTAGAGTCCGGAGTTTACGATCGCAGCGATGGGGACATCTACACGGAGCTAAAGAAGTGGAGGACCGGATCTACAAAGGTTGTAATCCCTTTCACTTATTAATAAAGTTGTTTGCTAGCTTGTAGTTTCGCCTATACTCTAGTTAACGATCTTGCATTAGGGTTTCTCGGCACATAAATTTTTGAATTTGGCATGGTTGATGCCTTGTGGAACCTCTTGAGTATGCCTAGGAACCCTACAGCTTGCAGCCTCCCAAGTGATCACCTCACTATACGGCTACGTCTAAGAAAACCCTCCATAGATGGCAAGACCCTTGACCGAAGTTCCTCCACCTGCCTAGCCATTAACAGAATTGGCTGCCGGTGAACGAAATGATCACGTCCAAGCTAAATGGTCTGATGCTGAATCATGTGAGAAAGGTCATGAAGGTAATTGTAAAGTATCAACACAAGGAATACGGGGTGAACACTCAATAATCTGGTCGGAAGTGCCAAATTAAAGGTAACGAAACTAACTCGCTTGAGGATCTCAAAAGGACCTACAATTCTGGGATAAGCTTCCCAAAACTCAACACGTCATTCATCGAAAAAATCCGTAGGAATACATGAGCTCCCACTGCGAACTCAAGCCTGTGACCATCACGGTCGGTATAAGACCTCTGTTTGCACTGGGCTAATCTCATCCTGACCTGAACCAACTGGATCATCTTCGAAGTTTCTAGATTAGCTGGGGTCCAAAAATCCTACTTACACATAGTCAGAAAAACAGACTGGTGACCGACACAACCTAACAAACAAAACTTAAAGGTTTCCTATTGGAGTGCCTCCTGATAACAGCTATCGAAGGAGAATCCTAACAATGGCAAGTGACGATCCCAACTACCGACAACAATTAATACGTACGCACAAGCATATCCTCCAGAGTCGGTATAACCCTCTCTCATAAAACCATCGTCCCGCGGATGGAAAAACGGAGCTAAAGCCCAACCAGTATCCAAGGCTTCCTGAAGTTCCTGCCCAAGACGGCAAGCGAATAGGGTGCCCTATTTGAATACGACCCATGAAGGAACTCCGTGCAACGCACAAATTTAACCAAGAACAACTGAGAAAACCGAGTATAACTAGACAACTAGCATCCGAATAGAGTCACACCCTGAACAAACCTGGGTAGACACCATAACGAAATTCGTGGAGATCTGCTCCCACTCCCACTTCGGAACGGTTAAAGGTTGCAACTCTCCAGCCGGTCTCAGATGCTCAACCTTAACACACAACAAGATAGACACCTCGAAACGAAATCTGAAACTTCACTCTTCATCCCTGCCCACCCGTAACTATCTCACAAGTCACGCTACAATTTGGTGGAACTTGAATGAACACCAAAAGTTGACTGATGTGCCTGCTCTAGGATTTCGCGTCTCAGCCCAATAGTATCAGGTACGCAAACGCGTCCCCAAATGAAGCACATCTGGTCACAATTCAAGGACTCCGAATCATTACCCAGCCGAGTATGCTCAAGAATCTTTGACGTACGAGTATCGGCGGGCAGTGCCTCGCGGAAGCGATTAAGGAAAAGCTGTCGGGCGCGGACATGACCAAGCTGTCCCCTCAGTAGAGACGAACTTAAGCTGTACTCAACGATCGCACAAGAACTGTAAATCTGCAGAAAACTGTCTCAACAATCAAAACCCGCTGTAGGAAGATGTACATTAAGCTCTAGTGGTCTGTGAAAATCTGACATGACTCTCCAAACAAGTAGTGTCTCCAAATCTCCAACGCAAGACCACCGCGGCCATCTCCAGATCATGAGTGGGATATCCTGTTAGTACTTCCTCCAACTGTAAGGAAGCAAAAGTGATAACTCTATAGTGCTACATCAGTACACAATCAAGCCCCACTCGTGAAACATTACAGTTAAACAACAAAGTCGTCCGAACCAGAAAGCAAAGAAAGAACTGATGCAGTTGTTAACCGAGTCTTCAACTGCTGAAAAACTCTGCACGCATGCCTCAGTCTAAAGAAAAGAAACCTCCCTCCCAGTCAGTTCAGTCAACGGTGCAGCACTATATTAGCAATCCTGCATGAAACGGTGGTAAAAAAAACCTACTAAGCCCAAAAATCTGCGGACCTCCGTCCGTACCCAAGTCTGGTCCAAAGCTGTATGGCCTCGATCTTCCTCGGAACCATACGAAAACCGTCTCCCATAACTATAAAACCTAGGAGTCAACACAAACAAGCCTGAAGGAACACTCCGAGAATCTAGCAACAGCTGGGGCTCTCCCAATGTCTGCAAAACAAATCCTCAAGTGCTACTCCTGTCCCTCACGACACATTGAATAGACCAGAATGTCGTCAATAACACAACAATAACTGGTCGAGGAACGGCCAGAAGAAATCTGGTTCATCATATCTACGAATGGTGCTAGGGCATTGGTGGGTCTAATAACACCACCAAAACACACAAAGACCGTAGCACGCACAAGGCAGTCTTCGGAATGTCATCACTCCGAACTCGCAACAATGATGACCTGATCCCAAACAAACTTAGAAAATGTCTCGCACTCGGAAGCTGAGCGAAGAAATCGTCAATGCGAGGTAATGGATACCTATCCGCATCGTAAGCCGGTTCAATTGATGATCAATCAATACAAAACCTCAAACTGCCGTCTTTCTCCTTGACGAACAGAAATAGGAGCTCCCCAATGCGAAACACTCAGACACACACGCCCTACCTATCTAGAAACTCTTCAGCAGATCCTTAAGCTCCCTAAGCTTCACCGGCTTATCTGGAACAACGTCGGAAAACTCTCGCATGAAGGAAAGCTGGTCCAACAAATCTACTGTGGCTCCGGTATCACGAATGAACGCTAAGAATTCTCGACATTCTCTCCTCAAAAGCCGACTAGCGAAAAGGCTGAATTCAAGCTGTGAGAGACGGCACTACTGTCCTCCCGCACAACAAGAACTGACTCGCCGGGAAAACAAAACCTGACTGTTTTCACGCGGCGGTCCACAGACGCCTAGCACGTAGCTAACCGGTCTATGCCCAGGAGGACGTCAAATCCAACATCTCTACAAGGATCACAACGACGGACGAATCTCCTAACCGATTGGCACACGACTGAAATATGTGTTGCGCAACAAAAGAATCGTTGACAGAAATTAACACAACAAACTGTTGATCTAGCTAACACGACTCTACTCGTCCCAAACCTCTGCTACTCCCGCGACGGTCAGGAAAGCTGTCTCGACGACTAGGCCTCTGTCTCTGGGCTGGTACATCGGTACGAGTCCTCCATGGTTCTGGAACTCCCAAAGTCTCTGGAATACGTGCCTCGTCAACTGGGGCTGCATCCACTGGTGCTATGTAGGTGACGGAATGCTGCATGCTGATCGCAAGGAACAACTGGGTAACAGGAGTGACAACCTCCTGTCGCTGCGCTCAAATGGCATCAACCAAAGAACTCATCGTCTGGCGTAAGTCCTGCATCTCTGCCACAAGCCTAGCGATACTATCTGTCGAAGGCGAATCCATCTGCACCTGTGCAACGAGCATGCTATCCTGGTCAGTCCTTGTCCTACCCGAGTCAATCCTGACCTCGGCCCTCGCTGTATCACTCTGAGTCCCCATAGTCATCGGCGACAAAGGCTATAAATAGAAATAAGATTCAATATGAACACGGAAATCGAATCACAAGGATATGTCATCAAGGAAGGAATTTCAAGCAATTTGTACTTAGGTCGCTTTAGGTGGAGTACTGCATCATGAGTATGCCGCGGACATACACACACTACGTTACTCTGCTTAAGCTACCTACTCCATCATACCACGGTCATCCTACACTCCGAAAGGTAAAACCTAGCGCTCTGATACCAACTTTGTCACGACCCGAAATTGGCACGTGACGGCCCTAATACTACGCAACGTCTATAGGCGTAACGCAGTAAAAGAAAGCCAAAACCCAGAAATCTAAACAATTAAAAGACAAGAAAAGATAAGAAACATTGTTTAAAAGTCTTTGAAATCACAACCCAAATTCTTTAAAAATCCAACTTTATTTCCTTTAAAATTTTGGCAGCACCTCCTTTGTAAAATCTAGCCCCAAAAATGGGTACAACATAAATATAAAGTAAAGCATCCCCAAATGGGAGCAAATACACGCCCAAAGGCGGAAAACAACCACCACAACAAATATACGACGCCGTAGCGAAGAAATAAAAAACGATAGAAAGAAAACTGTATAAAAGACAATAAGTCACAAATAATATACAATATCGTCCTCACCAAGTCTCTAAGTCAACAAGAAAATATAGTAGATGGAGAGTACAAGGATACAACAAATATACAATACAACAAACGAATAACCACAAAACCTACCTAAACAAACTGCACACTGTGAGCTGATGCGGTATCCGTAGCAAAAGATGATAGAAGAATAGCATGCCTCGACTACTCTGGGGAACACCCTGCAAAACAAACTGTGGCACAGCGGGGGTGAGTTGCCAACTCGTGAATAGTAAATAACATATGCAGATAATCGCAAGTATGCACGTACAGCGTGAATCTAACATGTGCAATTAATAACAATAAAAGGTCATATGAATGCAATAATCATGAAAGGTACACTGGCAGGTACAACTAATACATGAAGCAATGAATATAAATAAAGGTATGTAAATTCAACAGTCATGAAAGGTACTCTAACAGGTACTACTAATACATGAAGCAGTGCATAAACAATAAATGTGGAATATGGAATGAAATATGTCATTTCCACGGAATCCTGATGATTGAATATGATTTCCGATTGTGTAGTTGGTTTTTAGAAAATAGAATTTAGGAATCACAACCAAAAATATTTTGACCGCAATCAATAACGGTGTCGGATGTAGCGCGTTAGTAAGTGCGGATCGTCCACAGGGAAAGTGTAATCCGTTCAATTTCCGAATTAGATGAGTTGAAAATTTAAGGCAAAGAAAAGAAAACAATTCATGATTTGCATTTGAAGATCAAGAAATAAGAAAAATCTAGATCTAAAAGAAACATTAAAAACAAGAATTGAGATGTGTGATAATTTCCAATCAACACTCAAGATTATAAGTATAGCTCGTAGGAGTAGATCGGATCTATAGATGTGATGAGATCTAATGATTACTCATTCTTATCCATTAACGAATTGATACTAGATCGATGCAAATTCATTGAGGTTTAAGGATCGTGCGGGAAAATTAGAGATTCCGCAACTCATCCTTTGTCCTTTCGATAGATCGCATTCAAATTCTAGTTTCTAGTT
This sequence comes from Agapanthus africanus, assembly GCA_030015575.1. Classification (NCBI taxonomy): domain Eukaryota; kingdom Viridiplantae; phylum Streptophyta; class Magnoliopsida; order Asparagales; family Amaryllidaceae; genus Agapanthus; species Agapanthus africanus. Next base: position 237,251,493 of record JASDDO010000026.1, read on the forward strand.
AATCAAATGGTCAATAGTTGTTCTCTAGTTTCGAGTGAACACGATCTAGAAAGCATCATCTCGAAACTAGGTTATTAATCATTTGATTCACTAGAATTTCAAAGCATTATAGGATTTAAGAATTGTAAGAATATCTAAATCATCATCATCTAAAGATCATCACAACTCCTACACGAGCGGAGATTACTCAAACATCATGATCACAAACACAATCACAAATTGAGATCTAATCATTATGCTTGAATTAAAAGATACGCAAGAATATAGAAAATTCACCTTTATTTATCGACAAATTTCGTTACAACTCTCTTGAATTTACAAAAGGTAGGAACTAGATCGTCGATTTCGGCTTCGCTCGGCTCCTTGAGTCGCGGATCGGCTTGGATCTCTTGCTCCGTTGAAATCCGACGTCGCTTCTAAAGGTTGGAGGAATTCTTGCTTGAATTGATCTCGAGAATTTGATCTTGAGGTCGAATTGGAATTTGGCACAAGTTTTGTCACTAAAGTTGTGGAGGGAAGAGGGAGAGATGAAGAATTCTTCTTGAACCCCTTGCACCCTAGATCTAGGCTCCTTTTTATAGACCAAATTCTAGATCTAGGATTTGAATTTCCCTCCAAAAGTTTGTTAAGCCAAAATTTGAATTTCCCTCCAAGAGTTTATTAAGCCAAAATTTGAATTTCCCTCCAAGAGTTTGTTAAGCCGAGCCTTCTAGATTTGCCACGTGGAGCTTCTGGGGTCTTCTGGAATCTTTGGCCGTTAGAAGTAAGCATGTGATGAAATTTGGTGCAATGATCTCACTATATGGCCGCGGATCCGCGGCGCCAAGGGTGTTTAGACCGTGGATCCGCGGCCCTTTGGTGGCCTTGGTGCTTTATTTTTATATGGTAACTCTTAGGCTTCCTGGTGGGCCTTTATCCAATATATGAAATCTCATTTGGCCTTCTGTATTGTTCCAGATCTTTAGCCTTTGAATTGGCGTGTCTTTTATCAGTTCTTTTTCCAATTTAGGCCCTGCTTCTGGAATTTCCTGCATTAGACCCCAAGACAAGAGTTGCGCAATACAAGGATGATGTGATGCCATGAACATCACACAATTTCCCTAAAAGTGCCGGTTTTAGAGTCTAACACATGCAATCTGATATTTAACGACTGATTTGCTAATATGTGCTATATGAATGCCGAACACTTCTAGATGAGTGCAAATGATAGGGAAATTGCCGTGTTTAAATTGCAGTATTTTCGACTGATCAAATTCCCCCAAACTTATTTTCGATCGTCTCGATCGAACAGTTTTATTAAAAAGAGAAGGAGAAAACAAAGAAAGAGAAAAGCACACTTTCGTAGGCAACACGATTGCACTGAGCATGTAAAACAAGCCTTTAAACCTCTAGGTGTCCCTAGTAGGAGGAGTGTTGTCTCCTGAGGGTTTTCAGCGGATTGCACCCACAAAATCCAATAATAAAAGGAAGATCATGAATATTACATTTAAAGACAAGAATTGTAAAAGAAAAGCCTTGAAAATTAGGGTTTCCAACTAAGCTAGCTTTTCGGTTGTCATGAGCCCTATCTTAATGGTTATGAAAAGATGTTAGAAATCACGTCCTCCCACAATAAAACATCGTCTTATTCTTCATTCCTATTTTTCTTCCAAACATCGATCATATCACCCTGCGTGTGTGTAAAGGACATCCCTACACCCGGAGAATTCAATTCAAGCTATCATACTCTTGTCCATCAGCCTCAGTACTTTTTAATTAATGAATATTCAGACAAATTTGCTCACACACTTTCATTCGACCGTTAATACTTCTTGAGGTACTAACCAACCGATTACTCATGTGTTTGCTTATTTGGTGTATTTTCCTCGTCTTGCACCACCTTAGGCATAGCAGTGACTCACAGACCAGTTGGCCTTAGGGCACTAGGTGAAGAGGCACCCTCGCTATACATTTTTTTATTGCCCTTGGTAATAACAAAACCAGTGTCCATTTTTCTCACCACTTTGTATTTTATTCATTTTATTTTTATTTCCTTCATACATCGGCTTTAAGACAAGAGTATTTCAAGGTATCCTCTACTATCCCGGGCTTTAAGACGTGTGTAAGTGCGAATAGCAGGGTATCAACGTTCAAAATGTTTGGCTTTCCAGAATAGAAACTATTTTTCAGACTTATTTTTATCCTCAGATTAGTGACTTCCTTCATCTTATTAACCCTTGGGACAACGGCTCATAACAACTTATTACTGGTTTGTATAAGAAAACTTCTAATTTTCTTGGTTTTCTTAAATTTTTCTAATCTCATGGATGTAATTGTTCACTATCTAATCTTTTATTATCATAAATATTAAATATTTTTATGTTTTGAAAATTTTTAAATTTTTATGAGTTTTGAAAATTTTTGAATTTTTATAGGTTTTTGAAAATTTTTAAATTTTTATAGGTTTTTATGGGTTTTGAAAAACTATTTACAAAAAATGATGAGCCAAAAATATGTACACAGAATTTTTATGGGTTTTGAAAATTTTTAAATTTTTATGGTTTTTTAAAGAAATGTTTTGTGCTTATGCAAATGATATGCACATGATGCAAAACTAAGCACAAACCTCCCCCAAACTTGTTTTCAACAGTGTCCTCACTGTTGCCTTCAGCTAAATCTACAAAACCTGCAAGCCTGGGAGGAATTTATTAGTGGGGGCAAAATATATAAGTGAAGACCCTCCCCCAAACTTGTTCTTGGCTTTGAAAAAAAATGCCCCCCCCCCCAAACTTGAGTTATGCAATGTTAAGCTTTGAAAATCACATGAGGGGGTCAAGAATCATTGGTCGATGCCAAGCTTTGCAAAGACCGAAGATCAACACCAACCATTCGAAGATTTTATCAATGCAGTGCTCGAGTTGGTGGAAGAAGAAGTGGGGAAAGGGTGAGGGGTTGAAGAGAGTGTGTGTGCGTCTCATTTTGGAGAGACGAAGCAGTGAATGTGATGGATAACTCACATTCTTTTTACAGTTCAGATGAAGAGGTGGAGGTTCAATTTCAGTGATTGGGAGATGAATCATCTCAACACCAGTGTTATTCAGAAATGCGAGTTCATCAGCGAAGATCTCCTCAAAAGTTTCATCAATACCCCGAAGAATAATGTCATCACAAGGTGCGGGGTGATCTTCAGACTCTAAGAACAGTTCATATTCAGTGTTAGTTGTTGACCCGGATATCTCGGTGGAAGAGTCCGTATGTGTATGATACATGGTTGGGTCAAACAATAACGTATGAAAAGAGTCAAGATCGATATCAGGAGGATCATCAAATTCGCTGCTGTCGACATCCATTAAGTCGACAGAATAGAAATGAGCAGTAGGTTCGGAGGGTACACTTCCCAACTTGTAATTGTTCAGCTCTATTGACCTATTCCCGAAGGATAGGGTCATAGAACCATTACGACAGTTGATGATAGCGTTGGAAGTGGCCAAAAAGGGGCGACCTAAATTCACCAGAATTTGATTCCGTGGGTTCGCTACAGGCTGTGTATCAAGTACAATAAAATCCACAAGGAATACGAATTCCCCGATTTTTATTAACACATCCTCCAGTTCACCCCTAGGTTTGGTGCTTGATCGGTCAGCCATCTGGAGAGTACAATGGGCTGGTTTCAACTCTCCGATCCCTAGTTGCTCATAGAATGAGAAAGGAAGCAGGTTAACACTTGCGCCAAGGTCTAAAAGAGCACGGTTGATGTGTTTATCCCCAATAGAAATCGATATCGTAGGACATCCTGGGTCCTTACGTTTCTTTGGTAGCGGAGGGATAAAAGCAGTGCTAATGCTATTGGACATGAAGACCTTCTTTGGATCTTGAGTCTTCCTCTTCCTAGTGCACAAGTCCTTAAGAATTTTCGCATAAGCGGAGACTTGTTGAATCGCATCTAGGATAGGGATGTTGATGTTAACTTGCTTAAACATGTCCATAATCTTCTCCATATGTGGACTCGATGTGTTAGCCCTTAACCGATTAGGATAAGGTGCTTTAGCAATAAGCGCTGGGTCTATCATAGGAGAAGGAAGTGTGTGTGGACCTGATCCCAAAATAGAAGTGGGGATCGTCGGTGGTAGACTAGAAGAGGTGGGCTGAGGTGTCAAGCCTAGAGGGAAATGGAGAATAGGCTCGCGAGAAGGCGGTGGGGTAAGAGAACAAGAATCAGATGTAGAAGTATGTGTGTGAGGGAAGGTCTCAGCCGGGATGTTGATAGGATCATCAATATCATCAACTTCTTCCCCAACATGGTTATCCAGCACTCTCCCAGATCTCAACGTGGTGATTGCATTCACATGATGTGAATAGCCAGGATTGGGCAAAGGTTGAGCTGGGAGTTTCCCTTTCTTTCTTGCACTCATTTCGGCCTTAAGTCGTGCAATCTCAGCTTCCATCGTTTTGATACTCTCAGCTTGGGACGCTGAGTTATTCTTTATCTCACCAATGGAAGACCTAACCTCGGCCGACATTTCCGTGAAATTTGACAAGAGTGATTTCATGGTTTGAGCGAATTGAGAGAACTCGTCAGAACAGGTCGACTGCATGGGATTAGAAGGTGCAGGAGTGTTGACCTGGTTTTGGAAATTTTGTGACTGGTAGGGGTGCTGGGTGAGTTGAAGAGGTTGCTGTTGTGGTGGAGGAACCCGTTGGAATTGATTAGGGTTTTGAACCGTGTTTTGGGATTGGTTCCAAGCAAAATTCGGGTGATTCCTCCAACCCTGATTATATATGGAAGAAAAAGGGTCGTTTCCAGGTCTTTGAAATGCGGCATTGGTATGCTCGAGACCTCGAAACTGAGAGTTTAATGAACATTCTTCCGTCAAGTGAGAAGGATCAGAACAGCACCCACAAACAGTTTTGGGGAGCGACATTGGATTTAGGGAGGCTGCTAAGAATTTGTGTTCCATAGCGTCGAGCTTCTTTTGCATTGCTGCCATCTCAGCTCGAACACCTATGGACACGTCTATTTGGTGTACGCCACCCCTACTCGATGGCTGGGTTCCAGTCTCCCACTGTAGTGACTTTTCAGCGAACTCTTCTAAAAATTTCCATGCTTCCCCATCATCCTTGGTCATAAAGGTGCCTTGACACATGTTTTCAAGGTTTTGTTTAGTGGTAGGGTTACTGCCCTCATATATGATTCGGCAAAGGTCCCATCTTGGGATGCCGTGATGTGGGCATTGAACCAAAAGATCCTTGAATCGGTCAAAGTATTTTGAGAATGGTTCAGCCGGAAGCTGGGAGAATTGATATAGTTCGCTATGGATTCGAGCTGTCTTTTGCATAGGGTAGAATTTCTTAAGGAATGCCGCAACAAATTCTTCCCAATTCGTGATAGAATGTGCGGTGGTGTTATACAGCCACTTCTTGGCTATATCGCACAAGGTAAATGGGAGAAGACGCAGACGCATGGCATCCACAGAAAGTTGTGATGTACTCATCATTGCGCATACGTTTTCAAATTTGGTGATAAAAACGTACGCGTCTTCAGTCTCGAGACCGTGGAATTTGGGTAGAAGGTTTATGTACTGGGGCTTAATCTCAAAGTTATCCCCGTTGGCTAGTGGAATGGATAAGCAGGTCGAGAGAGGACCTCGCAAAGGGTAGCACCTCTCTTAGAGAGAAATGCGGGGAGGATTCTGCGCACCAACGGACAGCGGCAAAGCAACGGTAAAGAGGTTCGATGGAGACTGATCCATCGGTGTGGGTGTGGTGGTGGGTAAAAGAAAGGTAAATGGAGAAATACCGACTTCGGAGTCAATCGAGGGGACGCGGACAAGTCAGGCACTAGAATTCCGTGTCCAGCCTATCTTGCACTAAAAGGGGTTAGTACAAGTGGCAGCGTGATTTATAATTAGGGGAAATGAAGTGAATGCGGTGTTTGTTTTGAAAAATGATACGGATTTTGAAAATATGATGCGATCACAACAAATGCAACAAGCAACCCTAAAATCTATGGTCACCTAGGTCAAAGCTCTAGACAGCTCCTAACTGCCAAAAGACAAGTTGCAGGATAAATCCTCCACTGCCTCTTTGTTTCTCCTATGGCCAGGTAAGTGCCAGGTAAGTGGGAGGTTCTCCACTACGTAAGTAGTAGGCCTAATTAAGTAACCACTAGCCTTCGACACACTTGCCTTAGACACAACAAAAAGAAACGCGGATAAGCAATGAATTACCCACGGCCTTCTCTTGTCCTAAGTGAGCGCGACGGTCCTTAGAGTCATCTCTAGATTTCTTTTAATTAATGAGGGTAAATGCGGATGCAAGTTTTGCGATTTTTGGGGCTTAGGAAGGGTAATGAACTCCCCACCTAATCTGGATTTGGTCTCTGCCCCTTAATGTCCGTATTAATTGTGCAAACAACCACAAAGATCAAAACACGCACAATTTATTTTGCTTTTTTCGGCGCTGCGATTTGCAAAGAAGCCTGCAACAAATTGTTAATTGGAGCAGATTTTAGGAAGGAGATAAGAAAGTTAGAGATTACCAGATAAAAATTGTTCAGAGATCCCCTAGAACTGCCGCGCTTCCGCCGTACAAGTCGCCTAACGCCGCGGTTCCGCCGCGCCTTGAGCTCCTCTCAGCACCAAATTTTTCCAGAGCACTCCTGATCACTTCCCTAGCTCTCTGGAATTCTCCAAATAATTTTCCAATTTCACAGCAAGCTCCAGATCTCCTTGCAATTAACCACAACAATACGTATTAGTAATTTGCACGAGTTTTGATCTAAAAAATATTGATGGAATAAACTTTTCAACTCAAATTTCAAAAACCGAACAAATAGCACACGATCCCCGGCAGCGGCGCCATTTGATTGAATATGATTTCCGATTGTGTAGTTGGTTTTTAGAAAATAGAATTTAGGAATTACAACCAAAAATATTTTGACCGCAATCAATAACGGTGTCGGATGTAGCGCGTTAGTAAGTGCGGATCGTCCACAGGGAAAGTGTAATCCGTTCAATTTCCGAATTAGATGAGTTGAAAATTTAAGGCAAAGAAAAGAAAACAATTCATGATTTGCATTTGAAGATCAAGAAATAAGAAAAATCTAGATCTAAAAGAAACATTAAAAACAAGAATTGAGATGTGTGATAATTTCCAATCAACACTCAAGATTATAAGTATAGCTCGTAGGAGTAGATCGGATCTATAGATGTAATGAGATCTAATGATTACTCATTCTTATCCATTAACGAATTGATACTAGATCGATGCAAATTCATCGAGGTTTAAGGATCGTGCGGGAAAATTAGGGATTCCGCAACTCATCCTTTGTCCTTTAGATAGATCGCATTCAAATTCTAGTTTCTAGTTAATCAAATGGTCAATAGTTGTTCTCTAGTTTCGAGTGAACACGATCTAGAAAGCATCATCTCCAAACTAGGTTATTAATCATTTGATTCACTAGAATTTCAAAGCATTATAGGATTTAAGAATTGTAAGAATATCTAAATCATCATCATCTAAAGATCGTCACAACTCCTACACGAGCGGAGATTACTCAAACATCATGATCACAAACACAATCACAAATTGAGATCTAATCATTGTGCTTGAATTAAAAGATAAGAAAGAATATAGAAAATTCACCTTTATTTATCGACAAATTTCGTTACAACTCTCTTGAATTTACAAAAGGTAGGAACTAGAGCGTCGATTTCGGCTTCGCTCGGCTCCTTGAGTCGCGGATCGGCGTGGATCTCTTGCTCTGTTGAAATCCGGCGTCGCTTCTAAAGGTTGGAGGAATTCTTGCTTGAATTGATCTCGGGAATTTGATCTTGAGGTTGAATTGGAATTTGGCACAAGTTTTGTCACTAAACTTGTAGAGGGAAGAGGGAGAGATGAAGAATTCTTCTTGAACCCCTTGCACCCTAGATCTAGGCTCCTTTTTTTAGACCAAATTCTAGATCTAGGATTTGAATTTCCCTCCAAGAGTTTGTTAAAACAAAATTTGAATTTCCCTCCAAGAGTTTGTTAAGCCGAGCCTTCTAGATGTGCCACGTGGAGCTTCTGGGGTCTTCTGGAAGTTTTGGCCGTTAGAAGTAAGCATGTGATGAAATTTGGTGCAATGATCTCACTATATGGCCGCGGATCCGCGGCGCCAAGGGGGTTTGGGCCGCGGATCCGCGGCCCTTTGGTGGTCTTGGTGCTTTATTTTTATATGGTAACTCTTGGGCTTCCTGGTGGGCCTTTATCCAATATGTGAAATCTCATTTGGCCTTCTGTATTGTTCCATATCTTTAGCCTTTGAATTGGCGTGTCTTTTATCAGTTCTTTTTCCAATTTAGGCCCTGCTTCTGGAATTTCCTGCATTAGACCCCAAGACAAGAGTTGCGCAATACAAGGATGATGCGGTGCCATGAACATCACACAATTTCCCTAAAAGTGCCGGTTTTAGGGTCTAACACATGCAATCTGATATTTAACGACTGATTTGCTAATATGTGCTATATGAATGCCGAACACTTCTAGATGAGTGCAAATGATAGGGAAATTGCCGTGTTAAAATTGCAGTATTTTCGACTGATCACCTGACATCGTGGTAGGATCACAATCCATCAAGATAAATCCAAATCACAATTCCTCAAATCAGCCCCCAAATTGGCTCTCATATCATATAAGTCTCACAAATCCTGAATGTACAATATCGAATAAATCTCATATATCCTGAATGTACAAATCAGCAATCACATAAATATCCTGTATCCAATATCAAATGAATCCCCTATACCCCAAATCAAATTATCAAGTAAAAATCTAACATCCTAAATATATTTGCATGAATAAATATGATGATGTATATAATTTAATGTCAATACACATATATTAGCGTCCCATTCCACTAATATTCATGTAAGGGCATATATAACAGCGGTCTAAACCCCTGTTATATATACAAAGGAGTAAAAAGAAATATCATGAAACCAATGTGTCAAGCATCGACACAGAAATACAGGTCTATCAGGTGCTGTCTCCACGACTGGCACCCTGATAGGTACGTATCATACGCTATTCCGAAAGCTCGAGTACCAAGCTCTGACCCTCACCTCTCGACGTATCTATACCTACATGACTCCCGTCGGTATCCTCATGATAACCGCTGAGTCATTGGTAATGTCACCGGATGGTATGGTTCCCTTGTCACTCATCGTCTAGCACCATGACCTCATTCTTGCCTTGGGGTACCTCCGGGCCCCACCATGTACCCGCACACGGACCCCTCCTTTCCTCGCGTGGGGTATATATATCAGAACCGATAAATCTGATGGTGGCTGCTGAAATATCATATCAAGGGAAACCGGGTTTTTCAAATAATGCATAATTTCATGAACTCCCACGGTCCCAAAATCCAGAAAACATCATGAAAAATCCATATCATAATGCGAAAATCCATGAATATAATATATGCAACATAAACGAAAATGTAAGCATATAAAGGAAAAGCCGCTAATTAACCGCAACAAGTTAATATAAATATCATGCAGTTCCAAATTTTCTCCAATTCTAAAATAACATCAGGTAAAGGTAAACATGTAGATATATCCAGATGTATGTGAATACATAAAGGTATAGCAAGATATATGTATCTACCTATAAGTAATGATATAATATACCCCCTGGTTATAAGTGAAATAGGTGTGCAAGGTATACCTGTAGCTATGTCATAAAGTGTGCATGTACCTATCACTAATGGTACAATACTCTATAGGTATACAGGTAACTAGCATGTAAGTATATCTGAGCATATGTGTAAGTATGTAGGTATACGGGTATGCTATAAGTCAATGCGTAAAGAAATATGAATCAAAGTCTCAATGTCCCTAACCAAGCAATATCATATCTATAAGTGGGTTGTGCATGACATGGCAATTATTAACGGTGTGTGTAGCATATAATCAGTGCTCGTGCAACATGAATCGTCAATAATATGTGCAGTGTCCTAAGGATACTAGTCCAAGCACAACAATATCTAAGTAATAGGGTAAATGAGCAATTCTAAATATGACATAGAATATGCGACGGAAATAACATCTCTAGCCCAGACGCATAATGCCATGCGGGCGATTCCCCAGTAGATGTTAAATCTACTCACCAACGCTCCTGGCTAAGTAAAGCCTACCACTCGCCTTCCCCTGTCCGCAGCGTCCGAAGTCCCCGCCTGCAAACCTAAAATTTCACAAACACATCACATAAGCGAAATAGCCTATATCGACGAAAAGACAACGATATATCGACGAAAAGACAACAAAACGCAATGAAAACGGCCAGAAAATTACACTGCGCACTTAGAGCACCTAACGCGCACGACATCAGTCAAAACCCCTAAGTAGGGTCGCCAAACTACGAAACACCTAGTCTAGATTCCGATCGTCCCGATCGCGCATTCAGAACACAAAAATAAACGTGGACTCAATATAAATAACGTCGCAACGTCAAAAGAAACCCACGCCTAAAAGTTACCGAAATCTAGTAAGCAGTACTTATCTTTTTAGCACAAAGCTACAAGTTTTACCAAAACTATAATTTACAAACATCTTCAAATAGCAAGGTTAAACCATTTAAACCATTTCTATATTTTTAAACTTGCTTAATTGAGTTTTAGCAAAAACCTAGTAAGCAAAAACCCTTAATTAGACAAAGTAGAAATTAACAAAAATTAGCATTTTCTACTAGGTTATGCTTTTCCGAATCACAAATTAACACTTCAATTAAACATTAAACATTTAAATCAAGCTTTAACCTTAACTTGAATATTCTAAAACCATTTCTAGGATTTAAACATGAAATTAAAAGCTTAAATTAACATCTAATTAAGCTAGCATAAAGATTTAAACATAACAATTAAGGATTAGGGTTAGGATTTTTTACCTTCCAAGAACACAACTTGAAATAAGAACAATCCACACTTTTGCCTCCAAAATCCTCACTAGAATGAAGATCTGAGAAAGTTTTGTGAAGAAAAATGAAGGTTTTGGATTATATTTGAATTTCTATGAATTTATTTAGATTTTTCATGATTTATTTGAAGTAAAATGAGTTGAAATGGGGTGGAAATCATAAGGGGCAGCCAAGGAAAGAAGAGGGGCCGGCCAAAATGGAGGGAGGTGGAATTTGTGGAGAAGTTTCTAGCAAAAAAAATCATTTAATGCACATTTAATGCAAAAAGCCGCCTTTTATTCATTTTCTTTTCTTTTTTAATTCAAAACCTTTTGCACTAAAAAAAATATCTAGATATTTAAAAAGAAGGTTCTAAAATAATTGTAGTGATGATTTCCAAGAATTTTCATTTAGAAGAAATTTTCCAATTTACGTGTATATTTTACCGGCTAAAATAATATTTTATTAGGGAAAAATTTTATCTGAACCAAAACCTCCCAAATAGCCCCAAAGTTCGCGCACAAGCTTTATTTTAGCTAAAATAGGCGCCGGCAAGCTTCTACGGATATTTGATCGAAATCGGGTTAAAACGGAAAATACCGACAATTTTGCCCTAAAACTGAAAAATCCGCAAAACGATTTTTGAAACGTTACATATATCTTATGTTCGTACCCGTTTCAGGGCTAGTTTTTACAAAGGAGTTGATGCCGAAATTTTTAAGAAAATAAACTTAAGTTTAAAGATTTTTACTTGAGATTTCCAAATGTTTTAACAATGTTTTTATCACTTGCTACTTTTCATGATTTAGATTTCTGGATTTTCGGCTTACTTAAATTGCGTTACGCCTGTAGACGTTACGTGGTTTAAGTGCCGATCATGTGCCAAATTTTGGGTCGTGACAATTTTACACACACGTAGGGTTATACGATCGATGTTTGGAAGAAAGGTAGGGAGGAAGACTATAAGCGATGTTTTATTGAGAGATGATGTGATTTCCGACATCTTTTCATGACCATTAAGATAGGGCTCATGGCAACCGAAAAGTTAGTGTAGTTGGAAGCTCTTATTTTCAAATTCTTTTTTTATGGTTCTTATCTTTGTACGTAAATTTCATATTCTTTCTTTTATTATGGGATTTTGTGGGTGTAATCCGCTGAAAATCTTCAGAAGACAACACTCCTCCAACTAGGGACACCTAGAAGTTTAACGGCTTGTTGCACGTGCTCAAAGCTATCGTGTTGCCTACGAAAGTGTGCTACTTAGGTTTTTATTTTTCTTTTTCTCCCTCTATTGAATAACTAGTTTGCTCGGGACGATCAAAGTTTAGTTTGGGGGTATTTGTTCATTCGAAAATATTGCACATTTGATATAACATTTTCCTTAATTTTTTTTAAATATTTAAAGGTATTTATTATAAATATAGAATATATTTGGGTTTATTTGCAAAATACTCTTTACCATATGTTTATACATTATAATTAACATTATGAAGGAAAATATATGCATATTATATTTATATAATATTTTAGTAATTAAAATATGCATATCATATCAAATAATCTTAATCAAATTTCTTAAAGATTTATTACCATATAAAATGATTAAGATTATATCTCTAATATAACAAATATTACTAACATTATTCATGGAGATATTGTGCAAGATTTAGCTCAGGTCAGGAGATCATTATTTTTAAGATGCCAGGATCAAAAATCTGCCAACAAAATCGTAGAATCAATACTGGCAGAGAATCAGGAAATATTTCCAAAATCCAGATATCTAGAAAATCTCCACATGTCAACATGAGACCACAGCAGAAAATCCAAACCCTAACTCCCCCAAATAGCCGGGGAACCGCGGTCAAATAGCCATTTTCGCGAAGGATTCGCAGCCCCTTTGTGGCCGTTGGATCTGAGATTTTTTATGGGTGATCGTGATTGCATATCTTAACTATGAGATTTAGGGTTTCTGATTTGAGCGCTATTTAAAGGACCGAGGGCTAAAGTTAAAATCTATCACCTTTAACACGAAGCAAATTACCGTCAAAGAACGAGAGATCCACGACAGGTCCGCGATTCTACATGATAGTGCGACGTGAATATCGACGGAACATCTACTTCCTACGAGGCAGAGATTGTGTCACGGCCCAAATTTAGGTATGTGGCCGGCACTTAAACCACGTGACGACAACATGCGTATGTAATTTAAGTAAGCTGAAACCCAGAAATCTAAACCATCCCAAAAAGGGATAAGTGGAGAAAACATAGTTCAAAACCTTCGGAAATCTCAAGTAAAAATCTTTAAATTTAAGTTTAGTTTCTTAAAAATTTCGGCAGCACCTCTTTTGTAAACACTAGACCCGAAAATGGGTACAACATAGAATATAAATAAAGCATCCTAAACAGGAGCAAATCACGCCCAACGGCGGAAACAAGCACCACAAGCATATATACGACGCCGTAGCGAAGAAATATAAATGAAAACAGCATAAGGAGGTAAAACTTCATAACAAGGTTGGCTCCCACGAGCACGACACCCAGAGTCACAAAAATAATACAACATCGATCCTCATAACTCGTCTCTAAGTAAAATACAAGAAGTGGTAGATTTAGAGTACTAGATACAAAAGATAAATAATGAACATCATCGATAACCGCAAACCCACCTATAGCAAAAGGCCTCACAGCCAGCCGTAGCGGTATCCGCAAAAGTAGAGATGATAAGAAGCCCTGCCGCGACTACTCTGAGGGTAAATCCTGCAAAATGCTGTGGCACAACGGGGGTGAGTTGCCAACTCATGAATAGTAAATAACATCATTATGTAATCGCAAGTATGCACGAACAGCGATTAATCTATCACATGTAATCTGATTACATAAGTATGGCAATATGGAGATGCAACAATCATGATCAAGGTACACCACCAGGGCACTACATCTACATGAATCAAATGCATATCAAATGAATCCTGAGTGTGGGATAAATAACAAAGCTCATGCACAAATCATTAGCATGGAAAAATCCTGGTGTCCATCAATGACACCCCAAATCCAAAATCCTCAGGCGCCGTCATCAAAACCGGCCCTCATTCCTTTAAATCTCATAGAACCTGAGTGTCCAACATCATCACTTGAAACATCATGAAATACTCGTCTCCAGCATCGACACGTAAATACTCATCTCTCAGGCGCCGCATACCCAGATCTGCCCTCAATATATCTCAAGTCATAACTCCCGCACGGTATTCTCCGGATAACCGTCGGGTTCTATATTATCACCGGTAGGTAGTGCTCCCCTGCCAGGCTCACCGCCTAACAATACGAGTCTTCTTGCCCCGGGGTACCTCACCGGGTCAAGCATGTACCCACAGACGGTTCCCCCTCGCTCCTCGAATCGGGTATCTAACACAAGTCTCAGAACCGAGAAAACTCATGGTGGACGCATCGAAATATCATATCAAGAGAAACCGGGTTTTCCAAACAATATATAATTTCTTGAAATTTCCCCACGGTTCTCAAATACATAAATCACATAAAATCCATATCTCAATGCATAAATCCATGAAATCTAATATATGCAACATGAAACAGCAATATGAGCATATTAAGGGAAAACCGCTCTTTTAAATGAATCCAGATTTAAAATATATCATGTGATTCCCAATTCCTCCGAACTCAAGTGCAGCATTATATAAGGTGTACATGTAACTATAGCAAGATATTTGTATCAACATGTAAGCATGTATGTATGATACATTTCATAAGCGCAATAGCACAATAATCAACGTCTCAATATTAAATGACAATACAATACCACTTAGGGGTATATGTAGCTATAGCAAGGTATGTGGGTGTACATGTAAGTATGTATGCATGATGTACTTGTAGCTATAGCAAGATATGTGTATATACCTGTCAATAATAATACAATACCATATAGGTATATGTGAAGCTGTAGCAAGATATGTGTATATACATGTCAATAATGATGCGATACCATATAGGTATATATGTAAGCATGTAGGCATAGCAAGGCATATGTGTAAACATGTAGGTATACAGGTATGCTATATTTCATATGCACAATGGAATAAGAATCAATGTCTCAAAGACAATAACCGATACAACATCACATATGTATATATATAGTGCGTGTCATGGCAATTACCGACGTTGTGTGTGTAGCAAACAATTTTTGCTCGTGCAACATGAACCGTCAGTAATGATGTTGTGTCCAATAGGTACCAAGTCAAGGCACAACAGGAATAATATGCAATGATGCTCATGCGCAATCAACTCATATGCGTATAAACATGTTGTTAGTTATATGTATGCCCTAGAGGCCATTACTGTACATGAGATGTATAATGTAGTGGATGCTGGGACATATATAGGTAGGACTTTCTTGCTCGATATGATAGTACGCTATCTGGTTGCTCTTTATCTTAACATGTATACTTACAGTCTCTCTGTTACATATTGATAAAGACCTTAGGATGTGTACTCGACTTCCAGGACTATGATACAGATCATACTAGTGGGGCCTGGGTAGTCCATGAGTACATCCTTCAATGTTCTTAGTCGTGGGAATATCGAGACGGGGCATCGATATTCCAGAGTAGATTAGCGTATATCTTCTCGACCCATGTGATGGGCGATGGATGATCCCATATCCATTAGTGTTTGACATCAGAGATGGTATACGGGTGCTCAGTGGTGACTGGGTATACTGAACGGACTCGCCGAGAACTCCCAGATGGTATTATACCTTACGTCGGATGGCAGTTTTCTGGTGACACTGGTACAGCTTAGTCTGTTGACCCAAGATCGTCATAGAGTCTTGTGTGTCTCCTACCGTGCTTTGATTTCCACCCTACCACGGCTCTACCGAGTCATGCAAACAGGTGGTTTTTGGGTACAGTCCCGATTCATATGGAGGCAATGAGCGATAGGAGGGGATTCGTCTCTCCCGGTATTGGGGGTTGATGTTGCGCTATGCTCAACTGGCCATAACTGGAAATCCCTGGCCAGGGTTGCACTGATTTACTGGTAAGTATTATCAGTAGTTTCATGCTTGTTATGGACCTTACATCGGCATGACTTATCAAGCTGCTGGGGGCTGACGTTTACCACCCCTAGGCGAGATATGCGACATATCAGATGAACAGACCGGACTGTGCGGTAAGTTTTACTGATTGGATTCAGAGGAGTGTAAGCAGGGTTGCTCGTTGATCTTCTGATCGCTCAATACCCGGGTGGCCGTTACGTTTAGCAGACCGCTTGCGGCTTGCGGGTGTTTGATATGATCATCACCTACTGCCGGCGTATTGACGAGTCCTTAGAGTCCTACACAGGGGTTTCCTGGCTCAAGAGAAACGGAGTAGGAGCACATATGTGATATGTGCGGGACAGAGATTAATACGATATGAGATACCGTATTTTATTCTCGCGATTCGTGACATTGATCGGTTGTATGCAATATAGCCGGGTTATCGGATCAAGTGTTGATTTGATAAGTTGTTACACATGATATTAGTCGGTTATAGCCGGGTTATTAAATCAAGAGTTGATTTAATAATTTAATGTATAATTATATATTTGATATATTACATTATATTAACTAGTATTAGCTCACTTATGATTTATTTTCTCACTAGATTATGCACATTGTTTATATGTGATATATGCAAGTGTACATGTTTGTATCATGCTTGATGATACATACAAAATGGGTGTATGAGACTTATATCAAGTTTAGGTTAAATTAGGTTTTACTTATTTCCTTAAGAATAACAAAAGAAACGAGACTTTAGTCAATGTTATCAAGCTTGTAGAAGCTTGTATGCAACATTGACAAAGTCAACTCTTTTGTCATTCCTTAGGATATTAGTTAACCCAACCCTTAAGCTCATACTTTGGTTAATTCTCTACATGAGTTAAGCATGAGGGCTTAACTCAACCATGGTGTAATAATTCAAAGGATAAGTTTTCATTTGGATGAATTATTCACTTCTTTTTCTTCCTTCAACAAAAGCTTTCTAGCTTCAATGGAGCTTGAGGAAAAATGTGAGAAAATCAATTCTAAAGTGAGCCCACCTCCTACTTCTTCATCCTCTATTACTTGCCATGTAGTATAGGGTGTTCTCTTCACAATGTTCAAGACCAAGTGAAGGAATAGCTTGAGTTTGAATCTTCCCGACGTAGATCATCTTCGGCCTCGAAGTCAACGACCTAGCCCGTTTATTTCTCCGAAGAAACCATCGCTAGAGTCCCGGATCCCGATGATCGCAGCGAAGGGACGTCAACACAGAGCTTTAGAAGTGAAGGACCGGATCTACAAAGGTTGTAATCCCTTTCACTTGTAGTTAAAATGTTTAACTTGCTAGTTTTCGCATAATCTCTAGTAAACGATCTTGGTTAGGGTTGTTCAGCACGGCTATTTTTTTTTGAATCGGGCATGGTTGATGCCTTGTAGAACCTTGTTAGAATGCTTAGGAACCCTACAGTGGTATCAGAGCCAAGCTAGAGCTTTAGGCGAAGTCTAGACGAAGTTTGAAGTCCGTTCGAACCCGTAAACCCCGACGAATACCCTTCTCTGTACATTTTTTGAAATCGCGCTTTTTTATGAATTAAAAATGCTCAGAAAATAGAGCAGGAAATTCTTAGAATAACTGCTGAAAACGACAACCTAACTTTACAGTAGCGCCGCGGAACCGCGTCCTTACCCTACTTCGAGCGGCGGTTCCGTAGCCGTATGGGATGATTAGGCGCTCCATTTTCTACAGTTACCCCCGTACCGTAGGTGTTTCCTGATTCTTCTGGGAATTTTTAATTTATGCTCAAGTGTTGAGTTTTCTGGGTTGTATTGGGGATTCACTGATTCGATCGGATAATTTAACTTCGTTTAAGTTTTGTCCGGGTAATTTTAGAACGTGTTAAAAAGTTCGACCGGATATCAATAACTCACTTTTTCCCGACCCAGAAAATTTCCAAGTGTTGGATTTTTCCGTAGTTTAAGAATGTTCTAAGTAGTGCAAGTAACGCGATGGACCCTCTAGAAGACAACAAACTTTAACTCGATTATGTGACCGTCTTGAACTGCCTTTTGAACCTTCGGGTTTGGGGCAGTACGGCGTTGCCACATGTGAGGCATTGGCTTGACCCTTCTACGACTGGACCGTTGGTACTGTGGCATGAAATGGATGTTTTTAAACTCCCCTCAAGTATTGAGCTATTTGGGAAAACTTGGGTGTTTGATTATTCGATCGGAAAGTTTAACATTGTCTATTTATCTAGAATGTGATGCAATATTTAGAATCCACAAGTAGTTATGAGATAACTAATTTGAATGTTATAAACATAGCAGTTTAGTCTCATTTGATCGGTTGCCACGGAATTTTGATGTGATCAAAACTCCGTCGCAATCACGTAGCGTACGCGGATACTCGCCGGGTAAACTTAATAGACAGCCACGCCCCATAGCCCCGACCAAGTGACTGTAGGAGAATCCCGTAGCCAAAAGCATCCGTTCGGGTGCTCACGGTAGCGGTGTTCCACCTTGGTGCACTTCGTCGACGGCATCCGGGGGTGCGGCCGTCTACTAAAGTTTGCGATGAGCATTCGATCAAGATGTCGGGAATCTTGTTGAATTGCCCGACTTGGTATTGAAAAGCGTTTTCAATTTTGAGATTGAAATGAGGGGTTTTTAATTGTTAGGCATGCGATGTCTATGGAATTCATTTCGTTAGGCATGCAATGTCTATGGAGGTTGCGGATTCCAACTATTGTCGTTTTACACTTTCTTTTCTGCGACCGTAAGTGTAATATGTGATATCGCCGGTTTCGTTGCTATATGTCAACGACAATTGGGATGGGCATATTTCTTTACGTTGATGACATGTGATGTTATGTGTTGCTGGATATGATACATTGGATCGTCGTGTTTGAATAGCCGGGTTTTTTTTATGTGAGATGAGTGTTTTTCTTTTTCATTCATGTAAAATTCATTGTATGTAATATTCTTTTATTGGAGCACTTCCGGGCTGAGGATGATGTCACCATTGTATATTATTTATTTTTCCGCATTAGGATAGACCCAAGGCGGGGAGCACAAGTAACCGGGTTCTAGGGTCCAGTGGGAAACCATCTCGCGGAGTCGAGTCCGGGTCTCTTAACTTTAGAATTGGTAGGGTTGCTTGCCGCTCTCGTAGGGGTCTAGGGGTGTGGGATTGGCTATTCATCACGACCGTGGAATCCGTGTTTTATACAGGCTCAAAATAAAACACGGACGTCCTAGTATATCCAATATTTCATATGATGTTTTCTGCTGCATTATCTGTGATGTGATCATGTGATATGTTCAGATAGATATTGTATATAGTATATATGATATTTTATATAAACATTGCTTGTGTTTTACACCCGCGCTAGCCCTGCCCCGCTCTGCCGTTAGTTACCTAACCTAACGGTGCTGACGGGACATCGAGGCGAATGCGGATGGTATAAGCGTACGTTGTATTTATTTGTGATGTTTAGGTGGACTTAAATGATGGGACATTCATTAATGAGATTAATGAAAGAAAATAAACCTAAAAGATGTTGTGGAATCGAATTTCAAAAAAATTCGGTAGCTCTAGTTGTTGCTTTGCATAGAGGTGTTCCTTATAGAACATCCAGCACCTTATTCGATAAGGAAAGAGCCGAGATCCCTTCACCAGGAGTGACCTCTTTAGCAAAACTAGCAGAAGCCTCAAAAACACTCCATTTAAAATCATTTGATTCCGCAACGAGATCAAGTTCAAAGCGTTAAAGGTTTTCTTAAAAACCATCTACAACCCTCCGTCATTTTAGGAAGTGGAGTACTTAGTATTCGTGTTGTGTTTGTTGACCATAGTCAAGGCACAGTGTACGGTAGCTAAATGATATCTTCCTACACCGCATATGATGCGATTAGTTAGGACAGTCGCGTGACTTTGTTGACCTTAGTTAAGGGTCATGCGGGTGGGTCTAATTAATCACGAAATGACGGGTAGAGCTTGACTAGTGCTTATGATTTATTGACCATAGTTAAGGTCATAAGTGCTAGGGGTAAAAACCTTTATCGGGAGTTTCAATTGTTGAAATTTTCAATGAGATTGCATACCTTCTATGAGATAGTTGGATCCCGATACCCACTGCGAGTAATTGTTACTCCTGGGAAAGTTTTGCACTTTACAATTAGCCGATCAAGTAGGTGTCTAGAAAGGTGTCAACGGGGTTACGCCGCTGGGAAAACGAGGTTTATTTTAATTAGGTCCATGCGAAAGCACGGGGAACCTCCCTCAAAGTACCGGCACTGGCCTGGCTGAAAAATTGGCGAACTTGTAGAGTGTAATTAATCCCGGCTAGTCTTTCCTTTTAGGGTTTGAAGGAGGATTTGATAAAAACAGTGGGAGCCATCCTGATTAGATAAAATATATAACCAATCTAATCTTGCAAGAGCGCACGCAGAGTGTTTTCTTCTCTCTCTCTCCAGGTAGCGACCATGTCACGCCTTAATCAAGATAATAATATGGATATATTGACCGAACCCGCTTGTTATACTGAGCTGGGGAACGTTGGTCCCGCTCTAACTTATAATTGTTATAAGACAGAGCAGGAATTAGGGGAATACCAGGATTCCCGTGCCACCCAAACGAAGAAAGTGCATGATGATGCATCTTCATCGGGTGTGTTCATTACAAAGAACTGTTTCTCTGTATCCTCTACGTCCTGAGTATTAGATACCGGATCAGGATCCCGCATATGTAATCTGTTACATAGGCTACAGAAAGGTATAGAACTGAGAACAGGTGATAAGTTTCATGAGACAGAAAACGGTGCAAGTGTTACAGCCAAGTCTGTTGGTCACTATCACCCTGTATTACCAGAATACATTGATTCTGAACGAATGTTATTAGATACCGAACCTGATATACAACATCATATCAGTCTCTTTATTAGTAAAGAAAGGATATAATTTTGTATTGTTGGATAATGTTTTGAGCATTTCCTATATCAAGAGTTGATCGGTTCAGGCACGTTATCTAAAAGCATTGACGTTCTAAATCAAACTACAGTTCTTAGTATACAGAACACACATGAGAGGAAGAGTTCAGAAATGAATGAATTCTTCTTGAGGCATTGTAGACTAGGTCATATCAATGTGACCCGACTAGCTAAGTTACATTTAGATGCATATTTAAATCGGTTTAAATTTACATCTTATGAAACTTGCCAGTCATGTCACAAAGATAAGTTGACCATAGCTCCGTTTACTGGAAACAGAGAAAGAGTTAGTGAACTCTTGGGACTGATATATAGTGATGTATAAAGGTCCCCAGTCTACATATGCCACAACCCGGTTCTTTGTACTTCATTACATTCACTGATGATCTCTCTAGATTCAAACATATGTTCCTGTTGAAACACAAGTCCGAAACTTTTGAGATAATCACCGAATATAAGTTAGAAGTAGAGAATCAAAAATGGGTATAAGTATTATGTCCTTTGATGTGATCAGGGAGGAGAATACTTGAGCACGGGATTCCTGGACTATTCTAAAGGAGAATGGGATTCTCTCTCAGCATTACTCCTCCGTATACACCACAGCACGTCGGTGTATCGGGGCGGAGCAATCACACCCTATGTGATATGGTGCGCTCTATGATGAGTACTACTGAGTTTCCTATTTCCTTTTAGGAGTTATGCACTTGATAAGATGCATACCTATTGAATAGGGTTCCAATCAAATCCATTGCCTACCACTTCATATGTGATATGGAATGGGAAATGCCCATATCTTAAGTTTGTTAAGATTTAGGGTTGTTCGGCCTGTGTCTAAAAGCAAAATCCGGACAAGCTCGATGCAAAGTCAGTTATGTAGAAGTTTGTTGGATATCCCAAGCATTCGCAAAGGAATATCTTCTACCTAACAGAGGAACAAAATATGTTTTGTTTCTCAACATACCACCTTTGTGAAAGGGAATTTCTTATGAAGGAATTAATGGTCATGAGGTAGAACTGGAAGGAGTTCCATCTATACAAACTACAGTAGATGATTTGGTAGAACCAAAGGATTCAATAGATTCCGACAAAGCTCAGCCTCTCCGTCGATCTAGCAGGGTTCCTCATCCGCCTGAGAGATATTTCGGTTTCTCGATGACAGTGGGAACGAGGATTGCATCATGAGATGATGACCCAACTAGTTTCAAGCAGGCCATCAAGAGTGGGAACTCTGTAAGAATGGCTGGATGCTTAGCGATCTGAGATGAAATCCATGTACACCAACAAAGTATGGACTTTGGATGCTATATCTGAAGGGTTAAATCCCCATTAGAAGCAAGTATATCTTGAGAAGATTACTTGGTGTAGATGGAAAAGTTGAGACTTTCAAAGCTAGATTTGTTAATGGATTTCGTCATCGACCAGGCGTGGATAATGATGAAACCTTTTCCAGTGGCTGTGCTTAAGTCCATCCAGATCCTACTTGCCACGGCTACATACCATGACTACGATATCTGGCGGTTGGGTGTCATGACTGCTTTTCTAAATATTGATTTAGAAGAGAGCGTCTATAAGTACATAGCCAGGGGGCTTCGTAGACAGTGGGAGCAGCGAAAACGTATGCAAGTCGCCTTACAGGATAAAGAAGTCATCGCGGAGTTGGAACGTCTGTTTTGATGTGGTAGTCAAAGAGTTTGACTTCATCAAAATAGTAGATGAACCATGCATATACAAAAAGGTAGTAGAGAGTAAGGTGGTCATCCTCGTATTATACATAGATAACATGCTCTTGATAGGAAAAGAGTTTCCTATGCTACGCTCGGTCAATCTCCTCTTATCACATGGATTCTCCATATAGGATCAAAGTGGTACCTCCTAAATCCTGGGTTTTGGATCTATAAGATAGATCTAATTGGATGTTAGGATTCTCACTAGTTGTAGTAAGATGGTATCAATCGATCCTGGGGAGAATCACTGGAAAAGTTCCAGGGTGATAAGGACGACTGAATGTCAGTCGCAGGCATTGTCTTTACCCTCAGTGGAGGGACGGTATGTTGGAAGAGTTCCAAGAGAGATACCGTGGCAAACTAGACGATAAAGGCTGGTGATATCGCTATTAAAGATACTACCAAAGAGGCAGTTTGGGTGTATATTAGTTCATGAGATGAACTAGGTTCCTACCATTGTATGACAATGGAAGTGTGTCTTTGGCCCAGGAACCCCGGTCCCATCAGTGACCCAGACATATTCTGAAGCAGCATCACCTGATCAAGGAGTTAGTTGATCTCTAGGGTGATCGAGGTTAGGAGAGTAGACTCAGAGGACAACACGGCGGATCCACTCATAAATGCCTTTTCCCAAAGAGAGACTTTTATGGGATGGTTGAGTAAGAGATACTGCAACCACTGCTACAGATGGCCCTAGTGCAAGTGGGAGATTGTTAGTTATATGTATGCCCTAGAGGCCATTACTGTACATGAGATGTATATTGTAGTGGATGCTGGGACATATATAAGTAGGACCTTCTTGCTCGACATGATAGTACACTATCTGGTTGCTCTTTATCTTAACATGAATACTTACTGTCTCTCTGTTACATGTTGATAAAGCCCTTAGGATGTGTACTCGTCTTTCAGGACTATGATACAGATCATACTAGTGGGGCCTGGGTAGTCCATGAGTACATCTTTCAATGTTCCTAGTCATGGGAATATCGAGACGGGGCATCGATATTCCACAGTAGACTAGCGTATATCTTCTCGACCCATGTGATGGGCAATGGATAATCCCATATCCATTGGTGTTTGACATCAGAGATGGTATGCGGGTGCTCAGTGGTGACTGGGTACACTGAACGGACTCGCCGAGAACTCTCAGATGGTATTATACCTTACGTCGGATGGCAGTTCTCTGGTGAAACTGGTACAGCTTAGTCTGTTGACCCGAGATCATCATAGAGTCTTGTGTGTCTCCTACTGTGCTTTTATTTCCACCCTACCACGGCTCTACTGAGTCGTGCAAACAGGTGGTTTTTGGGTACAGTCCCGATTCACATGGAGGCAATGAGCGATAGGAAGGGGTTCGTCTCTCCCCGTATTGGGGGTTGATGTTGCGCTATGCTTGACTGGCCATAACTGGAAATCCCTGGCCAGGGTTGCACTGATTTACTTGTAAGTGTTATCAGTAGTTTCATGCTTGTTATGGACCTTACATCGGCATGACTTATCAAGCTGCTGGGGTCTGACGTTTACCACCCCTAGGCGAGATATGCGACATATCAGACGAACAGACCGGACTTTGCGGTAAGTGTTACTGATTGGATTCATAGGAGTGTGAGCAGGCTTGCTCGTTGATCTTCTGATCGCTGAATACCCGGGTGGCCGTTACGTTTAGCAGACCGCTTGCTGCTTGTGGGTGTTTGATATGATCATCACCTACTGCCGGCGTATTGACGAGTCTTTAGAGTCCTACACAGGGGTTTCCTGGCTCAAGCGAAACGGAGTAGGAGCACATACGTGATATGTGCGGGACCGAGATTAATACGATATGAGATACCGTATTTTATTCTCGCGATTCGTGACATTGATCGGTTGTATGCGATATAGCCGGGTTATCGGATCAAGTGTTGATTCGATAAGTTGTTACACATGATATTAGTCGGTTATAGCCGGGTTATTAAATCAAGAGTTGATTTAATAATTTAATGTATAATTATATATTTGATATATTACATTACATTAACTAGTATTAGCTCACTTATGATTTATTTTCTTACTAGATTGTGCACATTGTTTATATGTGATATATGCAAGTATACATGTTTGTATCATGCTTGATGATACATACAAGATGGGTGTATGAGACTTATATCAAGTTTAGGTTAAATTAGGGTTTACTTATTTCCTTAAGAATAAAAAAAGAGAGGAGACTTTAGTCAATGTTATCAAGCTTATAGAAGCTTGTATGCAACATTGACGAAGTCAACTCTTTTGTCATTCCTTAGGATATTAGTTAACCCAACCCTTAAGCTCATACTTTGGTTAATTCTCTACATGAGTTAAGCATGAGGGCTTAACTCAACCATGGTGCAATAATTCAAAGGATAAGTTTTCATTTGGATGAATTATTCACTTCTTCTTCTTCCTTCAACAAAAGCTTTCTAGCTTCAATGAAGCTTGAGGAAAAATATGAGAAAATCAATTTTAAAGTGAGCCCACTTCCTACTTCTTCATCCTCTACTACTTGCCATGTAGTATAGGGTGTTCTCTTCACAAAGTTCATGACCAAGTGAAGGAATTGCTTGAGTTTGAGTCTCCCCGACGTAGATAATCTTCGGCCTCGAAGTCAACGACCTAGCCCGTTCATTTCTCCAAAGAAACCATTGCTAGAGTCCGGGATCCTGATGATCGCAGCGAAGGGATGTCAACGCAGAGCTTTAGAAGTGAAGTACCGGATTTACAAAGGTTGTAATCCCTTTCACTTGTAGTTAAAATGTTTAACTTGCTAGTTTTCGTATAATCTCTAGTATACGATCTTGGTTAGGGTTGTTCGGCACGGCTATTTTTTTTGAATTGGGCTTGGTTGATACCTTGTAGAACCTTGTTAAAGTGCCTAGGAACCCTACACATGCAGCTATAATATCATATCCAGCCCAGACGCATAACGCCATACAGGCGATTTCCCCTTAGAAGTTAAATCTACTCACCGATGATCTCGAGCTAAGAATATCCGACCACCTGCTTCCCTTTCTTCGCAGCGTTCGAAGTCCCCGCTTGCGATCCTAAAATTTCACAAACACAACACATAAGGCTAAATATCATGCGCCGACACAAAAACAACGAAACGCAAGGATAACGTCCACAAGATAAACACACTGTGCACCTAGTGCACAAAACGCGTACGATATCGGCACAACCCTAACTAGGAACGCTAAACTACACCACCACCAAGCCTAGACCCCTATCGTACCGATCGCGCATTCACAACACAATAAATATCGTGGAAGATAATATATATAACACCGCAACGTCAATTGAAACCCACGCCTAATTTAACCGAAAACCTAGTAAGCAACGTTTAATCATTTTAGCTCAAGTCTAGAAATTTAAACAATTTTAGCGATCACAATCATCGCAAAGCAGCTTAACTAAGTCACCCAAACCATTACTACAATTTTAATCTCACCCATATAAGATTTAGTAAAATTTGGTTTGCTATTAAGCTTAATTAGATAATTAGGAAAATAAAAAATAACATTCTCACAACTAGGTTAAGTTTTCCAAGTCTACACTTCTCCATTAACTATTTCAAACAACCAAAACCCTAACTTAATCTTCATAACTCTTTTTCTAGAAATTTTGAACATGCTAATTAAATCTATATTTAAACATCTAATAACTAGATTAAGGTATTTAAACAACACTAAAGATTAAGATTAGGATTTTATACCTCACACTAGAATCAAAAACTTGCAACTAGATCATCAAAATAGCCTTCAAAATGCTAACTTTCATGAAGATCCAAGCTTGGTTAAGCTTAATGAATAATGGGTATGGATTTGTATTTGAGTTTGTGGGATTATTTGATGATTTTTGACGATTTATTTAAGCTTTTAGAAGTGAAAATAGGGTGAGGGGAAATGATGGGGCAGCATGGGGGCTTGACCAAGGGGTAAAAAGGAGGAGGTTGTGGAAATTGTGTGGAAATTTCTAGCCAAGTTCACATTTAATGCTCAATTAAAGAACCTCCTGTCCATGCCACCTCTTAATCTTTACTTAAATTTTTCTTTAATTCCAACAAATATCTAGATATTTTCAAGGATATTTTGAAATGGTGGTTTAATGCTTAATCTTGTGATTAAGTTAGCATAGATTCACTTTAGCATAATTAACCCAATCAAATTTGTAATTACCACTAATTAAGTGCATAATTAAAAGCATATAATTATATTTTAATTAAGGAAAAAAATTTAAGTGAACTAAAATTTTCAAGTGACAACTTAAAACCGCAAACTAGCAATTTCCTAGTTAAACAAGGTGCAGTTAAGTTTATACTGAAAAATGAGCACTTCTAGGTTTTTACGGAAAACACAGTTTATTTTACCTATTAACGGAAAATTCGCATAACGATTTTTAAAACATTACAATCTTCCCCCTTAAAGAAATTCGGTCTCCGAATTTAAAATTTTAACTACGCGTACCTTCGAAGAGATGAGGGAATTTCTTCCGCATCTCGCTCTCGGCCTCCCAAGTGATCTCTTGTAACGTTTCAGAAATCGTTTTGCGAATTATCCCGTTTTAGGGCAAAATTGTCGGTTTTTCCCGTTTTAACCCGATTTCGATCAAACGTTTGTATAACCTTACCGGCACTTTTTTTAGCTAAAATAAAGCTTGTGCGCGAACTTTAGGGGTATTTGGGAGGTTTTGGTTCAGATAGAATTTTTCCCAAATAAAATATTATTTTAGCCGGTAAAATATGCGCGTAAATCGGGAAAATTTTTCTAAATGAAAATTCTTGGAAATCATGACTGCAATTATTTTTAGAACCTTCTTTTTAAATATCTAGATAATTTTTTTAGTGCAAAAGGTTTTGAATTAAAAAAGAAAAGAAAATGAATAAAAGGTGGCATTTTTGCATTAAATGTGCATTTATTGTTTTCTTTTGCTAGAAAATTCCACACACTTCACCAAAAATCCCCCCATTCTCGCCTTGGTCGGCCCTTCCCTTCCCCTTGCTGCCCTCAATCATTTCCACCCATTTTCAACTCATTTTGCATCAAATAAATCATGAAAAATCCAAATAAAATCACAAAAACTCAAACATATTCATTTTCCTTCTTTCTTCTTCACAAAAGCTAGCTTGGATCTTCATTCAAAACATCATTTTGGATGAAAAGATGATGAGTTTGGTTTCTTGGTTTTGATCTTTTGTGGAGGTATAAAACCCTAACCCTAATCCTTTTTGTTGTTTCTAAATTCTTAATTAGCATAATAATTGTTTATTTAAGCTTTTAATTTCATGTTTAAAATTCAAGACTTGATTTTTATGATAATCTAGTTAGGGTAAAACTTGATTTATGTGTTTATTATATTATTGCAGTGTTAATTTGTGTTTTGGAGAAGATTAACCTAGTAGAAAATGTTAATTTTTGCTAATGAACACTTTGTTTAATTATGCAATTTTGTTTACTAGGTTTTTGCTAAAATTTATTTAGCAAGTGTTAAAAATATAGAAATGGTTTTTATAGCTTAGTTAAGCTATTTTAAGGTGTTTATAATCGCTAGATATGCGTTAGTTTGAAAGTAGAGCGAAATATTGTGATAGGTTGCTTACTAGATTTCGGGGTTTTTCCGACGTGGGTTCAATTGGTCATTGCGAGCTTATATCTATTATATTCCTCGTAATTTTTGTGTTGTGTTGCGCGATCGGGACGATCGGAGTCTAGACTTGTGTTTTGTAGTTTAGCTACCCCAATTTAGGTTTTTGGCCGATGTCGTGCGCGATAGATGCGCTAAGTGCGCAGTACAATTTTCAGGGTGTTATTCTTGCATTTCCATGTCTTTTCGTCGATATAGGATATTTGCTTATGTGATGTGTTGTGAAATTTTAGGTTCGCAAGCGGGGACTTCGGACGCTATGACAAGGGAAAACAGGTGGTAGGCTTCACTTAACCAGGAGCGTTGGTGAGTAGATTTAACATCTACAGGGGAATCGCCCGCATGGCGTTATGCGTCAGGGCTAGAGACTTTATTACTTATCGCATATTCTATGTCATATTTAGAATTGCGCATTTACCCTATTACATAGATATTGTTGTGTTTGGACGAGTATCCTTAGGACACTGCACATATTATTGACGATTCATGTTGCACGAGCACTGATTGTATGCTACACACACCGTCAATAATTGCCATGTCACGCACAATCCACTTATAGATATGATATTGCTTGGTTAGGGTCATTGAGACTTTGATTCATATTTCTTTACGGATTGACTTATAGCATACCTGTATACCTACATGCTTACACATATGTTCTGACATACTTACATGCTAGTTACCTGTATACCTATGGAGTATCGTACCATTAGTGATAGGTACATACACACTTTATGATATAGCTACAGGTATACCTTGCACACCTATTTCACTTATACCCAGGGGGTATACGACATCATTACTTATAGGTAGATACATATATCTTGCTATACCTTTATGTTGCACATATA